>OY728163.1:200352912-201602912 GCA_963277665.1 Viscum album | reverse complement strand
GAATTCCTTTATCTTATATGAATTGATTTATGATGTCATGATGTTTCAAGAATCCCATTTTTGTTACATGTGTTATACGATGATGTATGATTTATGATTATGTGGCACACATAAGAAAGGATTCATTATAAGATGGGTGGGACCTATATCTCCCTCCAATGCATTGGGTAATGATTTTATATCTCATGAGATAGACATGGCTGGAACGGAAGGTTATTTCGGTTCAGTGATACAGGACTGAAACGAGGAGTGAACTCGGTTCAGAAAGGGACTTTGTCCACTAAGATAGTCTTGGAAATGAGTCATGAATAACAAGAAATGATTTTCCATGATTATGTGTGCATGCCACAAAGTTTCAAGTTTTATGTTATGGGGATCTCATTTTCACTTCTATGATTTATTCCATGTTAAGATATTATGATCTCTTTTGCAGGTTTTAATTTTCAAAAAGATATGATATGATTTTTATTTCCTTTATTTGCCCTTGTTGAGCATTTGAGCTCACCCTTTTATGTTTTCTTTTCCCCAGGTCAGGAAGATGGATATTAAGTAGAATATGCTAAAAGGGACCCTAGATATGATGAAATAAATGGGAGACACTGTAGAAGATTTATGAACCAGTTGTTTATGTTTCCCAGTTTCTAAAGACACTATACCTATACGGTCCTTTGTGGTTTTGTCATATGTTGTAATAAGTGTGCTTCAATTTTGAAGTATTAACAATGCATGTAAAGTATGGGTCATTATAGTTGGTATCAGAGGAAAGGTATAGTCAACCTTTGGAAACTAGGATGTGAAAGCCTTAGTAAGAACCCTAAGGATAAGTCTAAGCATAGAACACAATCTTAGTGTTTTAGAAATGGCCTTGAATAACCTAGGATAAGACCTTAAGCATGAAAATTTTATTCTTGAATTATGTGGTTTCCTATTATAATTAGTGTTGCTCACACTATTCTTCTTGGTTTTAGTCAATGGCTGGAACCCGAAGGAACCGTGTTAATGCGGAATGCGATGGGCAATGCAATGATTGTCCCCCTGAGCAACCAAACGATATGGGAGCTGGAATGCAAAATCTTGTAGCCATGCTCACACAACTTTCTCAAGCTATGAATCATGCAGGATTTCCAAACGAACAAAGGAGGGAGCAACATTCTGTTGAATCCTTCATGAGGCAGCGTCCACCTTCTTTCAGCGGGTCTACTGATCCATTAGTTGCTGAACAATGGATTAGTACTATTGAAAAGATATTTTCAGTTCTTCAATGTTCTGAGCATGATAAAGTCATCCTAGCAGTGTATCGTTTGGAAGGAGATGCTGATCAATGGTGGAATCTTGTTAAGAATACGAGGCAAAGGGATGAAATTGAGTCTATGGAATGGGACGAGTTCAAGAACTTATTTTTCAATAAGTACTTCCCTCGTATTCTCCGAACAAAGATGGAGAAAGAGTTCCTTGAACTGAAGCAAAGGGATGATGAATCTATTAGTACCTATGAAGCAAATTTTACAAGACTTGCAAGGTACGCTTCTGGTATTATTATCCAACCTGAGAGTAAGATCGATCGATTCTTTAGTGGCTTAAAACCAAGTCTTCGAAGGGCGTTAGCCATAAGGGACTTCAATAGCTATGAGGAAATCGTTCGATGTGCTCTCAAAGTCGAGATGGAGATTGGAGTAACCCATCAGTCACATGGGTTTGATAAGAAGAGGAAGATGGAATTCAAAGAAAGATCTAAAGAGCACACGGAAAAGAAGATGAGCTTTTCCTTATGCTCAAAGTGTGGAAAGAAACATGGAGGGAGTTGTCTTAAAGGGACAAGTAAATGTTTTAAATGTGGAAAGGAAGGCCATCGGGCATTTGAATGCCGTGATAATGGGAAGAAGATGTCTAATGATGCAAACAAAGGAAGGGATACACAGAATGAACCTACTACACTTCAATGTTTCAAGTGCAAGGAGATGGGGCATTATGCCAATCAATGCCCAAATCCAAGGGTTGATGATGATGGTCGACGTCAACAAACTCTTAAGGCTAAAGACAAAGGAAAGTCACATGCAATTTCTATCAGCGATGTGGAGTACGATAACGATGTGGTGAAAGGTACACTTACCATCCACTCTAAAGTAGCAAATGTTTTATTTGATTCTGGATCCACCCACTCTTTTATTTCTGAAGACTTTTCTAAGGGTATCACCGTATTACCTCAACAATTAGATGTTGAGTTAGCTGTGACAACACCTAATGGCACATCAATCGCATCAAAAGTTTATAATTCTTCTCCGATCGAAGTTTGTGGGAATGTTCTTCCTGCAAATCTTGTGATCCTTCCTTTAGTGGAATTTGATGTGATTCTTGGCATGGATTGGCTTTCTCTACATGGAGCTCATATCAATTGCCAAAGAAGGGAAGTCACATTTCATATTCCAGATCAATCTACGATCGTCTATCGATGCAAGGATGAATATAACCTTCCAGTGGAAATTTCTTCCATCTTATGGGTCTTGATACCACTAAATGAAGGTTATTTATCTCAAATGGTTGGTGAGAAACTCACGATTAAGAATATTCCCATTGTACGGGAGTTTGATGATGTCTTTCCGGAGGAATTGCCGGGTCTTCCACCAAATCGTGAAGTTGAGTTTTCAATAGAACTCGTACCGGGTGCTTTGCCTATTTCAAAGACACCTTATAGAATGGCCCCAATTGAGTTGCAGGAATTGAAGAAGCAACTCCAAGAGAATCTTGATAAGGGATTCATACGCCCTAGTGCGTCACCTTGGGGAGCACCTGTTCTATTTGTTAAGAAGAAAGATGGATCAATGAGACTTTGCATTGATTATCGAGAACTTAACAAGATCACTATCAAGAACAAATATCCTCTCCCACGCATTGATGACTTATTTGACCAACTACGCGGAGCTCAATACTTTTCCAAGATTGATCTTCGTTCAGGGTATCATCAATTAAGGGTCAAAAGGGAGGATATACCAAAGACGGCTTTCCGTACAAGGTATGGACACTATGAATTTATAGTGATGCCATTTGGTCTTACTAATGCCCCTGCTATCTTCATGGATCTAATGAATAGAGTCTTTAGAGACTATCTTGATCAATTTGTGGTAGTCTTTATAGACGATATTCTTGTCTATTCAAAGAGCAAGGAAGATCATGAAGATCACTTGAGAATTATATTGAAGACCCTGAGAAAGGAGAAGCTTTATGCCAAATTTACCAAGTGTGAATTTTGGCTTCAAAAAGTTGCATTTTTGGGTCATATAATCTCAAAAGAGGGGATATCTGTGGATCCAGCAAAAACAGAGGTTATCGAAAGATGGTCAAGACCAACAACAGTAACTGAGATCCGAAGTTTTCTTGGTTTGGCTGGATATTATCGACGTTTTGTAAAAGATTTTTCACGATTATCTAATCCACTCACCAAGTTGACTCGAAAAGGAGTTAAGTTTGTCTGGACAGAGGAATGTGAAGAGAATTTCAAGGAGTTGAAAAGAAGGTTATCTAGTGCACCTGTGCTCACACTACCTTGTAGTGGAGAAAGGTTTGTGATCTACAGTGATGCATCCAAGAAGGGATTGGGGTGTGTTCTTATGCAAAATGATATGGTAATAGCTTATGCCTCACGACAGTTGAAAATCCATGAGCAAAATTACCCAACACATGATTTGGAGTTGGCTGCGGTAATCTTTGCATTAAAGATTTGGAGGCATTACCTTTATGGTGAAAGGTGTGATATTTATACTGATCATAAAAGTTTAAAGTATATTTTCACACAAAAGGAGTTGAATATGCGTCAAAGAAGATGGTTGGAGCTAATTAAGGATTATGACTGCTCAATCCATTACCACCCTGGGAAAGCAAACAAGGTGGCAGATGCATTAAGTCGACAAGACCATGCTAGTTTATCCATGATGAGGATCACAAAAGATCCAATATTTATGGATTTACAAAGGATGGATCTTGGAATTATAATGGAAGGGGAAAAATCTTATCTTTCTCAAATGAATGTTCAACCATCTATACATGTGAAGATTAAAGAGGCACATAAAGAAGATGTCGAGTTACAAAAGAAGGTGAGAAATGTTCCTGAATTCAACCTTGATTGTGATGGGATAATAAAGTTCAGGAATCGGGTTTGCGTTCCTCCCATCCCCGAATTAAAGAATGAGCTGCTGGATGAGGCTCATAGTTCATCATTTTCTATTCATCCTGGAAGCACGAAGATGTATAGGGACCTGAAAGAGTACTTCTGGTGGGATGGCATGAAAAGAGATGTTGCTGAATATGTCTCTCGATGCTTGGTTTGTCAACAAGTTAAAGCTGAGAGACAGAAGTCTAAGGGGATGTTACAACCATTACCCATACCCGAATGGAAATGGGAAAACATCACTATGGACTTTGTCACAGGACTTCCTAAAACATCCAAAGGCAATAATGCTATCTGGGTCATAGTTGATCGTCTTACAAAGTCTGCACACTTCATTGCTATTAGAGAGGATTTCTCTCTAGATCAGCTTGCCAGGATATATGTAAAGGAAGTGGTGAGATTGCATGAAGTACCACTTTCTATTATATCTGATCGAGATCCGAGATTTACCTCGAAGTTCTGGCGAAGTCTTCAGCATACTCTGGATACAGAGTTGAGTTTCAGCACTGCTTATCATCCCCAGACAGACGGTCAGTCTGAGAGAACAATTCAAACCCTAGAAGATATGTTGAGAGCTTGCTCTATGGATTTCAAAGGAGGTTGGGATCAACACCTACCTTTGGTGGAATTTTCTTATAATAATAGCTTTCACTCCAGTATTCAGATGGCTCCTTATGAAGCTCTCTATGGAAAGAAATGCAGGACTCCAACTTGCTGGGATGAAGTTGGGGAAAGAAAGCTATTAGGACCTGATCTCGTTGATGAAATGGCAGAAAAAGTCAGATCTATTCAACAACACATAAGAGCAGCTCAGAGTCGATAGAAAAGTTATGCCGACAACCTAAGAAAAGACCTAGAGTTTGAAGTGGGTGATAAAGTGTTCTTACGAATATCTCCCTGGAAGAGGGTTATGAGATTTGGAAAGAAGGGGAAGTTGAGCCCTAGATATATCGGTCCTTTTGAAATACTGGATTGTGTTGGGAAGGTAGCTTACCGATTGGCGCTTCCACCGAATCTCTCTCAAGTTCATGATGTGTTCCATGTATCTCTCCTGAGAATGTACATACCAGATCCTTCACATGTACTCAGCTCAGAAGTTGTACCGCTGGAGCAAGATCTTTCTTATGAAGAACAACCGATAGAGATTCTGGATCGTAGTGAAAAAGTCCTACGAAACAAGACCACTCGCTTGGTGAAAGTTTTATGGAGGAACCACCAACTTGAAGAAGCTACATGGGAGCTTGAGGATATGGTGAGGGAGAAGTATCCTCATCTGTTTGTTACAAGTGACGAATTTCGAGGGTGAAATTTTTTTTAAGGGGGGTAGAATGTAACCCCCAAGACTTTTATGTTATATAAATCATCAAAGGAATCTTTTTCTACACAACACTTGCTTGGCTTGCTTTACACGCAATCGCGACCTTCCTCGATAGCTTGCGTCGTACGCAATACCGAGTTTCACTAAACAAAAATATGCTATTAAAACTAGCCGTTATGAATAGTAATAACCACTTTTTGAAAATTTATAAATTTTATTTTTCAAAATGGACTTCATTTTTGGACTCAGAATATCGAAATTAGCCTAGGGTGAAATTTTGGTATTTTTCTGAAAACTTTCAATTTTTGATGAATAGTGAAACCACTAAGTGGTAGGTTAAAAACTGAATTTTGCATAAAACTTAATTTTACCGCTTCTGTGAATGGAATTTCGAAAATCCGAGAGACACGGTTAATATCAAGGACTAAAATGTGGTTCAATGAGATGAAAATAATTTTTTGGTGAATAGTAACTTTTTACTTTTTTTTACCGCGGTTAATAGTAAATAGGGTAACTAAGGGTAAATATGATATTACTATTACCCTAACACATGTCCTAATTCTATTGGACAAGTGTAATTCGACCAAAAACAAACTTAGGAATAAAATATGACCATTTAGTCCCACTTGGATTAGATTAGGACATTTATTATTAATTTATTTAAAGAAGGGTTAAAATAGTTAAATTTAAAGTTTAATAAGTCAATAATTTTTAATATGGGGTTATACATAAGATAAATTCGATTGTAAATATTCATTAGAAAGCTAAAAAGATTTCCTACATGATGGTATTTTATTTTTAATTTTTAGACATCAAATAATTTAATTTATTTATGACACAAAGATGATGCAGTAATTATCTTATTAATGAAATATTGACAAAATTGATAATATAAATACCAAAATAAATGTAATTTAATACTTTTTATGAATTACACTAATTTTCTAGGTTACTATGATATATTATTGTTGATTTAATCAACTTTGTTCGAACATATAATTCTGTTATGACTTTCACAAAAATCATATATCAAATAGTGTCAAAATTGACACAAAATAGTTTTTTAAATCAAATATTATATTATTAATTGTTATTTTATTCCTAAAAATCTAAGGTTCGGAAAAATGACTTAGATAAGGATATATATATTAATAATAAACAATTTGGGGTTCGTTTGGCATGTTATAGTAAGTGTATTAACCATATAGTGAAAGAAAACAAAAAGAAACGGTAAAAGTTAAATTAATTAACTTAGAGTTAAATCTAATTGATAAGGTTAAAATAATACCCTAAACTTGTCTAAATACTATTGGTTGATAGTATTTCGACCCATACCCACTTTAGCTTCGAAATAAGACCCTTTGGAACCATTATAAACCGATTTTGACTTTAATATAAAATAATATTTTGAGATATTCCTAAGGTGCCCCTCTCCTCCCTTATAAAAGGGCACCTCCTCCCCCTCCTCCTCACACCAATTTGAGCACTCAAGCTCGGCCAACCCCTGACATTTTCCCTTCTCCACTTCCCTAGAATAATCCTAGAGGTCCTGGTCTTCTTCAAAGACCAATCTTAGTTCCCTAAGTGAAGGATTCAAAGAGGCGTTTCAAAGAAGAGGTAATAACCATTACCGATCTTTTCAATTTCTTTCTTCTTCAACTTCTTCTTCTTTAGTTGTTTCATGATAAAGTAATAACATCAGTATTACTTACATACTGATATGTTATTATAAATATGAAACAACCCTAATTAACCTTCTATCCATCCTACGGAAAAATGAAATCACCGCGCGTGCGTACGTACGGAATACCGTCTCCACGCCGTGGTGTAATCTATTTTCCACCATAACCTTACAAGGATGGGTATAATGGCGTAATGAGTAACTATATATGATTATTATGAAGTAATATTGATACTGAAATAATATATATATATACTCCAATACAATTCCACGATCATAGGAACGATATCATCACTCGTGCGTACGTACGGAATACCGTCTCCACGATGTGATGCGACTCGTTCTACATGATCTTCATTTAATAATGATTATATAAATGAATTGAATGAATGAATATGGTATATACTACACTAATACCATTCTGGAAATGAATTATCTATAACCTAAAGATAAGAATAAGAATTTACTCGACAAAACACGCATAAGAACAAAAAGTTATAAAGACCCGAGTAACAAGTAACAATGAAATATTACTAACAAGAAGCTAATAATATGACCATATATGATATCATATAAATATGTATGATTCTGGAATAAGTCAATAACATTATTTAAACCATTATACAGGAGCTTCGGACACATACAAGGCAAATTGGACCTAAGGTAAGGGAAATATCACAATCTCACTTTTATCCGAGATTGTTTTTACTTTGGTAATCACTGGGGTATATTTTATCATCCACATCCATGTTCCCTCAATATGTAATATTATTTCCATCATTATACAATAGTTTATATCCAATTTTACCCTTCGGTGGGTTTTTAGTAAAAGATATGAAAGGAATCTTTTGTCGTTTTTCGTACGAGGTACTTTTTGACTTTTCCGACAAAAGTACGAAGAATGTTTTTTTAACTTATACGGCATGAATGGATTTTTAAAACATTATTTCCAAGAAGCTTCCTTTACAAGTTTTCAAGTTTATTTTTAATCAACTTCTTTTATTTTAAAGTTGTATGACATGTTATGAAAGGAAAAATGTTTTTGAAGAAGAAAGGATATTTTCCTCAAGAATGGAGTTCAAGTGTTTTATCAAAATTATTTTCCATCTAAGATAATAAAGGGTTCTGTTTTATCCCTGTTATTAAATTGATTTGATCATGTTGTGATGGAATTATTTTTATGAATTCCTTTATCTTATATGAATTGATTTATGATGTCATGATGTTTCAAGAATCCCATTTTTGTTACATGTGTTATACGATGATGTATGATTTATGATTATGTGGGACACATAAGAAAGGATTCATTATAAGATGGGTGGGACCTATATCTCCCTCCAATGCATTGGGTAATGATTTTATATCTCATGAGATAGACATGGCTGGAACGGAAGGTTATTTCAGTTCAGTGATACAGGACTGAAACGAGGAGTGAACTCGGTTCAGAAAGGGACTTTGTCCACTAAGATAGTCTTGGCAATGAGTCATGACTAACAAGAAATGATTTTCCATGATTATGTGTGCATGCCACAAAGTTTCAAGTTTTATGTTATGGGGATCTCATTTTCACTTCTATGATTTATTCCATGTTAAGATATTATGATCTCTTTTGCAGGTTTTGATTTTCAAAAAGATATGATATGATTTTTATTTCCTTTATTTGCCCTTGCTGAGCATTTGAGCTCACCCTTTTATGTTTTCTTTTCCCCAGGTCAGGAAGATGGATATTAAGTAGAATATGCTAAAAGGGACCCTAGATATGATGAAATAAATGGGAGACACTGTAGAAGATTTATGAACCAGTTGTTTATGTTTCCCAGTTTCTAAAGACACTATACCTATACGGTCCTTTGTGGTTTTGTCATATGTTGTAATAAGTGTGCTTCAATTTTGAAGTATTAACAATGTATGTAAAGTATGGGTCGTTATAATAGCTAAATATGAAAGATAAGTCTACCCCTAACTATCGTGCACCTCTTGATGCATCTCAGAGAACAAGGGCATGAGCTGCCACTCATCACTGGCCTCCTGTACAGCCTGTACCTGAGTCCTCCTACTCAGTGCATCAGCTACTGCATTACCTTTACCAGATGTATAGGCAAGATCAAAATCAAAGGACTGAAGGTACTCGACCCACCTTCGCTGCCTCAGATTCAAGTCACGCTGAGTAAAGATATACATGAGACTTTTGTGATCGGTAAAAACCACAAAATGTTCTCCCAATAGATAGTGTCTCCAACAGCACAACCCATGAACAACTGCAGCCAACTCAAGATCATGCGTCGAGTAATTCCTCTCATGTGGCCTCAACTGCCGAGACCCGTATGCAATAACTTGATCACCCTGCATCAACATTACTCCCAACCCAATACCTGATGCATCACAGTAAACTGTATATAGTTCTTCCCCCGCTCTAGGAGTATCAGGATCGGTGCTGATGTCAACCTTCCTTTCAGGTCCTGAAAGGCTGTCGCGTAAGCTTCCAACCATATGAACTTCGCACCCTTCTTAGTCAAACCTGTCAACGGTGCTGTTAAGTGGGAGAATTATTGTATGAAGTGTCTGTAGTAACCAGCCAACCCTAAGAAACTTTGTATCTCAAACACATTTTTAGGCTTCTCCTAGGAAACTACTGCTCTCACCTTCTCTGTGTCTACTGCAACTCCTGCCTCTGAGATGATATGACCCAAGAAATGTATCTGGTCCATCCAAAAGTGGCACTTTGAGAGCATAGCATATAGACGATTCTCTCTCAGTGTACTCAATACGATCTCAAGATGGGTGGCATGGTTGTGTTGAGTGTGAGAGTACACCAAGATGTCGTCCACGAATACTACAACAAAAGTGTCCAGATAAGGATGGAATGCACGATTCATCAGAGCCATAAAAACTGCTGGCGCGTTCGTGAGTACGAACGGCATAACCGTATACTCGTATAGACCATACCTACTCCTGAAAGATGTGAGAGGTATATCAGATGGTCTAACACACAACTGATTATATCCTGATCTCAAGTCAATCTTTGAGAACACTCGTGCTCCATGAAGTTGATCAAAAATATCATCAATCCTCGGTAAGGGATATTGGTTTTTAACCATCAACTGGTTCAACTTATGATAATCCACAGAGAGTCTGATGGTATCGTCCGCCTTCTTTGCAAAAAGGACTAGAGAACCCCATGGAGAAGTACTGGGCCAGATAAAACACTTTTCTTGAAACTCCTATAACTACCTCTTGAGCTCATGAAACTTAGGTGTAGCCATAATATAAGGAAGAATGGACATCGCCATTTATCTTGGCACTAGCTCGATAGAGAAATCCACCTCACACTCCGGAGGAAAACATGAAAAGTCATCCGGGAAGACATCCCTGAAACGATCAACTATAGGAAGGAAATCTGTCTGACAATTCCCCTGCTCATACAGATATAAACTCGCAATCTGGGCTGTGACTCCACCTCGCCTATGATGCTCTGGTCCAACTCGACTTGCCTGAACATCCCACTCACCCTTGTATAGAAACTCTCCTCCCTCTGGTGTCTTGAAACTCACCCTGGGATGATAGCAGTCTACAAAGGCTCGGAAGGGAACCAACCAGTCTATCCTGAGAATGACATCATAGCTCGTCATCCCCAAGACATAGAGGTCCCAAAGGATGTGACACGCACCAAACTCAAGGGGGAACTCCTTGAACTGACGTACACCAGTCGTTCTAGTCCCCAACAGAGTGTATAGCGTCATGATATCAGAAGAAGTAGAAACACAGATCCCAAGGCTCTCCACAACATGTGTAGATATGAAACTATGTGTAGCACCCATATCGAAAAGTACTGAAGATAAAACAGAATCTACTAGAATAGTACCTCTGACAGTAGAAGGTCTGGGATCCTACTCATGCTGGGTCTGTTGCACTGCATATGTCTGCCTAGTACCGCGGCCCTGCGGCATAACCTGACTACCCTTAATTGTCCCACCCTGCTACCTATGAGATCCTAGTGTCTGGATACCATGGCCATGAACACCCTCTCTGCCTACACGCCCTGACTTATTCCAGTTCCTTGACTGGTAAGAAGACACTGGTCCTGCTCCCGCATGCGGAGTCTACGCAAAACCCCTCTCACTAGCCACTGGTAGAAATTCCCTGCAAAAGCGCTGCAGATGACCCATATTGCCGCAAGCTCGACACTCCACTGGGTCTCATGGACACTACGGTCTCTTGTGCCCCTCCTTACCACACTGGTAGCACCTGATCGAGCCACCTGATGAAACTTCCTGGCTGATACTGCCACCGTGAGAGAAATCTATCTGTCGCTTCCTCTTAGCGGCAGAAATAGTACCAGAAACTGGTGCCGAACTTCCCTGGCCCACACCACTAGCTTCCTGAAGGTTCCTTTCTATAATCAGTGCCTGGTCCACAATAGAATGTACAGTAGGCAACCTTAAAAGATTCACTTGCGCTCAGATGTCATACAGAAGACCATCCTCGAAGTGCCTAGCTCTCAGCATCTCATCACCCACCAGCACGGGTGCAAAGCACTGAATCTCGGTAAAAAGATCAGAATAGTCCATCACCGACATAGCGATCTTCTGCAGATTCATGAAATCTTGAGCCCTATATGCCCTCAGCATCTCTGGGAAGAATAATTCATAAAAGACTGCCTGAAAATCTTCCCACACCATGTATTTGTGATTCTCTGACTGGGTGGTAACATCCCACCACCTCTTGGCGGAATCACACAGCATATACGTCACGAGCTTGACCCTCCTCCCTGGAGGCGTCTCAAGATGCCCGAACATAGTATATATCAACCCCAGCCAAGACTCCTCAACCTGTGATCCACCATCCCTTTAAAACTTAGGCGGATTCTACTACTGGAAGATACGTGTCAGCTCGACCATAGATGTGGTAGTCCTACAGTTCTCCCTGAATGGTCTGTATGAATTTCATAAAGCCTTCACAGAACTGCACATCTGCGCCTGTGTCTGGTATAACGGTTGGTGATGCATCTGTCTCTACTGGAGGATCAACTGGTATCCCATGGACCACCATCTCTGGAGTATACTCACTACCGCTCTCCTGGATAACAACGCACGGTCGTCTCAGTGGCATGACACTACAAGGTCAAAAACACGCCTTAGATTCTAGATTATCAAGACTGAAAACAAAGAAACCCAAAAAGAGAAAAGGAGGAAGAAAGCATTCAAAAAGTGGAAAACAAGACTACACGGCGTGTATACCGACTACACGACATGTACCTGACTTCCCTTCCCTGCCCGGGTCCTTCTACATGGCTGAGCCACACAGCTCCTATTTGAACAAAACTACAATGCGTGTATATCATATACACAGCATTTATGGTGTTATTTTACAACTGCCCGTGTCATTTGTGACACGGCCAGATACTCGGCTTGACATGACACGATGTGTTACACCTGCACATGGTGTGTCAACAACCCCGTTTCCCAGTCACACGGCTAAGTCCACATGGGCTGTCCTCAGAAAAAACTAGACGACATGTCCCACAGGTACACGACCTGTACTAGACGAGCTCTGCCAACCCATGTTGTTAGTTACACGGTCGGATACACGACTCAACCTACATGGCATGTTCTATATACACAAGACGTGTACTCGAAATGATTACCCTGACCCGTGTTGTTAGTTACACTGCTGGGTTCCAAGGTCACACTACACGGTGTGTTCCACAGTGTACATGACGTGTATATCTTAAGGTTTCCCCTGCTCGTGCTGTTAGTTACACAACGGAAACTGGGTCAACAGTACACGTTTTGTACATCTGGTATACGGTGTGTTCGCCCCAAGATATTCCCTTCCCCATGTCACCTCCCACACGGTTTGTGACACGGGTAGAGACTGCAAGACTTATAATCTGGGTACAAAGTGTGTACTCAAAAACTTTATCTTTTTCTTCCCAAATAGAAGGTTATAAACGGTGTGTATAAGGTACTACACGGCGTGTATACTGGGTTTTTATGGGCAGTATGCCTCAGAAACATCCCAAGAACCTAGAAAATACCTCAAAACAACACCCAAGTGTCAAATTCCAATCTATGATGGCCCATACTCCCAACTAATTAATGTTTGACATCTTATTTGTGTTATAACGAAATAAACATTCAATGATCCACCAAATTCCGGAAAATGGGGGACCATACACCCCAAAAACCAAAGTTTGGTTTCTATTCTATAAACAGGCTCACACAATAATACCCTATCAAACAGCAGGTATCTATCAAGCAGATATCACAACAACATGCTTCTCTAGCACAATATCTATCACAAAAACATGTAATTTCTAATGAACCTACATGGCATGGAACTATGCATGGCATGTGATTTCTAGCAGGTGCCTAAATGATGCATGAGATGGCATACCCTCATCTCATCGGGTTACAACTAAATAGAACCCACAGATAAAATATAAATAGCACAATACAAGTGTGTCACCCTTCAGTGAAAATCTATTCAATTGTAAATTACAAAATCAGTAAAATTGCAATACGAGGTAAATTGGATTTTCCCTGTACACGGGTTATCTATGCCCAGGTACAACTTATTACCAACTACCGTTCCATCCTATCCCTGACTAAGGCTCCAAATAGTAAGTCAAAGAAAAGAAACCCTCTAATACAACTTTGTAATGTCCCGGTTCTGGGTTCCACTCAACGCTGCCCCGAATCCGGTTCACCACATGACCTCAAGCGCATTTCCCCAAACGCCAGAGGCTGCCAACTAGCAGTGAGGGCCCAGGTCTGATAGTGGGGAAACTATGCCCTCATTTGTCAAAGTTTAGCGCAACAGAATATAAAATAACCATACAACAACAATGGAAGCTGTAAACCATACACAACAGAGATTAACAAATGCAATATATATAACCAACAAGTATATAAAATGATGCAACATGCCTCAATTCTATGAAAATAGCCAGAACATGGTACACTGAAATACAATAGAATACAATACAACTGAAGTACAAGTACCGGAAAGCAAAACAGAACAGTCAGCGGCATCGCGAGCCAATGCTCAGTCCCATGCTCTCCTACACCCCAGCAGCAATCAAGTACCTGTATAGGGACCCTTTCCCTTATCTACACTTGCAGAAACGTAATCTGTTTGGGACGAAAAGCATGACCCAAACAGGGTGTGATAAATATATCTATGTAGGCACCCACCAAAGGCCCGTGCCCTACTGGGTGTAAAAATATGCAACAATAGTGTGAAGTAGTAAAATGAAATAAACTAAGCAGTAATCAAAAGTAACTAACTTACCAGTTATATTTCCATTTTATTATTCATTTAATCTAGTTAATATAATAAAAAACCATAGTGAATTTCTAATTAAACAGATAGTGTCCTCAGACAAACAAAATCTCACCCTCAGGTAATCAGAATCCAACCCGTAGGTATTTCCCTCAGGCATAACAAAAGTTTCCCTCAGGCGTATGAAGTGTCACCCTCAGGCATAGAAGTCAACCCCTCAGGCACGAATGGTTGCCCTCAGGCAAAATAGTACGTTTCCCTCAGGATAATACAGTCACGCCCTCAGGATATAATAATGCACCCCCCTCAGACATAAGTAACCGGTCCATGTCCAACATAAAAACATGCAATGTACATACAATTCCTCTCAAGGCAAAAGTAGTGCATAATTTAAACATGGCATACCCTCAGGTATCTTGGACAAACAGCTAAACAGAGGAACGCACCCCCGAGGTGGTCCTGGATCCAAGAAACGATCCCAAATAGGATTTTGATATAATATTTAATTACCTATACAATTCTAGTTATTTAAAATAGACATGGCCTCAGCCACACGACACCCCAAATATGGGTCCGTAGCTCAAAAACACACAAAACGCAGGACAGTTGGAAATAAACACCAAGCCACCTACCTTAAACACCCACGAATGATATACGTGAATGACACCTTCTGAAAATTCCAAGAACGCCATAGATATAAGGTAAAATAAATCTTGTTTAAACGCAAATAACTCCCATTAGGGGAATAATTGGCAAGAACGGTTAAAGAAGAGTGGAGGTCTTACCTGTGCGGTTCTAACGAGATCGTCCGTGGTGGAAACGGATTCCAAATGTGTGCTCAGTGGATCCTCGAAGATTAGGCCTTCCTCCCTCGAGATCTCTTCCCATTCTAATCCTTCCTTGTAAATAGGGGAGGCTACTACCCATTTTACGCAAAAAAAAACCAAGTACACAGCCTGTACTTCCGAGTACACGGCATGTACTTCCCATTTTTTAACTGTTCCTCTAGAAGATTCCCACCAGCGTGGCACTTTTCATCTGCCGACATGACTACACAGCGTGTGCTGCCCCACAGCTGGCCACCACCTTACTATTCTCCCGCCGACTGACTACACGGCATGTAAAAGGACCACTACACGGCATGTAGTCGGTTCCTACACCCTTCATCCCCGGCATGGCCACACGCCTCATGTACTCATCCCACATGGCCAGAAGTACACGACATGTGGAAAAGTACATGGTGTGTACTTCCAAAATTTGGGATTTTTACCCATTTTCCATATTTTCTCAAAAACACATAAGGAAAAGAGAAAAGAAGAAACCCGTACCTCAAAGATAAGAACCAGTTTCTTACACATTGAAACAAAACTCTAATTTCATTTATCAAATTCATACTAGAATCTAGTACTACAGTGGAAGACTACAATATCAAAGTAAATAGTAGAAGAAAAACTAATAAAACTACAGGATAATGATAAGAATCCATTCTCCATAGTCCTCATTCTCCAGCATCATCAAATTTCCCAAGTATCATGAAGTCGTTCTAAAGATGTGTGATACTTTACCTTTTCCCATATCCTGGTAGATAAAATATGAAAAATCAATAATGTACCAAAGTAGTGATGAGTACTAAAACTCATTATGTCATCACCAATGACTTAACTCCTCACTCCACTAGGATAGAAAAGTTAGCAATATTTATATAAAACCATTAATATAAAAATAATTATAAAACAATTTATAACTACATATAAATAAGTTCCATGTCAACTAGTTTTTCCGAAAAAACCCATTTTTCAAAGAAAGAAACCAAACTAGGATTTAAAACCATTTCACATGTTTCCTTTGGAAAAACTATTCCATTTGTCACATCACCATAACTAAGCATGTGTGCTTCATTATGAAAGTTCAATACTCATCAGAGGTATCTCATCTATCTACAAAATCATAATAATGTAATTATATCCCATTTGAAATTATGCCTTTGGCACTGAGTACAAGGTCGTATTTCAACTAAGCCTTATAAATACAATATGGACACACACCAAGTATTCTATAAAACCATACAAAACCCATTTCAATAAAACAAACTTTATTTAAAACCTTTTACCATCAATCCATATCGAAAATATAGAAAATCCATATTTTAAAATAAAAATTTTAAAATCAAGAAACTAAAACACTTTTCACAATAATTCACCACAATTCAACAATTTCACCAAAAACAAAAAATATTCACCAAAGAGGATTTATATCAAGATATTCAAACCAATTTCACAAATCAATTTTATGAAATTAAATCAATTTGGAACTATTACAATCAGTTCTAGGAAGAGGAGTCAATATTGGAGCCACTTACCTCAAGAGTTTTGGTGAAAAAGATAAAATACACAATAAACATCACAAAACTAGGTTGAAACTCCAAAAAACCCACCTTATATCTCACCCCATGTCATTTAAAATGCCAAAACTATACATTTTGGCATAAAAAACCTTAGATCTACCCACAATAGGAGTAAATCAAATAAAATGACTGACAAGGAAAAGTAGATCTAAGAAAAATCAAGAATGATGAAGAATGATCAATTTCCATGAGGAATTAGCATCTAATCACTAAGGGAAACCTTTATATATCCTCTGGGTTGATGGAAGAACCTTCCATAGCCATTGAGAGAGAGAAAAAACCTGATTTTGGGCCACATAGGATGAAAAATGATGGTTTAAATCCTTAATCCAACCTACATCCACTTTTAAGGATCTTGTTTTTAATCACACATGATTTAATCACATGGTTAGGAAAATTGTACACTAATCATTCATTTACAAATACCTTGAGGATAAAACTCGCATGGTTATCTCACAGGGTCACCAAACTATGCTCCAACCATGCCGAAGCCACCACCCCAAAATGACCAAACCCATATTTCAAAGCACAGAGTTTATCCTTTATGGACGCATGGTTTTGAAAAACCCTATGCTACCCGGGTGTCATCCCTCTTGCCCTTATCTCACTATTCGTGGTTTTATATAAGTGTTGCACTATTTTCCCAAACTGTTCAGAAACCACAAACCTATATAAAATCCCCAAAAACTCTCCAAAAGTTCTCTAAACTCTCTCAAACTTCACCCATATACTATATATGCCTAAAATGCATAAATAAATAGTTACATACATGAAAACAGAGGGTGATACATTCTCCCCACCATTGGAATTTATTTCCTTGGAAATTAGAAAATCATCGATGTCTTGAAAGTGTTCTGGCCATTGCTCTTTCATCTCCTTATCTTGCTTCCAGGTCACATCACGAACTTGACCATGTTTCCAAAAAAACACACTAGACTGATGCTTTTTCCCCATAAGTCTTTCTCTTTTTTATAAATAGTCCACATAAAGACACATACTAGACAATCATTCATCTATAGGTTAACGTCATCCCATCTGATCACATCGTCAGGATCAGGCTGATACCTTTTCAATTGAGATGCATGGAACACATTATGCACCACACTAAACTGTCATGGTAATTCCAAAGGATATTCCACCTCACCAAAAGATTCTAGTATCTCAATAGGTCTTATATATCATTGATATAACTTGAACTACTTCCCAAAACATCTATGTCCAAGCCTTGGATAGATCCTCAGCAACACGTGATAACTCATTGTGAATGCCAATGGTCTTCGATGATGATCCGAATAAGATTTTTGAAAATTCTAAGCCTTCTCTATCCTCTTCTTGACCAACTGAATCTTCTCTATTGTCTCTTAGACAAGTCTTGGAACAACTATAGAAGTTTCACCAGTCTCCACCCCAAAAAGTGGAGAATAACAATGATTCCCATAAAATTATTCAAAAGGATCCATTTGTATCGAGGCCTCGTAGCCATTGTAATATGAGAACTCCACTAATGGAACATGCTCTTCCCATGAGCCACCAATATTTATTACATAAGTATACAACATATCTTCCAACATTTTTATTATACATTTGGATTGCCCATCCATCTAAGGATTATATGTCGTACTCATAGTCAACTGAGTACAAATGGATTTCTATAAATATTTCAAAAAACATGATGTGAACCTAAAATCTATGTCTGATATGATTTAAACTAGTATGAAATGTTTCTTTACCACTTCTCAGATATATATTATGGACATATACTTCACCATATGAGTTTCATGAATAGGGATGAAATAGGCCCACATGGTATGTTGATCCACTATCACCCATATGGCATAATTATTATGAACCATTTTATAGATAAATGTAACAAAATTCATAGTTATCCTCTCCCATTTTCACACTATAATAGGTAATGAATGTAACATACCTACTAGTCATTGTTCCTCTGCCTTAACATGCTGAAAATTTAAGCATCTTGAAACAAACTCAACCACATTCCTTTTCATGAAGACCCACCAGAACTGTGCTTTCAATGCCTTATACATATTTTGTATTCCTATATGGACATCCCATCATGAATGGTGGTGAGAATGAATAAGTTTATCATGACAAGACATAGGTACAACCATCTGATCCCTAAACCCCAACACTAAATTCTCATCCGGCTTCCATCCATCAATGGTGTCCCCACCATTAAGTTTTGAACTCATTGAAACACATTTTCCATTGGATGTATATTCCTCATTTACCTTCTTTATCAAATCATGAACAAGAAAAATTGAAAATAAATCTACAAAATTACCACGGTCTTCACATTACACATGCATGTCGGTGGGAACCAACATCAACTACCACTCATCTGAAGATTCTTTTTCCAACTAATCATACAATGTTCTACTTAATACATCAGCTACCAAATTTATTTTACTTTTTTTATAAATCAATTCCATGCCAAACATTTAGATATATTCCATCCATCTATTTTTCCTCATATGCAAATCACACTGTGAGAAAATTTACTCCAAACTCTTATACTACTACTAAGTTTAAATTTTTATTCAAAAAACACTTTTGTGGGAAAGTGTGAAACCAAAATAGGTTTAAAAAGTTAAACGCTGTAAGAAATTAAAAAATCATTAAAAACAAGGCTGAAAATGATGGATCCACTTTCCTTATAGAGATTCCAAAAAAGAGAATGTGCCTTCATTTTCAGGTCCTCTGGGATTAGATATTCAAAGTGTCTAGCTAGCTTGTCTCATGTGTGATAATAATCCTCAACAATAATTCACCCCTCATTGAAACCTCGTACCATGATTTTATCCTATTTACTAATACAATCCTCTTACTCCTCATTAGATTCAATCCAAGGAAGTATTTTTTTTATGGGAACACAACCTAACCCAGATCCTAAAGCATCACAATATACCACATACCCCTGTCCTGATTCTGGAAATATCAAGATAAGTGCTGATGTTAGGAGAAATTACAACTCTTGAAAATATTTCTGTCATTCGACAGTCTATTGGAAAGGAATATTATTCTTTTTAAAAGTATTCCTATGCAAATATAGTCATGAGAAGTCACAGAAGAAGCATAAGTAATATCCAGATAGACCAAAAAACATTATATCTCAAAGAAAGTCTTCGACAGTTTCCAAGAGATAATAGCTTATATCTTCTCCAGATCCAATTAAACATTTCTTTAAGATATTAAATGGCCCATAAAACATACCTCTTATATTCAAAAATCACACTTTGATAATTTTTTATACAACTAATAGTATCTCAATATTTACAACACTACCACTAAGTAATTCTCATGCTCAACCCTTGACCTTGAATACACCAAGATTTCATCCACAAACACCACAACAAAAGAATCTATATACTACTGAATATATGATTCCTCAATTACATAGATACATCTGGTGAATTCATAAGACCAAAAGGAATTACCACATATTCATAATTTCCATATATTCTTATGAAAACTGTCTTCAGAATATCCTCCTTCAGAATTCATAATTCGTGATATCCTAATCGCAAGTTAATCTTATAGATTCACTGAAATCCCCTTAATTATTAGAAAATATCATCAATTCATGTAAGTGGATATCTATTATTTATCGTAACTTGGATAATCTTATGATAATCCACATATATCCTTAGAGTTCCATCTTCTTTCTTCACAAACAAGACCAGTGCTGCCCACAGAGACATGATAGGCCGATCGAAACCCTTTCATTATATCTCTTTCAACATCACATTAAACTCCCTTAATTATATTGGTTCCATCTAATAAGATATAAGTGATATAGGACTTGTCCCTAGGAGGAGATCAATCGTAAACACCACTCTCCTTACCGGTGGTAACCCATAGAAATTTTTAGGAAACACATATAGAAACTGATTCACCAATGTTGGAAAAATCTTATTATCAATATCTTATATTTATTTCAAAGAAAATTATTCCAACTGATTTGATATTTTTTCAACTATTTGTTCTGACAATTATGTTTCCCCTATTGTTATACATCTTTCTCCTTTAAAGAGATGATTGATGTCATCCTCAATCACGAAACTGATTATTCTACTATAATATTCAATGCATGCCTTGAAAATTTTCAACCAATCCATACCTATGATTATATCATAGTAATTCATCTCCAATATAGAGAAATACCATTTTTGCTCAGCCTTGTCAATGATTATAGAATAATCTCTATAAAGAAAGGATAGATATTATCTTCTCCTAAGAGGAGTATGAAGTTTTATCATAAAGGGAATCATCTCAAGATTTAAACTCATTAGATCAATAGAATGATAATAAATAAAGGAATTAAATTCACTAATATCAAACAAAAATCGTATATGGGTATAATTCCAAATAATCATACCTCTCATATAAGAAAGTCAATCTTGATCATCCACATTCACCTACTTAGCTCTATTTAATTTCTTTTCCACTACAATTTTTTCTTTGTTTCCTTGTTAAGATTGTACTACCTATGGATTCATGGTATTTCTAGAATCATCATGGAAAGCTCTATTCTTCTGAATATATTGATTCTACTATCCTAGCCTCATCAAATCATACGATGCTTTTGATACCTGATAAGTGTCTCTAGAACCGGACGTTAGAGTAGTGTAATAATAACACAGAAGATGTCCCATATTTTTTTAATTATGGAATGATCTTGGTTGTGTCATACAATCTCACTTCATGTGGTCTAATAAACCATAATAGAATAATCTAGGTAGTTTCATGGGTCTCAAAGAAAGATTAGTTGATCCAGCAGTTTGAGTCTGAGTCACGCTTTCATCATGGAAGTACATGCCCCTTTTCTTCTTTCTCCTAGAATTAGAGTTCCCACCATTTCTCATGGGTATCAACATACGTCCTCCTCCCATGGCTCCTGATAATTCCATTTTATCTATTGTCTCCCTATTGATCATCTCTATTTAGTCATCAATACAGAGCCCAACATTCTTTGAGTAAATATCTAGCTTTATAATTGATTCAATGATGTGTTCTTTCAGGACCACACTAGCTACAACCTCGAGTGAAAAGTGTACTAATTTCATGAATTTAGCTACATACTCTATGAAAAATATATTTTCTTGATTCCATCTAAAGAATATTTTCATTATCTAAATCATTAAAGTTTGAGGATTGAATTGTTTGCGGAAAATATTCCTCAATATTCTACCAACTAAGTCCCTAGTATACTTTACCCTATACTAATAGATCCCATAACTTACGTGAAATATCCTCCAGATTATATTTTACTAGCATGACTTTTATCTCATATGGTGTTCTGTAGAAATCAATTATATAGTTCATCATTTTTAACCACACGCATGCCTTCTATGGTTCTGAATCACCCTAGAAGATGGGTTGATTCTTCTTATGGAATAGGATGGAATTATCCACTAGTCTTGGATCATGCCTCCAATTCCCTTTTTCCACAGATTGAAATGCATGGATGATATTCTGAACTTTTTATTAGTTAACCTATGGTTTAGGTGAAACCACATTCTCTATAGCTTATTCTGATTGGTTTCTACGATGCCTTTCAAGTTCCATTTTCTGAACAACGAGTATACACCATAAATCTCAATCTCTAGAAACTGAAGTCTTCTAATTTCAAATTCTTTTACATCAACTATCACACTTTTCTTTCCAAAATGAAATTCTTCCACATTCAACCATTTTTTTGAAAAATCATACTTGGTTTTGAAAAGAAAAATATTTTTAAAATACCATAACCATGCCCTTTTTTCAACATCTTTCATTTAAAAACACTTTCAAAATTTTCTAAAATAAACACTTTTTCACAAAATCATAAATCATTACTAAAAATGATGTGCAAAATCCTAGTGTTAATTCCTTCCTTCCAAATTAAATTTTTATTAAAGAAAATCCATTTTAAGGGAAAATGGAAAACTATTGTTCTACAAAAGGAAATAACTTGGTACTAAAGGGACTAACAAAATGATTAAAAACAAGGCTAATATTACTTGACTCAGCTACTCGATAAAGATCCCAGTGCAGCGTGCTAACCTAGGTTTCTGGATCCTCTCTGATTAGCTCTTCAAGGGGAGTGATCATACTTTCCATTGTCTGAATGAAATATTCTATGTTGATTTTACTCTGATTGAATCCCCTGGCTAGTATGTGGTCTTTTTTATCAATCGACACTTCTTGCTCCTCTTTAGCATCAACTTGCAACCGAGGTTCATAAATTCTTTTAATCTCTTATTCGGAGACATTGGGCTGATGACTTGTTTATAGCATTTCTTCCTTGGAGTGTAGGATAAGTTTTAAGCACTCCCCAACTTCCTCTTCCCTGTCCCTTGTATTTCTACTCGATTCTTCACTTTCCCCCTTACGTGCATCTTTACATTCCTTTTTCCAATCGTTCTTGGCTGACCGAGTCTCCATTGGTTTTGGAAAGTATGATTAGTCCTTACGTCCTTTTGATTTTTTCCCCTAAACCACAATGTATTTCCCTGAGTCACGCATGCCTTTTTCCCCCTTCTTCCATCTAGGACTATGGGGTCCTTTACCTTTGATTCGGTCCATGCTATCCACTGAAGGATGACTAAAACTATCATCATCCAGTGACTCCTCCTCATGTGATAAATGAGGATAATGGACCTCAAGACCATCAAAGCGGTTCCCCACCTCTATTACCGCTACATCAGTATGATCCATTTGCATACTCAAAGACTCCTTACAAGTTTTCTTCCCCGAGCCAGAAATCTTTCCCCCTCCCTATCTTTCCACAATTTTCCAGAATCGGTTCCAATGGTGTTTGGATCTAAGGAACCCAAGACATTTCCATCAATCATCCTATCCTGTCCACTTTGAGAACCTGTTGCAGCCAGCAGGAATGATTTTTCCCGCATCAAATCTGTTCCTGTAGCCTGTTCGTAACCTCTTCCCATGAACTGAGGCTACATGTTCCAAACCTCCCAGCCCCGACTATGAGAGCCACTAGGCCTTTGAACCTCATTCACATCCAAACTCACAGCTAAGGGATCAATCTTAGCTGCCTCCTTTACTCCCAAGTCCTGATTTAAATGAGAAAAAATCTCTAAAACCTGCGGCTCGGCCTCATTTGGCTTCACCCCCTTCACTGCCACTAGAGGACCCAAGGAAAGCCGCTACTACTGATCCTTTGCACTGACCTCCACTCCTGGGTTGGAAGGATCCAACACCTCTTGAGAAACACTGAGAAACTCCACATTCTCAACCAATCCATCACTAACCCGCACCATTTGTCTCATTGCAGGGACAACCTACACCACATTCCCCTCAACTCCACTGGGCACATCAACCTTTTTCCCACGACGACAAACATAGGCCAGATGACCAAAACGGAGGCACCCCAAGCCGAATGGAGGC
This sequence comes from Viscum album, assembly GCA_963277665.1. Classification (NCBI taxonomy): domain Eukaryota; kingdom Viridiplantae; phylum Streptophyta; class Magnoliopsida; order Santalales; family Viscaceae; genus Viscum; species Viscum album. The sequence goes on along the minus strand of OY728163.1, from coordinate 201,578,650 downwards.
ACCCCGGGCCTTTGAACCTCATCTCAGTTTCTAAACCCATGATAATAAGATATTAAAATCCTATAAGTGTCTCCAGCACACATATCTTCCCAACTCACTGGTATCTTGAAGTTCACCATAAAAAATCTTAGCTACCTATTCTTATGCTCTACCTTTTAATTACCAAAAATATTAATCCTTTCCATGACTCCAACTCAAGGAATAAACAAGAATTAATTTAACTATAGGACCAAGAAAACTGATGACCACTTATTCCATGGAAAAAGGACCAAGATGATACAACTTATATCAAATATTCATTTGAACTGAAACCAATACGATTTGTCTCAAACAGGATTTTAGAAAGAAACTGATACCATTTGTCTCAAACAGGATTTTGGATCAAAAATGATATCATTTCTTACATCCCCCTACTTCTCAATGTCGTGAGAAGGTGGTGAGATGTAACTTGGACTTAATAGTCACCCCCAATATGTCATAGGAAGGCAATAAATACCAAATGGAATCAATAAATGTGGGGGATGATTTTACCATAAATAATGAAATCATTAAACAAAGAAACCATAACAAAAAAACTAGTATATGATGCATGATAACAATGATAGAAAACTAAAATTTCATTTATCATTTTAATGCTAGAATCTATTACCAAAGTTGAAGACTGCAATATCAAAGTAAATAGTGGAAGACAAACTAATAAAACTCCAAGTCAATGACAATACTCCATACTCTACAAGCTCCATGCTCAAACATCATCAAATAGCCCAAGTATCATGAATAAGTTCTAAATACATGTGATATTTAACTTTTCCTATACCTCGATTGGTATATGACATCTACAAAATCACAGATGTTCCAAAGTAGGGGTGAGTACTAAAACTCAGGAAGTCTTCCCTAATGACTTCCCTACACACACCACTAGTATAGAAAAGTCAGAAACATTTACATAAAATCATTTATATAAAAAAAAATTCTTAAATATTTTATAACTAAATATAAATAAGTTACATCTCACCTATTTTTATCAACAAAATCCATATTTCAAAGAAAGAAACCAAAAATTTCTTTAAAACCATTTAAAAATTCCCTTTGGCAAAACAATTCCACTTCTCACATCACCACAACCTACCATGAATGCTTCAATATGATAGTTCCATACTCATGAGTGGTCTCATGTTAACTTACCAAGTTATCACACAGTTATTATATCATGTGTTCTATTACACCATTGTAACTAATCATAAGGTCATATTTCAACCAAGCCTCGTAATTGAAATTTGAACACACGCACCATGTATTCCTAAAAACCATGAAAAAACCTACATGAAAAAACCATTATAATGAAACATATTTTTTTTTAAAACCTTTTCCCATAGATAAATTTCATAAATCCTCAAAATCAATAATTTTAAATAATAATTTGAAAATCAAGAAACTAAAACACTTTTCACAAAAATTCATCACAATTCCACAACTTCACCTACAACTACAAATAATCACTAAATAAGATTTATATCATGATTTTCACACCAATTTTATAATAAATTTTATGAAATTAAATCAATTTGGAACTGAGAAAATAATTTTTAGAAATATGAGTCGAGAGAGAAGCCACCTACCTCCCGAGTTATGGAAAAAATGATAAATGACAAAGAAAAAACATCATAAAACCAGGTTGAACCTCCCTAAACCCACATTGGATCTCCCATCCTATCATTAACAAGGAAAAACATAAGCATATTTGTAATCAACAACCTTCAATCTACCCATAGTGGGCAAACATCTAAGATAACTTGATAGAGGGAGAATTGGATCTTAGAAAACACCAAGAAATATGAAGAATGATTACTTATCGCGAGGAATTAGATTCTAATCACCAAGGGAAACCAACAAATAGACTCCAGATTCATTTAAGAACCTTACTTGACCTTTTAGAGATACAAATCCGGAGTTAGGGATATATAGGAGAAAAAATGAGTGGTTAAAACCTTAAGCTGACCTAGATCAACTTTTTAAGGATCTTGTTTTTAACTGTGTGTGGTTTAGTAACATGGTTCGACAAACTATGCATTAACTGTGCATTAACCACTACCTTAAGGATGAACTTTACATAGTCATCCCACATGGTCTCCAAATATTTCTCTAACCCTACTGAATATATTGCCTCAAAATGGCCAAAGCCATTTCTGAAAGCGCACAGTTTCGCTTTAGTGGATGCATGGTTTAGGAAAACGTTGCACTACCTGTGTGACATCCCTCTTACCCCTATCTCAATTTTCATGGTTTCTTTCAAGTGTTGCATAGATTTAAAAACCATGAACCTATAAGAAAGGCCATAAAACTCTCTAAAACATCTACAAAATCTCCCAAACCTCACAAGTATACTTTCTATACGTAAAAATAATAAAGGGTTACTTACTTGAAACTGGGGGTGCTACACCACTAGTATAAACTTGTGAGTACAAAGAGTAGGTTTTTTCCTTGAAGTAATATTTTACTATAGTATCTCAATAGTTATTGGTGTATCCCACGCTGTCTTATCATCCTTATAGTTATTTATACTTCTATTATGATATTTTATAGTAAAGGTTAGTAACATTTAGAAATCCTTCACCAATATAGGAATTTGTTTTCTTTTATTTTATTTTTTCTATGTTATTATTCTATTTATATTCATTAAAAGTGTCAAGGAAATTATTCACATTGAATACGTAGGACATGAACAAAATCAATTCCACTTCATATAACAAAATTTTAAATGCTTCTTCATAATATTTCCTAACGTTTGTTGAAAAACACCACTTTTGTCTATAAAAATATAGAATTCACAGGATCTATTTTTTCTTCCCATTTTTTCTTATACTATTCTAATTAAATAAACCAAAACACTCTATTGGATCTACCTATTCTATAATTTTTATTATATAAATTTATATGATATTGAAGTCAAGTATTTTTATTTTTTATTAACTTTATAGAATTATTCCGTAGAGTTGAATTTGTGTTTTCACTTCTTTGATACCCAAGTATTTCTTTAGTTGTGTAATGTATTATTTCATATCAACTAGATAATATATAGTTATATCCTTTATTAATCACGTATACATTATAAATATTTCTTTTATCTTTTTATGTATCTATATCTTACACAATAGCAACAACCAACAACGAGTTCGAATTTGAATCACAAATTCAATTTACCAACATCCTCCAACCACTCTTTAAAATATCATGTTTTAAATATATCCTTTAGATTAATCAATATATATAAATTACCCTTTATGAGTATTAATGGTAATGGAGATAAATTATAAAATGATATTACATAAATAACATAGCTATATCATCAGATCCACTTAAAATAGAATCACTTATACAAACCAAATATTCTTCTCTCATCCCCATGGCATGTTTTATTTCATTTAAAAAGTTTTAATGGACCAAAATATGAATCTTATTGTGTTAGATCTCTTTTCGGTTCAAATTAATTTACTCCTTGGAATCCATTTCCAAAATTTACAACACCATTATATGTACTCCACATTTTCATTCCAACAGGTACTTCTTCTCTACACCACTAGATTCTCTATCATGTATAGCTTCCCATTTCATATTTCTTATTCATTTTCTCCATCAATTAGTCAATTCCCTAAAATTTACAATTCTTCTCAAAATGGTCACCATGGATACACCATAGCATATTGAACCCCATTTTGACCCCCTTTACTCATACTCTTGAAATGCCACCACGATAACATCCACATCATGTCCATTCTTATTAATTTAAACTGGTGAAGCTCTCCAATAAAAAACTCCTTATAAAATTCACATTTAGATCATAATATCATTTTTTTTGTGTGACACCAAGAACACCTTTCCACCAAAACTAATTTGCATAAAAAAAGCAAGATCACCCTTTTTAATAGGTGAAAATCCCAGAAAAAATGTCATACAAAACAACCATGTCTAATATAGATCGTCATTTTGACTTCCTAGATGATCTGTACACACCTTTTCACATACCACCATGATATGGTGATAGAACATGAAACTTCCATATCTTCTCATCAACCTTAAATAATTTTACATGAATCTTAAATAATTATAGAACATTTTAATGAACTTCACCATAAATGAATCATCATGAAAACACATTAGTTTGAACATGATTTGAATGTTTACAAAAAGAAAAGACAAACCAACAATCACATACACTCGATTATATCCCAATTTATTATATTATAACCTGTTCCCATTCCTTTGATTATCTATGAAAAACATATATGGATCTTCTCAAATTCCTTTGTCATAGAGATATATAATTTTTCATTATAAATTCTCAGTGTAACCCAATCATTAAAATTATTTTCATACAATGTAAATAAATCTTCTACTAACTCTATAGGAAGTAAGTATTCTTTTTGGTCATATAATTAATGAAAACATCAAACAAAAAATTCCAAAAATATTTCTTCAAAAATTTATTCACCTACTAAAAGTGAAACTCTATTTGGATCACCTCCACCAAGATCTTTGGATACTTCTTCACAATATTGACATCAAACATCATTTAATGCTCCATATTCTTTAATAACCATTGAAAAAAATATAACACACACAAAGTGTGCTCAATACCTATGATATTCCATACAATAAAAGAATATGATTCCTATAATAAATATTTTAATGTTGTTTAAAAATTAGTACATGTTATATTAGATGAATGTGATCTAATTGATCCAAATTAAACTTTTCTTATAGTTTTGAATAATTATTTTTATAAATTAATTTTTTGATTTTCTTATCAATCAATAAAAACATTATTTTTAACGTTATTAAGAAGAGTATGGATATAAATTCTATAAAGTTGATGAAACTATATGTGTTATACCAAGAAAAATTAGATCTATTTTAACTCCACCCTCTAAACCAATAATATATCGATTTGAATAGTGAATGATAACTATAAGTAAGATTAGAGATGAAGTTTATATTTTTTAATTACTTTCATAGATTCATAAAAGAACTAATAAATATGATTCATCTTATGGAAGTTATGTTTAATAAATTATTAAATCATTAAATCATTTTAGGGGAAATAAAAATTATAAATTTGTTGAAATACCTATATATTGTCCTGTTATTAGTAAAAAGGGTGTTCTATAAGTATATTTGATGATCAAGGTATAATAACTATAAATTATTCATGTTTAGTGGATAAATAATATAATGAAATAGATAATATGTATTATTATGTAACCTTTACACCCATTACTAAACATTAGTCCATTAAAATTTCTCTTTCATATTCATTTCATGTAGATTTATGTTATTGTTGAAACCTGCCAGACGGACATCGAAAAAATCACAGAGGGATAAATACTTGAATATGGGTATTATTTTCCCCGCAAAATCAATGGAAGGAGAGGATGGCTGAGACATGTGGATCGCATGATCCTGTGAAGGAATCCCAATCGTGTGACTATTTTAAGGTCACATGAAGGCTCCAAGTATGGATTATAACCCATGGGAAGTCTCATAGATCCCCCTTTGAGAAAACAACCTTCTCTTTTTAAGGATCTCTATATGACTGAATGAGTTCCCCTAGGGCACATGGTTTTTCATTACCACGTGCCTGACAGACCACCTGAAATCCTTCAAAAATATGGAGGGATTATATTCAAAGGAAGATAACCCTAGTGATCTTGAAGATTATGCACTATATAATATTTGGGATGAATAAATTCCTTTTTTACATCAAGGATAACTCACAGGACCTCTAAAATGTTATAGGATAAAATGAAGAAGATAATGGGGTGGAGGAAAGAGGTGTTCGAGGTCACTGAAGGACATGTGACATGCTCCTCGAGCAATCTATGAGACATCGCAAGACTTCAACGTCATGCCTACCTCTCTCCAGAGAGCCATTTGTATTTTTATCCCCACTGCACAAAAGTCCTTAGGTATGTCCAAATAACCTGTTTGTCTCTATAAGGACATATAGACAGACCTTTCGATTATATGTTTTCTTACACTCCATATAACCCACATTGGTCAGGTGAGACATCACAAAAAACATGAACAAAAATAAAAGTCATTGCTCACACATACTCACATAATCCCTGAACTTGAAAAATAAAATGAAGGATATTTAAATGGAGGAGGTGATAGGTGTTCTCGGTCACTGAAGGAAATGTAACACACCCTTGGTGACCCACAAGAATCCCTTAGTCCTCGGTGACACGTCTGCATTACCTTATGAGATCCCATTGGCTTGTCATCATCATCGTGAGAAGTGCCCTAAGTAACTTTGTGGTGATGTAAAGACAAATGAATATATTTTTCCATGTAATTCTCGCTCACCCCCATTTGACTCATATCAGTAATGTGATGAATCACTACAAAATATAACAAATACCACGATAACACCCATGGAATCTCGCATGACTCCCAACCTCTTTCACATAAAACAATGGGGATTGAAATGGAGGTGGAAAGAGGTGTTTCTGGTCATTAAAAGACATGTGATGCACCCATTACACCCAATTTGTAGTCACATGAGACCCACATACAAACCATACTTTTCCTGTAAGACCCCAAGAGAAGTCACCCAAGGTCTCGCGAGTGTCTTACAAAAGACATATGTATCTTTCGGAAGTCCTTAGACATGTCAACATGACAAATTGGAAGTCCTTTGACACATTTTCATGATAAAACAAGTCCCCATTAATTATATAAATTAAAATAAAGGGATAATTGATGAAATATACTCATGATTATTGAAAATTAGACATACACTTAGAATGGTCCACGGAAGAGACTTGTGAAGACGCGTACAGATATACAACCCTTCACCAAATGCAGTAAGGACTCATACTAGATATTCAGAAGAAAGAACCGAACAACAAGGAAACCGATGCCTATAAATTCCCTACTCTAACATGATTAAAGCATTAGACTCTAGACTCTTGAACTCTAGATGATTTTACTCTCAGGATCTATGGATTTCTTCAGGCAACTGATCATGAGACTGGAAACTTTCCATCACGTAATACATCGGAGGATATCCAGAGAAATCATGTGCGACACATATGGTGCTTTGAGTGATCAATCAAAGATCACGAGATGGAATTCTAGAAATAATTGTGAAAAACATATCCCATGTATTCCATATCACGTGAGACTTAGATAAACTGGCACTGAATAAACCTAAGGCCTTCACAGCGCAAGGGTTAGAACCGAGATCAAAAGTGAAAGACTTAAGAGAATGACTTGATCATTGATCCTCGTACACTTCTTGTAATTTATCCAAAGACATGTGACAACACCATAGTGTGTTATTCGGATCTTATGATACACCTTCAACATACCATCTAGGACTTTTGAAATAATCTGGACATGTTAAAACAAGTCACATGGTTCCCCCCGCAGACACCACTTTGATTTCATGAAACCCTATTGGTCTATCACCCGGGACTTGTGATGTCCTTCATACACATCACCTGACTCTTATAACATCATTTTATCATGTCATATGAGTCTCATGGAAGCATCTAGACATGATAACCAAGCTCTCACAATGCCCTCTGAGTGAGTCAACTGAGACTCTTGATTCCCTCCATACATGTCGACCATGTCTCATGATGTCTCCCATAGGTGTTAGATAAGATACATGACACCCCTTGTACTATTCCACAATGACTCTCGTTATACCAACTATATGTGTCAAAAAAGGTCATGTGATAGCTCTCAGGACATGCCAAATGAGTCATACAACACCCTCTAGAAAAGAAGGCTATGTAAATAAGTCATCATGGGACTCGATAGCATTGTATTTCCTCGGTGTTTAAGCCCCGAATATAGGTCAGCCTCAGTGTGTAATCCCTAACATAAAGGGAACTTTATATACTGACACGTGCCTATCGTGGGGTGTGACAAAAACTTATATTACCTAAGTTAAAATGCAGTAGAGTGGATTACCTAGGTTGTCTCCAGAGAGGAGTGCACAACAATTAAGCTGTCACCTTAAAATAGAAAGAAGTGAGGTTGTTTTTAGAAATTGTTTAATTTAGAAAATACAAGAAAGAAACTAAATAAAGTAAAGTAATTAAGTGAAAGTTTTGAAACAAATTAAAAAATGATGTGATCTAAATCAGTGATATGAAATGGTGATCAGGTTAGGGTCAGTTTTCCAGTTGTAATTCTATCATTGTTCATTTTACCCAATTCTCCTCTGCTAAATCGTTAAGAGTGAGAATCCACAGTCGTTTCTTCTCACTCCCTTGGTCAAAAAATGTGAGAATAAACCTTAATAAAATCTTAGGTTAGTCTACTCTCCTTCCAATGTGTAATAGAGTTGTAGAAAATACCCCCAATTATCTTAGGCAATTCCCAATCGGGTCTTGTTTATCCCAAGTAATCAAGAACATTCACTACTCCTCACACACGTACCGGTGATCACCGAGTACTACACCACTAAATCCTGGTCTATTACATTTTTTATAAACCAGAACCTAGTGGAGGGAGATATTGATCATTGACCAAATATAAATGAACAACAGAATCTAAAATCAGATACAATCGTACATGATAATAAAAACTGTTATAAGAAATTGAAACAGATTCGCAGAAGAGAAAAGAGGATTTTAAAACATTAATAGAAGGAACTCATGAAAAACAATATGGAAAACCTCTCCTTCCCCAATCACACAGAAGTTTACCCCACCATGGTAAGGTTAATTGTGACTAAGGGTAAAGAATAATTCATTACAAAACTAAGAAGAACAAAAGAGAGAAAAGAAAGAACAGAAATTTGATCCTCCAGAATCTGTCTTCCAAACGTTGGCCTCTGTTCTGCCCACCATCCGGCCGAAACTCACTGAGGTCACTTATTATAGAATGTTGGACATTAAGTTTTCTATCGACCCTTAAAATGTGAGAGTCATTGGACAGGTGTAAAGAAAGATGTGGCCTAATCAATGACCATTACTTTTCTGGCCGCCAAACACTGTTTCACCTACTCCATTTGGACGCGCCAAAAGGATGCATTAATGAGCTCAATAATTTATGAAATTTAATGTGAGCCTTCCTTTTTAAGTCCTATGTCGACACCAGCTTGAATAAACTCATTATAAGGTCGGATGAAGGAGATATTGCATATTTAATGAAGTGGGGTCCATTCTGCCTTCCAAACTGATTTCTCAACTTGATTTAATTTTCTGCACCATTGGGTTTCGAATTGGGTCTTGGTCCAGAAGGAACATTTTAAGCCCACAAGTATAGTAATCCTAAAAAATAATATTCACTTCAATTGGACCTATATTATAAAAGTTATGACTGAAAAACAGAAGCTATATAAAACTGACAATTTTACAGAATTACCCCATTTTCACATTTAAGCCCAAAATACACCAAAAACACATAAATGATGCAAATACACTCACATTGAATAATTAGGAGGGATTAAATCATTGAAAAACATATAAATAATAATGAAAATATTAACTATATCAATTCCCCCACACTTATCACTTGGTCTCCTGGACAAGTCCGAATCAAAATAAATTCAAAGTAAATTCAAAACACATATTCATGAGATCCACTAATTTGAAAACAAGAAACAAAATATATCATGCCTCCTCAAACTCTGTTATTTCATATTCTTAAGTTAGGATCATTCAATAAATTTACTCTTCATTTCTCCTCCCATGCACACAAAACACTTACCTAACTTTCATTATCTCTCATTACACAAATCTCAATTTTTTAGCAATGTCTTTCTCATCTAAATTCATAAAAGGGTCACCATAGGCTTGATAAATTCCTACCTCTCCACCCGATGTGAGTCAAAGACATATGTTTATCATGAGGACTTGTTAAGGTTGTTCTGTGGCTTTAGGTTGGTAGGATTTATATGTGAAAATTCTGAGGCTGAATGAAGAGGGCTTGGCTCTTTTTGAAGCAAAATTGCATTACTATAATTTTCACAAAAGTATGGTCTTCTCTTCACTCCCCTTAGTAGAAAATAAACTCCTTCTCCATGGAATATCAAGGAATGTTCCCATAGTTCATCATTTCAGTAGCAAACATTTCAATCTTCTCAAATATAATATTTCTTGAAAGCTCCAAAAAAGGCACAACTTCCTTTTTACATTAGAAGCTCCAGAAAGGCACAAATTCTCTCATCATGAAAGCTCCAGAAAAGGCACAGCTTTCAGTAGAATGATTTTTTTTACAGAAATAACATCTCTTCAACATTTTGTTTTCACCCAAAGTATCCCCAAATAAGGTAGTACAATACAAGACATCTTCCCCCCACACTTATGTTCAAATAGATCATGAAATTTCACTTCAAGAGCAGGTTGGATAGGGAATATTGGCTTGTAATGTGGCTAAACTAACAGGATTTTCATGGATTCTATGGGCTACAAGGATTAAATGTTCAAGGTAGGCCATTATGAAAGGGATTATCTTGAAAAGGGGACTTTCAAACCAAAGAAATGCCTCAATCATTTAAAACACAAGTACCTCAAACCCTCAAGTTTTGACAGGAATAAATCAAATTCTGGTTAAATCAAGCATGATTTGGTTCTCTCAAGAAGTGAGGTGAATGTAAAGAATATGAAAATAATAGTTTTATAAGCCTCACGGGAATGTGATTTCAAATATAAAGACAGTGATATGTGGCATGGGATTCAAAAAACAGAGTATTTTTCATGAAATTCCCAAATAATTGAACTTGAAACAATGTCATTTTCAGCATTCATTTAAGCTCAGTTTCAAGGAATAAATTATTTCACTCATGGAGATGGGTTTCAAAAATATCAATGATAATCATTTCAGCTCAAAAGTTTCAAAAACACACAAAAATTGAAAAATAAACACACAAAATTTGAAACACTCACATGTTTTTTTAAAAAAAAATATGAAAACAAACAACACATAAAAATCCTACACTACAAAGGTTCCCTCCCCCACACTTAAATGATGCAGTGTCCACAATGCATTCAAATGTATTTAACATGTAAGAATATTTGAAATTGAATCACAACAATCATGAAAATATAAAGGAGAGGTACGACCTGATGGAGATTATTGATAATCAGGTTGGAGGAGTGTGATCTCCTCCATTGGCTCTGATGGCATGGTCCCAAGGAATTTCTTCAATCTGTACCCATTAACAGTGAATGGATCCTTCACTCCATCCTTCACAATCTGCACAGAACCAAAAGGATATAGATGAGTAACTATAAATGGACCTTCCCACCTGGAACAAAGTTTACCTGGCATCAGCTTGAGTCTTGAATTGAATAACAACACTTTGTCTCCTGGATGGAAGTCCTTTGGTTGGATCAGTTTGTCATGAGCCACTCTTGTTCTCTCTTTGTAAATCCTGGAATTTTCAAATGCTTCCTTTATAATTTCTTCCAGCTCTTGTAACTGCAATCTTCTCTCTTTCCCAGCACTTTCAAGATCCAGATTCATCTTCCTCACAGCCCAGTATGCCTTGTGTTCCAATTCCATAGGTAGGTGACAACTTTTCCCATAAATCAGCCTATATGGACTCATTCCAATTGGAGTTTTGTAGGATGTCCTGTAAGCCCATAATGTGTCTTCTAACCTTCGGCTCCAATCCTTCCTATTTGGATTAGCAGTCTTTTCCAAAATTCCTTTGATTTCCCTATTGGACACTTCAGCTTGCCCATTAGTCTGTGGATGATAGGGAGTTGATGTTTTATGATGCACCCCATACTTTTTCAACAAAGCCGCCATTATCCAATTACAAAAGTGAGTCCCTTGATCACTAATGATGGCTCTAGGAACTCCAAACCTACAAAATATGTTAGCCCTGACAAAATCACAAACAACTTTAGCATCGTCAGTCCTGGTGGTTTTTGCTTCCACCCATTTGGAAACATAATCAACAGCAAGAAGAATATAAGAATTTCCAAATGACATTGGGAAAGGTCCCATAAAATCTATCCCCCAAACTTCAAATATTTCACAAAAATTAAGTGGCTTTTGGGGCATTTCTTGTCTCTTTGAAATATTTCCTGTAAACTGACATTTTTCACACCGTTTAAAAAATTCATGAGAATCTTTGAAAAGTGTTGGCCAATAAAGTCCAGATTCTAAAACCTTTCTTACAGTCCTTTGAGGTCCAAAGTGGCCTCCACAAGATAATGAGTGACAGAACCTAAAGACTAATTCAATTTCATTTTTAGGAAAACATCTTCTGATCATTTGGTCATTGCAAATCTTCCAAAGAAATGGATCATCCCAGATGTAATATTTAGATTCAGATTTCAATTTGTGAATTTGGTGAGAATTTAAATGAGATGGGACCTGAGATGTTACCAAATAATTGACCATGTCAGCATACCAAGGTACTTCTCCTTCAATCAAGTACAACTGCTCTCCTGGAAGGCGATCATTTAGTGGTTCAGTGTCTGGAATCTCAACTTCAGCGGTGTTGGGTAGTCTACTTAAGTGATCAGCCACTTGGTTCTCAGATCCCTTCTTATCTTTGATTTCTATGTTGAACTCCTGTAGTAGTAGTATCCATCTCACTAGCCTTGGTTTTTCTTCAGCCTTCTTCATCAAGTACCTAAGAGCTGCATGATCAGAAAACACAATGACTTTAGTTCCAAGAAGATACGATCTAAATCTTTCTAAAGCAAAAACAACTGCTAAAAACTCTTTTTCTGTTGTTGTGTAGTTGAATTGGGCCGCATCTAAGGTTTTTGAGGCATATGCAATGACTTGTGGCCTGCCCTCAATTCGCTGAGAAAGGACAGCTCCAACTGCTTGGTTTGAAGCATCACAAAGTAGCTCAAATGGTTCTTCCCAATTTGGTGGCTGCATCACTGGTGGTGTAATCAATTTCTTCTTCAACTCATCAAATGCTTCCCTACATGAACCATTGAAATCAAAATCAGCATCTTTCAAAAGTAATCTAGAGAGAGGGAGAGAAATCTTACTGAAATCTTTTATAAACCTCCTGTAGAATCCTGCATGTCCTAAAAATGATCTAACATGTTTCACACAAGTTGGGTAAGGCAAAGAATTTATCACTTCAATTTTTGATTTATCAACCTCAATGCCTTTCTTTGAAATGACATGCCCAAGGACAATTCCTCTCTCAACCATAAAATGACACTTTTCAAAATTCAAAACAAGGTTCTTTTCAATGCAAGTTTTCAAAACTTTTTCCAGATTTTTCAAACAATGGTCAAACAAATTTCCAAAAACTGTGAAGTCATCCAAGAAAACCTCCAAGCAATCTTCAATGTGATCAGAAAATATACTTACCATACACCTCTGAAATGTACCTAGATAATTACACAATCCAAATGGCATTCTTTTGTATGCAAAAGTACCGAAAGGACAAGTAAAGGTAGTCTTATCTTGATCCTCGGGGGCAATGGGTACCTGAAAATAACCTGAAAATCCATCCAAAAAGCAATAATGAGTTCTCCCTGCCAATCTCTCTAACATCTGGTCAATGAACGGGATAGGGAAATGATCTTTTCGAGTGACCTGATTTAGCTTCCTAAAATCGATGCACACTCTCCAGCAATTCTGAATTCTCATAGGGACTAATTCATTCTTTTCATTCCTCACAATGGTTAGGCCAGTTTTCTTTGGGACTACATGGATGGGGCTAACCCATTGTGAATCTGATATGGGATAGATGATCCTGGCTTCTAATAACTTCTCAATCTCTTTTTTTACAACCTCCATTAGGGTAGGGTTCAACCTCCTTTGGGGTTGTCTGACAGGTTTGGAATCTCCCTCAAGAAAAATTCTATGTGAGCAAATGTTTGGGTTTATTCCTGGGATATCACCTAAGCTCCACCCTATTGCTTGGACATTCTCTCTCAAAAGCTCAATCAATGATTTTTCTTGAGTTTTAGATAGATTATTAGCAATTATTACTGGTAATTTCTCTCCCTCCATAAGGTAAACATATTTTAAATCAGTGGGGAGTGGTTTTAATTCTAGATCAGGAGGATTCTCAAGAGATGAAACTAAATTGAGGTTCTCCACTTCCAATGGTTTGACATCCTGCACAAAATAAATCATATCATCTTCATCATCCTTTAACAAATTATCAAAGAAATCAGATTTTACCTCTTCTTCCAATAGGAAATCAGAACCTCCAAGAGTTTGGGAATCCATATGTTCAGTGATATCTTTAATGGAAAAATTCTCTCCTAATGATAAAAATTCATGAAACATACCTGATTCTTCAATTGGTTCTATGTCATCTTCATGGGAGAGTGCGAAGAGTGAATGATCATCTAATGGGTTCCTTATGGATTCAAAAATATTGAAGTGGACAGTGATATCTCCAAACTCCATGGTAAGTGTCCCTTCATGGACATTGATGATGGTTTTGGCCGTCTTTAAGAATGGTCTCCCCAAAATGATGGGTGAGTGTGATGGGATCCTATCATCTTCCATATTCAACACATAAAAGTCAGCAGGGAATAAAAGATCTTTGACTTTTACCAGGACATCCTCCAGAACTCCTGCTGGGAAAACTGTGGATCTATTTGCAAGTTGAACCACCACTCTTGTGGGATTCAAGTCTCCCATCTGCAAAGAAGTATATAATGAGTGAGGCAATACATTAGTTGATGCACCTAAATCGCACAAAGCATTAGAGAAATTTAATGAACCAATGGTGCATGGAATAGAAAACGTCCCTGGATCTTGACATTTGGTTGGCAATTGTGGTGTGATAAGGGCTGAGACGCTTCTTCCCAAATTGATCCTCTCATTCCCTTGAAGTCTCCTTTTCTTGGTACAAAGATCCTTCAAAAACTTAGCATACTTTGTAATTTGTTTGAGTGCTTCAAGCAGAGGTATGTTGATTTCCACTTTCTGAAAGGTGTCCAGAATTTCTTTTTGCAGTGTTTCTTCTTGTAACCTCTTTGATTCAATCATCCTTGATGGAAATGGTGGTGGTATATCTTTCTTCTCCCTTTGTTTCCTTTGAAATGGTGTTTCTTGTTTCTTCCTTCTTGTCCTATCATTATCATCCTCCTCTTTCTTATCTTCTTCCCGATGCATTTTCATAGAATTTTCATCATTTCTAACTTCATTCTCGCCCATATTAGTTTTTCTTGTTTCAGGTTCAATGGTGGATGGTGGTTGAAGTTCTTTTCCACTTCTTGTAGTTATAATACTAACATTATCTTTTGGGTTTGGGATTTTTTGGGAAGGGAGTTTACCTGGATTTTTGGTCAGAAAGTCCATGAGACTCTCAAACTTATTGGACAAATCTTTAACAGTGTCTTTCAGTCCTTCAAACTCAGATTTTTATTGGTTTTGAATTGGAGGTTGGGCACTAGTGGATGGTTGCTCATAGGGTCTTTGGATATTGGTTGGTTTTTGGTATGAAGGATGATTATAAGATGGTTTTTGTTGAAATGGTGGAGGGTTCTGGAATTGATTCTGGAATGGGGGTTGGTTTTGAAACTGATTTTGGTACGGGGGCCTAGCTTGATTCTGTAGATTTACAAATCCATATTGGACTTGGTTAGGCTCTCTCCATCCTTGATTTTGCTGGAACTGCCTTGGTTGAAAGGCTGCTGCACAACTTTCCATTCCCTGTATTTCAGCACACTGGTCAGTGAAATGATCAGGAGATGAGCATAAACCACATACCTTAGCTGGTGATTGTTGGTCACTAACTTGCTTCAAGGCCATCTACCTCACCAAACTAGTAATCTCTTCAATATTAGTTTCTAATAAGGGTGATGGATGAGAAGTGCGTACCTCATGAATACCTCTTGTTCCAATACCTCTTGTTCCAAATTGCTGTGAGTTTTGGGAAATCTTCTCAATCAAGCCCTTGGCTTCTTCTGGTGACTTGTCAATCAAGGCACCTCCAGATGATGCATCAAGAAGGTTTTTGTCATTGTCCAGTAGTCCTTGTTAGAAGAAGACAAGAAAGTGGTTTTCCTCAATGGCTTGATGTGGACAGCTGGCACATAGCTTCTTAAATCTCTCCCAGTACTCGTAAAGGGTTTCTCCAGATGATTGTCGTATGACATAGATTTCCTTACGAATGGATGTGCTTCTAGAGGTGGGGAAGAATCTTTGCATAAAACATCTTACCAGGTCATTCCAGTCATGTACATCTCCTGGTTGTAGGCCGTACAACCATTCTTTAGCAGCTCCATCCAATGAAAACGGAAATTCCTTCCACTTTACCTGCTCCTCGGTAATTCCACGGGGTCTGAAAGTTGAGCAAACATGTGTGAACTCTTTAATGTGTTTGTTTGGATCTTCACCAGCCAAACCATGAAACTTTGGAAGCAAAGGAATCATGTTAGGTTTCATTTCAAAATCATTTTTTAACACTGGCATGACAAGTTGATTGTTTTGATTAAGGAATTGTGGTGCACAGAGGTCTCTAAGTGTTTGGTTTTGATTTTCATCCATGATGACAGGCTCAGAGTGAACACTTGAAGTTTCACTTGAGTCTGCAAGGGGAACGTCCTCAAATTCAGATTCTAAATTAATGTTTCTAAGTCTATTCAACAAGGTTCTTTCAATTTCAGGATCTATGGGTAAAGGTTCAGTTTTTGAGGTTATAGTCATGCAATTTTGAAGAGAAAAGATGAAAAGAGAGAAAAGAAAAGAAAAGAAATGTTGGCACTACCTCCCCGGAAACGGCGCCAAGTTTTGACACGTGCCTGTTGTGGGGTGTGACAAAAACTTATATTACCTAAGTTAAAATGTAGTAGAGTGGATTACCTAGGTTGTCTCCAGAGAGGAGTGCACAACAATTAAGCTGTCACCTTAAAATAGAAAGAAGTGAGGTTGTTTTTAGAAATTGTTTGATTTAGAAAATACAAGAAAGAAACTAAATAAAGTAAAGTAATTAAGTGAAAGTTTTGAAACAAATTGAAAAATGATGTGATATAAATCAGTGATATGAAATGGTGATTAGGTTAGGGTCAGTTTTCCAGTTGTAATTCTATCATTGTTCATTTTACCCAATTCTCCTCTGCTAAATCGTTAAGAGTGAGAATCCACAATCGTTTCTTCTCACTCCCTTGGTCAAAAAATGTGAGAATAAACCTTACTAAAATCTTAGGTTGGTCTACTCTCCTTCCAATGTGTAATAGAGTTGTAGAAAATACCCCCAATTATCTTAGGCAATTCCCAATCGGGTCTTGTTTATCCCAAGTAATCAAGAACATTCACTACTCCTCACACACGTACCGGTGATCACCGAGTACTACACCACTAAATCCTGGTCTATTACATTGTTTATAAACCAGAACCTAGTAAAGGGAGATATTGATCATTGACCAAATATAAATGAACAACAGAATCTAAAATCAGATACAATCGTACATGATAATAAAAACTGTTATAAGAAATTGAAACAGATTCACAGAAGAGAAAAGAGGATTTTAAAACATTAATAGAAGGAACTCATGAAATACAATATGGAAAACCTCTCCTTCCCCAATCACACAGAATTTTACCCCACCATGGTAAGGTTAATTGTGACTAAGGGTAAAGAAGAATTCATTACAAAACTAAGAAGAACAAAAGAGAGAAAAGAAAGAACAGAAATTTGATCCTCCAGAATCTGTCTTCCAAACGTTGGCCTCTGTTCCTCCCAACATCCGGCCGAAACTCACTGAGTTCCCTTCTTATAGAATGTTGGAAATGAATTTTTCTATCGACCCTTAAAATTTTAGAGTCATTGGACAGGTGTAAAGAATGATGTGGCCTAATCAATGACCATTACTTTTCTGGCCGCCAAACACTATTTCACCCACTCCATTTGGACGCGCCAAAAGGATGCATTAATGAGCTCAATAATTTATGAAATTTAATGTGAGCCTTCCTTTGGAAGTCCTCTGTCGACACCAGCTTGAATCACCTCATTCTAAGGTCGGCGGAAGGAGATATTTCATATTTAATGAAGTGGGGTCCATTCTGCCTTCCAAACTGATTTCTCAACTTGATTTAATTTTCTGCACCATTGGGTTTCGAATTGGCTCTTGGTCCAGAAGGAACATTTTAATACCACTAGTATAGGAATCCTACAAAAAAATATTCACTTCAATTGGACCCATATTATAAAAGGTATGACCGAAAAACAGAAGATATATAAAACTGACAATTTTACAGAATTACCCCATTTTCACATTTAAGCCCAAAATACACCAAAAGCACATAAATGATGAAAATACACTCACATTGAATAATTAGGAGGGATTAAATCATTGAAAAACATATAAATAATAATGAAAATATTAACTCTATCAGATACTCAGATTCCTACTGTATCTTGGATACCTAGGCAACCAGTCCATGAGGTTCGATCCCTTATTGATCATCCAGAGAAATCCTAGCATCTAATTACATTATTCAAGAAAATGAAATTTATTATTTACTATATCTTGTTTTCACAATGAGCATGGATCACGTAGGCTTATGGAGTAGCAATGATCATATAATCTATACTATAAATCTCCACAATGGTACAAGGAAGCCTCAGTGTGTAAGCCCTGACATAAATTGAACTATGATGAATTTGATTCCTTACATAACCTGGATACGTAGGATGCCTTCCTAAGGCCTGAGATCAAATAAAACACCCCTTTCAGTAAAAGTCTTTCTACAACTCTAAGGTCTCGACTAGGGAGACACAATTCGTCCCAAGAGATGATCACCATATATCATCTATAGTCCAACTGAGAAACCCACAAAGCTACAATGACTCTGACTCCTTCTATGGCCAGGACACATAAGACGTCTCTCTAAGACCAAATCCCCATAATAAATCATCTCAAGGTAGTCCCATCACATAATTCATGCATCATGATTGATGATATGACCATTTTCGATACCTTATCTCTCACACTGATCATAGATCACATGAGATTAGGGATTCACAATAATCAAATAATCTGCACTATGAGTCTCTATAATGACACTAGAACCCCTAATACATGATAACTATGAAAAATATGATTCTCACTATATTCGGGATATGTAGGACACCTCCTTAAAGTTCAATCTCAAATATTTGGTGTCTTTTTACCCAAACATATATCCTTACTGCATGACATTGAACTTCACCGTATGAAAGAACTATGTGGGTTTTGATTCTTGTAATAATGAGGATACATAGGAAACCTCATAATGTCTTAATCCCCTCCTCGAAATATTAACCACCTCCTTACACAGAACCATGTTTCAAAGAACATGGTTATACAATTTCTACATATAAGAAACCATCTAGTATAGGAAAATGATGAAGAATCTAAGATATATATAGATGGATTTTCTAAATAGATCCCAATAGTTTTCATATGAAGGATAATTATCCTATATTCATCTCATTAGGTTAATCGTACCTGTATCAGGATTAGGAAGTGATTCATGAACATATGTTAAATCTATAAGATAGTCCTAGGGTATGCAATAATTCACCCCAAAAGGGTATGATGAGCCTAACCTACCATCATCTCAACCAATATAAGTTCCTAAGAGTCGATGGTCCTGGAAAAAAAGATGATAGTCAGAATTTTGGAAGAAGGTTCATACTCATATATAGATGAGGGAACTGTTGGGAGTTTCTAGGGATGATGAAACATATGGTAAACATGATGCGTGCAATTGATAAAGGCCATAAAATATACCTCAATCAAACCATCAATAGGATGCCATCCCATGTCCACATAGAAACCCAACAAAGACAAAATGGTGAACCCAACATGAATATATCTAATAAAGAATGATTGGGTTTTAATCTGTCAAGCCATGTTGCTTGCTCCTCATATTCAAAAAATGTTCATAGGTTCAATGCGGATCTCTTAGGATTTTTAAAAAAAACCATATATACCAATTAAAATTAATAATACCAATAAAATAAGGATTCATGTAGGTCCAACCTTGCGCTGACATGTCCATGCGAGTAGAATGGCATGAAAGGTAATATAGGACAATTGGGTTAACCTTGCATATCTGACTGAGCACTTTCATTCATAAGATATTGTATTGATCGGTAACCTTGTTCAATTTTGTCTATGCTAGTCCAGATATTACTTTCATCCATATCATCCCAACCTAATGAAATCTCTTCATAATCTATAATTCTCTCTAGTAACTTGTCTATTATTGCAACCCCCACAGGGTGTAAAGAAATCTCAACTGCTCAATAGCTCCAACAGTGGGTATAGAATAGGATGGTTTAAGATTACTAATGATATGGTATAATCCTAACCATGTAATTTTCCCATGAGATTCTCCAAGAATGGAATCTAGAAAATCCGTGGTACTCAAACAAAGGTTATAGCAATGTACTACCCTCATCGCTTTGACCAACCTCTTTGGGAGCTTATCCCTAGACCGCGATAATTAACACCTTCTATATCTAATAAAGGTAGATTAGGAGGCCGAATATGGATCTATTTTGGTTTATGTTTCACTAAGGAGGGAACCTACCAATCATCATTACCCATAATACCCTGCTGGTACCCATCGGTCACCAGTTGGGGGTACCATCTGACACACATACTCCTCTTACGCCCATGCATGGGCTACCAGGAAGACTCATCAGAGGAGGAAGGTATTGCATATCCAGGAGAGGGATCATATCCCTAATCCTATTGACGATGTCTACCAGAATACTCTGGAAGGAACCACCAAGAAGGCTCATATACCTACTAGCTCTAAACAAGTCTGTGGGCATATTCCCACAGCCAACATAGGGGAGGCTCATATTCCCACCCCCGTGCATGAAGCACATTGGAATTATCCAATGGCATAAGGAGGAAGTAAGTGTGCACATATCCCCACTTCAACCGCAGATAAATGTCAATAGATAATGGAGATAGAGAATTTTTAGTCTTATATTACTACACACACTTTACTAAAATGAAAAAATATTTTAGAAACATCTAAATAAATCCACTGGAATATTTTGGCATTGTTGTAGATAATGGGATAGGCACATTCTCATATCCCTACATCCAGGAAAAATCTACACTCTAATTATTGTGAACAAGTAGTTTTACTATAGCAAGTGAACATCTTTTCTACTTTCCAAGAGTAATGCCAACATATTATTATAAAGGGAGATGCATTGGACTGGGATCATACTCTTGTTCTAACTAGGGATCCCTAGGTAAGAGTAGCACACACCTCAAGACTAGGGATCATGCATGTCAAAATGTAAAGTGACATATTCCAATAGACTATGATTGGGATAATATCCTCATTCTAACCAGGGATCATAATGTGAGAGGGGAACAAGCCTCAGGACAGACTCATATTTCTATCAAAGAGGTCCAACAGCATACTCCAAAGGCCCAGTATCATGCTTATATCCTCATTCTGGATAAGGATGACTAAGTGAGAATGACCTAAGCCTTAGGATAGGATCATATTCTGGTTAGTGAATCTACCTAGAATGTTACAAAAGATCACATAATCAACAATCATATTCCAACTTCTGTAGACGAATGACTACACTAGCATCATTCCTAGTAAATATAAGAGGATCCTCATAGTCATTATCCCATTCCATAGGTCCATCAGAATATTCTTATGGGGAATTCATATTAATACTAGG
Organism: Viscum album; assembly: GCA_963277665.1. Lineage (NCBI taxonomy): Eukaryota > Viridiplantae > Streptophyta > Magnoliopsida > Santalales > Viscaceae > Viscum > Viscum album. Next base: position 201,557,034 of record OY728163.1, on the reverse strand, counting down.
ATCATATTCTAGTTACAATTGGGGATCACTAGGTGATATCTAAAAATGCCTCAAGGTAGGCTCATAACCGTACCAATAATGTCCAACGGCATATCTCTAAGGCTCGTGATTGGGCTCATACTCCCACCTTGACTGAGGCACACCAAGTGAGAATAGAATATTACTTCGGACAGGTTTATATCCCTATTGACAATGAGATGGATTATTAGAGTATTTCAATATCTTCTCAGTAATTGTCTCATATTCCCACAACATTTGATGGTTATATGAAAGTTTCATAAACCACCACACATCAGGCTCATATCCATGCCCAATCACAAAAGGAAGGTTGGAATCTTCCAACAATGACATAGAACATGGACCATGCTCCTGATCTACTAAATGCCAGTGTCATTGGGGTTTTTTCGATACATATTCTGAACACCATAAGGGTCCTTTGACTCTTCTAGCAAAGAAAAATTAGAAGTCATTCATTACCAAGATAGTCCTCCTCGTGGTACTATAGAGATTGATCATAGGGAATATACTCCTGAAATCCATGGTTGTCAACCTCTCCATGAAGAAATATTGGATGGGTAAGGAAATCCTCCCTTTATCTAGAAACCTCCTTATAGAGAGGTGAACCATACCCTGGAACCTTTGTATAAAGAGGTTCTCAAAACACTAGGGTCAACCATATATGGTTCCCCATCATCTCCCAACAACACTCCACTCTCGTTAGTAGGTAGCCATTAGAGCCATATTCTAGGTTTTGACCGGATGGAGTCATGTATGTCTAATGAGGAGGAAGGAGACATACATACATGGAGATATTTATCTTGAAACAACCTCCCCATATTATTTTGGCCCCTCACTACTTCCAGCTATGAGATCCCATATGATCTAGAAAAAGAGTGCATTCTTTATCAACACCAAAATATGTGGGATACTCATTAGCGACTGAGGGATCGATATCTCCCTTATCCATGATTTTAGTGTCACCTTTATATGATCAATATGATATTTTTTCAACATGATCTAACTTCTATATCTATGGCCCGTGATCCAAAACTAGAAAAACACATTGTAAATTTGTAGCACGCTTGCCGCCATGGCATCATGACACTTCAGAATCTAATCTCCAAAGGCACATCATAAAAACATGTTGGAGGATGGGAAAAATATGTAGAATTACACTTTGTCACTCCCTTATAACAACATATCCCTTCTAATACAACATCTGATAATGGTATATCCTTTGGTGTAATTAGGGGATCGTGTAATGCATGGGCAAGTTGGTCACTTCAATAGAATGCCTCCCCTTCAATTGGGACAAGACACTAAGCATGGGGAGGGAGTATAGCACATAGAACATCAAATTGGGCCCCTAAAGATAATAGTAGGACATTAAAAACATGAAAATTGAAGTTATGATCATCTAGAAAACTTCCATTAAGGAATAATCCTCGACATGGGATGCCATCGCACCAAACTCCCTCATGAGTATAGTTACACCACATCACCCAGAATGTAGAAGTAGTTTCCATAGTATTTTTCTAGGAGAAAAATCAGAGCCATGGGAAAAGAGAATATCTACCACTGCCTCCACCCCTCAAGTAATAAATACCTAAGAGGAGTAAAGATATTCCCTCGATAGTCGCAGTTGAAACCCATCCCACTGGGCTGTGGTCATTTGTATCCCAATAACCATCACCACGAAAAATTTCCCCTAAGAGGACCCAAGAGACATCATCATTGAATCCAGATCATCCCCATTCTACTAGACTAGGGGTATTTATACCTTAATGTTTGTCCAAGGAATCATCAACTCCCTGATTGGATTCATTGTATCCTCAAAAACAAGATCATTCAATGTCAATGATGGCCCTAAATGACCTCCACCCAATAGCTATAGGGGAATTTTCATCATCATCACCACCATAGAGGGAATCAGTCTTCTCCAGTTTGGGAAGAAGAAACCAATGGTTGGCGTCCCACCTATTCCTCCCACTACAAGACAAACCTTTATTGATCGAGGCTTTCTCATCAATCCTAACCAAAAAATCATTTGATGTTACAGTTCATACCTCGATATAGGATGAGTGTACATCAAATTAAATCAGACCCCATTAGGGTCTCAATCCAAAATGGATCAATAAGGCTAAGGGTTTGAATAAAAACCCTAATGGAAGCTGTACAAAATCATATTGTTGCGTAGAAAGTAATGGAACAACCCCAATTGCTCTATATGCCTCTATGAATCTCTTAAATATCAACATTATAGAGGTTGAGAAAGATTCAACTATAGAGGGATGCAACATAGAACATGTACCCTAGGAGGCGGGTGATTTGTACTTACCAAATGAGGTTTCATGCACCAAGAACCAAAGAAGACTTCAAAATTTGGAACCACCAAATAATGATTTTCTACCTCCTTAGTGAAATATGAGCAAAGAAAAAGGAAAATATGTGACTACATCTCATCTTCCATCCATAGAGGAACATTTTCTACAATATAAGAGTGAAATACGAGCTCTTAAAAAACTCAATGAGGATTTAATCAGGGGAAATATTCCCATCGGGTACTGTCTCCAACCAAAGATGAATATTCTCCCTCCCTTTGTCAATCCACCAACAAGAGTTGTATATGGGAAACATATTGGATCCAGATCTAGAAATTCAGTCTACATAAATGAGGAATCTGAAAATGATCAATAATTACCTTCATTGTGGTGATATCCTCTCCCTAACTTGGATAACAATTTAGTCATGGGACTAATCGAGGATCCACATCAGATGAATGTGGGACCACCTTATCATTCCCCACTCAGTCCCTGTGGAAGGGAGTTGTCCCAGACAACTCCCCCCCAGATATAATTACCACCATTTAAACCCTGTGCACTCAAATTGAAGCCATATAAGGGAGACGTTCACATGTACATCCTAAAAGGAAGACGTTCCCTGAATGGGTGGATGATACTATAACTCCACCCTACTTCAGAAACCCTAAATTCTATACCTTCGACAGTATAAGAGACCCAGAAAAACACCTTACACAATCCGTATCCCGATGTGGAATGATGATGGCCCCTCAAGATCAATAGGTGGAAATCAAGACGAGGTGTTTTGTATAGAATATGATAGGGAAAACCATTGTTTGGTATAAAATTCTTCTAGTAGGATCTATCTCTAGATGGTAAGACCTTAGTTGTCAAATCCTTTATCCGTTCAGTTCAACACTGAGGAAGGCGATGATCATTAACTAAACAAATTTAAAGAAGCATGATAATGAGAGAGTGTCTGATTTCATGTCAAGGTGGAAAGATTTAATCCATTATCTCAGCATCCCCTATCATAAAAGACACATCTATAACTCTATGTTGAAAATATCAGGGATGAGTTTTAGACACCCCTAATCCCCATTAAATATCCAAGTAGGTTCCAAAAGTTCTCTAAAATGGTGCAACATATTGAAGAGGATATCAAATGAACCTGATCGAAGTATTGACTCATTCCCTTAGAATAGGGGAAGAATCTAGGCAGAGAAGAAGCCACGTATCTCACTCTCAAACCCACAGTGGTGACCATCCAACCACACAGGCATGCTCTGAACCACCCACCACCCCCTGTCGAGCTGTGGCCGCCACAAAATTTCCATTGACTGCAGACATTGAGAAATCTAGGTTTCCAATGGTTTTAGGATCATACAAACAAAGTATACTCATTCCAAAATGAACAAGTACTAAGGGTTTTCTTGTTATCCATTGATAATAAACTGCTCACACTCTTGCAACGTAGGAGGCCTGATGAAATCAACCTCACCAACCATCCCGATTATTAGCCATTCCACAGATGGTTAGTTTATAATATCCATAATTTTATCAAATTTTAGGACATTTTTCAAGGAATGGTAGACTATATAAATGTGATGTTAGAAAATTCACCCGAGCAAGTGGCTTACATAACTATCATCTGGTCAGAAGAAGATAACAGTTGGCAGAAATATCCGACCATGTGAAGGAAATTTTTTTCCAACTCGATGACTCAAAAATAATTGATCAATATCATAACTATCTAAAAGAACAGTTGTTTAAACTCATTATAAATCCACAACCCAAGAAGGATGCATCATATGTTCTCATCATGGGTGGGCATGACTAGAAGAAGCAGGAAGACACAGAGGAGGAAGAAACATATTATTCTCCAAAGCAAGCCCTAACTCTTATAGATTTCATCCCTATGACATCTGAAACATGGGAACTTCCCCCACTAAATAGAGTCCTAATCACATGAGAAGATCATATTCTGTTCTATCAACATAATACACTTGAAAATCCCATTATTCAATGATGATTATGCCCCCAAATATGATTTCTTTGTATATAATCAGAAAACCGGTGGCCAAATGCATCCGATACGAGGATACATGGGATATTATAGGTGTGGTTGGACTCAATATTCTATTCATATACCCATAGAAGATATATATATTTATATATCCCAAACACATTACTACTTAGTGGGGGTTCAATCTGATCATCCCAGGCAATGGGGAAAGTCAGTTTGACCTACAAAACTGGTAGAAGATACTCCTCCAACCTTCACACAAACTCAAGGTCCATCTACCTCATATGATCCACGCCCTAAATCACATACCCAAGATAATACCCACATCAAGAAGTGCTAACCTCTGGAATAAAAGTGTGATGTTATGAAACATCTAGTTGTATACCCATCCATGCTCTCAATCCTCGATGCACTTAGTCTCTCAAAATAACTTTGGGAGGAACTTGTTGAAAACCTCGAAAGCCTGTAAGAATTCAAAATAGAAGTTGTGGCTACTGAGGTCTATCGAGTGGAAACCCTGCCTATAGGATGTCATGTTATCATCTCATTCACCAATAAATATTAGGAGGAGTCCATCCAAGGGTATATCAATCCCTTGTACATTTTGGGCAGACTCAATAATGTCAATGTCTAAAGGGTATTGATTGATAATGGATTTGGGATCAATCTCATACCACCAAATACTTTCCAACATTTGGGGTATAAAAAGGGTACTTGTCCCCTAGAATTATGACCATTTAGGGATTTGATAATAATTTGTAAAGTCATCATGGGATGATAAATCTAGAGGCCCAATTTGGGGAACTCACATATATGGTTCATGGATATCAAGTAAGACACTGTATATTATTTCCTACTCTGAAGGCCCTAGCTACACAACCACATGGCGATACCATACACATTCCATCAATGTCTGAAGTGCCCCATCAATGTAATATCCATCATACAACATAGATACAATGCCCCATTTAGGACATGCAGATCCATATATGCCAAATAATATTTCCAAATGAAAGGAAGTAAGAAACCAATGGAGGATGATAATATATAGGTTATATATCCCAATAGCTTAAGGACCGCTCCTGTGAATCCTAGGAGTATGATTGATGGTGACTATGTGGTCCGCATCAACATGGTTGAAGTAGCATATCTAATCCCAAAGTTCCAAGCCTCTCTCATCCTTACTAGCAATAACTAGCTCTAGAATCTCTTTGCATTAACTCAAACATCAAGGGATGGTGATGTCTTTTCCAATAGCCTCCCTTACCCTAATATTGATGAAGAGGCTCCCAGGTTTCCATCCTCACTTGAATATATCTCCATAGACTCATAAATATATGATGATGATCTCAGTAATTCTCCTCCAGTATTTGAGAAAGGTGTCTCCACCACCATAGATGAGATTAGATACATAATTCGGGGAGTATAATATGACCCATGACCTACTCAAATTATTTATTACATGATCCTTGAAGTGAAATAGATGTACATTACATTTTTGAAGCAAAACTGACATGTGTTCAAATGGAATTATATGGAAATTCCCAAAATCAGTCCAAATGTGTCTATGAACTATCTCGGACTACCTGATGAAAATCATGGATTAATGTAAGAAGCCAGGAGAATTCACCCCTCCCATGCCACCAATGTAGAGGTGGAAGTTGTCATACTGATCGAATCCAACTTCATCAGAGAAGTTAAATACCCAATGTTTCTCTCTAACATCATCCTTGTAAAGAAGAAGAACATATATATTGTGGTCTTTATTGACTTTAGAGACATTAATTGAAATTTCCCAAAAGATGAATTCCCATTTCCAATCACAAAACTTTTGATCGATTTAAGTGCTATCTTCCAAGACCTTTTCTTTATGGATGGGTACTTGGGGTAAAATCAGATCAAGGTGGCCCCTGTGGATGAATAAGCCACGAACTTAAAAGCACCATGAGGGATTTTCAACTATCACTTCATGTCCTTTAGATTAATGAATTCTAGTTCTATATATTTGTGTGACATGAATCGCATATTTAATACATTCTTAAGATGGATATTTGGGTGTTATGTTGATTCCATGGTCTTCAAATCCCAATAGCAATTTGGACACTTCATAGATCTCTGAACAAAATTTGAAAAGCTATGACATCATAGTTTAAAGATGAATCTGTTTGGGTACACTTTTAGGGTAACGTCATGAAAATTCATCATCTTTGTGGTATGACACTGTGGCATTTAAAGTGGACCCAGATAAAAAAAATTCTATTTTATTGATTTCACCTCACTTAAATCTAAAATAACTGAGAGGAATCTAAGGTAACCTCACCTACATTCAGAATTTCAAAACAAAGATGGCTGGAAAATCCCTCCCATTCACTTGGCTAATGAATAAGGTAGTTATCTACCAATGAGATGATTAATGCCAAAAATCCATTGAACATATCAAGAAATACTTGATTCAACCACTGGTTTTGATGACTCTGATGGAAGGGAGGCAACTCATCTTATATGTGGCCCCATGGAAGGCTCATTTTGTGCCCTCCTCACATAGAAAAATGTCCTAGGAATTGAAAAATGCCTCTACTACCTCAGTCGGACTATTCTAGGCACTGAGACCAGATAATCTAATGTCCAGAAGAACTACCTTTCACTCATCTTCATATTAAAAAGGATGAGGCATTACATAAAACACCATGAATTCCAAATGGTCTATTTTTTTGACCCTCTCAATTAATTCCTTGGTCTCCCCATGTTGAATGGGTTCTTGGCTCAATGGGCTGTCATTGTATAGAAATATGACATTCTATTCATATCCCAAAATTTGGTAAAAGAAAAAGCCCAATCTGACTTCCTCACAGAACATCCTGCCTTGGAAAATACACCGGAAGACACTAATCTACCAGGTGAACAGGTCTTAAATTTCCATGACACTCCTAGGACATGTGAGATGTACATTGATGGAACATTCTGAAGTCATCTCGATACAAGAATGGAAACCCAGAGGCATAATCGGGTTGGTCTAGGGATTGTATTTTCCTCTGTAGACCAATAAATTTTTTCCTACTATTTATCATTATCCGAAGGCTACAAAAATAATAAGTCCTAGTACCAAGCCCTCATCATTGGGTTGGAGATAGCCCTATAGTTTTACATTTCCCACCTGAATATAAAATTGGATTCAGAACTAGTTATAAAGAATATCAATAGTGAATATTCTACTAAAAAGGAAGGATTGGCTTCCCTCACTGGCTATGTCAGGGGATTAATGGTATAATTGTCTTTTGAGCCCACCTTACATTATATTCCTCGGTCAAAGAATTATCATTCTCACACACTATCTAATACATTCACCTTCCTCTTCGAACCTAGTCAGGAGGAAGTAAACTTCCATACCACACATCAAGTAATGGTCTCATTGATCGTCATATGTGATATAGAAGAAATAAATCAGGTCAACACTGACCCAAAGCATCATAAACCAATGAAAACCAATGGATGGATGGAAACTATAATTTTTTATCTTCGATGTGGATATATCCTGATGGATAACGTAGGAAGGGAACAGATTCAGGGCTGGGAAGGAAACTTCACTCTGCAAGATAGTCCGAATGAGAAACAAATACTCTAAAAGTGTGGATTTGAGAGAATTATCCTCACATAAATAACATATTGAGAGGTTCTCTCCATCATTAAGGAAGTCCAGGTAGGATCTTTTGGTGCCAATCAATCTAGAACTTGACTCTCCCACCAAATCAGGATGTTGGGATACTACTGGAAAACCATGATACAAGACAGCGTAGAATTCACCAAGAAATTTCATTCATTCTAGATTCATGAAAACTTCATCTATCAGCTTCCATAATTTCTATATACGGATAAATATTCCAGGTCATTTCTTATTTATGGGATGGAAGTTATGGGGCCATATTTTTTATCCATAGCTAAGAAGTTCTGGTACATCCTTACTTCTACTGACTTCTTTTCCATGTGGGACTAGGAAATACCTCTCAAGAAAGTTTGGATGAAAAATATAATCAACTAAGTGATGTCCCATATCATCACTAGATTCTTATTCCATCACTTAATATTGATGGACAACAACACCAACTTATGTTCCACGAAGTTTAAGATGTTATACTAAGAGTATAACATAGAGTACAATCACGCATTCCACTATCATGCACCAACCAATGAATAGATATAGTCCTTTAATAAGACTATGTAGAATATACTCCAAATGATGGTGAAAATGGATAAGAATTTGTGGATGGATAAACTTCTCCATGCTTTAATATCCTACCATAACACAATGTGTACTGCTACACGAGAAACTCCATACTCATTGGTGTACGAGACCGAGGTAGTGTTACCCATAGAGGTCCAACTTCCCCCAATCCAAATAGACATATTTTGTGAAATCTCAGATGATGAGCAATATCAAGAGTTGTCTATATTACTTGGAACTACTAGATGAGAAGAGTTTGTGCACATTGAAAAACATTGAGGTTCACTGGAATTGGATTTCACGAGGATTCACTTAGAAGGTTCTTCTTTATTCATTCCAACAAGGAAAACTGGGGTTGGATCTTAGATCACGAATGGTACTAAGAAAGAATACCCCCAAATTGAAGTCCAAATGAGAAGGACCTTTCATCATACATAAGGTATATCATAATGGATCTTCCTCATTAAAAAATGGGTGGGGAGCATGTCACACCACCTACCAATGTATAATTTATAAAAAAAATACTTTGAATAGATGTATCCATGAGGGGATCCACATTGGTGTATGTGCAATCCTTCTTCCTCACCACAAGATTTTAAACTACATGGAATATCAATTCTTAGCAGCAGGATATAAAACTATGTGTTATCCTTTATCCTCACTACATGATGTTAAACTGTCTGGAATATATTTCCCTAGTAGTAGGATGTTAAACTACACAACATCCTTAATCCTCACTACATGATGTTAAAATGAACGAAATATATCATCCTAGAAATAGGAATTTAAATTTTGTGGAATCCATTGTCCTGATTTCATGACATTAAACAATATAAAATATATCATCTAAGCTGTAGGGTTCAAAACTGCACGAAATCCTTCAGCCTCACTGCATGACGTTAAACTATGTATAATATCTAATCCTAGAAGCAAGGTGTTAAACTATATAGAATTATTCATCCCCACTGCATGATGTTAAACTACATTGAATATCACATCCTAGTAGTAGGATGTTAAACTTCATGACATCCTTCATCCTCACTGCATGACGGTAAAATTCATGGAATATATCATCCTAGTATTTAGACATTAAACTATGATGCATCATTCTTTATAACTACTTGATGTTAAACTACATGGAATATTTCATAATAAATGAAGGACATTAAACTATACTGCATCCTTCTTTCTCACAACATGATATTAAACTAAATGAAATATCTTTTCCTAGAAGCAGGATGTTAAACTGTGCGGCATCCTTCATCTTCACCACAAGATGTTAAACTGCATGGAATATCTCATCCTAGTAGCAAGCCGTTAAACTGTGTGGCATCATTTTTCCTCACCACATGACATTAGAATATATGGAATATCTCATCATAGAAGAAATATGTTGAACTACTTTTCATCTTTCATCCGTACCGCAAGATGCTAAACTTCACATCCACTGTCCTCAATGCATGACATAAAACTGCATGGATTCTTGATGTCTATCTCTGTTCATGTTGATTCAAATTAGTCCCCACTATATGATGTTAAACTACATGACTCTTCTAGAACTACATACAACATGATTCTCATTTCCAATGATATATGTTGGGACTCCTCAATCATTTTCATGTTCCAGCCACTACCTGATGCATAATACCCATGTCCATCATGGGGTGCTTGTTTTTACTTGTTTCTCACACCGAACATGGATCATGTGGGCTTAGGAATTATGACAAATTCATACCTATATGAACAAGATGTATTGTCCATGGTCCACATCAATCATCGCTGCAAGAGGATAAACTACATGGCTATCTATAACTATGTGTTGTTTGATTCTCATTTTCATGAGATGCATAGTGAAACCCAGTCTCCATACTTGGGGCCAACCACAACATCTCCATTTATTCACATTGGTCTTCATTCATCATCACTGCATGATGTTAAACTGCATGGAATTTTCAAAACTATCTTTGGTCTGATTCATGTTCTCTTGAGATATGTAGTGATTCCTAGACTTCCACCCTTGGGACCAACCACAAAGTTTCTATCAATTCATGCTGGTTCACCTCCATCCTTGACGAATGATTTTATACTACATGGAACATCTATAACTACATGTGGATTGATTCTCATCCTCATGGGATATGTAGCAATGCCCAGTTTCCATCTTTGGGTCCAGCCTCCACATTACCACTTTTCATGTCGGTTTGCCACAGTTCTCACAACAAGATTCTAAAATTCATGACTTTATAGAACTATGTATTTCTTGATACTCATTATCATGAGATACATAGTGATGAACAAGCCTCTAACTTTGATCCTAGACACAATATTTGGGAACATTCACATATGTTCCTCTATCCTTACCACATGATGTTAAACTACACAGAAATAAATCCTTACCACATGATATTAAACTACATGGAAGTACATCCTTATTTCATGATGATAAGCTACATAAAAAATTTCCTTAGTGGATGAAATTAAACTACATGGAAAATTCCCCCAATAGATGACAATAAACTATTCAGACCATTACCAATTTTTCATCCTTCCCCAAAGGGCCATGGGAGACATACCTCAGTCAACCAGAGTACGAGAATCTTCCACTGTCTTTCAATAGAATTTTGGATCTGTATAACAGACTTCATGTCTCAGGTGTCTCTAGTCATCCTAATATTTCAAGGCCTTTGGAAAGTATATTCAGCTTCAAGGACACTTTTCTTGACTATACATACATTCCCATGGCTTCTGTATATGCGCATATGGTCATTAACCAAATGAGACACTCTAGAAAAGGATATTCCAATTCATGTAAGACCTGGAATCATTGTGTAAGCACTCAACACCTCAATATGTCTAAACCACTCCATGTATAATTGTCCCATGTCATCACTCACAACTTGAGATGCTCAATCCATGATTTACAACATCTCTATCCCATGCTTGAGAAGATGTTGGAGTGCTCTTGACCTTGGGTATATAAATAAGGCTCTTGTGTCACATCCCCCATGTAAGGTCCATGAGAGTCATGACCCTAAACTGCACAAGATTTATTCAATGTTGTTTGACTATAGACTCTAGCTCATAATTTTCCAAACCGCAAGATCATAAACTACTATTGAAATAGGCAAAAAACCTTTTAGGTTGAAAACCCACAAAGGGAGACCTTAGAAAAAGTCAAGTCTTCATCCATTAAACTATTCATCTTTGGAGTTTAGGAGAAAATTAGGGCACAACCATAAAATGCATAAATCTCATGGGGTTTACCGTGTATCCCTAGTAAAATCCATGCTATGATCACTAGATCCACTAGTCCAAGAAAAAGTTTGAGAAATGTTTGTCACACCCCCTCACCATGAGAATGTGTTTGATGGGCGGTGACACAACTTTTAGGGTACTCAAACCCTCCATGGATATTACACTTTCAACAAATAATACATCATGAGGTGGTGTGTCTTGAATCACTATAACCTTACATGTAACTTGTAAGGGATATCCAACTTCAGGGAATCTTTTATTGACTATGTATACATACCCATGCCCCCCTCATATGTGCTTATGGCCGTCAACCAAATGCATCACTTTAAAAAAGGAAATTCCATTTCTTGTGTGACCTAACATAAACTTGGTATCACTCAACAACCTAGTATGTCTAAAATACTTCCTATTTTATTGTCCCATATATTTCTCATGAATTGAGAACTCTTGATCCTTATTTACAATCCCCAAAACAAACAATCCAAGTTAATTTGATATCCTGGTCATTATGTCATAGTGTTTCTTACCCATTCTCAAGGACAGACTACGAAACTTCATGTCCTAAAATTTTATGGCCCACACATCATGATTTGAAACCATAGGTCTTAGGGATTGAGCATCTCATTAAGAGATAAATTTTCCTAGGATTCCAGAACTATTCTTGTATCAATTTCTTCCCATACCAAACTTCATCTTCTAGATGTTTGAGTCTTTGAAAATCCATTTCAGACCTCGAAAAAAGTGTAGATAATCTTTCTCTTGGAATGATATTGATGCATAAGGGTCTTGAACCACCAATTAAATGAATCGTCTCCTTTCTAGAAATAAGCTTCAATCCATGTGTATGTTAGCAACACCGCTGTGGAACCTGGCATTATATAATGTCTTGGGACTAACCCGTTATGTATGCACTATCTCATATTCATGGACTCAAAATTCTTGGTTATGATTTACACCATCCATGCCTCAACTACCCAGGAAGGCCTAGTATCCTCAGTATCCCAAATTATACCATATTACTTCAAAAAATCATCCATATCTCCTGGAAAAGATACCCAAATTCAAGGATCACTTTCTTGACTATGGTTGCATGCCTATGGATCCTGCATATGCACTTATGACCTTTAATCAAATGCATCTCTCTACAAAAGGGAACTCTAATCCTTGTAAGAATTTGCCGCACCATGGTATAATCCATCACCTCAGAGTGATTTAGGTCATTCCAACAATGTATGCAGCATATCCCCTAATCATATATTAGGTCTGAGCTAAAAGAAACTAAACTAAAGCCAATATTAGGTCCGAGATAAAAAGATCCTAAACTAAATCCAATATTAGGGACAAGATAAAAGACCCTAAACTATAGAAAAACAAATTATGAGCTAAAAGACCACAAACTAAAGCAGTATTAGGTCCTGGATAAAAGACCCTAAACAAAAGATACATAAGTTCCAAGCTAAAAATACCTTAAACTAATGCAATATTAGGTATGAGCTAAAATACCATAAACTAAAGAGACAAAAGGTATGAGATAAAAAACAAAAAACTAAAGTGATAGAAGGTCCAAGATAAAAATTCCCTAAATTAAATCAGTATTAGGTTTGAGCTAAAAGGCCTTAAATTGAAGCATAATAGAAATTCAGTGTTCAATAGCTTGAGAAGGCCCATCATAAGGCCTTGAATATCAAACTATGATCATCCATATTATCGACCTCAAAAAAAATATCAATCATTCAACCTCCAAGACATATCTCTTACCCATGTGATGCCTCTGTAGAGCAAGTGATATCAACCAAATCACTGGTTCATGACCCCTCCAAATACTTTGGCAAGCATTATTTTACCTCAGAACCAAGTCCTCATCCCCTAAAACTTCGATCCAAAGGGGGGAATTTTTTAATTCCCTATTTATGGACATCACTAAAATTACAAAGGGTGAAATACAAATATATGGGTATTATTATCCTCTCAAAAGAAAATGAAGGAGAGGATGGCTGAGACCTACAGATCACATTATCCTATGAAGGACTTGCGATAAATTGACCATTTCACAGTCATGCAAGGGCACCACGCATGGTGAATAACCCAAAAGAAGTCCCATAGACCCCCCTTCAACAACCCTTCCTACTCTCATGAAGGTTCCCCATATAACCAAATGAGCACCCCAAGCCGCATGGGTTTTCATTGGTATGTTCCTGAAAAACAACCCACAATCCTTCTAAAATAAGGGTGGATGATATTCAAATAAAAGACCCCCAATGGTCATGAACCCCACACACTATATCTTCATTGAGAAGAATAAAATCCCTTATTAACATCTAGGAAAACTTGAAAGACTTCTAAAGCATTGTAGGATAAAACTAAGAAGATAATGGGGAGAATGTGATGGGTGTTTGCAGTCACAGAAGTACATGTGACACCCACCTCGAGTGATCTGCAAGACACCACAAGAATTCAACATTATGTCCACATCATCTCGTGAAATCCATTTATCTTTTCATTCCCACCACATTAAAGTCCTCGAGTATATCAACACATCCCCTTTCTCACTCTATGGATAGAAAGATTGACTTATCCACTACATGATTGTGCACATTCCATATAACCCATATGGTTCTGGTGATACATCAATGAAAAATTGAAAAAAATCCCAAATATTTCTTGGGAAAACTTGATTAATTAATAAAATTTATAAATTAATACTAAGGAGATATAAAGGGAAGAGGCGAGAGGTGTTCGCGGTTGCTGAAGGACATGTGACATTCCCTTGGCGACCTGTAAGAAGTTGTGAGTCCTCGCAACATGTCTGCCCTGCCTCATGAGATCACTTTGGATTGTCATCCTCTTCATGAGAAGCACTACAGGTAACTATTCATTACTCAAAGTATGAAGGAATATATTTTTTTGATGGAATTTTCATGCACCCCCATGTGACCCAAGTCAGTAATGTGAAGCGTCACCAAAAAAATTGAATAAATACCCTAAAAACACACATGAAATCTAAAATGACTCCCAAAATCCATCACATAAAACAATTGGGATTGAAATGGAGGAAGAATAACGTGTTAGTGGTCACTAAAAGTCATTATACTCACCTAGAAAACACACAGGGTGGTCCTGAGAGACCCCCAGATAGATCATCCTTTTCCCGCAAGACCCAAAGATAAGTCACCCAAGGTCTCGTGAATACCTTAAAAAAAACATTGATCCTAAGAAGGTCCTTGGATATGTCATCGTAACAAATTGGAATTCATTCAACACATATGTATGATCAACCAAGTCCCCATTAACTAGATATAATCCAATAAAGGGATATTTTATGGAAGAGACTCCCGATCACTAAAAATCAAGTGACAAACTCAGATTGGTCCATGGTAGACACTCTCTAAGATGCATAGTGCTATACCCCTTCGATGACTCCAGCCTATACTTGTTCTAGACATGCTGCATAAAGAATTGGAAAAAAGGGAAGATGATGACTATAAATTATCGGCTCCAACATGAACAAAGGGTTGGAATTTAAGACTCTGGACGACTCTCAGACTCTATGGATTTCTCATAGAAACTGATAATGTGACTGATAACCATCCATCATGTAATACACTGGTGGACAATCGGAGAAATCATGTTCCACACATAAGATGCTTTGTGTGATCATTCATAGATCACACAAAGGACTTATGACAAGACTTGTGAAGAACAAATTGCATTTCTTCCAGATCATGTAAGTCTCAATGGAACTGGCACTGAATAAACCTGAGGCCTTCATAATGAAAGGTTCATAAGTGAGATCAAAAGTGAAATACTTAAGGGAAATACATACTCGCTGACCCTCATGTGATTTGTGTAAGTCATCCTATGATACACGATAGCACCGAGTCATGTCACTTAGACCTTATGAGACCCCTTAGACATACTATTTGGGATACACTAAATACTTTGGACATGTCAGAGAAAGTCACTCTATTCCCGCCACTGACACCACTTCAATCATGAAAAACCCTCTGGGTCTTTCACCCAGGACTTACGCCGTCCTTCAAACACATAACCTGACTCATATAATGGAATTTTCTCATGTAAGATGAGTTTTGGAAAAGCATCTGGACATGATAACCAAGTTCTCACAATGCCCTCTGGGCTAGTCAACTGAGACTCAAAACACCCTCAAAATATGTCATCCAGGTCTCATGATGTCTCCCAAAGGTGTCATCCAAGATAAACAACAACCCATGGACTATTCCCTAATGAATCTAGAAAAACCATAAATATGTATCAATCTAGGTCATGCGATGGCTCCTGGGATATGACAACTGGGTCATACAATTCCCTCTAGACAAGAAGGCAATGTCAATAGGGAATCCCAGAACAAGATAACATTGTTTTTCCTTAGTGTGTAAGCCCCGAATATAGGTAAAACTCAGTTTGTAATCCCCAACATAAAGGGAACTACAAGGACTATGATTATTTCCACATCTAGGATATGTAGGCTACCTCTTCCAAATGTTTGAGCCCAATACTAATCATATATAGAAATCCTAAAATCTAAGTACCTTATTCAAGGAAAATACCGTGATTATTTTTTATCCCTTGTTTCCCATAATGAGCATGGTTCACATGGTCATAGGGAGTAGCAATGATCAAATCATCTTAACTATAAACTCCCACAATAGTACAAGGTTGCCTTAGTGTGTAATCTATGACATAAACCAAACTATGATTACTCTGATTCCTTCAATAATCAGGATATATAGGGAACATTACAAAGTATTAATCTCAAATAAAACAACCCTTTCAGTATAAGTCTTTCCATGACTCTAATGTCTCAACCAGTAGGAATCAATTAGTCCAAGGAGATGATCTCCCTATCTCATCCATAGGTAGACTTAGAAACCCAAAAAGATATGATGAATCTAACTCCTGCCATGACTAGGATATTTAAGACATCTCTCCAAGACCCGATTCCCATAATAAATCATCTCAAGGAAGTCCCAGAACATAATTAATGCATCATGAGTGATGAAATTATCATTTTAAAACCATTGTTTGTCACACCGAGCATGAACCACGTGGACTTAGGTATTCATTATAATCAAATCATCTTCACTATGAGACTATATAATGACATAAGAAACCCCAATACATGAGAACTACGACAAATATGATTCTCTCTATACTATGGATATGTAGGAAACCCCTTTAGGGTTATATCTCAACTATTTTATGTCTCAGTACCCAAACATATGTCCTCACCACATGAAATTAAAATGCATGGGACTAAAGAATTACGTGGGTTTTGATTCCTGTAATAACTAGGATATATAGGATGCCTCGTAATGGATTAACCCCCTACTCAGAATACTAACTGCCTGCATACATTGAAGTATGTTCTGAATCACTTGGTTATACGACTTTAGTATATAAGCAACTATCCGTTATTAGAAAATGACAAAGAACCCAATATATATACGGATGGATTCACAAAAGAGATCCTAGTAATTTTCATATAAAAAAGAATTATCCTATAGTCATTTCGTTAGGCTAACAAGTCCCATATCAGGATTAAGAAGAGATTAACAAACATATCTTAAGTCTATAAGAGTGTCATGTAGTAGGCAATAATTCCCCCCAAAGGGTGAGATGATCCCTACCTCACATCCTCTCAACCAATGTGAGTCCCCATGAGTCAATGGGTCTGAAATCCCAGATGACCACCATCCTTTGGAAAGTAGGCCCCTACCCAGCTCTGGATGAGGGAACCGTTGGGATTTTCAAGGTAAGACGAAATAGATGGTAAATTGTATGTGTGTGATTGAGAGAGGCCATAAAATACCCCTCAATAAAACCATCAAGGGGAACCCATCCCACACCTATGTTGAAACCCAATGAAAAAATGATGTATATTCAATTAAGGGTTATGAGATTAAGTTCCGCAGTCCATCCATGAGAAAGGGTATGAAACAAGGCGACATAACGATGAGAATATATAATCTTATTGTATAGTTTGGTGTAGGGACTGTGAATCATGATCTAGAGTGTTCGATTTTGGAGAATAATGTGGGATAGTCATATAAGGAGTGGTTCCGACACATTGGGGTGTTGAGTGATGCCACAATGATCTTAGGGCCCACAATAATTAGAATTTCCTTTTTAGAGTGAAATATTAGGTTGACGGCTATAGGCACATATGCAGGAGCCATGGGTATGTATGCTTAGTCAAGAAAAGGGTCCCTGAATCTAGATATCCTTTAAAAAGTCCATGGAAGGTTATGGTGATTCGAGACACCCCAATATGGAAAGTTTAATTTTTGGAAAGTGTAAAATCCATGCATGTTTTTAGTACCGTAAAAGTTGTGTCACTGCCCAATGAACACATTCTGGTGGTGAGGAGATGTGACAAACATTACTCCAACATTTTCTTGAACCAGTGGGTCTAGTGAGAAAAGATTTCCTTTTACTAGGGATATAAGGTAGACCTAAGGAGCTTTATTCCTTTTATAACCGTTTTAATTCTATTATTTAAAACAATAATATATAGTCTTAAAAAAGGAAATGACAACTTTAAGTAAAATTAAAGTTGAATTTGATATTTTGTAATTAATTTCATATATTCATAATTGAAATAATAAATATCATTCAAATTATGGATGTTAATTTTAATAAATTCTAAAATAATTAAATCATTTTCTGGGAAATAAAAAATGTAACTAAGTTGAAATACCTATATATTATTCTATTATTAGTAAAAAGGGTTTTCGATATTTATATTTGATGATAAAGGTATAATCACTAGAAATAATTCATGGTTAGTGGATAAATATTACAATGAAATAGATAATATGTATTATCAAGTAACCTTTTCACCCATTAATAAAAATTATTCCATTAAAATTCTACATTTTTATTCATATCATGTAGATTTATATTATTTCAATTCCATAAAGAATTATGATTTGTTAATTAGCCATATTTTAAAATATTTTTTTTTGAAATCCACTCTTTATTAATTAATTTTTATACTAATGAATACTTTATATGTGATAAAACAAGAGATATTTTTATAATAAAAAATTATTTTATTTAGTAAAATAAAATTATTATATGAAATATAATACATTATTTTTTAGGATGAAAATTTCCAAGTATGTTTCAGTTTTTTCATATTTATGTTGATGATATTATTTTTATATTTATTAATCAATAACTTTATATTGAATTTTGAAATCATATATAAATGATAAATTGACATAACAACATTGGATGATTCAAAATTCTTTCTTGTGTTGTAAATTTATAAAAAAAAAATAATACTTTTTAAAATTAATGTAAATAACCAAAGTTCCTTTTAAAATGTTTTGGTATTGAAATAAGTAATTTAAATTAAACTTTCCTTTTTTTTAATTTATTAAAATTTATTTTTAAGAAGTTAAAAACATGATTGAAAAATAATAGTGGGAACATTTTTAGTTATATATATATATTTTCTATCTGTAAAGATATTAAGGGGTTTTTTCATTTGGAAATATTTTAATCAAATTCAAATGAATATATTTTAGTTACTACAAAATATAATTTTTTATAACATCAAGTCATATTAAATAACATTTATATTACCCTAAAACATCTAATTTTTATTACATTTTGATTCCGATATTGATTTTAATGGTTCTAGAGTAGATAAGGAAATAACTTACAGATTGTTTTACTTTTTAAGAAAACAACTGTTTTTTATGTCGCATTAAACAACATTTTTTCACTTTATAGAGATGAATTGTAATGTATTATAGCTAAAAATTCTAATATTGAGGTATTTTGGATAAAATAAACACTTAAATATTTTTGTTTTAACATTAAAAGTGTTTCAATTAAAATTGATAAAAAATAGGGACATGTGTATTTTTTGAAAATAGTCAACCACATATAAAAAATTATATTATACACCATTTATATAGAGATAATTCTAAAAATGTTTTCTTTCAATTTTATCAACAAATAAATATTCATAGAATCATTTCCAAAAAACACCAATGAAATGTATTATTTCATTAAGAGTGGTTTGGGTTTATTTAATATCAAATAAAAAACATATTTTATTATTTATAAATGTTTTTATTGTTTTACTGGAGAATTTATGTTAAACATTACTTATTCAAATTATAGTGTCTTAGTTTTTTTCTTTTAGTTCAAACTATATATTATATCCTATAATAATATAAATAAAATAATGATCTCCCACGAGGAATCATTAATTCCTTAGAGGAATCTAGTTTTTAAAGTGTACTCTTTGGAAAAAATATAGTTACTTTAGTGTGGTATAACTCATGTAAAATATCATGACCATAGAAAAAAGGAAATATAGTATAAATTCCTAGTGTGAAAGTAAATAGAGTTGATAAAATTTAATGAAAAGTAAATCTAAATTAATTAATACAACTCTAAATGATCACCATGTTTAGTTTTTTATAAATATGGGGTTATATAATAGATAAAATTATAATGTATTTAATAAGTGATCATATTTTGGTCCTAATAGAATTATTGTTAACACATGATAAATTATTTAATATATAGTCACTAAAATTATCTTTTCTTTTGATTAACTACTTCAATTAATTTATTTATTTGGAGATTCAAAACCATGGTTAAGCTGAGGAGCTAAAACTCAATCTGTGATCAATATGAAACTAAACTGACCAGATTATGCATTTTAAAAGATATTCCTCAATAGATAAGAAAATTCTCATGATTAAATAAAAGATAAGATATGTATAAGAAGGAATGAATTCATAAACCCCACAAGAATCATAGTAAAAATAAATATAAATCAAATATTCAATCACCAAACATTACAAAACCTAACACAATGTGTTTACCATCTCATGTTTTCACATGAACAAAATATTTAATCCATATTAAGAATGGGATAATTTTCGGAAAACCTAAAAAGAAATACCAATCAATGCCTTCTAGTTTTAGAATCTTCAGTGGTTGATTGGTCTAATTAGATATTCCCTATTCCCAATCCAAGGACCCGTTTTATAGAGAAAACACCCTCTAATTATATCATTATATATCTAACATCTCCTTCAATTTTAATATCCCAATTTATAACATGTCAACCATAACAATTGGATTGGAAAGAGGCATGGTTCCACTAACCATATATGACATCCCCCAAACACCAGAGGCTGGAAATAAATTCCAAGGTCTTACTAAAGTTTTTTGGGATGATTCTCTCTTTAAAAACACAACCTTTCAAGAAAAAAATTAAATAATCCAAAAAAAACTATATGATTAATTATTTAGAAACAATACAAATCAAAAAAATAAACCAATAATATCAATGTTATAACATATTTTAAAATAAAATATTAAACCAAAAACTAAAATACACCATGATGTAGAAACACTGATGTAACATCACTCTATCCAATCTATAAGAGATATCCATTATCCAACCACCATCCTGAGAAAGTAGCGTCATGATGATCCACATGATAAATAACAGAATTTTCAATTGCATGTTTCATGAATAATAACATCTACATATGCACCAAAGTTCATATGAAGGGGTTGAGAAATCATACCTAGTAGGTAATCCCCAAGATATATCCCAACTCATTCCACTAGTATGAGAACACATTATCTCATGATTCAAAACATAAACTAAGACAAAATATATGAATATCAATAATTGTTTATCAATTAACAAAATTAACATTAAAGAAGAAGTAGTTTATTCATTTATTATACTTAGAATACAAATTCCACATTTACCCACACCCATACACATGTATTCCATGACAGTACCAATACTCATGATCATTAACTCATCCATCCACCAAGTTATTAATTGTTGATAATCCTTTTAGAGCCTATGGTCAAGCACCATGTTCCATTTATTGGCCACTTCTAACACATATGAACACACACCATTCCATATATTCTAAGTTCTCACATCAATTTATTTCACACAATTTAATTCTTCTTTTTAAAAAAAATTAATTGCATTAAAATAGAACTACAATTTAAAAAATGAATCAAGAGAGGTTTTTTTAAAAATCATTCAAAATCCAACACTTAAAGATTCATAAACCAAAAGGGTTTTCCAAAATAAAATCATCAAAACTTTACTTTTTAAATCTAGTTATTTCATTTATTAATCTCTAATCCTTCAATTTATGAAACAAGTTGTGAGGAAAAGAATTCACCTACCTTGTAACACCAAAAATATTATATGATTTGTATTTTTTTAAATTTAATTTCTTTAAAAGCATAGGTTTCACACAACACCAATATTAAATGAATAATGATATATAATTAAATATCATTATTTTAAAATGGACATTATAACCACGAAATTAATTTGGTAGGAATTAATAGTATTAATGAAATATATATATTATATATTTAATAATTTTTTTTAACATACATCCAAATCATTTTATTTTCATAAGATAAGAAGAAATAAAATTTTACACATAAATGCTGTATTTTTCTCAACACAATTTTACAAAATTTTAATGGAGAACATGTTTTAAATATAAATTCTGACACTTATATAAATTATATTTGAAAAAATAAACATAATTTTTTAAAGTGTAATATCAAAATTTATTTTGGTAAAAACTTTGGTATTTTTTTGAAAAGTTTCACTTTTGATGAATAGTAATGTGACCTTTGGAATAATAATATGAATGTCAGGATTAGTAATGTGGACATCGGAACAAAAAATTAACCTATTAAATTATAAATAAAATTTAGGAATCTTATAGATGGTAATATGTTATAATTATATCATAGTATAAGTATATAAATGTTTTAGAAATTATAAATTAAGTGTTAATATTTTTATAAAACATAAATATTTATTTTCAGTTTTTGAATTATTATAGTTATTTAAAATAAAATCTACTTTCATAAAATGTATTCAAAAATTAATATTTTGTCGTCTTATGATTATAAGATAATTTTATGAGACCTTACTTAATTTTTCAAAGTATTATAAAATCAGTTATAATTTTAAAATTAGTATTTTCTATATAAATGATGATTTTAATTTCTCATATTTAGAAAATTATTTTCATAAAATTGAGTTAATTTTTGAATTATACACATAGAAAATGGCCGTGGTGAGGTTTTGGTATTTTTCTATAATTGTTGAATTATTTGTGTATACTGAAATACGGTAATTTAATATATATATACATTATAAAATAAATACATTATTCCTTGAGTAAAGAATTATGTAAGATCCATAATATGAAACGTACATTAATTATTTTAATATTATTTGTTATAATTCTCAATCTATTTATAGTCTCAAGCCAAAATAATAAACAGATGGATAAAATATTCAAAAAATATGCCTCTCCTCCACTATAAATATCACCCTCGCCACCTCCTCTCCTCACAAATTCCTAACCTTCACCCTTGTAAAATTTATAGCCAATAATATTTCTAATAACCTCACCCACTTCTAGGAGCCTTTTTTCTCAATAAAAGACCAAAAACAATCCCTTTAAGGAGGTTCTCAAGGAGAATAATTCCATAGGCAAAAATCCTCTTTCTTTTCTTTTGTTTTCTTTTCAACATATTTTATTTTATTATCCTTCTCTCACATACCATATCAAAAGAGAAATAATAACTCTAATATAATTTATAAACTATAATTATATCATTTTAATAGAATATCCATCATCAAAATCCTTTCTTTCTCTCTATCCCTTTCTATAACTGAAAACATCAGTCGTGATGTGTCAATTTACCAACATCATGCACGATGTATTTTAATTTTCCATTAACACCTTCAAATATGGTAAAAAAACATTTTTATGTTTAAAAAAATTATAATATATTTATTTAATCCTATTTAATGTTACATAACCATTATATACACATGATGTTAATTAATAAAACAAAACTCATTTGTGATGATAAAAAAACTGCTAAAATAATCTAAACGACTCTCACTAACATATTATCTAGGGATTCATCCTCAAACCAAATATAAAAATGACATGTATAACCATTAAATATTTTTTATGTTCATTTATATCCTATAACTTCAATTCTTTCTATATATTACTATTTTATATGAACTTTCATACTCATATACAAGTAAACTAATCATGAAAACTAAGGAAACAAATGCTCCCGAATGATAAAATTGAATCTTATAACTAATTAAAAAGAACATAAATGACCTTAATAAATTTTTATTAAATAAAAAAAATGTACAAAAGTTTTTGATAAAATTAATTAATTTTTTAATTTTATTATCTAGGATATTAATGTCAAGTGCATAACACTTTCAGACCTTAGGAACAGTTTTCTTCCTAAACCTCTATTTACCATTCGATTTACGCTTTCTCCATTTTTACCCAAATGTAATTATTAATTATTTTATATATTTATTAAAAATTATTTTTATATGTTCTAAAATCATATATATAGACCATTTCATTTTTTATAGGATAATACTTGTTTCATAGGGTTCTCTTTTCAATACCTCCTGATAAGAAAGCCTGATTTATGGGAACCATCCAATTTATTACCCATTTTCAAGTACCACCCATAATCATTTTTCACATACCAATATTTTTATAAAATTACACATTTTATCATGAAAAACTATCTTTGTTCATTTATGGTTTTATACAAACAATTATTCATTTTTTCCTTTTAAAGACTCTTTATTATTTTCCTTAAATTTCAATAAAGAGGCTCATTTCTAAAGCTTCTTAAACACTATTTTTACATGATTTCACTTAAATTGGACATAATTTATGCATAAATTTTAATTTCATTTTACATACCTTTTCTTTTATAGGATAAAAATATCTCTAATATTGTTTTATCAAAAATACAAATGATTTTCCAAAACAATGCTTCTTTCAAATGTAAAAAGGGATTTCTCGTCTTACTTTTTCTTATGTGAGATATATGCCTTGTTCACCACTTATTCCATGTATGTGATGTATGTACTACCCTTTTATATATCATATCCTGATACTTACAATTAATATGCTACTATAAGTTTTATTTAATGTTATTCCTTCATAGGAATTATGATTTAAATATTTAAAAGTGGTATTGGACTCTTTGGATTTTTTAAAGATTATTTTCCTCAAACATTTATCAATGACTTTATTACAGTTTTTCATATATAATTATGAATAAAATATTTTAAATTGGTATGGGAAACTTTTATTTAAGTATATATTTTTATTATACATATGAGAAATGAATCGGACTTAGTAAGTGATGGGTGGGGCCCACTATAGCCCCTTAATGCACAATGGGTATCATGAGATCAAATAGAAATGGATTTTGGTTGATGTCTTAACCAATTATTTTTAGAAGACTTGGATGAGTCCTCAATTGTATGTTTATGATTCATGTAATAAAAATTATATCATTATGATTTTAGTAATTGATATATCATGAGATTAATCAACTAGTGGAATATCTATGGTTTTGTTTCATGTGATTATTTATATGGAATTATTTATTCTTGTTTTATTCCCACTATATTATTCTCATGATTATGTTTTATTTTCATGAGTTTGAGTTATTAACCTTTTATTATTGTTTATGTTTATGATAGCTACCACTATATTATTTACCCTTACTAGGAATTTGATCTAACCCCTTTCTTAATTTCTTTCCCAGGATGTGAATATGTATACTATGAATGACTTGCGGGGATAATCTAGGTGTTATGGGTTTTTCCAATGGAGTTTATATATTGAATTTAATTTCAAGTTTTAATATATTGTTCATGTATGTAATCTAATTTCCAAAAATGATAATATTTTTGGTCCTTTGGGATGTGAATACTCATTCATAGTACTAATGTAATGAATTAATGCACCGACTCTGAGAAACTATGGTCAAGTCTTTGTAGTTGGTATCAGATAAGGTTTAGTATAAACCTTAGAAATTGGATTTAGAAAACATAGATTCAAAAACATAACACAAAGATAGACTTTAAATATAATCATATAAGAGCTTCCTAGAATTTTTTAAGGTATATATTATGTGGGTATTCTTAATTATACATCCCTATCGAGATACTACAAGTGGATATGGTTCTATTATAGATGTACCTATCAGTAACAACTCTGACAAGGTGTCCTGAGCCAGAAATAGGGTAATCTTGTATACAAAATGTGCCCTTACTGTGCATTTGGATTGACACTCATGGGAGATATTCTTAGGATAATTCACATATTCTTTACAAATAATTATGAAGTATTTAAAATTAAATATTTCCCTAAAGAAATAGTATTTATTATTATGAGATTAGTTATGTATAAATATTTCAATTTATGTTAAATATTTCACTATTATATGTATTATAAATTATGTTTCGTAATTTTATGATCTAATATAGTGTTTTCTATTTTTTATAAATGTCTTATAACATAAAAAATGGGAACTAAATCAATTCACATAATCCAAAGAGTAAGAATGGTTGTTTCTTCAATGTGTTTAAACCAGTCTTTAGAAGAGAAGGATTCTCCCAAATATTTTCATCATATGAGGAAATAATATCATGTTATAACAAGATAGGGAAAAGATTATCCATGTATTATGGATTCAAAGGGAATCAATAGAATAAGATTAAATATGGTAAAATATAGATAAAGGAAAGAGAGTAAAGGAGTATTTTCTCACATGTTATAATTATGGAACAAAATTCCTTGGTATATTATTAATAGGAAAAGGAGTTTGCTTATAGTGTGGATAAAACATACACCATGATAATGATTGTAAGTAAAGAGAATAATATTCCAATGTTCATTGATTCATCCGTAAGGAGATTGGACAATATGCAAATCAATGTCTCAAAAATCAAAGGAATATACACAAAATGAGGATAATGAATCATGTTTATGCTTATGCTATTAACAGAGACGAAGAGTAAGTATTAAGATTCTTGTGCTTCGATTCAAGAATTATTTTATTTGATTTTTTTATCAATAATGACTTGGTTATAATAATCATGGGATATATAATGATTTACTACAATAATTTTTATTTAATGAATTTGAAGCATGTGTTGAATAAACCCCATAATGAAGAGAAGTGATTCTATTATAAGTTGATATTCTTGAAATCACATAACTTGGGAAAGATAACCCTATTTACGTTATTGATGTTGATATAATAACAAATAGATGGGTATGGGATAGTATTATAGACCACGAAAGTGGTTACTGATATGATGGTTTATATTATACTAGAATTATTACATGTTTGGATTTAAGGGCAACCTGAGATTTTACTCTTGGAAAAATGCATGCTTCATAAAGGTTTAAAGGTGATTAATGTATTCATATATCTGGAATATGGGATTAAGAGATAAATTATTTCGAGAGTCTTTTTTAATTTGATTTTGAAAATTTAATGACATTACTTCTAAATATTTCATTGATTTGGATAGGCATGTTTTAGACGATTCTAAATATTTGCTACATTTTGAATAAGTCAAGTTAATGTTTGAAAATTATTATTAATTGATATCATATATATCTACTTATTGGATTATGTAAACATTTAAATGTTTATGAAATTACAAAAGAACCATAGGATTCGTTAAAACTGCTTCAGGTGTGAGAAATTCATCATGAATATCAATTTCCAGGTGTACGGGATGAAGTGAAAATAGATTGAATCACAACAAAAGGATGAGATTGTGATTATGACATGGAAATTAATCAAGTAAGTTTATTTTATCAGTAAATTATATGATTATTTAAATAATCACTCAACTATGGGAAACATATTCTATAACAAAAAAAATTCTATTTACTTCTTTGAGAAATAAAAATTTGTTTAACAGATAACAAATTTATGGCTTTATGATGGTTTACATTATAATGACCATGTTATTTATAACTCTCCATCAAAACTTGATGGTTAGATTATTCTTCAATGTCAATATTTTCTATTTTCACTAATGTTATCCTATTCAAATACCTATTTTTGTGGCAACCTCTACATTTTCCCTTTCCCTCACATTAAGAGGATGTTTTATGAACCCTACATCGGATGTGGGCTTCCCACAAATAAATTTTTTATTTCAATTTTTTTTTAGAATTAAAATTTCAAACTGAGAGTAGGAAATTTATTTAAGGAAGGGAAAATGTAACACCCCATGATTTTATCATATATATATATTAATTTAATTTCTTCAATGGCATATATTTCACACAATAAAAAGCTTAAATGAATAATGATATATAATTAAATATCATTATTTTAAAATGAATTTACCGACTTATTAAATTAGAGAGAATTAATAGTATTAATGATATATATATATATTATATTTAATCAATTTTTTTACATATATACAAATGATTGTATTGGCATAAGATAAGAATAAATCCAATTTTATGCATAAAAGGCTTCATTTTCCTCAATAAAATTTTACCACCTTGTAATAGAGAATATTTTGACACTTACATAACTTATATTTTACAAAATAAACATTATTTTTGAAAGTGTATTATCAAAATAAACTTTGGTTATATTTTTTAAATTTTTATGATACGTTTCATTTTTTATGAATAGTAATGTAGCCTTTTGAGTAATTATTTAAATGTTGGGAATAATAATGTGTCCACTAGAACAATAACATCACATATGAAATTAGAAATAAAATTTAGGTGTCTTATAAATGGTAATATGATATAATAATGTCACAGTATAAGTAAATAATTTTTTTTGAAATTATTAATTATGTGTTAATATCATATAAAACATAAATGTTTATTTAAAATTTTATAATTAATATAATGATTTAAAAGGAAAATAAATTTCATAAAATTTATTCAAAAGTTAATATTTTTTTTCTTATGATTATAATATAATTTTATGAGACCTTAATTAATTTTTCAAAGGGTTATGAAACTAGTTATAATTTTAAAATTGGTATTTTCAATGTAAATGATGATTTTAATTAAAAATTAAATTTATATTATTTAGAAAATTATTTTCAAAAAATTTTGTTCATTTTTTAATTATTAAAATTAAAAAAAATAGTTTTGCTGAATTTCTTGGATTTTTCTGAAATAGTGGTATTTTTTGTGAATAGTGAAATACGACAATTTATGGTAAATATAATTATAAAATAAATACACTATTCCTTGAGTCATGAATGACGTAATAACCATAATGTATAACTTATGTTAATTATTTTAATATTTTTATGGATAATTCTCAAAATATTCATAGTCTTGATTGAAAATAATAAATAAATTAATAATATGTTCAAAAAATACCCCTCTCCACGATTATAAATACCACCCCTCACCATATCCCCTCACACCTTCCAAGCTTTGAGTCTTGTAAAATTTCAACCCAATCCTCTTACAAAGAACCTCCCCTATGTCCCAGATCCTTTGGTCTCAACATAAGACCAAAACCAATCCCCTTAAGGAGGTTCTCAAGGTGAAGAATCCTAGAGGTAAAAATCTGCTTTCTTTTCTTTTATTTTCTTTTCAATTTATTTTATTTTATTGTACTTCACTCACCTACCATTTCCAAAAAAGAATTTATAACTCTAGTATCATTTATATACTATAATTCAATCATTTTAATGGAATCTAAATCATAAAACTCTTTTTATCTCTCTCTTTTATTCTATAAATGAAAACAATGCCCCTGATGTGTCAATTTATCAATATCATAGACGGTGCATTTTCATTTTCCATTATAGATTTAAATTCTGGTAATAAAACTATTTTTATGGTTAAAAAATTATAATATATGTATTAAATCTTATTTAATGTTCTGGAACCATTATATGTACATGATTTTAACTAATAAAATAAAACTATTTTGTGATGATTGAAAACCTGCCAATATAATCTAAAAGATTATCACTAATATCTTATCTACTGATTCATACTCGCCCCAAATATCCAAATTAATTAAATAACAATTTAATATTTTAGATGTTAATTAATATCATAAATCTTCAATTATATATACATATTCACATTTTATATAAACATCCAAGCTCATATACAAGTAAATTGATTATAAAAACCAAGGAAACGAATGCTCTAAATGACAAAATTGTATCTTATAACTCATCAAAAACCCATAAATGAACTTAATAAAATTATATTAAATAAAATAAAATTTATAAATGTATCTTAATTAATTAATTAATGGATTTAATTTTATTATTCGGGACATTAATGTTAAGTTCAAAACACTTTTAGACATAAGGTAGGGGTTTCTTCTGAAACCTCCGTTTTCTATTCAAGTTACACTCTCTCACCCTTTATCCCAATGTAATTCATAATTATTTTTATATAATTATTAAAAGTTCTGTTTATATATTCAAAAATCATATATCTAGATCATTTTATCTTTTATTCTAGGAGAACACATGTTTTATAAGGTTCTATTTTCAATACATCCCAATAAGCAAGCCCGATTTAAGGGAACCATCCAATTTCATACCCATTTTTAAGTACCACACATAATTTGTTTTAAGCTACCAATGTTTTTATAAAATCACACATTTTATCATGAACAACTATATTTTTTCATTTTTTGGTTTTATACAAATAATTATTCTTTTTTCTATTTTAAAGACTCTTTAATATTTTCCTTAAACCTCATTATAGAGGCTCATTTCTAAAGATTCATAAACACTATTTTTACATGTTTTCACTTCAAATGGAAATCATTTATGCCTTAAATAAAATTTAATTTTACTTTAGTTTTCCTTTCCATTGTATACATGTTGACAATCTGATTTTTTCACAAATACAAATGATTATCCAAAATAACTCTTCTTTCTAAAGTAAAAAAGGGGTTTTTTGGTCTCACTTTTACTTCAGTGAGATATATGAATTGTTCACCACTTATTACTTATATGTTATGTATGTAATAAAATTTGATATATCATATCATTATTTATATTATTATTATGATATTTTAAGTTTCATTTAATGTTATTCCATCCTAGGAATTATGATTTAAACATTTCAAAGTGGTATGGGACAATTTGGAATGTTTAAAGATTACTTTCCTCAAGAATTTATGAGTGAATTTCTAAGATTATTTTCATCTATGATTATAATTAAAATATTTAAAATTGATATGGTAATGTTTTAATTTAATATATATCTTAATTAGACATATGGATAATGTATTGGACTTAGTATGTGATGAGTAGGGTCTGCTATATCCCCTCGATGCATTAGTTGGTCTCATAACACAAAACCGAAATGGATTTAGGCCAAGGACTTACCCATTTATTTTAAGAAGTCCTGGTCGAGGCCTCGATGGTATTTTTATTATTTCTGGTATATACATTCCCTAATCATGATACTATTAATTTATATATCATGAGATTATTTGACTAGAAGAATATCCATGGTTAAGTTTTATTTGATTATTTACATGGAATTATTTATTCATCTTTTATTCCTTCTATTTTATGCTCAATATTATGTTTTATTGGAATAAAATTCAATTATTCACCTTGTATTATTGTTTATTTTTATGACATCTTGCAATGTATTTTTTTACCCTTATTGAGAATATGATATCACCCCATTCTTATGTTTTATTTTTTGCCAGGATGTGAAGATATATATTATGAATGACTTAAAACTATAATCTAGGAGTTATGGATATTTCCAATGGAGTAGCTATGTTTTATTTAATTTCAAGTTATAATTTACTATTCATGTATGTAGTATAGTTTCCAAAACTGCTAAATTATTTGGTCCTTTGGGATGTGAACACTTGTTCATATTACCAGTGTATTGACTTAGGGCACCAACTTCATGCTACTAGGTTCGGGGTCTTTACAATTGGTATTAGATAAAGTTTATTAGAAAACATAGAAATTAGATTTAGAAAACATAGAATAGGGAACATAACCCTGAGATAGACATTGAGGATAAGCATCAAAGAAACTCCTAGAATTTTGGTAAGGTAGATATTATGTGTTTCTTCCCAATAATACATCCTCTTCTATATACTAGAAGTGTATGTGGTTCTAGATAAAATGTACATAGGGTTACCAACTCTAAAAAGGTGTCTCAGGCATGACTTAGGGTAACTTAGTACATGAAAATGGGCCTTAATGCACACCTGGTTTGACACTCGTCGGGATATGCTTAGGATAATTTAAATTTTCCTTAAAAACCATTCTGAATGATATAAAATTAAATATGTTCCTAAAGAAGCAATGCTTAAGATTTTGAGATTAAGTACACATTATGTTAAGTATTTCACTTTTTTCAGGATTATACATTATGTTTCATAATGTTATGTTCTAATATAGTGTATTACATTTTTTAGAAATTACCCCAAGAGAAAGTAATTGTAATTATATCAATGAACATAATCTAGAGTAAGAATGATTTTTTATTTGATGGTTTTAATCCATTATTTCAAAGGGAATTATTCTCCCAAATATTCTCATCATATGAATAAATAATATCATGTTCAAAAAAGATATAGAAATGATTATACATGTCTTATGGATTCAAATGGAATACATATTAGAAGAGGAAATCTTGGAAAATATTGATATAGGGAAGTGGGTAAAGGACTATTTTCTCACATGTGATAATTGTGGAAGGAAACACATTGGTATTTACTTAAGAGGAAGTGGATTTTTTTTAAAGTGTAGAGAAAAAGGAAACCATTATCATGGTTGTAATGAAATAAAAGAATTTTCCAATTTTTAGTGCTTCAACTGCATGGATATGGGGCACTATTAAAATCAATGTCTCAAGCATCAAAGAAATATATAGAAAAATATGGTTGAGCTTATGATACTACAACTTATAAAGAGTTAGGATTAATAAGACTGTTCTTGGATTCAATATTTATGTTATTTTAGTATTTTATCAGTAATGGTTTGGTTATAAGAATAATGAGATATGTAAGTATTTTATCATAGTACTTCTTCTTTAATAAATTTGAAGCATGTGATGAATAGCACTAGTAATCAAGAGAAGTGGTTCTATTGTAAGTTGATCTTCTTAAAAACACATTACTTGGTAAAGATAACCCCAATTACAATATTGATGTTGAGATAATAATAAATAAATGGGTATTGGATAGTATTGGTGACCATGAAGGTGGTTAGTGTTCTAATGGATTATGTTATGTGAAAATTATTATATGTTTGGACTTAAGGAAAACCTAAGATTTTACTTCTTTAAAAATGCATGTTTCAAAAAAATTAAAGGATATTAATTTATTAATATATTTGAAATATGGAATTAAGAGATACATTTTTTTAAGAATATTTTTTTAAGTTGATTTTTAAAATTTAGTGTCCTTCCTTCTAAATGTTTCATTGAATGTGGGAAGACATGTTTTAGAAGTGTCTAAGGATTATCTATTTGTGGAATGGATCAAGTTAAAATTTGGAAATTATTATTCTTTGATATCATATTCTAAGATTTTTAAATTTATTAAACATTTAAAAGTCGAAGGAATGACTTAAGGACCATATAATTTATGAAAATGTTTTCAGGCATGAAAAATTATTCATCAACATCCATTTATTGGTGTAATGGATGAAGTAAAAAATATATCTAAACACAACCAAAGGATGGTAATATTTGATTAGATTATCAAGCACATCAAATTAGTTGTTTAGTTTTTACAAGACGTTCTGCAGTATAGTAGTAACCCTGGGTTGTCTCTTGAAGGAGCATTAGATCATTAATTGAAAAAGAGGGTTCTGATTATGAAAATATAAGGGGAATGGAATGTAATAAAAATTTGGGTTTGATTATTTAATATTACAATAAAAATGGAAGTGATAAAACCAAGTAGAAATGAACAAGATTAATTAAATGTGATCAACCCAAGTAAATCTAATGATTATCATCCTTCATCACCTCAAGATATAGGGTTATGATATTTTAATCCCTAGTTTGTAAAACCTAGAACTAGGATGTTACTAAGTTTATACAAGGATACCTCCTAGGGTTCAGTAGAAAACAAACAATGATTCACCAAATACCACCAATGATTGGGTGATTTGTGTTTGACTTCATAATCGAAACTCATGAAGGCAACACACGAAGAACTCAATTCACTGTATAGGTTTTTATGTTATTTTAATATGTTATCATGAATTTAATTTGCATGGCCATGATAGTTTTTATGTAAGTTTAATTGAACAATATGAACCACGAAAACACTACAATTGAAAGGGTGAAGAAGAAGTGAGGAACGATGTGTGAAACATCACATGAATGGGTACCCCTAATCATGGCCATATGAGTTGAACATAATGTACCAGTACATAAATCAATTAAATAAAAATATATGATGAATAAAAACAAAATAAAAACTTGGAATTAAAAAAACCATTCAAATATTGCAACATTAAGCTTGGTATTTACAACATGTTCCTCCCCAGGTGATCACAAGGGGTTTAGAAACCCATGAGAGGGGAGGAAGAGAAAGAGGTGGAGTTTGAAATTACAATAGCCTCCAGAACATAAAATATTAGTGGGAGGACTCCTTTGTGACTCCAAAATGGCAGCATCTTGCCTCTTGTTCAAACTCCAAAATAGGGTTCCCAAGGTGTTCTTTCATAGGAAAATTGTAAGGTGGTTTTGAGCACAGAGATTGTGTAAAACCACTTTGCTCAAAGTTTTCTACCACTAGACAGTCGAACATCCCTTTCCAAAAAACTAGAAAGTTTTATCCACACATCAGGACTATCTCAACTAAAAGTGTGGCTCCATTTGGACAATCACAACCAGAGATATTGATAAATACATAACACTTCTTTTGACTTGGGTAGATTTGATTCACGAAACAGATCAGTTCAGATAGTAATTTTAGAAGCCTAATAGGGCTTGAGTTCCTTCATATAAAATTTATCCCACTAAATATTGTATCGGAACACAAAATATCAGCACATTTTAATACACAATTTAGTATTAGCATGTGTTTTAGTCCAGTTGTGTGCTTGGATCATGTGCAGATTGGCCCATTTTTCTTGGATTTCATCATGGGTCCTCCAAATCACCTCCACCTACAATATAATTACAAAAAAAAACAAAATTCCCCTTTTTAACAGTGTTCAAAAAATAAATTAACAAAAAATGGAGTGAAGTTAATTATTATAATTGTAATTCTCAATAAAAAAACAAGTGAGATACATTAGTATAAGGGTGAAATAAAATAGTTAATTTTGGTATCATCACACCCCCACACCTAAATATTTTCACTACTGGGAAAATTATAATATTATAATCATGTCCCATTCCAAAATTAATGGTTTGAAAATATAAAATATTCTTTTGAAATAAAATTAATCATGTCTCATTTATGGAATCAATTTTCATATCATTTTTCTTTTCTCACATTCAATTTTGTTCAACTTCATTTGTTCACCCATTAAACATGTTGAAATCTACCTCCCTTAGAAATTTTTCCTCTTCACTCAAGGAACATATAAAAGTGGAGTTATTATCTTTTCCCTGAGTACATGTGATATTACCATATGCTTTTCGTGATTCTAAGTTCTCTACTGGAAGAAATTAGTGTGCTACTCAAGAGGACATCCAAAAGGTTATTCTGAGGTTCAAGGGTTGGTAGTATTTAATGTTTAAAAATCTATGGCAGAAGAGGAGTGTTTAATCTCTTATGTACAAAACATGTAAAAATTCAGCAAGTGTTCACATGGAATATACACACTCAATCCCTCACAAAGTGTATCACCTCCAACTCACTCTCCCCATTGTCCATTTCTGTGGGTCACAACAAAGCATTGAATTATAATTTGTAAACATCCTCTTTTCTCTATTGTTTTCTTTTGTTCTGTTTTTTTTCATTGTATAGAAATATTTTTTAATGTATATTTTTTAAGAGAAAGAGGGAAACATGTGTAAAACAATGATGTAATGTGGATTTTGAACCTATTACCTAAGGAAAATGTAAGAACCCTTTATATTAACATATAATAATGATTCTATTCCTGGAATTACCATGGAAACACCCTCTCTCCCACACTTAATAAAAATAATACAAGAATATACACAAGAGATGGGTAGGTAGGGATAAATTATCTTGTATTGTGGCAACCTAATAGGTATTTCATGGTCTCTAATGCTTAATAAGGATAAATTGTAATGGTGGAAAAAAATAGAGGAGAAATGAACAATGGGATTTTCAATGAACGATTGCCTCTATCATGAATATAGAATACTTGAATCTTATGGTTTCAAATAAAATCAAGGAAAGTTCTAGTTTCTCTACATGACCGAGACTCTCAAGAAATTGATTAAAAGGAATAATATGCAATAAAGGGATTATAATATCTCTTGTGTAAGGGATTAAAATATTGGTCGGTGCTAATCAAGCATAGGATTCAAAAATCCATTAAACACATAAGAATGATTTGAAAATTAAAATTCTAGAAAAAGATTCCATATCAAAATTCATTTGAAAAACATTTTTCCCAAAACAACGGAATTTTCTACACAATCTATCCAAGCATGAAAAATGATTTTGGATATTCTTTTAAACATCAATTTTTATCTAAAAACACAAAATAAGAGTAAAAGAAATCAAAAATGAAAACACAATTTTCTTTTTTTGTTTTTTGTTTTGAAATTTTTTTATTTTGTTTAATCCTAACTATGACATGTCACCCTCCCCCACACCTAAAAATTACATTGTCCTCAATGAAAGTATTTTAAATAAATAGGAAATAAATAAAGGAAGGGAGAAGGTACAACCTGTTAAGTGGTGTCATATGTGGTATCTATCAGTTGGATTTCCTCGGCGAGCTGATTTGGAAAATCCTCATAGAAGTGCTTGAGCTTCTACCCATTGAAAGTAATCTATTGTCCACTCTTCCCATGTAAAACCTGTATAGCACCTAAAGGGTAAACATCAGTAACAATATAAGGACCATGCCATCGGGAATGAAGCATACATGGGTGGAGCTTTACCCTTGAATTGTATATGAGTACCTTCTCGCAAATATGGAACTTTAGATGATGTGTCATGCTATCATGGATAACCTTTTTCTTTTCTATATAGACCCAGGAGTTCTCATATGTATCACGTCAAATTTATTCTAATTTCTGAATCTGCAGCTTCCTATGCTCACTTGCATATGAAAGATTCATATTACATTGTTTAAAATCCCAATATGCATGGTTCTCTACCTCTACTGAGAGGTGAAAAGCCTTTCCAAACACAATTATATATGGTGATATTCTTATTGGGGTTTTAAAAGTCTTACAGTATGCCCAAAGTGCATAATCCAAGTAAAGAATCCAATTTTTCCTGTTGGGTTGTATTGCTTTTTCCAAGAATCTTTTAACTTACCGATTTGAGATTTTTGCTTATCCATTAGTTTGGGGGTGATATGAAATGAAACTTTATGATGAACCACATACTTAAAAATCAAATTATTCACATTGTGATTGTAAAAATGTGAACCCTGATCACTAATTATGAATCTTGGAAAACCAAACCTACTAAAAATTTGGGACCTCACAAAATCATCAACCACTCGAGAGTCATCGGTCATGGTTGTATTTTCCTTCACCTAGTTAGATACATAGTTAAAGACCAATAATATGTACAAAAAACCAAATGAATTTTGAAAAGGCCCCATGAAATCAATGCCCCATGCATCAAATATTTTACAGAATAACATGGGATATTGGGAAATTTCATTAATCTTGGAGATATTTCCTGTGAATTAACAATGACTTCATGGCTTGAAAAATATGTGGGCATCCCTATATAAGGTTGGTGAATAAAATCTTAAGTCAATGACATTTCTATTTGTATGTTGAGAGACAAAGTGGCCCCCACAGGCCAACATATGGAAAAAGGTCAAAAAAAGTGAATTCAGGGTCAGGGACACGCTGACGAACTACCTGGTCACTAAAAATTCTCCACAAGTATGGGTCATCCAAAATATACCATCGAGAATCATTCTTAAGTCTATGGGATTGTGAAGTGCTGAAATCAATGGGGACCCTATATGTTTCTAGAAAATTCCCAATGCTCGCATACCAGGGGGTATAGTCCACAACATCACAAAGGTTATCATGAGGGAAGAATTCTTCAATGGGGAGGAGTGAGTCAACATGATGGTCCAATGGTGGGGAAATCATACTAATATGGTCAAATACCACATTTTACACTACTATATTTTCATAAATCTCAAGGTCAAAATCTTGGAGGAGGATCATCCACTGAATGAGGTAGGTCTTGGCTTCAGGTTTCATTAGGAGGAAACAAAGGGTAGCATGATCAGAGAAGACAATGATTCTTGACCCGATAAGATATGAATGGAATTTTTCTATGGAAAACCCATAGAAAGAAGTTCTTTTTCAGTGGTGGTGTAGTCTTCCTAGGCAGAGTCAAGGGTATGTGAGGCATACACAATGACATGAAAAGGCATCTCAACCCTTTTCCATAAAACTGCCCCAGCTGCAAAGTTAGAGGAATCACACACAACCTAAAATGGAAGATCCCACCATTGTGGTTGGATTACAAGAGGTGATGTAAGACTCCTTTTTAGTGAATTGAAAGTATCCTCACAATTTTTATCAAACAAAAACTCACAATCCTTTTGTAATTACTAGAACAAGTGAAGTGTGATCTTACTGAAGTCATTAATGAACTGACGGTAGAAACCAGCATGACTGTTGGCACCAAAATATTGCACGAAAGGAAGGGATGGGAAAGAAGGCCGGCACGCTGCCTCGCGAAGCACCGACGCGAAGCACCCCGAGCATCGTGGTCTCACGAAGCTCCGGAGGCGGTAACTCTCCGCAAACTAGTTTGACTTTCGCGAGCAGGCCGCGAAGCTCCGGAGGCGGTAACTCTCCGCGAATGAGTTTGACGTTCGTGAGTGGGCCGCGAAGCTCTGGAGGCGGTAACTCTCAGCGAATGAGTTTGACGTTCGCGAGCACGCTGTGCAACTCCGGAGGAGGTACCTCTCCGTGAACGACTTTGACGTTCGCGAGCGTGCCACGAAGCACCTGAGGCGGCGCACGAGTTCTGCTTCGCGGCACCCCCTGCCTATAAATACTAGGCTCCCCATGAGTCCTGGGGACGGACAATCCGACCTTTCGGCTTCTCCACTCCCGAATCGCGAAGCACCCTTTTCCCCCAGGAATCATGAGCTCTGCGAGTTACTTCTACTTCGCATGACGCCTTTGCTTTGTATCGTTTTGAGCCCCTCTTCTGAGAGGGATGCCCTTCACGAAGCTCAAGGGAATTCGCGATGGAAGGGGATTCCCAAGGGAACCTGGGCAGCCAAGGAGCGTTTATGCTTCGCGAAACACCCAACCTATACTAGTGATCCCTATGCTAAGGCAGGATCGCTACACATTTTGAAGCACACTGCTTCGCAGCACCCTGCTTCATGAGGCACCTATTCTTCGCGAGGCGGTGCTCCGCGAATACTGTTCTACTTCGCGAAGCACCCTCCACTCACACATATGCCTCATGCTAAGGCCAAGGCACTCCGCTTCATGAATCACACTCCTTTTCATGGAAATTCCACTTCCCATGTGACCCTCCAGGTATGCACGATGTGATTTCAAAGTCCCACGGACAATACTACTCGTAGCATTGCTTTGCCTAATGCTTCTTCGCATAAGCACGCTAACGGCTATTAATTCTTCACATAGCCACGCTAAATTTGACCCCTCGATGGTTTTCTCCACAACCCCCCTTGACCACGACTTTACTGGTACCTTCCCTCCCCCAAGGAGAAAAGGGTACCAGTTATGTAAGTCCTAGGGGTGCGGAGTGAACCCACCTCGTCCGAGCTGCAGGACGTTAAACTGCCAAGCACCACGTCCTCAACACATGCCGTTAAAATGTGACCGGACCTCGTGCCTCTCACGAAGGGTCCCCCCAGCTCGAACATTTTTTACGCCACTCATCTCCACAGGAGTGGAATCACCCATCCACAAGGGATGATATCCTCCTTATTGGAGCGACGTATGTTCTCAGGAGAAGGGCGACCCCAGTTCCCCAACGGATGGCTGCACCCCTGCATCTCTGTACTTCCCCACTACCAAGGTCAGTGGAGGGTGTGATAGGTAATGAGGAACCTCCCATCATTGGTCCCAAATCCCACTTCCAGTGCTCTTTGTCGCACTTCGGGCCTCCATCCTGGAGTAAGTCCCAGCAACATGGGCCGCCTAACGCGTAATCCCCTCTTTGCTTCTCACGGACGCACCCTTCGCGGAGTGATCGTCAGGTCCTTGATGTATATTATTTCTCACACCGAGCATGACTCACGTGGGCTTAGAGCTGGCATTGGCCATGACAATACCTCATCCAGCATGATGTTAAACTGCATGCCCTCGTCCATCATGATGTTAAACTGTACGCCCCCGTCCAGCATGACATTAAACTGCACACCCATTTGAACTACGAGGTCTTTGATCAATGTCAAGGCATGGTACGTAGGAAGCCTCCATGAGGTTCAAGCCCACCCATCATCCAATTCACATCGAGTTCTACCTTCGTCCAGCATGACGTTAAACTGCATTCCAGTCCGACGGCAAGCCGTTGTGACCAACCCAAACTACGAGGACTTTGATCCATGTCAAGGCATGGTACGTAGGAATCCTCCACAAGGTTCAAGCCCATCGCCCGTCGTTCATTCACGTTAGGGTTCACCACCGTCCAGCATGACATTAAACTGTATTCCATCGACCATTCCGAACTACGATGACTTTGATCCATGTCAAGGCATGGTACGTAGGAAGCCTCCATGAGGTTCAAGCCCACCACTAGTGGACCCCTGGGTTTACTTTCACGTTGGTTCACTAATGAAACCCTTTTAACTACGAGGTCTTTGATCCATGTAAAGGCATGGTATGTAGGAAGCCTCCCCAAGGTTCAAGACCATCTCTCATTGGACTAAGGTCCACCTTTACGTTGGTTTGCCAACACCCCCCACAAGTGGACCCTTGGGTCCACATTCACATCGGTTCACTGGTGAATTCCATCATTTGACCTATGAGGTCTTTGATCCATGTCAAGGCATGGTATGTTGGAAGCCTCCTTGAGGTTCAAGCCCACCACCCATCGGACCAAGGTCCACCTTCACGTCGGTTCGCCGATAAAGCCCCTCTGAACTACGTGGTATTTGATCCATGTCACGACATGGTACATAGGAATCCTCCACGAGGTCCAATCCCACCACCTGTTGGTCACTACGACCTTTTTCACGTTGGTTCATCCACACCCGGGCAACCTAGTGTGTAAGCCCCACACCATTTGGACCAAGGTCCACCTTCGTATCGGTTCACTGATGCATCGGACCAAGGCCCACCTTCTCTTTGGTTCGCTGACGACACCATTTGGACCAAGGTCCACCTTCATGCTGGTTCGCCGACACCCTCCCAAACTATGTGGACTTTGATTCTATGCCACGGGGATACGTAGGAGGTCTCTTCGAGGCTCAAGCCCAACTTCACTGTCGCCCTTGCGATGGTCCCTTTCAATTTCACCATCCACTTCATTCGTCCATCCATCATCCGCCCTGATTCTCACCCGGACCGTCACATCCCGGTGAGACCATGTCGGTCCGCTCCTCTTCACAGCCGCCCATGGGCTTGTCCCGGTATCAGCACCCCTTCAAGAGAAATCCCTCAATCCGATCCATTCTAGCTAATGCTCGGATCGGGCTGATCCATCTCCGCTAGACGTTAAACTTGCAGCATACCCTGTGTTAAACACATGAAGTTGAGGAAAACCTCAGATATGTGTCTATGGCATATAATTCCCCGCGCTTGATGTGGGATGCCTCGGGCTTCCACGCCCTCGAGAATCCCTATGACCAGGGATAATAGACAGACATGCCAGGTCCCCAGCATCCAGACATGCTACTGATTCCTCAACATGACTACTCCCCCGACTGAAAGTTGCTTCCCTGACTAGACCCTTTGGAATGTCCCGACAGAAGTAATGTAATTAACCGGCGTCCATGGAAACATGGCACCGGGAAGAGTTTCACGAAACAACGTATTAAATCTACGAGGGAGACCCGTACTAGGTGACGAGTTCTGAGGAGGAATCCATGGAAGGAAGAACCAACATCCCATCATCTTGTTTCGATCAAGGAGAAGACGTCCCTGAATAAGGAGCGAATGTCGCCCGCCTTTGGAATGCGGGAATGTGGGCCAACAGTGTAGTGCATCCTCCTCCGCAGACGGACGGATGCGTGCGCCCTGGCGAAAGAGTCAGAAATAGAAATGGTGAACCCGAAGTGAATTTATTCTCCTCAATGTGGAGATTAGTAGCGTTTGAGACACCAGTAGATTGACGTGTCACCGAATCCAGATATCCAGCGCCTGGTCCCGCCAAGAAAATAGCGGACCTGTCGTGAAACTCACAGGAAGTCAGGGCAGTAGAAAGTGGGGCACTCCATTCCACAACGTGTTGGCATGGATCCTTCTTACAGACGTGGAGAATGGAAGGACGCTGGGACACTGGTTTTCAATCCTTTTCCTCACAGTGCTGATAAGTTGATCCCTTCGTTTTCCAGGAACCAGGTTGTTGTTGCGGAAACACGATCACCGCCCGCTCGCCTACGCAAGGGCAGGGGCAACACCAGCACAACCACCATGCATGGCTCCGCTACTACCACGACGACCGCTACATCACGGAATAAGGGGCGACCACGTCCCCTCTCCCCATCAGATATCATTCAGCGAAGGGTGATCAACAACCTTGTACGCAGGTACGAGGAGGAAGGGGTCATCCCAACTCGGGATATGGCCCGCTTGGACCTGGAGGCATCCAGGCCCCGCCGTCAACGCCACCCTAACAGGCCGCGCAGGGAGCCCCTGCTCCCCACCCCAAAGTTTAATCGTTTCGGGAGCCTGTCCCCGGAACGCCTCGACGACTCCTCACCTTACGCTGATGAGGCGGGTGATGTCCGACTCGGCCCGATTAGGGTCCCGACCCATGGTCCCCAGGAAAGGGCTCCCGTCCGGCCGCGTCAGCACCGCCGTCTGACTCTGCAGGAAGAGTAGGCAGGCCATGCCCCTGCACCACCTGCGCCAGCTCGTCTGACCCGACGTCAGCGTCGGGCCCGTGCTGAGGACGCTCGCACAGATACATCGACGTCAATAGCTACAGTGGCCCAAGCCACTACCGACGTGCATCATGGGGTCCCTGCATACACTGAGCAGGGGCACTCCTTCACCCAACTAGGATCAAGACCCCAACTGCCCCATGGGCAG
The DNA here is from genome assembly GCA_963277665.1 of Viscum album. Taxonomy (NCBI): domain Eukaryota; kingdom Viridiplantae; phylum Streptophyta; class Magnoliopsida; order Santalales; family Viscaceae; genus Viscum; species Viscum album. The sequence continues at coordinate 201,513,975 of OY728163.1, read as the reverse complement.
GCTGGGTTGACTCTCCGGGTTGCAGGCCTGAGTGGTGATCGACGCGAACTAACCCGCGATGATGTCACCCTGTACGGAGGCCCTACCCGTACCACTACTCCACAGAGCGTGGGCCTTCCCCTCTCTGAAGCTCTTCATGAAGGTATTCCTCGTGCTACCCCCATCCCAAAGGAAGACCTGCCCCACGGCAGTGACGCTCAGCGCGGAAACCTTTCTCGCGCCCACTAGATAGGGTATGGAGTCCATCCTCCTACCCCCGACCGCCGATCTGAAGGCATTTTCCATCCAGTCCTTCTCCAATGTAGGGGCCCTCCCTACGTCCTCTCTACAATGGGCGAAGGTACTCCTAGCCCCAGCAACTTGGGGAGTGAAGGTCAGCCTCGCTCCACCCGCATCGACCATGGAGGTCCTTCCCATGCTCCTGCTGATTCCAACAGAGGCTCTGCCCACATGGGTGCTGTCCGTGGAGGTACTCTCCATGTACCATTCAACATTTTCCCCAGTGCCCCTCGTACCTCGGCTATCTCGAGCGGGGGCCCTCTCCGCCACGGCGCCATCGCCGCCCCAAGGATACCTATTAGGGATCAACCCTGTCCCAAAGAGCCACCCCGGGGCAGGAGAGTGGGTCATCGCCGCCACAAGAAGAGTCCTGGGAAGGCCTGGGTGGAGATCAAACCTGCCCGCTTCTCAGATTCTGAATCGGAATGTGACTCAGCGATGGAACCTTCTCCCCGCTCCTCCGAATCAAGGACTGGGGTGGGAACCAAGACTGTTATCCTCAGTCTCCCAGAATGCGAGGTCCACCAAATTCCCACCTCTCTCTGCAGGTACATCTAGGAAGAAGAAATCGTGGAAATTCCGCAGGTCTCGACCGTGCAATCACAACCATTGTCACCAGAAGCACCCTCTACCTCTACTAGAGATCACAGAGAGCTATTTTGGGGGCCAAAGATGGTAGAACGACGACATGACCCATCGCCAGTAGCTGCGACTCCTGTGCCGGAAGCTGTGGCTATCAGCCCATCGTATCGTGACATCGTGGCCAGGTCACCTCACTCTTCAGAGGATGGCCCAGAATTCGGCGGCCAGTCTTCTCATTCGTCGTATTCTCCGCCGCCGAGTTTACTATCCGAGAGGTACGCCTCGATACCTCTACCAGTCCCTCAGCCACCCCCGGTTGACGAGTGGGGAAATACAGGGCCAGACCCCGATTCCGAACCTAGGAGATTCTGGAGTATTATCACAGCGGATCACTTCCCGGAGAAATTTTGGCCGACAACGGCGCTGAACTTTCATGCACCAGAGTCCATTACCCCTAAAAAAGTGGGGTGCTTTTGTCGAACCCTATGGGCGACACACTTCCACCTTCGTTACGAGCGGGTGATTTACCCCAGAAGTCGAGAGCACTTTGAAGAAATTGGCGAGAAGTGCCTATTGACCGATTTGGCCGCACTCCTTGTGGCCCAGCACCCTGAGTCACCAGGCCATCAGAGCGCCCTTCAACAGAAATGTGTTCAGAGTTTCAAAGTACACCGCAGAGTCATCAGGTAGGCTACCCCCCACGTGCAAGTCCGTGGTTGGGGACACTATGCCACTCTCCTCTTCGACCATACCTGACAGCAGCCTGATTCATTATGCGACATTGAGTACATGCCCTCGAGAGGGGTTGCGGTCCACATGGCTGACATAGTGGACAAGGAAGACGAGCTTGAATTCCTTGATGGAAATTTACCCCCTAAGGGAATAACTCCACTACTGGACCCATCAGAGAGGGTTACCCGTCAGCAGAGGAACCTGCTAGGCCTCCCCGTACCCACCGAGTCGCTGGTACTCGGTCGAAATACCGGAAAGGGTAAGGAGCACGTCGGAACTGTCAAGCACTCTGACCCGTCTACCTCTGTGCAGAAAACAGACGAAGATCCCGAGAAGGCCACGTTACGCCAGAATCTTGCTGAGTAGAAGAGGCTGGTTGATGAACTCTTGGCTGAGCGCGATGCGGAGCGGCGACCCGACTATGGTAATCCCAGGCCGGGGCAGCAGGGGCAGGAAAAATTTCCCCCTAGTGAGATGCCTCCGGGAAACCCTGATCATGCTACTTCCGCAGACAGGGCAGAAGCCGGAACTTACGGAAAGAGGGCGCGATACGTCTCGCCAAACCCCCCCGAATGATGGGGAAATTTGAAGAATCCAGTCCAGATTCCCCCAGTCACCCCACAGGTCATTCCTCCAGTCGATCCACGAGCTGCTGATGCCATCTACTATGTTGAAGAACCTGGAAACGCACTTGTGATTAGGGATCCCCGTCAAGATAGGGACCCCCACCCGGATGATCTTATAGCGGTACTCACAGCATGCCTCAAAGCGTTGGAAACGCGGCAGGTGGCGGTCCCACCAGATGGGAAGCCGTGTCCCGCGTGGGTGGATGATATGCCCACACCCCTGGGTTTTGGTAACCCCACTTTCTCACCCTTCAACGAGACAGGGGACCCATCGCAGCACTTGGCACATTTTTCTTCCAGGTGTGGCCCCATGCTGGGGACCCCGGCCCAGCAAGAAGCCGCCAAGCTCCAATGTTTTGTACAGACATTGGAAGGTCCCACATTCGTCTAGTACTGCCAGCTCCCTATCGGATCGGTGACCGGTTGGGAGGATCTCTGACGACAGTTCCTATACTAGTTCAGCTCCACCATACAGAAGACCAGCATTGCAGACCTCTTCAAATGCAAGCAAAGGCCTGATGAGCGAGTCGCAGATTTCATCGCCCGGTGGAAGGGACTTACCTATTCCCTCGATATTCCACTGACTTAGGAGAAATTACTGACGATGTGTGTGGGGAACGTCAAAACGGAGCTGGTACCCTCCCTAATTACCCAGAACTACCCTAGAGGGTTCATAGATTTCTCAGATAAGGCTCAGCGCCTTGAGGAGGCTCTGCAACAGGCTAGTCAGGCACGTTCGTTGCCCCCTATAATCCCAGCCAGGAGGACCGCCAGAGCCGAACCAGCCATGGTGGCCCAAATAGAATCCCCTAGGGAGATGGAATTACTGCCAGCAGCACCATCCCCACAACCCCGTAGAGGTCCTCCACCTCAAGCACAGGCTCCTGCCCAGCAGCGACCACCTCAGAATCTACAGGTTCCCCCGCGCAATGCACCACCTCCACCTAGGTGAGACAATCAGGCACCGCCTCCTAGGCAGGCCCCTTCGGCCCCTCGTCAGGGCCAGGCCCCCAGGGCCCCCTATCCGGAAAGAAGGCACCAGACTTATTCGTTCAATGAAAATCAGGTCTCTGGCTACTTCCAAAGTGCTATAGAGTAAGGGATTGTGCGCCTACCCGAGTGAAGAAGGCCGGCAGAGGCGAATCTCACTGATCACCCCAACTACTGTCCTTATCATCAGATTCTGGGGCACACCCTCAAGAAATGCTATGTGTTTAAAGACTAGCTTCAAGACCAGGTCAACAACAACATAGTCAGGTTGGGCCCGACACCAACACAAGTGGCGGGTGTCTTTGCAGGGTCAGAGATTGGTAGCGACAGCGAAGGCGAGTGGCAGCAGGTTCCCAGCCGCGGATCCTAGAAATACGACGGCTGGATGGTTCGAAAAACTATCGTCCATGCCCATGGTATCATCCGGGCGCACCTGAGGCAGCCAGAACCTTCAGAAGAAGTAGCTGGTACCTCTGCATCATCTTCATAGCCAACCTCTTCCCAAAAGGGCAAGCAGCGACGACGCAAGAAGAAGAAACGCGCTCCACCGGTGTCGTCATCATCCCGCACTCTCGGCAACTTTATGCCCCATGAAATGGGGATTCCTCCCAGAATCTGCCCGGTGGTGGATGACTCGTCAAGCGACAGCTAGGGGTACGCTTTGGTTAACATCGTGGAGCTGGTAAAGCCCTATATGACTCCCAACGAGGGGGAACGCCAGGCGAACCCCCCCCCCCCCATCATTTCCAGCTAATGTCAACGTCAGCGGAACCGCAACCACGCCAGTCATCAAGGTACGTCAGTGTGCACTTTCATCCAAGCTGTGCACGCTACTGAGACCACACAACATGCTCAGCATAGAACTCAGCATGCGCAACCCCATTTAACTCCCTCGGCTCTACCTCCACTGCCATTTGTGCTACTAGATCAGGGAGAGCTGCCTCGTTCGTATCACAGTCAGTCTCGCCCGGCTACAAGACAGCCTCCGCTGTCCGATCCTAGTCCAGTGACTACTCTCCAGGCTTCAACTAGTGGGCAGCAGGATATACCTAGTACTTGCCGACCACCGATTAAACCGGTAGGACCCGTTATGCCTCCAACTGCCGAATGACCTCCTGTAGGTATAGGTTCACGTTTGGCACGAAATTATAATGTCATGAAGCACCTAGATGGAATTCCGGCAAGGCTTACTATCCTTGAGGCCCTTCTCCTGTCATCTGAAATGCGCGAGGAACTTGCCGAGGCCCTAAGGAGCCCCCTCCAGTTTGAGACGGAGGTAGCAGCTGCAGAAGCCTTCCATGCTGAGAAAATTGAGAACGCCGAATGTCAGGCAGTTATCTCATTCTCCGGTGAATATGAGGACCCTCCTATACAGGGGCACATTCACCTGCTGTACATCACTGGCCACTTCAATGGTGTGGAAGTCCGACACTGCCTCATTGACACGGGTTCTGGAATCAACCTAATTCCGACTCGGACATTGCGAAAGCTAGGTCTGTCTGAAGGTGATTTAACTCCCTCTGACCTCAGAATCTAGGGGTACGACAGGACCGAGCAAACCCCAGTCGGAAAGATTCGCCTGAAGACTCAGTTCGGTGGCTTAATTCCCAGCATCGAGTTCATGGTCGTCTCTCAGGGCACCTCCTACAACGCATTGATGGGTAGGCCATGGCTCCATCTACATGCAGCGGTCCCTTCGTCGTATCACCAGTGCCTCAAATACTCACTCAACGGTCAAGTAGGCGTGCTCCAAGGAGATGCGTCTCCTTTCGCCTCTTGTGAAGCTCTCTATCTGTATGCTGATTATTACGAGAGTAAGGATAAGAAAATCCTAGCAAGTGAGGATGAACCCGCCCTGGTCACAAGTGATCCCTGGGAAATCATGGATGACGCCTACATCCTCCCGATCCACCTATTGGAGGACACGACCCCCGACATGGGGCAATGTTTTGTTTTTTCAGGTACACAAGGAAGGCATGTTCCCGTGTCCAAGTGACGACAGAAAATCACCTCGTACTCCTACATCAACCAGGCTCAGGTGATCCCGGAACCTCCTACCCCTGTACGGTACCGGAATATCAAGATTATGACAACGGCGATATTCCATACGTGTCTCCTCCGCCAGGCTGGAATCAACCGACTCAGGCCGACACGTCACCACTACTTTGATATCATCAAACGTGGTCCCTTGGGTCGAAGGCCAGATGGGATATGGTCGACTGCCTCCATTTCTATGATCTCAATGGCGAGTAAGTGTCCTGATAGGATGACCACTGCTGCCCAAGCCGTCACCAGTTTCCCCTCAGGCTTTGATAGCCCAAAAGTATCTCCCGTCGTGGGAAATCCCCCCACGAGTGGAGAGAAAGACCTGGAGGATGCTCCCCCGCCTTTGAGGAAGGCGTTTCTACCACGGTTGATGAATTGGTACAGGTGAACCTTGGTAGTGAGGCAGATCTGAAACCCACATTGATCAGTGCAGCCATGTCCCCTGAGGAACAGCAGCAGTACGTAGACTTCCTCAAACAACACCATGACGTGTTTGACGGGAGTTAAAATGAGATGCCAAGACTAGATCACCAGGTAGCCGTTCACCTTCTGGGCCTCCCGACAAACCATCGTGGGTTTAAGCAGCCTCCCAGAAAGATGCACCCTTCTCATGGTGCTATGATTGAGGCCGAAGTTTACAAGCTTATCAAAGACAAATTCGTTAAAGAAGTCCAGTACCCCAAGTGGCTTGCCAACATTGTGCCATTCATGAAGAAGTATGGGTATATCAGAGTCTGCATCGACTTCCGTGATCTTAATTGCCACTGCCAAAAATATGACTTCCCACTCCTAGCGACGGAGTTATTGATTGATGCCACGGCCAGGTTCCAAGCTCTCTCTTTCATGGATGGGTATTCCGGGTACAACCAAATCTGGATGGCCCCTGAGGATGAGGAGTGAACTGCCTTCAGGGCTCCCCAAGGTACCTTTTGCTACCAAGTTATGCTATTCGGCTTAAAAAATGCAGGTGCCACTTATCACAGGGCCATGCATCGCATATTCAAGACGATTCTTAGGACACTGGTGGAATGTTACGCAGATGACCTAGTGGTCAAATCATGTCAGCACCAGGACCATCTCAAAGACCTTGAGAAGGTGTTCGGTTTCGTCCATTCCGGTCACTTGAAGATGAACCCATTGAAGTGTGCCTTCGGGGTCACCTCTGGGAAGTTTCTGGGCTTTGTTGTTAGATACCGAGGTATTGAGATCGACCCAGAGAAGATCAAGGCCATCAGCCAAATGCCTCTTCCGAGCAACACTCGAGAACTTCGAGGCCTCAAAGGCCACTTAGCCTATATATGCTGATTCATAGCGAATCTGTCCGGCAAGTGTAATCCCTTTTCCCGGCTCATGAAGAAGGGTGCCGCCTACGAATGAGATGAGGAGTGTCGGACCACCTTAGAGGAAATCAAGCAGTATTTGCTCCAACCTCCGGTTTTGATGCCACCCGTCTCCAGAAAGCCGCTGGTCCTTTACGTGACTGCCTTGGAAAGATCCCTCGGTGCATTGCTCACCCAGAAGAATAACAAGGGTACCGAGAACAGTCTCTACTATCTCAGCCGCATGCTTCTCAATACCGAGGTAAGATACTCCCCTATCGAAAAGAGTTGCCTTGCGCTCATCTTCACCGTGCAGAAGTTGCGACACTACCTGCAACACCATGAGGTGCAGTTGGTCTCCCGGGTAGACCCACTGAAGTACATCCTGAACCACCCCATGCTGACTGGCCGACTAACACGGTGGGCGGTGATTCTCCAGCAGTTTGATATCAGGTTCGTACCTCAAAAGGCCATTAAGGGATATGCGTTGGCAGAATTTTTAGTTGCCCATCTAACCTCCGTGGATCAATCCCTGGACCTCCTCTCAGTCAATCATGTCATCCCGTGTTGGCAAATGAATTTCGATGGTGCCTCCCGGAGCCCCACCAGTAGGAGGCTCAACGATCCTAAGCTCAACAGAGTGGGCCTGGGTATTGTCTTCATTACCCCGACGCAAGCCGTCCTACCATACTTGTTCCTGTTGTCAGAAGGCTGTACGAACAATGAGGAAGAGTACCAGGCTCTCATCACCGGTCTCGAGTTGGCCCTTGAGATCAATGTGCCCCATCTACATGTGAAAGGAGATTCCGAGCTGGTAATCAAATAGGTTAATGGTGACTATGTCGTCAGGAAGTCGGAGCTTGTACTGTTTCTGGAGTACACCCTCTACCTAATGGCCCAGTTCTCTTCTCGACCAGAGATTACCCATGTCCCATGGTCACAGAACGGTCAAGCAGACGCCTTGGCTGGCTTAGCCGTGTTGCTCGCAGAACCCGAGAAAGATTGCTTGATCATACATGTGGAACACCGGAGAGTCATTTCCCCATTCACCCAATATGGAAATGATGGCCTGTGGGTCAGTCATATCACCGCCGGACCCTCTACTTCAGGGGTCCCGGGTTCGCCAGACACAGTGGTTGAAGCCACTCCCGACTAGAGGGAACCTTTTTTCGAGTATCTCCAAAATGGTCTCCTCCCGGACGACTGGGCCAAGCGCGAGTGAATCCGACGCCGCACGCTGCAATTTACCCTCCAGAGCGGCCCCAGTCTTGAACAGATCCTTTATAAGCGGAGCTTCGATGGCGTCCTCCTCTGTTGCATTCAAGGAGTAGAGATTCCTTAAGTTATGCAAGAGGTTCACGCCGGTTCTTGTGGCACCCATCAAGCTGGGCCGAGGCTGTCCCATCAAATCCGGAGGTTGGGGTACTTCTACCCCTCTATGATCCACGATTGTATTGGGTATGACAAGAGATTCCACACGTGCCAAGTTCATGCCAACTTCCTGCATCGGCCGCCGGAGCCCCTCCACCCCGCCAAGTACTCTTGTCCATTTGCGGTATGGGGACTTGATGTAGAGGGACCATATCCACCGGCAACAGCTCGCCAGTGTAGGTTCATCCTGACTGCTACATATTTCTTCTCCAAGTGGGAAGAGGCAGTTCCACTCAAAGAGGTCAAGGCCCGTTCCATCGTCGACTTTGTGAGCTCCAATATTATCCACTGGTTTGGGGTCCCTCACGCCGTCCTCACCGATAACGACACCAAATTACGAGCGGCTGAACTGAAGAAATTGTACGCCAAGTACGACATCCGTTCGAACCATACCTCCCGCTACCACGCGCAGGCAAATAGACAGATCGAGGTGTTCAACAAAACCCTCTCTAACATTCTACCGAAGATGGTTGGTCAAAACAAGAAAAGTTGGCCAGAAAAGCTCCCCAACGCCCTCTGGGCTTATCAGACGATGACTCACAACTCTACCCAGGTGACCCCATATTCCCTGGTGTATGGAGATGAGGCTGTCCTACCCATTGAGATCCAGTTTCCATCATTACAAACTGCAGTCTATGATCACTAGACATCAGATGAGGTAGCCGAAATCCGTCTAGCTGAATTAGAAGCACTGGATGAGAACCGGCTTCGTGCCCTGTACAATCTGGAAAGGCATCAGGATAAGATAGCAAGGGCCTTCAACAAGAAGGTTCATCTCTACTCTTTTCTATAGGGCGACCTAATACTGGCCCTTCGAGCGCCAATGATCCCTGGTATGAAACCTCCCAAGTTAGAACCCAAATGGGAAGGGCCTTATATCATCCATAAGGTTTACCCCAATGGAGCATACTCCTTGGTGACCAAGGATGGAGAGCGCATAACCCCTCCCACCAACGCCAAGTTCCTTAAGCGATACTTTGCCTAGGGAAAAAAGGGCCTACACGACCTTAAACTGCATCTTCATCCCACAAGATGATAAACTGCAAAATGGTCCGAGCTCTATGAACTTAAACTAGGATCTCCCCCCGTCCTTACTGTAAGACGTTAAACTTCAAGCCAGTCAGGCCTTCCTGACCGAGGCTCAGCCTCAGGCCCCTTGGCCTCCTCGGGCCCCCAGCCCCCGTCCTTACTGTAAGACGTCAAACTGCAAGCCAGTCAGGCCTTCCTGACCGAGGTTCAACCTCTGGACCCTTGGCCTACGTCGACTCTGGCTCTCTAATGCGATCGTACGGTGTGGTGTAGGATTACATCCTCATCCACGTCGGGTTACCTGTCGTACCGTACATATACCCAGTTGAGACACATTTCTAATCAAGAACAACACTAAATCGCGCCTCAAGAACTACATGTGGCTTGATTCCCATCTCAATGGGATACATAGGAACGCTCGGATGCCTCGTCTTGATCCCAGTCCCAAGATTTTCTCTTCCACTATCCCCCCTGAGAATAGTTTCTTTGGAGGATCCTTGTGTAGTGAGGAGTAGGCTTTCTTAGCCCCTCTCATACAACCCCTCTCATACAAGGATTGTAAGGGTTGCACTATGTGACCACTCCCGTTCTTCTATCCTCCCACGTCCTCACCGCATGACGCTAACCTTCATGGCCTTCATAACTACGTATGGATTGATTCCCATCCTAATGGGATACGTTGGAACGCCCGGGCATTTCATCCATTGGCCCAGCTCGAAAGCCAAAATCTTCCCCTCGGGTCAAGACATATGGCAGGGTGCACACATTTGTCCCAACTCACATCGAGAAAGCCTCGACCCGGCGGTGCGTCCCCCTGGAGATGTTCGCCTCTTTCGTGGATGGATACATCTATGCTTCACCCACTCCTTGATTGGGATTCAATCACTTTTCACACCCGAAGGGACCCCCAAGAATGTCCTGGATACTATGCCCAAGGGCTCTCCTACCGATACGGGCCAACGCCCCCAAGGGTTTTCAAGCAATAAGCTGATACAAGTCCCGCGTTGCGAATTTGGTCAACGGTCGACGCTCATTTGTTGCTCCCATATCATGTCACCATAGGAACACTGTGTTTCGAACATGGTCAATAGTGTACTGGATCTTCGGGTCTACCCCGAGATGTCCCAAACATCGAGTGTAGTGATTCAATCTACCCCATCCTTAAGTGACAAACTTCCCCCCGGGTGGTGCTAGTGGTCGGGACCATGACCCTGATTCCCCTATAAGGAATGTACGGCGTGGTGTAGGATTATGTCCTCATTCATGTCAGGATTGTGTACCATGTCGTACGCCTTCCCTCACGATGCCCAGCCTCAGGCCCCATGGCCTCCTCAGGTCCCCGGCCCCCGTCCTCATGTAAGACGTTAAACTGCAAACTGGTCAGCACTTCCTGACTGATGCCTGACCTTAAGCCCCTTGGCCTTCTCGGGCCCCTCCGCCCAACCTCTTACCCGGGGTGTACGGTGTGATGTGGGATTATTTCCTCATTCACGTCAGGATCGTTTACCATGCCGTACGCCTTCCCTCACGAGGCCCGGCCTCAGGCCCCTTGGCCTCCTTGGGTCCCGGACCCTCGTCCTCACTGCAAGACGTTAAATTGAAAGCAGGTCAGGACTTCCTGACTAATGCCTAACCATCAGGCCCTTTGGTCTTTTCGGGCCCCGGCCTAGGTCCTCTCTTATAGGAGTGTATGGTGTGGTGTGAGATTATTTCCCCATTCACGTCGGCTTCTTCGTCGTATCGTACACCTCCCTTGTTTGGGGGTATATTACTTCCCCCCTCGTCCCGTATGACGTTAAAATACATTTAGAGAACTACATGTAGCTTGATTCCCATCCTTATGGGATACGTAGGACCACCTAAATGTCTAGGATTTGGGTCCAACCCCGTCTCTCAGGAATCTTCATCCCATCTTGGCCCCTTGGCCTACCCTTCCTCCATGAGATGATTATATGGTGTGGTGTGGGATTATGTACTCATTCACGTCAGTCCTTTAATGACCAATCCATGTATCTCTCCCTCCCGAGATGTTCTGTCGACCCTTTTCAGCAGTTCACCAATGTGCCTAAGGGTACTCCGGTTTATTACCTGGAATGCCAAACTTTCCTCGGACACGTCCGCACCCACTTTCCAGGCTTTGTGTATCCCTGCATCAGGGCTTCCATCATCTTTCACAGCCGGAGGGACCCCCAAGAATGGCCTGGATACTACGCCCAAGGGCTCTCCTACCGTTACGGGCCAACGCCCCTGAGGGTTTCTGACAACAAATCGATTAAATCACGCGTTGCGAATATGGTCAGAAGTCGATGCTCGTTTGTTGTTCCCACCTCAGGATAACGTGATATGGACGCTGTGTTTCCACCATGGTTAACAGTTTTCCTCTATAACCACGCCAACCCATTAAGCCCAAAATGTCGGGTACACAATTCACACCCTTCATCACTTCATCGTGTCCAAGTAGAGTCTTGGGACTCTTGGTACTTTTCCTCCGTGCACGTCTGCATGTTGGGGAAACAAGCCGCGTCAAAGGTGTCCTTTGGGGATCTCTGCCGACTCCCCTCTGATGGACGCCCCAAGTATTGCGATGAGGATTCCCCCCCCCCTTGTTTCCCACACCGAGTTTAACTCACGTGGGCTTAGGGATCGGGTTGACGTCTGCGCTAACTTGGGAAGTTGTTACCATTCATGGTCCGAGCTCTACGACCATAAACTAAGATCCATCCGGAACTACGTTCATCTTGATTCCCATACTCATGGGATATGTAGGACCACCCAAACGTCTCGTTTTCGGGTCCATCTCATTTGGGATCTAATCTATCCCCCCTCACCTCTCACCTCTACATGGGCCCCTCGACCTGAGGTTCCTCTCTCGGGACTGTGTACGGTGTGATGAGGGATCATTTCCCTATCCACGTCAGTTATGTTGCACAACACCATACACATTCCCCGCCTAGAATCGTCTCTGCTACGTCTGTGCTGCATGACGATAAAATGCACGCTTGGTCCTATCACACGACCCTAAACTATGACATTATCGTCCTGGCCGCACGACGAAAAACGGCGCTGCGTTGTGATGACCTCGTTATAGAGGACATCACGTTGGGTATTGGTCACGTGCCATGCCATTTGTCAATTCCTATCACGACTTGATACTTGTGGAGACACCACGACCTACTACATTAGGCCTATCGCTTCACAAAAAAAACCACCCACCTTAAAGGACTAACAAGATTTATCAAATTCCGCTTCTTTTAGTGCAGGGCCACACCCGCACTCCCCTTTTCTCCTGGCACTGGTATCTTACCATGTCACCTTTCAGAACTACATATGGCTTGATTGTCATCCTCATGAGATATGTAGGAGTTCCCCGGAACTTCCCCGTGGGCCCAGCCTAACCTTTGTGTTCGGTCCCTCGACTCGAGCATTTCCCCACAGGACACATGGTAAGTAGGGATTAGGTCCTCATTCACGTCGGGTTTTGTAACCACCTTGCCATGTGTCCCTTTATCCCCTTACCCACTCATATTCCAAGCTCTAAGACCTTAAACTAATACATTTTCAAGAACTACGTACGGCTTTATTCTCATCCTCATGAGATACGTAGGAGGGCCCGGGAACTTCCTCGCGGGCCCAACCTAACTTTTGCTTTCGGTCCCTTGACCAAAAACCTCTCCTAAGGAGGTCGTGTGGTGTGATATGGGATTGTGTCCTCATTCACGTCGGGTTGTTCACCACACCATACACACCCCCTATCCCCATTCATTCCAGGTGTTTGAGTTACTCCACCGTGTGCCTCTTATGTTTCCTCCCATCCATGGTCCGAATTCTATGACCCTAAACTAAGATCTCCCTATGGGAAAGGAATCTTCTCCACCTATCTAATATGTCTCATTGTCATATACAGATGTGTTTCGACAAAGATCCCGAAGTGTGGGATTTTCATACGGACATTCCTCTCATCCCATGACTAAGCTTCGTGAGCTCGCTATTTGGATCCTCATCATTTTCCACATCCAAAAGGACCCTTGGATGACATGGATACTAGGATTAAGGGATCTCCATGAATGCTGGACCTATGGGCCCTCCAATTGTTTCGGGCCAACGTCCCTACGGATCTCTGGAAACATTTGTGACATGGTCTCGTGTTTCGAACATGGTCAACAGTCAACCCTAATTTGTTTTTCCCCATTCTAGGCTAACATGATATGGATGCTGGGTTTCTGCCATGGTCAATAGTTATCCTCCATCGTCATGCCGCCATCATCATGATCTAAATCACGAGCACCATGATTCACACATTTCCACTTCCTCATGCTCAAGTGGAATTCCATCATACCCGACTCTTTCTCTTCGCGCATCTAGGTGCACTAAATGATCGTGTTAGTGTCATTGGGCTGGTATTTACCAAGCGTCCCTTTTCCCTAACCTGTCGCTTTCTATGTCGGGAAATTCCCACCACTACTTCTTGTTTCCCACACCGAGCATGAATCAAATTGGATTAGTAGTTTTGGCAGGATGTGTACCAACACAGTCGGGCTACTACTCGTCCCGCATGACATTAAATTGCGCTTTCAGAACTACGTATGACTTGATTCCCATCCTCATGGGATACCTAGGGACACCCATGCATTTCACCTAGGGTCCAGACCTAGGAATCGTAAAATCCTGTTCCTCCCCCTGGTCGGACCCCTCATAGGGGACCGTGTAACTATGACTCTGCCCTGAACAAGTTCAGTATGCCCCAAGATTACATTGGGAAGCGGTAGATCCCCTCGCCAGAGAGGCCCTGTCTAAAAGAAGGAATGATCCATGATCAAACCAATGCGCCCATATGGTGCATTCCAACCACAGTGGTGTAACTACCTAAGTGTTGGATTCTATTTAAACAAACCATCACTCCATATTCCATGCTTTGTGTGCCCCTTATTCGGACCCTCATCCCCTTTAATGTCTCACGGGACCCCCTAACGGCCAGGTCTCATGCCGCATCGGCTCACCTACCATCCTGGGCCAACGTTCCGGAAGACTGGTCATGTTTGGAAGGACCCCCTAATAGTATGGATGTTTGACCTATGGTCCGCCAACTGTCCTGGGTCAATGTCCCAAAATATTGACCGACAATATTTGTGACATGGTCCCGTGTTTCGAACATGGTCAACGGTTGACCCTCATTTTTTCCCCATTACAGGTTAACGTAGTAAGGATACTTCTTGTCCTCCATGGTTAATGATTATCCCTTATTGTCATGCCATCCCCATAGCGCTCTGAATCTTGGGAATTGTAATTCACGCTTCCCGTTTCCGTCTTTTCAGACTGATTCTAGTGCCCCTGGTGTTGCACCGTTCGTACATGAGGGCACACCGAAGAAACGGTAATTTGGATGTTTTGAAAAGTTCCTTCTCCGGTCAATCCTCTCCCATCTTTCAGAAATCCGGACTCGTAATCCGAATCCCGGATGCCTGGAGCATGGTCTCCACTCCTATGTTAGGTGGGACGATAAGGCAACTATCTCCTGTTTCTCACATCGGGCTCGACCCACGTGGGCTTGGGGAATTATCGCCAAACTTCCTGAAAACATTGTAGGGATGTAACGAGGTGATTCAAACCGTGGAAATCGTGCGTGCTACGACATTCAAAACAAAGAAGGAATAAATTGAAGCACGAAAGTACCAATAAAAGGTTTTTTGGTATGTTACAATACCCGGGGGTTGACTCCCCCCATGGACGGGTTGACCCCGTCAAAAGAGCGTTGCCGCTCCGCCACCCATTGGCTTGTGGCGTCCAAGGCTTGCTTCCGCTAACTCAGCTCCCGCTCCTCCTCAGTAGCGGCGGGGCGCAGTTCGTTAGCCTTGGCTCTGGACCTCTTTACCTCAGCCTGAATGGCATCCATATTTCTAGAGGCTTGCCTGATAAGCTCCTCTGTATCTTCCAGCTGGGCCTTTAGCTGGGAGATCAGCTCAAATTGCGCATTCAGAGAGGCTGAGTGCTCATCCGCCCGGGTCTGCAGCTATTGGACCTCGCTTTCAGCCTCCCGGAGCTTCGTGAAATTTGCCGCATTCCTCCGCTGCCAGCCCACGCTAATCCCACGATCATGCTCCCGGATCTTATTAGCCATGAGATCTCGGATGAGCGCGTGAGGACGTTGGGCATCCACTCCCCCAGCGCATAGTTCACGCAGCCGCGAGCGAAGTCTGTCCATTTCGTCCAGCCACAGTGCTTGGGGGGTGTCCTTCATGAAGCGCGTGATTAGCTTCCACGACCGACGACAGACTATGCTGATATCTTCCTTGTCAGAGGCTGTTTTGTCCCAGTCTGCGCGATTGGCAGGCTCGTACGCAGGATACGCCTGCAGGAAGTACTCGGAGGGATCTGCATCTAGCATTGAATCCGGCGCGACATCTGGCGCCAAAGCAGGCGTGAAAGGACTAAGACCGACCGACCGATCCTCTTCATCGGAGTCCACATCGATGACCTCAGGCACGACCCTGCTGGTGGTCATGCCAGTGATGATGTGTGTTGTAGCTTGGGTAGATGGGGGGCCTATCACCACCATCATTGGAATGCCCCTAGGAGGGACGCCACCAGATATCTCGACTAGTCTTGCCGCATCAGCCCACGCTAGTCGAAGGACTGTACGATAGAGAGGGACATAAACGTCTGTTGGCATAGTCTACATATGACGACAAGGAAACCGGTAGTGGAAACTTACGGAGATCGACCTCCTAGCGCTGCTCTTGAGCCGATACTGATGGGACCCCGAGGCGAGGCCCTATGTATACTGTTGGAAGGTCTAGAGATTTTGGAGGAGCCACCTCGGGTGCTTTTGTCCCACCAGATGTGGAACTGGACGCAGCCATAGGCACGGGTTCTGAAGGTCCCACACCATCACCCGCCGATGGGTGAGAACGAGGCCTGCGAACAAGTTCCTCCTACATGGCTCAAACATCAGTGAGAAGTCCATAGTGGCCCAAGAACGAACCATAAGGAAAGAAGTTCAGAATGCTACCTCGAGAGCCTCTGTGAAATCATCGGAATCTGAGCCTTGATCTCCGACCTTGCCCTCATCCAACGGGCTCCCTCCTCCCGCCTCATCCTCCCGAGAGGAGTCCTCTGACTCTTCCAGCAGGGGGAAGCGCTCTCTCAGATCGGTGGCTGACAACTGTGGGGGGACCGTTTGATTCAGCAGTACCCTCACCCGGTCTGTCATTGGGCGAGGGACACCACTAGAGTGAACGTAATCCTCCAGCTCATCCAAGTATTACTCTGCCTCCACCGGAGATGCCATGAATCCATCCCGGACTGGGCATATGCCCGGTAATTCCATCCTGAGGCGATTTAGGTGGGCCCGTATCACGGGTGGGCTGAGGAATTGCCGGTTGAAATCCCAAATGTCCCAGGATTCCGGGAAGATGGCATCCTCTGCCATGTCGATATGATGTAGGCGCTTCCCATGAGCCTGAGTGGATATCCTACGAAATCCCCTTGGTGGCTGCCCCTCCGGATAGCCCTGCTCTTCCGGAATCACCAGATCCACCGCTGCTGCCACACCCTCGGCCGATGCGGGTCTCGCCGCCATGGTATCCCCACCACCGCGAGAGGCCCTAGCTGCCCTCCGACCCCGACCTCAAGATAGAGGAGTCCCACTGTCACCAACCCAAATAGTTGGCTGCTTCAGCATCTCCCCTGGGTAAGCAGCTTCCCAACTAATGGAATACTCCCTCACCAATCCAAAAGCGGCAGTGGATGGAGGCAATGCAGTTCGCATCTTCCCATCTTCTCGTGTGAACATGAGCCACAACTGCCTCATCACACACGGGTGCTCCTCGTGACGCACCTCCCATTAGACCTGCGGGGTTAGCCGCTGGAGGCACCAGAACTGCCTCGCAAAATGATGCGGGGAGTACAGTTCGCAGAGTGGCTCACGATATACTCGTGCCACCAAAACTCAACCTCAAAAGGCCAGGAGGTAAGCCCGATGTTCTTCTATTCCCCTCCCATAGTCAGTAAGTATCCCCGTCGGTAATGGGAAGGGGTGGAAATTAAACTCATCCACCCTCCACACCCGATTCAGCACCATCGGCATGGTTAGATTGAACGGGAAGCTCCTGACTGCATTCAGGATGGAGGGGCAAAAGTTTGATCCTGGTAGCGAAATAGGGTTTTGATACTCATAGATCCCCCTGATTTGTGCCACAATCCACCCATACAGGAGGTGGAAGGGACCACATATCCTTGGCAGCTTCTTGACCTCGCTAATGTGCCGCAACATTCTGTACAGTTTGGCGAGCATCAGAATCCCCAGATTGACCCGCTGCCCCTTGTCCAACATAGACACCATAATAAATGAGCTGGGCCGCACCCCCATACTTGTATCCCTCACCGGTAGAATCCAACCACAGATGAGAGCTGCGATGAACTCCGCCAGCCTGACTATCGGTTGTTGTTCAGTGCTGACACTGAAACCCCAAGTCTTCCATTGGCTATCCTCTAGGACCCGCCAATACAAGTGCCCCTTACCCCGTTGGGCTGCCCTCGGACAAGTTCTAGGCCTCGGAGGGAACTCTCGATTCTCTGGGAAATTCAGGAAGCACTTGAACCATCTCCTAAAGTGGACATCCATCACTGCCTCCTTGTCCTCTCCAGGGACGAGTGCCATCAGCACTGACGCCAGTCGCGACATTTTCTCTGTATCCTCCCATGCGCTCATGATGGGGAGGAACTCATCATACATGGCCCCCAAGATCGGAACCCCAGAAATCTGGTGGACATCCCACAGGCTGATGCCCACCTCCCCGTGATGCAGGTGAAAGGTATTGGTCTTAGACGACCATCTTCTCAGCAATTCTGGCATCAATTGTTTCAGTTGGTAAATGTGGAATTGGGAGGCCCATGCTGCCTCATATAACCCCACTCTCCTCAGCTCAGCCCAAAACTCCTTGCATGAGGCACCTACCTTGTAGGCCCAGGCCCAGTCATCAGTAAAGTTGCCGCCCTGGAACAGGTCCCACTCATCGGACCATCCCTTCTTCGAATCCTGCAGAGCCTCATTTAGCATGGTACGGTAGAGAGGAGGGGACGTCTCCGGTTGTAGTGGCTTCCCGTCAATATCGTTCACATGGTTTTAGAGACAGTCAGCGGTGACGGGTGTGAATTCCTCCTGCACATGACCATCAGCCGCCCTAAACCATTGGTGTCGTACAATGGCAGTTTCTTACACTGCGGATAATTCTTCTGACCCTCCGATAACATATCTTTCAAAGAAGCATGGTCCGAATGGCTTCAGACCATCTCCCCAAGGCCTGGACAGTTGGCCATCTCATCCCGACGGGTGGCATCTGCAAGCACCCCCAATACAGCTTCTCGATGGGCCATTTCAGTTCCAGCACTCAGAAAAGAATTTTTTCAGAACGAATCGCGAACCTGAATCACGAAGACGGCTCGTGAAGGTCGGTCGCGAGGCCAAGATGCGGAGTCGGACCTAGGTCGGCAAGCAGAAGGTCGCTTGGTGCAGTCGCGGAGTCAGAGACCCGCGGTTCGCCGCGAAGCTCGATTCGCGGAGAGCAGTCGTGGAGTACGCGGATCTTCGCGAAATCGAGAGCACAAAAAGACAAGGAAATCACATGAAGACAAAAGACGTCGACCCCCCTATTTATAGGCGGCGACCCCAGAGCATCGCGGCATGCCTCACCCACGCAGAGCATCACAGCGCATCCGGATCCGTGGCCCCGATCAGCACCACGGGCCCTCTTCACGAAGTCGCATCACAAACCGCCGACAATTTTGGAGATTTTCCCTTACACTTAGACCCTTCACCCTCCGCGGCTCCAAGTCCGAGGGGGGACATTTTTTGGCGCCAAAATATTGCACGAAAGGAAGGGATGTAAAAGAAGGCTGACATGCTACCTCGCGAAGTACTGACGCAAAGCACCCCGAGCATCGCGGTCTCACTAAGCTCCGGAGGAAGTAACTCTCCGTGAACAAGTTTGACGTTCGCGAGCAGGCCGCGAAGCTCTGGAGGTGGTAACTCTCCGCGAATGAGTTTGATGTTCACGAGTGGGCCGCGAAGCTCTGGAGGCGGTAACTCTCCGCGAACGAGTTTGACGTTCGTGAGCGCGCCGCGCAGCTCCGGAGGCAGTACCTCTCCGCGAACAACTTTGACGTTCGCGAGCTCGCCGCATAGCACCTGAGGTGGCGCGCGAGTTCTGCTTCACGGTACCCCTTGCCTATAAATACTGGGCTCCCCCTGAGTCCCAGGGATGGACAATCCGACCTTTCAGCTTCTACTCTCCCGAATCGCGAAGCACTCTTTGACCCTAGGAATCATGAGCTCCGCGAGGTACTTCTACTTCACGTGATGCCTTTCCTTTGTCTCGTTTTGAGCCCCTCTTTCGAGAGGGATTCCCTTCGCGAAGCTCAAGGGCATTCATGAAGGAAGGGGATTCCCAAGGGAACCCGGGAAGCCGCGAAGCGTTTATGCTTCGTGAAACACCCAACCTGTACTACTGATCCCTATGATAAGGCAGGATCACTACACATCACGAAGCACACTGCTTCGTAGCACCTTGCTTCGCGAGGCACCTTTTCTTCTCGAGGCGGTGCTCCGTGAATACTGTTCAACTTCGCGAAGCACCCTCCACTCACACCTATGCCTCATGCTAAGTACAAGGCACTCCGCTTCTCGAAGCACACTCCTTTGCTTGGCAATTCCACTTCCCGTGCGACCCTCCAGGTATGCACAATGTGATTTCAAAGTCCCACGGACAATACTACTCATAGCGTTGCTTCGCCTAATGCTTCTTCGCATAGGCACGCTAACGGCTATTGCTTCTTGGCATAGCCACGCTAATGTGGACCCCTCGATGGTTCGCTCTACAACCCCCCTTGACCACAGCCTTACTGGTACCTTCCCTCCCCCAAGGAGCAAAGGGTACCAGTTATGTAAGTCCTAGGGGTGCGGAGTGAACCCACCTCGTCCGAGCTGCAGAACATTAAACTTCCAAACACCATGTCCTCAACACATGACATTAAACTATGACCGGACCTCGTGCCTCTCATGAAGGGTCCCCCCAGCTCGAACATTTTTTACGCCACTAATCTCCACGGGAGTGGAATCACCCATCCACAAGGGACGATATCCTCTTTATTGGAGCGGCGTATGTTCTCAGGAGAAGGGATACCCTAGTTCCCCAATGGATGGCTGCACCCCTGCATCTCCATACTTCCCCACTACCAAGGTCAGTGGAGGGCATGATAGGGAACAAGGCACCTCCCATCAATGGTCCCAAATCCCTCTTTCGCTGCACTTTGTTGCACTTCGGGCTTCAATCCTGGAGTAAGTCCCAGCACCATGGACCGCCTAATGCGTAAGCCCCTCTTCGCTTCTCATGGACGTACCCTTCGCGGCGTGATCATCAGGTCCTTGTTGTCTCTTGTTTCTCACACCGAGCATGACTCACGTGGGCTTAGAGCTGGCATTGGCCATGAAAATACCTCATCCATCATGACGTTAAAATGCATGCCCTCATCCAGCATGATGTTAAATTGTATGCCCCCATCCAACATGACCTTAAACTTCACACCCATTTGAACTAAGAGCTCTTTGATCCATGTCAAGGCATGGTACATAGGAAGCCTCCACGAGGTTCAAGCCCACCCATCATCCAATTCACATTGAGTTATACCTTTGTCCAGCATTACGTTAAACTGCATTCCAGTCCGACGACAAGCCGTTGTGACCAACCCGAACTACGAGGACTTTGATCCATGTCAAGGCATGGTACGTAGGAAGCCTCCACGAGGTTCAAGCCCATCGCCCATCGTTCATTCATGTCAGGGTTCACCACCATCCCGCATGACGTTAAACTGTATTCCATCGACCATTCCGAACTACGAGGACTTTGATCCATGTCAAGGCATGGTACGTAGGAAGCCTCCACGAGGTTCAAGACCACCACTAGTGGACCCCTGGGTCTACTTTCACATTGGTTCACCGATGAAACCTTTTAAACTACGAGGTCTTTGATCCATGTCAAGGCATGGTATGTAGGAATCCTCCCCGAGGTTCCAGCCCATCTCTCATTGGACCAAGGTCCACCTTTACGTCGGTTCGCCGACACCCCCCACAAGTGGACCCCCGGGTCCACATTCACATCGGTTCGCTGGCGAATTCCATCATTTGAACTACGAGGTCTTTGATCCATGTCAAGGCATGGTACATAGGAAGCATCCTTGAGGTTCAAGCCCACCACCCATCGGACCAAGGTCCACCATCACGTCGGTTCACCGACGAAGCCCCTCTGAACTACGTGGTCTTTGATCCATGTCACGACATGGTACGTAGGAAGACTCCACGAGGTCCAATCCCACCACATGTTGGTCACTCCGACCTTCTTCACATTGGTTCATCCGCACCCGGGCAACCTAGTGTGTAATCCCCACACCATTTGGACCAAGGTCCACCTTCGTATCGGTTCACTGACGCATCGAACCAAGGCCCACCTTCTCTTTGGTTCACTGATGACATCATTTGGACCAAGGTCCACCTTCATGCCAGTTCACCGACACCCTCCCAAACTACGTGGACTTTGATTCCCTACCACGGGGATATGTAGGAGGTCTCTTCGAGGCTCAAGACCAACTTCACCGTCGCCCTTGCGATGGTCCCTTTCCATTTCACCATCCACCTCATTCGTCCATCCATCATCCGCCCTGATTCTCACCAGGACCGTCACATCCCGGTGAGACCATGTCGGTCTGCTCCTCTTCACAGCCGCCTATGGGCTGGTCCCGGTATCGGCACCCCTTCAAGAGAAATCCCTCAATCTGATACATTCTAGCTAATGCTCGGATCGGGTTGATCCGTCTCCACTGGACGTTAAACTCGCGACATACCCTGTGTTAAACACAGGAAGTTGAGGAAAACCTCAAATATGTATCTATGGAATATAATTCCCCACGCTCGATGTGGGATGCCTCGGGCTTCCACGCCCTTGAGAAGCCCTATGACCAAGGATAATAGACACACATGCCAGGTCCCCAGCATCCAGACACGCTACTGATGCCTCAACTTGACTACTCCCCAGACTAAAGGTTTCTGCCCTGACCGGACCCTTTGGAATGTCCCGAAAAAAGCAGTGTAATTAACCGAAGTCCATGGAAACATGACACTGGGAAGAGTTTCACGAACAATTTATTAAATATATGAGGGAGACCCGGACTAGGTGAAGAGTTCTGAGGAGGAATCCACGGAAGGAAGAACCGATATCCCATCATCTCGTTTCAATCAAGGAGAAGACGTCCCTGAATAAGGAGCGAATGTCACCCGCCTTTGGAAAGCAGGAATACGGGGCAACAGGGCAGTGCGTCCTCCTCTGCGGACGGACGGATGCGCGCGCCCCGACAAAAGAATCGGAAACAATGACCCAAGAAATATCGCACCTCACGAACACATTTTGGATATGGATGTTTCGAAATTAATTCAATTTTTGATTTATCCACTTGAATTACCTTATTTGAAATGATATTCCCAAGAAATATCCCTCGCTCAAACATGAAATGTCATTTCTCGGAATTTAAAACAAGATCTTTTTCAAGGAAGTGGTAGAGGAAAGAACCTAGGTGTTCCAAAGAATCATCAAATGAAGAACCATATACCATGAAATCATCCATAAAAACTTCCATGAAATTCTAAAGGAACTTTGAAAATATACTCAACATACAACGCTGAAAAGTACTAGGATCATTACAAAGATGAAAAGGTATCCTTCTATATGAAAATGTGCCAAATGGACAGGTAAATATTGTCTTTTCTTGATCCTCAGGGGGTATATGGATTTTAAAACAACCCGAATAGTCATAAAGGAAACAATAAAGGGACTCACCAACCAATTGTTCTAAAATTTGTTCAATGAATAGTAGAAAAAATTGGTCCTTCTGTGTGTCTTGATTCATTTGATGGTAGTCAATACAGTCTCACCAACTATTTTGCACACGTGTTGGAACCAATTCATTCCTTTCGTTTTAAACAACTGTTATTCCTATTTTTTAGGCACAATTTGCACTAGGCTAAAACATTTACTATCAGATATAGGATAAATGATCCCTGTATCAAGTAATTTACTGACTTATAATTTTACCACTTCAAGGAGAGTAGGATTAAACCAGAATTTAGATTGTATTACGGGCATAGTATCATCATCAAAAAGTATATGGTGCATAAAAATAGATGGGCTAATCCAAGGAATATCATACAATGTCCATCCTATCAACCTTTTACACTCTCTCAGAAGTTTGAGCAGTTTTGATTCCTACTGTGGAGAGAGGTTATTGGAAATTTTGATGGGAAATTGGTCAATATCCTTAATATACACATATATTAAATAAGAATGAATTGGTTTAAGTTCCAACACTGGGGGTTTTGGGGTTAAGGGAGGGTGTTTAAGGGGAGTGAGGTCCATGAAACACTCTATCTATTCATCTTTATTCTCTAAGGATAAGGAATCTATTGAAATGAGATTTCTAGAATCATCGACGGTCATGGGTACCTCATAATGAACACACTCATCAATTAAATAGAAACTTTTACACTTTTTAGAACCCACAAAACACTCAAAACATGAATCAAAACTCAAATCATACAAGGGTGAAGAAGAGGAAAATGAATCAGAGTAATGGTTGAGGAGAGAATTATGTGTGTGTGCATCGTTTGGGAGAACTTCCATCGAATAGATAGGAAGAGTGGAGTGCTCTTCAATGGGGTGTTTCATAGACTCAAGGATATTAAAACTTACTTTTCTCCACCAAACTCCATAGAAAGCGTACCATTCTGAACCTTGATGATCTTATTTAATGTTTTGAGGAATGGACTCCCAAGTATGAGAGGGGAATGTCCATGAGTTAGGGTATCCTCCATATTATGAATATAGAAATCAATGGGGAAGATGAGATTCATTTCTCTTACATGGACATCCTTAATCACTATTGTTGGATGTGTAGTACTCCGGTTTGCAAGCTGCACAAAAATGCTTGTTGTTTGAACCTCTCCAACTTGTGGAGAAGCATTCATGGAGTGAGGCATTACAGTAATAAAATCACCTAAATCTCAAATAGAATCTAAAAATAATGTCTCCCCAATGGTACAAGGTATCATGAATGTACCCAGATCCTTGCACTTAGTTTGCATTACTCGTTGAATGAAGGCCGAGACATTCCTCCCCAAGTTGAATCTCTCATTCCCCATCATCCATCGTCTATGGGTGAAAATTTCTTTATGAAATTTGGCATAACAAATAATTTTCTTGACTACATCCAATAAAGGAATATTAACATTACCTTTTCCAAATGTGTCCATTATTTCAGTATCAATCTCATTATCAGAAATTTTCTTACATTTATATTGTCTTTGGGGGAAAGTAAGAGGAATGGATTGTTCATTTTAATCAACAATGATAATTTTATTACCCTTTTTATTTTGTTTTTCTTCATTGGAATCATTGATGGGTTGAGAAATAGTGTTTTCAAGAGGGGGACATACATGTTGCGTAGAATTAGTAGAAGGAGAAACTTCATTACCACTAATTATTGTAACTGCACATAAATTACCTTTTTTACTTTGGATTGGAAATGGTTTGGGATGTTAGTTGTCTAGAACCTTACATCTTAATCTCACCGATGGTGTTTTTAAATTTACCCACCTGATTTTGCAGGTCTTGAATAAATAATTGTGTATTTTGTTGGAATTTTAGGTTCTAGGTTTCCATTTTCTTCTCCATATACTCGAGGCTTGGTTCAGATTTGGGAGGATGAGGATAATTGTATTAAGAAGTTGAAGGATAAGAAGGTTTCATACCTTGGCCTTGTTGATACCAATTCTATTTGGGGTATCTTGAGTTTTTTTCTTGTCGGTACTGGGGTTGTGCTTGCCACCTAAGGTTTAGATTTGGCCTAAATGGTTCTTTCTATAAAGGGGGTGCTTTTTGGAATGGATTCCCTAAGAAAAATAATGCACAAGACTCATATGAATCCTAAAGTTGTGGGCACTGGTCAAAAAAATGAGTATTTTCAGAATATATACCAGAATGTAATGGAACTGAAGATGAGTGTGAGTTACCTTATGGTTGAGATAATTTCCTTATAAGGGTATGGATCTCATCTTGTTTATTATATACCTTTTGTTCTAGTGATTAATGACTTACCCCATGAACTCCTCAGGTTGGTATAATTTCTCGTGTACCAAATTTTTGTGCATTTTGAGCCATGTTGGCTATTAAGCCATGAGTGGCGAAAGGAGTTTTATCAACAAGGGAACCACAAGCTACAACATATATCATTACACAATCCATAGGGATAAGTACCTCATAGAAGTATTATATTAACATTGGTTCACTAGTTTGGTGGTGGGGGCGGCTTGAGAAAATTATTTTGAATCACTCCCAATATTCATAAATGGTCTCTCCTTGTGATTTCCTAATGCCACAAATTTCATTCCTAATTGATGCAGTTCGGGAGGCAAGGAAGAACATCTCTAAAAAGAGTCTATTCATTTAATTCCATCCCCCAATTATGGTAGGAAGATATTATATCTAGTCTTTGGATACACTGTCAATGGAGAAAGGGAAGGCCTTAAACATAATTAGTTCCTCAAATACATTTTGTGGTTTCATGGTGGATCATACTATGTGAAACTCTTTAAGCTGTTTATGAGGGTCCTCACTGGGAAGACCATGTAATTTAAGAATAAGGTGGATGAGTCCTGATCTCAGATGAAAGTTGGCTACTTCCTCGAGATATTGGATGTACACTGGTTGGTACTCCACATACGGGGTGGTCAGTTCTTTTAAGGTTTGATTATTTTCAGCCATGTTTTCTTGGGTTTGATTGGGTTAAATTTTTTATTGGTTTATGGACACATGAGGTTCTAAAAGGGTTACCTCAGTGTTACTTAATTCACTTTGTTTATATTCCTTTATTTTTGAATGGAGTTATTTTTCAATTTTTAGGTCAAATTCATGTAGCGTTTCTTTACCAGAACATGTCATGCCACAATGATGTCCAGTTTGATTGATAGATTGTTGTTGCTATTTTTTTAATAATTTTTTATGGAAGATGAATGAAATAAAAATACTTAATAAATGAAAGTAGGAAATAAAATATAATGTTATACTAAAAAATTAGAGAGAGATATGGAGAAGAAGAAGAAAGAGAGTGAGAGATAGAGGAAGAACACACAAAAACAACCAAAAATAAAAAAAGAAACCAAAACAAAGACAATCAAATGGTGGTGGGGTATTGAAAGGAGTGATAATTAAAAATTAAAATAATTAAATTAAAGGGAATAATGAAAAACATGATACTAGATACTCGTCAATGGTCCCAAAATTTTATCGCATTGTAGATCACGCCAAATTAGTTGTTTAGTTTTTATTAGAATTTATGCAGTATAGCAGCAACCCTAGGTCATCTCTTGATAGAACCTTAGATAATCAATTAAAAAATAGGGCTATAATTATGAAAATATATGGGGAATGGGATGTAATAGAATATGGGTTTTGATGATTAAATATTACAATAGAAAAATGGAAGTGATAAAACCAAGTAGAAATGAACAAGATTGATTAAATGTGATCAACCTAGGGAAATCTCATGATGCCCATCTTTCATCTCTTTAAGAGATAGGGTTATGATCTTTTAATCCCTAGTTTGTAACACCTAGAACTAGTATGATACTAATTTTATACCAGGATACCTCTTAGGGTTCAGTCTAAAACACAAAATGATTCATTGTATACCACCAATGATTGGGTGATTTTTGTTCGACTTCATAATCGAAACTCCCTAAGGAAACACACAAAGAACTCAATACACTATCCATGTTTTTATGCAATTTTAATGTGTTACCATGAATTTAAATTACATGTCCAGGATATTGTTTATGTGAGTTCAATTGAACAATATGAACAACACAAACACTAAAATTGAATGGGGGAAGAAGAAGTGGTGAATGGTGTTTGAAACATCACATGAATGGGTACCCCCAAGAATGATCATATGAGTAGAGCAAGATGTACTAGTATTGGATGTACTCTGGTTGTTACTCCACATCTGAGGTCATCAGTTCTTTTAAGGTTCGATTATTTGAAGCCATGTTTTCTTGGGTTTTATTGGGTTCAATTTTTGGTTGGTTTATGGACACTTGAGGTTCCACAATGGTTTCCTCAGTGTTAATTGATTTACATTTTCTAGATACCTTGAATTGTGAATAGAGTGATTTTTCAATTTCAGGGTCAAATTCAAGTAGTGTTTCTTTACCAGATCCTTTCATGCAACAATGATGTCTAGTTTGATTGATTGATTGTTCGTTGTTGTTTTTTTTGTTTTTTTATGGAAGATAAATGAAATGAAAATACTTAAAAAATTAAAGGATGAAATAAAATAGAATTTTATAATACAAAATTAGATAGAGATGGAGTAGAAGAATAAATAGAGAGAGAGAGGAAGAACACACAAAAACAACCAAAAATAAAAACAAAAAACCAAAACCAAAATAGTCAAATGGTGGTGGGGTATTGAAAGGAGTAATAATTGAGAATTAAAATAAATAAATTAAATGAAATAGAAAAATGATCTTGTATCCTCAGAAATGGCACCAAAATTTGATCACATTGTCAAGCGCATCAAATTAGTTGTTTAGTTTTTACTAGAATTTATGTTGTATAGCAACAACCCTAGGTCGTCTCTTGATAGAGACTTAGATAATAAACTAAAAAATAGGGTTATGATTATGAAAATAGAAGGGGAATGAGATGTAATAAAACTTTGGGTTTGATGATTAAAGTTTACAATAGAAAAATGGAGGTGATAAAACCTAGTAGAAATGAACAAGATTAATTAAACATGACCAACCCAGGAAAATCTCATATTGATCATCCTTCATCGCTTCAAGATATTGGGTTATGATATTTTAATACCTGGTTTTTAAAACATAGAAAAAATATGTTACTGATTTTATACCAGGATACCACCTAGGGTTCATTTGAAAAAAACAATGATTCACCGGATACCACCAATGAATGGGCGATTTAGGTTCGACTTCATAACTGAAACTCACCAAGGCAACCCATAAATAACTCAATGCATTTTCCAGGTTTGTATTCTATTTCAATGTTTTACCATGAATTTAATGTAAATTTCCATTATAGTGTTTATTTGAGCTCAATTTAACAATATAAACCACAAAAAACACTACAATTGAAAGAGGGAATAATAAGTGGTGAATGGTGTGCGAGACTTCACAAGAATGGGTACCCCCAAGCATGATCATATGAGTCAAGAATGACGTACCGGTACATAAATAAATTAAATAAAAAGAGAGGATGAATAAAAAACATAAAATCCTAGAATTAAAATGACCATTCGAATATTTCAACATTTAGCTTGGGATTTACAACATGTTCCTCCCCGGGTGATCACAAGGGGTTTAGAAACCCATTGGACGGGAGGAAGAGAAATAGGTAGAGGTATAACTTTCAATAGACTCTAGAACATTAAATATTGGTGAGAGTATGCCTTTGGTACTCCAAAAGGTAGAATATTTCTTCTGGTTCGAACTCCAAATTAGGGTGCCCAGGGTGTTCTTTTATAGGAAAATTGGAAGGTGGTTTTGAGAACACAGATTGTGTAAAACCATTTGGATCATAGTTTTCGGCCACTAAAAATTTGGATATCCCTTTGGAAAAATCTAGAAAGTTGTATCCCCACATTAGTACTATATCCACCTAAAGTTTGGCTCCATTTGGACAATCACATTCGAAGATATTTATAAAATACTGAACACACCTTTTCATTTGTGTACATTTTATTCCCTAGACAGATCAGTTCAGATGGGAATT
Organism: Viscum album; assembly: GCA_963277665.1. Lineage (NCBI taxonomy): Eukaryota > Viridiplantae > Streptophyta > Magnoliopsida > Santalales > Viscaceae > Viscum > Viscum album. Next base: position 201,485,055 of record OY728163.1, on the reverse strand, counting down.
TTAGAGGATGAATGGGGATAGGGTTCCTTCATATGAAATGTATCCCATTAAATTATGGATCATCCCCAAAAATTTCATCCTATTTGTATACACTTTAGTAGATTCATTCATTTTAGTCCACCAGTGTGCTTGGATCATGTGCAGATTGGCCCATTCTTCTTAGACCTCATCATGGGTCCTCCAAATCACCTCCACCTACAATATAATTATAAAACAAGTAAAATATCCCTTTTTAAAAATTTTAAATGAAAAATAATTGAATCAAACAAGGAGTGAAGTTTTTTATTATACTTTTTATTTTCAATAGAAAACTAGTTTAATACATTAGTATAAGGGTGAAATAAAATAGTGAATCGTGGTATGATCACACCCCCACACCTAAACATTTGTAATCCTGGGAAAATTATAATATAATAATAATTTATCATTCATAAATAAAAGGTGTGAAAATATCCAAGATTATTTTGAAATTAAATTCATCATGTCTGATTTATGAATATATTTTCCTATCATTTTTTTCTCACATTCAAATTTCGTCAACTTCATTTGTTCACCCATGCAAAATGTCACAACCTACCACACATAGAAATTTTTTCTATTAACTCAAGGAACATATGAAATTGGAGTTACTATATTTTCTCAGAGTTCATGTGATCTTACCATATGCTTTCAAATATTATAAGTTATCTACCATAAGAAACTAGTGTTCTACTCAAGAGGACTTTCAACGGGTTGTTCTGAGGTTCAAGGGTTGGTATGATTTAAGGCTTAAAAATATGAGGCAAAAGGGGAGTATTTAATATCTTATGTACAAAACATTTAAAAATTTAGCAATTACTCACAATGAATGTACAAACTCAACCCCTCACAAAGTGTATCACCTCCAACTCACTCTCCCCATGGTCTATTTCTGTGGGTCACAAACAATCAGTGAATAATAATGAGTAAACACCCACTTTTCTCCATTTTTTTCTTTTGTTCTATTTTTTTCAACGTACAGAAATATTTTATTAATGTATAGTTTTTTTGAAGATAAAGAGGGAAACATGTGAAAAACAATGATGTAATATGGCTTGTGAACCCATTTACAAGGAAAATTTATGCACCCTTTATATCAACCTATAATAATGAATCTCTTACCAGAATTCCAATGGAAACACCCTCTCTCCCACACTTTTTGAAAATAAAAAAAATAATATACACAAGATATGGGTAGGTAGGGATAAATTATCTTGTAATGTGTCTACCTAACAGGCATTTCATAGTCTCTAAGGCTTAGGAAAGATAAAATGTAAAGGTGGCTGAAAATAGAGAATAATTGTACAAAGGTATTTTCAATGAATGATTGCCTCTATCATGAATGTATCATACTTGAATCTTATGGAATCCAATAGAATCAAGGAAATTTTTAGTTTCTTTACATGACGTGATACTCTAAATAAAGTGATTAAAAGGAAGAATATTCAATAAAGGGTTTAAAATGTCTCTCGGGTAAGGGATTAAAATATTGGTCAGTGCTAATGAGGCAATGATTCAAAAATCCAATAAACACATAAGAATGATTTTATAAAACAAATTCTAGAAAAAATATTCCATATCAACATTCATTGGGAAAATATGTTTCCCAAAATAATGGAATTTTTTGCACAATCAACTCAAGTATGAAAAATGATTTTGGATATTCTTTTTAAGATCCCTTTTTATCTAAAAACACAAAATAAGGGGAAAATAAATCAAAAATAAAAACAAATTTTTGTTTTACTTTTGTTTTATTTTTTTTTTAATCCTAACTATGATATGTCAGCCTCCCCCACACCTAAAAATTACACTGTCCTAAATGAATATATTTTAACTAAATTGTTAATAAATAAAGTAAGGGTGAAGGAAAAGACTACTAGGTGGTTTCATATATCAAACCTATAAATTGGATTTCCTCCACAAGATTCTTTGTAAAATACTCATAGAAGTGTTTGAGACTCTTCCCATTGACAGTATTTCATTTCCCAATCTTCTCATGAAAAAATTGTATAGCACCAAAAGGGTAAACATTAGTAACAGTATAATGACCAAGCCATCAGGAAAGAAGATTACCTGGGTGGAGCTTTAAGCTGGAATTGTACATGAGGACCTTCCCACCAATATGGAATATCCATTGACGAATCATGATATCATAGATGGACTTTGTCTTCTATTTATAGATCTAGGTGTTCTCCTGGTAATATCATCAAATTTCTTCTAATTATTGAATATGCAGCTTCCTATGCTCATCTGTATATGAAATATTTATATTGCATTGTTTAACAGACCAATATGCATGGTGATTTACCTCTACTAGGAGGTGAGAAGCCTTTCCAAACACAATCCTATATGGTGACATTTCTATTGGGGTTTTAAAAGTTTAATGGTATTCCCAAAGTGCATTATCCAATTGCAAACTCCAATCTTTCATGTTGGGTTGTACTGTTTTTTCAATGATTCTCTTAACTTCCCGATTTGAGAGTTTTTCTTGTCCATTAGTTTGGGGGTGATATGCAGTAGAAACTTTATGATCACACCATACTTAATAAGCGAAATTTTCATGTTGTGATTGAAAAAAGGTGAACCCTGATCACTAATGATGAATCTCAACAAACCAAACCTACTGAAAATTTGGGAACTCACAAAATCTATAACCACTCAAGAGTCATCTGTCCTGGAGGTTTTTTCTTCCACCCATTTATATACATAGTCAATAGCCAATCATATGTACAAAAAGCCAAATAAATTTGTAAATATCCCCTTAAAGTCAATTTCCCATGCATTAAATATTTCACAGAATAACATGGGATATTGGGGAATTTCATTCCTATAAGAGATATTACCTATGAATTGACAACAAGTACATGAATTTAAAAATATAGGGGCATCCATATACAATTTTATCTCATAAAGTCCCGAGTCAAGGACCTTTCGAGCTATATGTTGAGAGCCAAAGTGTGGAAGAAGGTCAAAATAGAGGTGAACTCATGGTATGAGACACGCCGACGAACTACTTGGTCACTAAAAATTCTCCACAAGTATGGGTCTTCCCAAATGTACCCTTGAGAATCATGCTTATGTCTATGGGATTGGGAAGTTCTGAAATGAATGGGGACCCTAGATTGTGTTAGAAAACTCACAATGTCCATACACCAGGGGGTAAGATCATGAGGGAAGAATTATCGATTGGGGATGGCTGAGTCAACATGATTGTCCAATGGTGGGGAAATACTAATAATGAAGTTAGCTACCACATTTTTTACTCCTCTCTTGTAACTCCCCAAGATTCCACGGTATGTTTCCCTTTGAATAATACAATAGCTTGTGTTGTACGCAACTTCAATTTCAAACACACCACAACAAATCAAATCAGCCGTTATGAATAGTAATACCCACTTTTTGAAATTTTATAAATTTTATCTTTCAAAAAGGAATTTATTTTTTGATTCAGAATATCGAAATTAGCTTAGGGTGAATTTTTGGTATTTTTATGAAAACTTTTAATTTTTGAGGAATAGTTAAAAAAAACACTGTGTTATTGGTTAAAACCGTTTTTTTTTAAATAATTAGTTATTTTATTTTAATTTATTTTAGTTCAAAATAGATACATAATACCTATATATGTTCAACATAATTCATTGGATTCATTTTATAATAAGTTTAGATATATAAAAGTTTATCGAACATTTTAACGTCTTTTACACACCTCCTAGGAGCATTTGCAAATTTGTATAAAACTTAATTTTATCGCTTCTATGAGTTGAATTTCAAAAATCTAAGAGACATGGATAATATCATTAAGTAAAGTGTGGTTCAATAAGATAGAAATAATTTTTGGTGAATAGTATCTTTTGACTTTTATTTACTGCGGTTAAAAGTAAATAGGGAATTTAAGGGTAAAAATGATATCAGAATTACCCTAAAACATAACCTAATTTTATTGGATAAGTATAATTCAACCAAAAACAACCTTAGAAAGATAATAAAATCCTTTTTGGTCCACTTGTATTAGATTAAGACATTTATTATTATTTTATTTAAAGAAGAGTTAAAAGAGTTAAATTCAAAGTTTAATAACTAAAACATTTTTCATATAGGGTTACACACAATATAAATTAAACTATAAATATTAATTAAAAAAGATAAAAATATTTCCTACTTAATGGTATTTTATTTATAATTTGTAGACATTAAATAATTTATTTTATTTATGACACAATGATGATGCAATAATTACCTTATTAAATAATGATTAAAATAATTGATATTATAAATATCCAAATAAAAGTAATTTGAGACTTTTAATGAATTCCACTAATTTTCTAGGTTAATATTACGTTTTAGGGTTGATTAAATATTTTTTTTTTCAAATTAATCATGCTCTTATGATTTTCACAAAAATAAAATACTAAATTGTGTCAAAATTGACATAATTGAGTTTTTAAAACAAATACTATATTATTATTGGATATAATATTCCTAAAAATATAAGGTTCAGCCAAAAGACTTATATAAGGTTATATATATTAATAATGAACCACATGGGGTTCTTTTTGTAGTTTATAGTAAGTTTATTAACCATATAATATAAAAATACAACGAGACATGGTAAATGAAAAACTATTTAACTAAGGGTTAAATCTAAAAGATATGGTTAAAATGGTGACCTAAACCTCTCTAAAACCAATGTTTTATGAGGTTTTATACCCATACCCACCTTATACTCTAAATAAATTATTTTGGAGCCATTAGAAACCGAAATGGATTTTATTATAAAATAATATTTCAAGATTTACCTAAAGTGACCATCACCTCTCTTATAAAAGGGCACTCCCCCTTCTCATAATTTCACACCTCCAAAGCCTTTTGTCTCAGACAAAACCTACCCAAATATCCTCTAAACTTCCCTCTCTTCATCCTAGAGTCATTAAGTTTTTAATAAATCCATCCTTTGGAGCCCTTTTGATTAATTCAAAAGGAAGAACCCGAAGAAGAGTAAATATTTCATCACCTCTTTCAAGTTCTTTTCTTCTTACACTTCCTATTTATTTGTTTTTTCAATTATAAAATAATAACTCAAATATATTCTATATACTGTGATGTTATTATAAAAATGGTACAACAATATTCATTATTATATCTATCCTATAAATGAAAAATTCACCATACGTGAGTACGTACAGATTACCGTCTCCACGTCGTGGTGTAGTTTGTTATTCAAACACTTAATTATTTGGATGGGTATAATAATGAGTATAACTAATGTAAATAATAAATATAACATATTAATGATTATTTATATATGATATACCATCCAATTACATATGATTTATCCATCAATATAATGTTGTTGTCGCTCGTGTGTACGTACGGATTATCGTCTCCACAAATGCAATGAGATTCATTCCCCATTGTAATCATTCAAGAATAATTTTCATTTTATGATTCAAAATAATGTTTATGAACATAATATCATTCTATATATGAATCAAATACATCTTATTCATAACAAACATGGATTACGTAACCAATCATATAAAGGAAAACAAACTAGTTAAAACCCAAAATGATGATACTACTAAAATATTATTAACAAAGCAATATTAGAAGATCATATATGATATCATATTTATGTATATAGTTATTTTATAATTTAGTAACAATGGTTTGAATTTTATACATGAGGTTAATTTACCCTCAACCAAGGAAAGTTCAAGGTAAGGGTTAATTCTACAATCTCTTTACTTATCTGAGGATGTTAATATGTAAGTATCTACTAGGACCTCTTTATTATCCACATCCATTTTTCTCAAAAATATATTTCAAAACATTTTTACTATTTACTATACTATGGGTTAAAGTCATTTATACCGTTATTTGACCATATATGTTTTGAAAGGAATATTTCAGTCGTTTTCCAAACAAGGTACTTTATGACCTTTTCGACAAAATTAAAGTAAGAATGTCTTTTTTTAACTTATATAGTGGGTGTGGCTATTTTCCTCCGTTATATCATCGTCAAAGATTCCCATACAATCTTATAAGAATATTTTCAAAATAAATATTTTCATTCATAATTTTATGACTTTTAAATGATTTCAAAATGGAAAGAGATATTCCTCTAAAAAGGATTTTATTTCATCCATGTCAACATCCTTTGATAGATTTAAAACTTGTTTGAAGTTAATTTATCCTAATAAAAACTTCCATATTGTATTGAAAGATTTGGGAAATATTTTACTGTGGATGGGTTATTTTTACAACATTCATGGTTTATGGATAAAGTATTGACATTTCGTATGCTAGTTTTAATACGAATGTTTATGTTATGTTTAAACCTTTTCATATGAGGAATGCATTGGACTAAGTAAGTGATGGGTGGATCCTGCTATAGCTCCTTGATGCATCGATAGGTCTAATGAGACAAACTAGTGTCTTGGAACAAGGCCTTGACAAAATCGTATTTGTAGTCTTGGCATAAGGCTTTGATTATGTGGCTATGAAGTATGGAATTATGCATTCCATCATTATGAAAGTGGATATTGATATTCCATGTGATTATTAGACTAGTAGAATATCCATGTTAATTATTAAATGGAATTATTTGATTTTATCTTTTCCATATTATGCTGAAGTTTAAGTTTATAGGCGTTTTTTTAGTCTAAAACATTGCCTTAAATGTTTGGGCTTATTTATGAATGTTTCCGCTATATTGTTATCCTTGTGGAGTATCTGAGCTCACCCCTTTCTATGTTTTATTTTTTTCCATGATGTGAAGATGTATTTTATGGTTGACCTATACGGATAGACTATGGATATAAGTGTGTTCAAAAGGGTACAAAATGTTGTTGATGTTTTTTTCATGATATAATATAAAACTTATGAATGTATTTTGTACTTCCAAGGATACTAAATAGATCAGTCTTTTGGGACATGATTCCATGTATCATGTCAATTTTATGTAATAATGCACCGACTCTTGGTAACTAGGGTCAAGGCGTTACAATTTGTATCAGAGGAAGTTTAGTACAAACCTTATAAGCTAGATTTAGAAAAAATCTGATTATAGAACACTACCCTAAGATAGACTTTGGAGGATTAGTATAGAAGAACTTCCTATAATTTTGGTACCGTATAGATTTTGTGAGTTTTCCAAGAAATACATCCCTGTATAGAGACGAGTATGTAGAGGAAGATCTGGTACATATGTACCTAGGGGTATATCTCAAAAACACCGCTTTGAGCTAGACTCGAATGGGAACTGGTGCAGGACAACGGTCCTTACTGCACTCTTGGTTACGACACTCCTAGGGGATATGTTTAGGATAATTCCAATTTTATTTTCAAACCATTATAAAGTGTTTATGAGCATATAATTCCTCAAATAAAACATTTTTATGATTATGGATTATATCCATAAACTCTTCAATTTATGTTAGTTTTTTTATAAGTTTGGAATTATGTATTGCGATTCATAAACTAATCTATTATATGCCATTGTTTAGAAATGGTGCCTAGTGGAAGGAATGGAAAATGTATCAACAAACATAATCCATATATGGATTTCCATCCTACTCAAGATAATTATAGTGGAGTTGGTGATGTAACTAGGGCTGATCAGCTTATCACCATACTGGGACAACTCACTCAGGTTATGAATAATAACCTTACCTGTATAGAGAACCTTGATCCACAATGCAGAGGATAATGTTAGAAAACTTCATGCGGAAACAACCACCATCATTCAATGGGATTAGAAATCCATTATTAGCTGAGAAATGGATAAATTCCTTAGAGAAAATATTTCACACATTGGGGAGTAGCGAAAGGGAAAAAGTTGTCATGGAAATTTATTGCCTCATGGGAGATGCAGATCAATGGGGGTCATTGATTCACAACACAAAGGTAGATGATGAAGTATCAAAAAGAGGATTATAATTTCACAAAATATGAGGCTAACTTTACAAGGTTAGTAAGGAATGTTGCAGATTATATATTTAACATAAGGATTAATATTAATCAATTCTTTGATGGATTAAAACCATTTCTTCAGTGAGCATTAGTCTCACAATCCTTTTTATCATATGAATCTATTGTCTCATGTGCTATCAATATAGAAAATTAATTCTATAAGTCTTAAGACCTTAAAGAAAAATAGGAGAAGAAGTGATATGTCGAACACTCTGGAAATTGAAATAATGGTAAAAAGGGAAAATTTTAATATCCATCCTGTGGTAAATGTGGGAAAAAACACCACGATAGTTTCCTAAAGGAAATGAGAGTCTATTACAAGTGTGGTGAAATAGGCCACCAAGCTCGTGATGGTAAGGGGAAGAAAAAGTTTGTTGAATTCTACAATTCTAGAGAGAAAAGGGAAATTATGCAAATGAATGTCCTAAGCTCTAAGGGAACTTACCTCAGAAAAGGCTACGTGAGCAAGACCAAGCTTATACGATCATTACTACTGAGGTTGAAGCTCCAAAAGACGTGGTGAAATATAATTTAATGGTTTTCTCATGTTTATCCAATGATTTATTTTACTCTGGATCATTGCATAGTTTCATATCTTCCTAGTTTTCTAAGAAAATTAGATATTTTCAATTTGACTTAACAAAGAAGTTGTTAGTCAAAACACCTAAGGGAATTATAATGGAAACAATGTTTTTTTTGAATCAGTTCCCATTAGGGCATATAATTGTTCTTTATCTACTGATCTCATCATCATAACCATTATTGGATTTTATATAATTCTTATAATGGATTGTCATTCAGACCATGATGATAAAATTTATTATAAGAAGAAAGAGGTTACAATTTTTGATGATAATAAGGAGTACCTTATCTTTAGAGCAGAAACATCACCACCTGATTATTATCTAGATCCACCCCCAGTAGATCTACTAAATTCAATTATGGGGAAGGATGAGAATGTAATAATTATGGGTGAAGAAAAGAATGTTCGAATAGAGGATATACCTATTGTGCAAGAATATGTTGATGTGTTTCTAGAGGATTTACCTGGACATCCTCCATAATGAGAAATTGAGTTTTCCATTGATTTATTTCCTGGTTCAAGGACCATATCAAAGACCCCTTATAGAATAGACACTATGGAATTAGTGGAATTAAAGAAACAACAAGAGGAATTGAGTAATAAGGGATTTATTCTCCCTAGTGTTTCTCCATGGGGAGCCCCTATCCTTTTTGTTAAGAAAGACGGATCTATGAGGTTATGCATTGACTACAGTGAGATCAATGCTATAATAATAAATAATAAGTACCCCCTACCTTGGATTGATGATTTATTAAACCAACTTCATAGAGCTCAATATTTTTCAAAGATTGACCTTCGATTTGGATATCACCAGTTGTGTGTGAAGGAGGAAGACATTGTGAAAATAACATTTCGAACCAGGTACAGGCATTACGAGTTTACAGTAATGCCATTTGGGATGAATACTGCACCCTCTGTTTTCATGGATCTAATGAATAGAGTTTTCAAGTATTATCTTGATGAATTTGTAGTGGTCTTTATTGATGATATCTTGGTATACTCAAAAATCTACAAAGATTATAAAAATCACTTGCACATTATCCAAAAGACACTTAGAAGAAATGAATTATATGGGGAGTTTAGAAAGTGTGAATTCTGGCTTCAAAATATTTCTTTTCTTGGCCATATTTTCTCTAAGGATGGAATCTCTATTAATCCTTCAAAGAAAAAGGAAATCCAAGAATGGCCAGCACCAACGAGTATAACTGAGGTACGCAGTTTTATTGGTTTAGCAAGTTATTATCAGTGTTTTCTCCCTAATGTTTCTCGATTGGCTAACCCATTAACCACGATCCCATGTAAAGTAGTTAATTTTTTTTTATAAAAAAGAGTGTGAAGAATGTTTTGAATAACTAAAGAGAAGATTAGTTAATTCTTCTATCTTGACTCTACCATCGGGGACCGATGGGTTTGTTATTTATAGTGATTCTTAAAAGAAAGGACTTGGTTGTGTCCTTATGTAGAATGATAGAGTTATTTCCTATTCACCGCGACAGCTAAAAATTCATGAGCAAAACTATCCCACTCATGATCTTGTGTTAGTATTTGTAATCTTTTCTTTGAAGATATGAAGGCACTATCTCTATGGTGAAAAATGTGATATTTATACTGATCACAAGAGTTTGAAGTATATTTTCTAACAAAAAGAACAGAACATGCGGCAAAGGAGATAGCTTGAACTATTATAGGATTATGATTTCACTATACAATAACACCGAAGGAAGGAAAATAATGTAGCTGATTCTTTGAGCAGAAAGGATCATGGAGTTATGAACAAGATGAGAGTTAAAAAGGATCATATTTTCATGGATCTAGTAACTATAGATATGGGAATAACCATGGAAGGTAAAACATCAATTCTTTTTCAAATGGTTGCCAATCCATCTTTACTAGAAAGGATAAAAAGGTATCAGACTGATGATGAGGAATTTCAAAAGAAAATTAACGCTGTGAATGATGGGAGATTGATCAACTATGTATATAAAGATGGAATTTTGAAATTTGGGAAGAGACTTTGTTTTCCCGATATACCTGATCTAAAAATGGAATTGTTGGATGATGCTCATAGCTCCAATTTCTTTATACACTATGGTATCACTAAAATGTATAGAGATTTGAAAGAACATTTTTGGTGGGAAAACATGAAGAGAGAGATTGCTAATTTTGTATCGGGATGTGCGGTTTGTCAAAAAGTGAAAGTTAGAAGGCAAAAACATGGAGGAGTCATGTAACCTCTTCCCATACCTAAGTGTAAATGGGATAATATTCCAATGGACTTTGTCATGGGGCTACCAACAAATCCTAGAAGGAATGATGCAATATGGGCCATTGTTGATCATCTTACCAAGTCCGCACATTTTCTGTCTATAAGAAAAGATTTTCCACTGGAACGTATAGCAATACTATATATTAATGAAGTTTTAAGACTTCATGGTGTACCCATATCGATTTTTTCTGATCGTGATCCCCGTTTTACATCAAGATTCTAGAAAAGTCTTTTGAAGGACCTAGATACTGAACTTCGTTTGATCACTACCTACCACCCTCAAACTGATGGAAAATCAGAATGGACTATTCAAAACATAGAATACATGTTGAGATCTTTCTCACTTGACTTTCAAGGTATGTGGGATCAATATTTACCTATAGTAGAATTTTCCTATTACAATAGATTCCATTCAAGTATTCAGATGGCACTATATGAAGCGCTATATGGAAAGAGATGTCACACACCAACCTGTTGAGACGATGTTGGTGAAAGAAAACTTGTAAGCCAAGAACTTGTTGATGAAAAATGGAAAAGGTTAAGGTTATACAAAACCACATCATAGCAGCTCAAAGTAGGCAAAAGTGTTATACTGATAACCAAAGGAATTATTTTGAATTTCAGGTAGCAGATCATGTTTTCTTGAAGGTATCTCTATGAAAGGGTATTATACGTTTTGGTAAGAAGGGTAAATTGAGTCTCAGGTACATTGGACCTTTTGAAATTGTAGAACAAATTGGAGTTGTAGCTTATCATTTGGTAGTGCCTCTAAGTGTCTCTTAAGTTCATAATGTGTTCCATGTATCACTATTGAGAAAATACATGCCTGAACTAATGCATGTACTCACCAATGAGGAAATTGAACTGGAACCTGATCTGTCTTATTGTGAAGATCCTACCAAAATTCATGATACAGGAGAACAAGTGATGAGAAATCAGACGACTCTTCTGGAAAAAGTTCTATGGAGAAACCAGAAGATGGAAGTGGCAACATGGGAATTTGAGGAACTTATGATGAAGACCCACCCAAATATTTTTATGTAGTAATATTCTAGAAATTTCAAGGGATAAATTATTTTAAGGAGGGGAGAATGTAACACCCCAAGCTTCCACAGTACGTTTCCCTTTGAAGAATACAATATCTTGTGTTGTACACAACTTCGAGTTTAAACACACCACAACCAATCAGATTAGCCATTATGAATAGTAATACCAAATTTTTGAAATTTTATAAATTTTATCTTTCAAAATGGACTTCATTTTTGGATTCAAAATATCAAAATAATCTTAGGGTGAATTTTTGGTATTCTTTCAAAAAATTTCAATTTTTGATGAATAGTGAAAAAACACTGCGTTATTAGTTAAAATCGAATTTTTATTTAAATAATTAGTTATTTTATTATATTTTATTTTAGATAAAAATAGATATATAATACCTATATATGTTCAATGTAATTCATTGGAGTCATTTTATAATAAGTTTATATATATAAAATTTTATCGAACTTTTTACCGTCTTTTACCCACCTCCTAGGAGAATTTTCAAATTTGTATAAAACTTAATTTTACCTCTTCTGTGGTTTGAATTTCAAAAATCCAAGAGACACGCCTAATATCAGTATGTAAAGTGTGGTTCAATAAGATAGAAATAATTTTTGGTGAATAGTATCTTTTGACTTTTATTTACCGCGATTAAAAGTAAATAGGGCATTTAAGGGTAAAAATGATATCAGAATTACCCTAAAACATATCCTAATTTTATTGGATAGGTATAATTCAACCAAAAACAATATTAGGAATAAAATATGATCCTTTTTGGTCCACTTGGATTAGATTAGGACATTTATTATTATTTTATTTAAATTATAGTTAAAATAGTTAAATTCAAAGTTTAATAACTAAACCATTTTTAATATAGGGTTACACACAATATAAATTCAACTATAGATATTACATAGAAATATAAAAAAGATTTAATACATAATGGTATTTTATTTATAATTTTTAGATATTAAATAATTGAATTTATTTATGAAATAATGATGATACAATAATTACCTTATTAAAGAAAGATTAAAATAATTGATATTATTAATATCTAAATAAATGTAATTTGAGACTTTTGATAAATTACACTAATTTTATAGGTTAATATGACCTCTTAGGGTTGATTAAATAATTTTTGTTCGAAGTAATCATACTTTTATGATTTTTACAAATATCAAATACTAAATAGTGTCCAAATTGACATAATTGAGTTTTTAAAACAAATACTATATTATTAGTGGATATAATATTCATAAAAATACAAGGTTCATCCAAATGACTTATATAAAGTTATATATATTAATAATGAAACACTTGGAGTTCTCTTGGATGTTTATAGTACTTTTATTAACCATATAATATAAAAATACTGAGAGACGTGGTAAATGACAAACTATTTAACTAAGGGTTAAATCTAAAAGATAAGGTTAAAATGGTGTCCTAAACCTGTCTAAAACCTATTTGTTGATAGGGTTTCGACCCATACCCATCTCATACTTTAAATAAATCATTTAGGAGCCATTAAAAGTAGAAAAGTATTTTATTATAAAATAATATTTCAAGGTTTTCCTAAAGTGACCCTCACCTCTCTTATAAAAAGGCACTTCACCTTTTCTTAATTTAACAGCTCCAAAGACTTTTGTCTTGTCGAAAACCTACCCAAATATCCTCCTAACTTTAGTCTATTCATCCTAGAGGACTTACTTGTGTCATAAATCCAACCTGAGGAGCACTTTTGATCAAATCAAAAGGAAGAACCCATAGAAGTGGTAAATATTTCATCACCTCTTTCAAATTCTTTTCTTCTTACACTTCTTATTTATTTGTTGTTTACATTATAAAATAATAACTCTATTATATTATAAATACTATTATTCTATTATAAAAATGGTATAACCATATTCATTATTCTATCCAACCTATAAATGACAAATTCATCATACGTGCATACGTAAGGATTACCGTTTCCACATCGTGGTATAGTTTGTTATTCAAACACATCAATATTTGGATGGGTATAATAATGAGTATAAATGATGTAAATAATAAATACAACATGTTAATGATTATTTATATATGATATACCATCCAATTACATACAATTTATCCATCAACATAATGATATTTTCACTCGTGCGTACATACGGATTACCGTCTCCATGAACGCGATGGGATTCATTCCCCATCGTAATCATTCAAGAATAATTTTCATTTCATGATTAAAAATAATGTTTATGAACATAATATGATTCTATATATGAATCAAATACATCCTTTTCATAACAAACATGGCTTATATAACCAAGCATATAAAGGAAAACGAATAAGTTAACTCTTAAAATGATGATACTACTAAAATATTATTAACAGAGAAATATTATAATATCATATATCATATCATATTTATGTATATAGATCTTGTATAATTTAATAACAATTATTTAACTATTTTACATGAGTTTAACATTCCCTAGACCAAGGTAAGGGTTAATTCTACAATCTCTTTACTTATCCGAGGTTGTAAATACGTAAGCATCTAATGGGACCTTTTTATTATCCACATCCATGTTTCCTAAAAATGTATTTCAAAACGTTTTTACTATTTTATATACTATGGGTTAAAGTAATTTATACCCTTATTTGACCATATATGTGTTGAAAGTAATCTTTCTACTGTTTTCCAAACAAGGTACTTTATGACCTTTTTGAAAAAATTAAGGTGAGAATATCTTTTTTTAACTTATATGCCAGGTGTGTCTATTTTCCACCATTATATCATAATCAAAGATTCCCATTAAATATTATAAGAATATTTTCAAAATAAATATTTTCTTTTAAAATTGTATGACTATTAAATGATTTCAAAATAAAAAGATATATTTCTCTAAAAAAGTTTTGATTTAATCTATGTGAACATCCTTTGATGGATTTAAAGATTGTTTGAAGTTGATTTATTATGATACAAAAATTACATATTACATTAAAGGTTTTTTGATATGTTTGACCTGGATGTGTTATTTTTACACCATTCATGGTTTATGGATAAGTTATTGACATTTCATATGCTAGTTTTGATATGAATGTTTATGTTATATTTAAACCTTTTCATATGAGGAATGAATTGGACTTAGTAAGTGATGGGTGGAGCCCTATATAGCTCCTTTATGCATAAATAGTTCTCATGAGACAAACTAGTGTCTTGGCATAGAGCCTTGAAAAAATATTATTTGTTGTCTTTGCACAAGGCCTTAACTATGTGGTTATGAAGTCTGGCATTATGAATTCCGTCATTATGAAAGTGCCTATTGATATTCCATGTGATTATTCGAATAGTAGAATATCCATGTGAATTAGTAAATGGAATTATTTGATTTATCTTTTCCATATTATGCTGAAGTTTAATTTTGAAAGGATTTTTTTAGTCTTATACATTGCCTTAAATGTTTATGATTATTTATGAAAGTTTTCACTATATTGTTATCCTTAATGAGCATCTGAGCTCATCCCTTCCTATGTTTTATTTTTCCCAAGATGTGAGGAAGTATGTTATGGTTGAACTACAAGGATAGGATAAGGATATAATTGTTTTTAAAAGGGGTTAAAATGTTGTTGATGTTTTTATTTCATGATCTAATGTAAAACTTATGAATGTATCTAGTACTTATAAGGATACTGAACTGATCAGTGTTTCAGGACATGATTCCTTGTATCATGAAAATGTTATGTAATAATGCACCAACTCTAGGTAACTGGGTTCAGGGTGTTACATCTCTTCTCATGAATCTCACGGTAAAAATCTTGGAGGAGGAGAATCCACCAAATGAGGTTGGACTTGGCTTCAAGTTTCTTTAGGAGGAAACAAAGTGTAGCATGATCAGAGAAGATGACAATTTTTGACCTGATAAGATATGAACAGATTTTTTCCAAGTAAAACATAATAAAAAGAATTTCTTTTTCAGTGGAATGAGGAGCCTTCTCAACCATTTGTGATAAAACTTCCCCAACTGCAAAGTTAGAGGCATCACACATAAGCTCAAAGGGAATATCACACATTAGTGGTTGGATTTCAGGAGGTGATGTAAGACTCATTTTTAGTGAATTAAAAGCATACTCACATTTTTTATCTAATAAAAACTCAGGATCCTTTTGTAATAATAGAGACAAGGGAAGTTCGGTCTTACTGAAGTCTTTAATAAACCGATGGTAAAAACCATCATGAACCAAGAAATATCTCACCCCACGAACACATTTTGGATATGTAAGGTTTGGAATTAATTCATTTTTTGATTTATCAACTTGAATTCCCTTATTTTAAAAGATATGCCCAAGAACTATCCCTCGCTCAACCATGAAATGACATTTATCAAAATTTAAAATAAGATATTTTTCAATGCAGCGACGGAGGACAGAACATATGTGTTCCAAACAATCATCAAAAGAAGAACCATATATTGTGAAGCCATCTATAAAAACTTACATAAAATTCTCAATTTACTTTGAATATATAATCAACATAAAATTCTACAAACTACCAGGAGAATTACAAAGACCAAAAGGAATCTTTCTGTATGAAAATGTGCCAAATGGACACATAAATGTTGTCTTTTATTGATCCTTAGGGGCTATATAGATTTGAAAATTACCCAAATATCCATAAAGGAAAAAATAATGGGACTTACCAACCAATAGTTCTAACATTTGGTCAATGAAATCTATTGAAAAGTGGTCTTTTCATGTGGCTTGATTCAGTCGACAGTAGTCAATACAGAATCGACAACTGTTTTGCACATGTGTTGGAACCAATTCATTCCCTTCATTTGAAACAACTATTATTCGTATTTTTTGGGATAATTTGCACTCGACTAACCCATTTATTATTAGATATAGGATAAATGATCCTTGAAACATGTAATTTACTGACATCGAATTTTACCACTTCAACAAGAGTGGGATTCAACCGGCATTCAGATTTTCTTACAAGCTTATCCTCATCGTCCGAAAGTATATGGTGCATAAAAATAGATGGGATAATCCCAAGAATATCACCAAATTCCCATCTTGTCTCTTTTTTAAACTCTCTAAAAAGGTTGAGTAATTTTTATTCTTGTTGTGGAGAGAGGTTAGTATAAATAAAGACGATAAATTGGTCAATACACTCAATATATGCATATTTTAATTAGAAGTAAGTGGTTTAAGTTCCAACAACTATGGTTTTTGGATTGAGGGAGGGTGTTTAAGGGGATTGAGGTCCATGAAACTATCTATCTTCTCATGTTTATTCTCTAAGGATAGTGAATATATTGAAATGATGTTTTCAGAATCATCGATGGTCATGGGTACCTCAGAATGATCACAATCATCAATTAAAGAAAAAAAATTACACTTTTTAGAACCCACATAACACTCAAAACATGAATCAAAACTCAAATAATCCAAGGGTGAAGAAGAGGAAAATGAATCTGAGTAATGGTTGAGGAGATAATCGTGTGTGTGTGCATAATTTGAGAGAAATTTTATTGAATAGATAGGAAGAGTGGAGTGCTCTTGAAGGGGTGTTTTATAGCCTCAAGGACATTAAAAATTACCTTTTTTCCACTAAACTACATGGAAAAAATACCACTGTGAACGTTGATGATCATCTTTTCTATTTTTAGGAATGACCTCCCAAGTATGAGAGTTGAATGTCCTTGAGTTCCCGGTAACATCCATCTCAAAAATATAGAAATAAGTAGGAAATAATAGATTCTTTAATCTTACAAGGACATCCTCAATAAATCATGTTGGATGCATAGTACTCCGGTTAGAAAGTTACATGACAATTCATGTTGGTTGAAGCTCTCCAACCTATAAAGAAGTATACACGGAGTGAGGAATTACATTAATGGATGCACCAAAATCTAACATAGCATCTGAAAATAATGTCTCCCCTATGGTAAAAGTTATCATGAATGTTCCTAGATCCTTGCAATTAGTTGGCATTATAGGTTGAATCAAGGATGAGACATTCCTCCCCATTTTGACTCTCTCATTCCCCTTCATCCTTCGTCTATGGTTGCAAAGTTTTTTAATAAATTTGGAATAATGAGGAATTTTCTTGACTGCATCCAATAAAGAAATATTAACTTGAAAATTTTTAAATGTATCCATTATTTCAATATCAATCTCATTATCAGAATATTTCTTATATTTAGAGAGACTTTGGGGGAAAAGAAGAGGAATGGATTGTTTATTTGAATCATCAATTATAATTTAATTACCATTTTTATTTTTTTTTTCTTCATTGTAATCTTTAATGGGTGGAGAAATAGTGTTTTCAAGAGGGGGACATACCTTTTGTAGAGAATTAGTCGAAAGAGAATCTTTTTGACCACTGTTGACGCTCCTTTCGTCAGAGAATCTAAAGATCGGAAAAGGGAATATCTGAGCTCAAAGTGATTCAACCTTTGAAGAAAACATCAAAAATCGACAAAGGCATGAACAAAGGATCGACAGCAACTGCACCGCGCAAGTTTTATCACTGTCGCGCAAGTACACTTGCGCGACACCCTTGGTCGCACAAGTGACTTGCGCGACCTAAGTGGTAACCGCCCGGTAACCGCCCGGGGTCTTCTTTTGCCTATAAATAGACCCTGTGGGCCCCCCATTCGAGAGGATTTTTTTTCAGAAACTCGGATTGAAGCTCCTGACGCCCAAGTCTCTTCTCAAAGCTTCCGGAACACTTCTAAGGTAATTTCTTACCTAGAACAGAAGATTTAAAGAGAAGAAGGAAGGCCTAAGTGTTGAAACTTATCAAACACTTGCGCGCCGACTTATTTCCTTCAATATAACTTGCGCGTCCCTTTTCTGGAAGAACCTCAAGAAAATTCTAAAGGGTTTTAAAAGGAGTCGCTCAAGTATTTCAATGATGGTTGAAAATCGCACAAGTACACTATGTGTCACGCAGGTATACCTGCGCGACCATACTTGCGCGCCCACGGAAGACTTGCGCGCCTTGCAAGACTTGCGCGCCCCTATCTTTTTGGGTGCCCATCTTGCCCATTTTTACCCCTCTTAAGCCATCACACCTTTCCTTTTCAAGATTTTGTCTTCAAGACACTCTTCAAAGCCATTTATGGCATGATTTCTTGATTTGACTTCCTTATCTGAAAGGAATTCTTTGGAATCTCTCTCAAAGTCTAGTGATTTAAATATCCTTATGTCATTAAATATGGAGAGTTCATTCATTCAACCTCATCCTTTAAGATGAGACAATCCTAAATTGGGTCTCCTTTTCAGGAATAATCCCCAGTTATAAATCCTTTAATCTTGGGCATCTTCCTCAGGAGTAAGCCCCAAATTCTTAAAGTTCCTAAAATATGGGCATCCTTCTTAGGAATAAGCCCCAACCTCAAATCTTGGGCATCCTCCTCAGGAGTAAGCCCCAAACCTTAATCCCTAACCTGGGTCTCCTTTTCAGGAATAAGACTCAGTCATAGTCTTGGGCATCCTCCTCAGGAGTAAGCCCCAAACATTAATCCCTAACCTGGGTCTCCTTTCAGGAATAAGACTCAGTCATAGTCTTGGGCATCCTCCTCAGGAGGAAGCCCCAAACCTTAATCCCTAACCTGGGTCTCCTTTCAGGAATAAGACTCAGTCATAATCTTGGGCTTCCTTTTCAGGAGTAAGCCCCAATCATAATCTTGGGTTTTCCTTTTTAGGAGTAAACCTCAAGCCCCCCCCCTTAAAATTCTCTTAACTAGTCATAATTTACCTTTGATTTGGGTTTCCTTTTCAGGAGTAAAACCCAATCATAAGTCCCCTCTTAACTTGGGCATCCTCCTTAGGAGTAAGCCCCAAGATTAGAGTATTCAAATCTCCATAAAGCACATATACCTTTATGGACCCTGTTCCTGGATTTTCTCCCTAAAAGTAAATCCTAAACCTTCATCTATTTTGGGTAGTCAAACATACATAAGCCCCAAACAATTTCTTATGATTTCATCTTTCATGGCACAATTGTCTAAATTTTTACCAATACCTCTTGTTTCTCACACCGAGCATGACTCACGTGAGCTTAGAGTGTAAAAGTAATTATGACATTCATCTTTGATCCATCAATCATAAACATCATACTCCATTACTCGAACTACGTGGGTTCTGATTCCTTTTCCAAAACAAAGGATACGTAGGTAGCCCATTTATGGGTTCGATCCCAACTTTGAAATAATCTCTGTCCTTCTGAATGGCGATAAACTTAAAGTGCCCCACTGAGTGGCTTTAAAACCAGCCTGGTCATCATAATGACCAAGAGACTTTTATATAAATGTTTTGAAGGATACCATTGACCAAGAATCTCTAAACAGATATAGATGATTCTCTATTGATGAAGAACCTCGAATACATATAAAAGATTCTCTAAATTTCTTGCATATTTAATCATTGATTGTTAAAACTAAAGGAAAGCTCATTTTATACTTGGTAATGTAATAAGGATTCACGAACATAACTTAAATATATAAATAGATTCCCGGAGTAGACAATAATTCCCCTCAAAAATGTGTGATGAGTCCGACCTCCCATCCTCTCGACCAATGAAAATTCCTAAGCCTCATTAGTCCACATGCTAATGAGCGCCTGCCTTTGGAAAGTAGGTCCAAACGGATGTGGAATCATTGGATGTTTCCGGTTCTACGAACAAACCCGTTAGAAACCGATCAGAACGTTTGAATCTCCCATCCAGGAGGTCATCCCTGGATTCCGTGAGGAATCAAAAATGGTGAACCTGACGTGAATCCTTAACCAAGTTAAAGTGATATTCTTCTTATTTGTTAGGCCCCTTGGGCCCACAAAGAAATCATTGACATATGCTCATCCAAAAGATGCAGTGGCCGGATTCATCTTGATTATGTCTGTTATGTGGAACATGCACTCTTTTCTCAAGATCTTCTGCAAAATGGCTTTCCTTAAATTCACCCCTGTAAATACTGCTGCTGTGAACACCTCTACTGTGAGGTCTGCTGCTGTGAAAACCAATGCTACTACTCCTGCTGGAACGTCGTCCACTCTAAGGATGACATCACCAACTCAGCGTCTTCAACCCTGGGTTTCTAATGCACTGGTTAAGGAGTACCGTCGCAACGGTACTATCCCAACTCTGGAGGCCGCTCGTCAAGCCCTCCAAGTTAACAACTCTACCTGGTCGTCCGGACAACGGCGGCCAGCAATCAAGAAGCAGGCGGTGCTGACTACCGTCTCCAACCGTTTCGGGTCGTTATCCCCGGAATGCAATTTCCATTCACTCCCTTACTCTGAGGAAGTGAATGAGCAGGTCCCTCAGGGCCTTAGTTCAAAAGGACAGGAGTCCTTCCCAAGGGCTCCCATCAACAATCGCCACCAGACTCGTGCGGTAGTGCGCCCTCAACATGATGAAGGTACCGACTCCAGGCATTAAGCTCAGGTTCCTTGAACCCGAGCAGGCAAGATGAACCGCCAGAGACGGAATCCGGTAAACAATGTGCAGGTTGTCATCCCTACCATCTCCAGAGAAGTCCACCAACCTAACTTGGTGACAAATAACGAGCAGGCACAATCACCTGCCCGTTTTAATTCCGTTGTCCAGCAGACTCGTCTGGCAGCATCAAGCCAATCCCGCCAGGCAATTCCGGTCGAGTACCATAGGTAGGAACATACACCTGCTTATACATCACCAGTTAGTCAGCAGGCTCGTTTGACTACATATGATGGATCTCGTCAACCGCGTTTGGCGAAGTGTAATCAGCAGGCACATACACCTGCTAATACTAATCAAGCCTACCAACAGTCTCGCTTGGTAGCGCACAGAGAAGTCAGTCGGAAAGTCCCGATGAAAAACAGGAGGCAGACTCAACTCTCTGCCTCCACACTTGAGTACTGTCAGGATTCACTGACAGGAAAAGGAGGACAGGAGCAGGCACATACACATACTCCAAGCCCGGAATGGACGTATATCCCCGTTCTGGCGGCTTAAGTCACCAAACATATTTTTTCAATGGTGAAAGAGCAGAAGGAAATTCCTGCTCATATTCTGGATGCTTGCCAGGATATCATAACAGCTTCAGCATCATCACAGGGACAGACACATAAATCTATCCCTAGCAATGGAGTGACACATCAACGATTCACTCCGGAACAGACACACACATCTGTTCCAGTCCAAGAGGGTTATGGGGCATACTCCCCCATATCATACGGACAACCAAGTCAGGCACATACACCTGATTTGAGTGGAGATCGTCAGCCTAACCTGACCATATTTCCTGATCAGGCACATACACCTGCTCAGAGCAATCACTTTCGTCATCAAGTGGTTTCTAAAGCGAGTAAGAAGGCATCTAAGAAAAAGATCAGCCCAGCACAGTCAGAAGATCAAAGTCCAATCTGCAACAAGGCCTTACTCGATGCTGGAGTTCTTGAAGCCCTCAGACATTTATCTGTCGGAATTCAAGATTCTACTCCCTCAGTTCCCAATAACGGGAACATTAATTCTGAAGGTCTTCAACAGAAACTTCCTCATGAAGACTTGCTTCATGAAAATTCGTTCAATCTTGAAGTTTCTTCTTCAGATGAGAGCCAT
Organism: Viscum album; assembly: GCA_963277665.1. Classification (NCBI taxonomy): domain Eukaryota; kingdom Viridiplantae; phylum Streptophyta; class Magnoliopsida; order Santalales; family Viscaceae; genus Viscum; species Viscum album. The sequence continues at coordinate 201,462,579 of OY728163.1, read as the reverse complement.
AGGAACCCTCTGTGTGGTCAGAAGACCAAGGAGGAAGAGATTTCATCTTTTTCTGTAACCCATCATGACGGTCCTCCTCATGGTGATGAACTTCGCTGCGAAAGTCCTCTCCGCAGTACTGATTCACGTTGTCTCGAAAATTCTTCAGAAGGCAATGTAGTGACGAGAAAGCCCTCCTATCTCGAGGCACTTGCAAACGTAAAACTAGTCATGTCTGATGCTTTACTATCGGCAGGTGAAACTCTTTCTCCATCAGAAGATAGCCTGGGGTTCAGGTTATTCTCCAAACCATCCCTGGGTCATTCATCTTCCAGCATGAATAGTGATTTCTCTACCAATCTTGTTGAATCCGATGAAGCAACAAGGAAACACCAACTCTGGTCCAAACAGGTAGAAGAATCTTCATTTAATGATAAAGAGGAAATGCTGAACATGAGGAAAAAACTGGCAAAAGGTGAAGTACCAGTCATGTTTTGGCCTTTGGCTGACTCCCAGTACGACATTCCAAAGATGTTGACGGATGATGGAATACATGATATTCGTCTCAACATATGGAAGACTCTTTGTCAATTGAAGAAGAAAGTATTATCTTATGGTGATTATGAAAATCATATTAAGATAATAGAAGGGTTACAACGCCAGATTGATTTGGCATCTCTATCAGTCTCTCGGTATCCAAAGGCTGAAAAGCAACAGAGAACCCTTCAACGTTCATGCCTTGACGCACTATGAAAATTGTGTCAGTTAATTGCCAATGCTCCATCTGATGTTCATATCAGAGGATGAGGTGTTCACGGAGTACTACATTTCACAGTTCTTTCCAGTCAGCAAGGCCCGCCGAAAATGTTCTCATGCAATGTTATTGCCCATGGCCGGCCACAGTCAATGGGATTTGTTCATAATCAAAAGCTTGCTCAAGAACAGGCTTCAACTAGTTCCTATCAAAATCAAGTATATAGAGAACAAGTTGTTGAATTGATCCTACATCAAGCAGGCGAGAATATTGCACAAGCCTCTCGTCTGGAGCAAACACGTCATCAAATGACATAAGTTTCAGAAATCATCCAACGGTCTGTTGAACCAGGTGATAAAAGTGGATACAGGTTAATGCATCCCGCTAATTTCCGAACTAAGATTCGCAATATCAAGAGAGATTTTAAGAAGATCTCAGACATAGCATGTCAAGAGACACCCCAGCTTTCCAGACTGGGGACTTCTCTAACCCAACCCTCAGAGTCAACAAATGGGATTCGAGGAGTTGAGCGGAAGCAGCAGGAACATCCCCAATCCACCGAACTGGGGACTTTTTCAAATCCTCAATCCCTCCCTCAGAGAAAGTCAGTATTCTCTCGATTAGGGAATAAGCCTCAAGAGGAACGAAGAGCCAAGCTTTCAGGAGATTATCTCCAAGTGACGGTTCTCCAAGAAGTTCCTGAGGGATCAAGTCAACGGAATGCCATGTCTCATCATGGATATAAAAGAAGACAATATCACAGAAATGCTAATAGAAAGGATTCCATGCAATATGCATCCATTAATGTCATCAATGCCGTTGCTGCTGATTCACCAGATGAGGCTCAATCAGAGGGATCAAACGAAGAGGTTCCTGCTCAAGAAGTTGCGCACACAGACCTAAATGAAGAAGGTGTGTGCACATGTAATCAAAGGCTTACCCAAAATCTAGGTATTCCTTAAAGTAACCCACTTCCCCCTCTCCGAAAAGGATCCAATAAGGGGAAAGGAAAGAATCAGGTTACTTCTCACCCTTCCTCTGAAGGAGGTCAATCGCTCTCATTAGAGCAAAGGTTTGCACAACAGGAGGAAGAAATGAAAGAATTAAGAAGGTTGAATGCAGAACTACTTCAGAGTAGTCTTCTTCTTAAGAATGCTGAAGTCCGACAGCCGAAGGAATTTGTTGTAACTACTGAGATGGATCAAGAATATCCTCCTTTATCAGTATACCCACAGAGGTCTAATCCTACGGGTCAAACGCAACAACGGTTGGCAGCACTACCATCAGTTGCAGCACCAACCACCACATCTGTCCAAACTCCATTCATTGCACCTACCCAAAACCAAGTTCAACCTGACATTTCTCAAAAGTTAATAACTACTATTGAGTCATTAACAGCTCGGTTAGAATCTATGGAAGGGAAACGGGTGCAGGTTCAACCTGAAAAGAAAGTTTACCCTGAATGGGTAGATTCAATTTCTCCTCCATCCAGTTTTGGAAACCCTGTTTTCCCTACTTTCAATGGATCAGGCGACCCTGAACAACATTTAACGCATTACGTGTCTTGTTGTGATCCTATGATGGGAACTCCAGAGCAGCAAGAAGCAGTGAAACTCAGATGCTTCGTGCGAACCTTACAAGGGCCAGCTTTTGTCTGGTATACAAGCTTGCAATCCCAGTCAGTCATCAGATGGGAGGATCTTCGTCAAAAATTCCTTCTTCAGTTTAGCTCAACTTTGCCAAAAACGATAGTTTTCGATCTTACAAACTGCAAGCAAAGGGAAAATGAAAGAGTCTCTGATTTCATTGCTCGTTGGAAGGGATTAACGTATTCCCTGAGTTTAGCACTCCCTCAGGAGGAATTGTTGCCAATCTGTGTGACAAATTTGCGTGACGAATTACGCACGCCATTGATCCCTGTGAAATACACAGGAGGGTTTCGATACCTTACTTCAATCGCTCAGCAGATTGAAGATTCCCTTATACAGGCTAAGGTTAAATCTCGTGTAATTCCATCAGCTCCAGGAAGAAGAATGGGTAAAGCAGAAACTGCTACAGTTATGCTTAAACAAGAACCTGTACCTATTTCTACTTCAAAACCTTCATCTTCTCGAAGGGCTCCACCTCCTGAACACCAACAACAAAGGCTGTTTCGTCCAAATGATCAAAAAGATCAACGACGAAAACAATTTGAGGGTATGAAGAGTAAAACATACTCTTTCCGAAGTGAGCAAGTTCCTGGTTACTTCATTGCAGCTCTGGAAAATAATTTGGTTCAATTACCAGTGCCCAAGAGGCCAAACAAGGAAGGAGATGAAGACCGTCCCAATTATTGTCCCTTTCATCAAATGTTGGGGCATCCCATCCAGGAGTGTTTTGTCTTTAAAGAACTCCTGCAAAAGATGGTCAACTTGGGACAAGTCAAATTGAAGGGTTCTTCAGCTCATGTAACATGTATTACCGCTACAGATCCAGAGGAAGGAGGTGAGTGGCAGGAAGTCAAAAGCAAAACTGCGAAAAAATATGATGATTGGATGGTCAGAAAGACAATCAATCGGACCCATTCCATTTTGCGAACACAATTGAAGAAGCCAATTGTGTCTCCTACAAAAGCTGCAGTAAAGCCTCCATCAAAAGCTAAATCCTCAAAAGGGCAGCGTAATTCAAAGAAGAAAGAGGAATCAGGAGAAGATGAGTATGTATCAAAGCCTAAATTGTCTTTGACTCTGGCAGATTTCATGCCATCTACTTCAAAGCCACGGGCACCGCCCCATCAAACGGCACAACTTAAACAGGCTAACCAGGCAGAGTCTTTATCAGACGAAGAGTTAATCTTTGGTTCTGTTAATATGATTCAATTAATAGATCCATATTCCAGTCTTGATGAGCCTGAATTCCCTGTATCAAATAAGGGAATCCGAGAAAGTTCAAGAGGTTCGGGATATAGGGGAAGACGTGGATCTTTCCGAAGCCACTACTCTAATTTTACCCCTACTAGCGCTGTATATGCAGCAGAAACTCGTGGTAGAGCCCTTCAGCGAGCTCAAAAAGAACAAGCAAGTTCTTCTGCCAATGGCCAACTCAGTTTTGGCACAGTTATTTTGGAAGACCGATTAAAGGTTCCATCTTCTTTATCTCAGCAAGTAAATGGATCTAATCAGTCTAATCTTCCAAAACCAAGGATGTTTCCAACTTCAATACAAGATGCATCAGCTTCCAAAGCATCTGCTTCCAAGGTACCTGCTAAACTGCATATTCCTATTGGGAAACGCAGACCTCTAGATCAAAAGTATGATATATTGAAACACTTGGCCCAAGTACCAGCCAAGTTATCAATTTTGGATGCTTTGAATCTGTCAAGAGATCTTCTGGAAGCACTCATCGAAGCTTTGTCAAGTCCTCAGGAGTTTGAAGCTGAAATTGCTGCAGCTGAAATCTATCACATAGAGAATAATCCTGCAGAATGCCATGCAATGATATCTTTTACTGATAAAGATGAAGATGATGTTGTGCATGGGCACATAAAACCTTTGTACTTATCTGGAAAAGTCAATGGTGTATATATTCGAAGAGCTTTCATTGACAATGGTTTAGGAGTCAACCTCATGCCCATTCATACACTTCGTCGATTGGGCCTCACGAAATCTAATTTATCTCCTTCTACCATGATGTTACAAGGATATGATAAAAATGAACAAGAACCACTGGGAGAAGTTACACTCAGAACTCAGTTTGGAGATCTTGTTTCCAATTCGGATTTCATGATTGTTGATCAAGACTCAGCTTTCAATATCTTGCTTGGAAGACCCTGGCTACATCAGCATGCAGCTATTCCGTCATCATACTATCAATGTCTCAAATACTATTTCGATGGTCAAGTTGGAACATTGTATGGTGATAAGGCCCCATTCAAGACATGTGAGTCTCAATACATTGAGGCGTAATTTTATCACATGAAGGGTAGAGAAAAATCTACAATGAAGGAAATTACCAAAGTTAATGCTTCATATGGTTTGGAGAAAATTCCAATAAATCCATTTTCACATGTGAGTACAGATTATGTGTTACCTATCAGTCAAATTGAAAAAATAGGCCCAAATCAAAATACTCTTACGGAAAGATCCATAATGTCAATTACAGCAATCGAGCCAGACAACATAGGAGAAATTGGTAACTTACCAAGCAGTGATGAAAGCATAAGTGGTGACGTTTTCATTTCGTCTGCTGAAGTCCAACAAGTCTATACTTCTCTAATCAGGCCAGAAGAAGTTATAACAACACCAGAGGTGAATAATGATGTCGATTCTCAATCCATCATCTCCTCTTTATTTCCCAAAGAAGACCCTTTATCATCAATAGGGTCGGAAATGGAAGCTTCTTCTTCAAAATTTGAAAATTTTGACATCTCTTATGATCATGAGAATTTCGTTTTTTCATCTACTTTGCAAGTAGAAATGGAAGAAATAACACATGATGAAGAGGAAGAGGAAGATCTTAGAGATTCTCCTCCAGCATTTGAAGAGGGTATCTCCACCACTGTGGATGAACTCAGAGAAGTAAATCTGGGTACAGAGAAAGATCCACGCCCCACTTTAATTAGTGCGGCCATGACCCTTGAAGAGAAAGAGATGTATATTTCTTTTCTAAAGAAAAATAAAGATATTTTTTCTTGGAATTATACAGAGATGCCTGGCCTTGATCCTGATGTTTCCACCCATCATTTGGGTTTTCCAAAAGAACATCGAGGATTCAAGCAAGCCGCAAGAAGAACACACCCAACCTATGCTTCCAAAATTGAGGCTGAAGTGGATAAGCTTATCAAAGCTAACTTCATCAGAGAAGTTCAATATCCCAAGTGGTTGGCTAATATTGTCCCTGTAAAGAAGAAGAATGGACAAATTAGGGTTTTCATCGATTTCAGAGATCTTAATCGGTATTGTCCTAAAGATGATTTCCCAGTTCCGATTACAGAACTCTTAATTGATGCGACGGCTGGCTATGAAGTACTTTCTTTCATGGATGGATATTCTGGATATAATCAGATCCGAATGGCCCCAGAAGATGAGGAATATACAGCCTTCAGATCTCATCAAGGTGTGTTTTATTACCAGGTGATTCCCTTTGGTTTAAAGAATGCAGGTGCAACATATCAACGCGCCATGCATCGTATCTTCAAACCTCTTTTAGGGAAGTTTGTTGAATGCTATGTAGATGATTTGGTGGTTAAATCCAAAAAATGTTCTAATCACTTGGCTGATTTGGAAGTCATATTCCACAAGCTTCGACAACATAATTTGAAGATGAACCCCTTAAAATGTGCTTTTGGGTTAACCTCAGGAAAATTCCTCGGCTTTGTTGTATGCCATCGTGGTATTGAATTCGATCCTGAGAAGACCAAATCAATCCTTGGTATGTCACCTCCTCAGAATTTGAAAGAATTAAGAGGACTTCAAGGACACTTAGCCTATATTCGGCATTTCATCGCCAATTTGGCAGGCAAAAGTTTACCCTTTACCAAATTATTGAAGAAAGGAGTCACTTACCAGTGGACTGAAGAATTTCGAAAAGCATTTGATGTTCTCAAGAAATAACTCTTGAGTCCACCAGTACTCATGCCACCTGTTGAGGGTAGACCTCTTATCCTCTATGTGATATCTTTAGAGCGATCATTGGGTGCCTTTCTCACTCAAAAGAATGATGCTGGGAATGAAAATAGTCTCTACTATCTCAGTAGAACTATGCTTGAAGCAGAAACCCGGTATTCAAGTATTGAAAAGTGCTGCCTAGCATTAATCTTTGCAGTTCAGAAACTGAGACACTACTTGCAACATCATGAGGTCCAATTGGTATCTCGTAATAATCCGCTCAAATTCATCCTTAGTCGTCCAATGCTTACAGGAAGTCTGGCAAGGTGGGCGGTTATTCTACAGCAGTTCGACATTCAGTATGTGTCTCAAAAGGCAATTAAGGGCCAAGATCTGGCTGATTTCCTGGCTGAACATCCTTCAGTGGAAGACACGTATTCAGATATCGAACTCCCTGATGAGGAAGTTTTTTCTATTCAAGAGAGTCCTCAAACATGGGAAATGTATTTTGATGGTGCTTCTAGAAGTCCAACAGGGAAGAAAATGGAAATTCCTAAATTCAACAAAGTTGGTTTAGGAATTGTGCTCATTTCTCCAGATAAGGCAGTGTTACCTTATTCCTTTTTGTTGTGGGAAGGTGGTACCAATAATGAAGCTGAATACCAAGATCTCATTACAGGCTTGGAGTTAGCGCTTCAAGCACAAGTGAATCACTTAAAGGTGAAAGGTGATTCAGACCTGGTAATCAAACAAGTCAATGGGGATTATGCCATCAGAAAAGAAGAATTAATCCCTTTGTATGATTACGTCAGAGAGTTAATGTCAGAGTTCCCTTCAGAACCGACATTTTCTTATGTCCCAAGATCACAAAATGCTCAAGCTGATGCACTGGCTAATATAGCCACAACTTTAGCAGATCCAAATCGGGACGAGACAACCATCTGTATTGCCCACCGTCGTGCAATTTCACCTTATGTTCAAGTCAGAACAGAGGAAATTAATGAAATTAGTCCCATTCCTGAACCATATGGTCATACTACAAGATGGATGTCACCTATCAGGGAATACCTTCAAAATGGAACACTTCCACCTGATAGAGTCGAGAAAGAACAAATTCGGCGACGTGTGGTCAATTTTACTCTTTATGATAGCCCAAACCACCTCGAGAAAATTCTCTACAAACGTGGTTTTTATGGAGTTCTCTTCAGATGTATTGATGGTGAAGAGACAATGGCTTTCATAAAAGAAGTGCATGCAGGAGTCTGTGGTGCCCACCAGTCTGGACATAGACTGTCTGATCAAATTCGAAGGCTTGGATACTTTTGGCCTTCAATGATACAAGATTGTGTTAATTTCACAAAGAAGTGTCATTCATGCCAAGTATATGCCAACTTCATTCATAAACCTCCAGAGTTACTTCATACAGCTAAATACTCATGGCCATTTTCCACATGGGGAATGGATGTGGTGGGACCTTACCCTTCAGCTACGACCAAGCAGTTTAAGTACTTTCTTACTGCTACTGATTTCTTTTCCAAATGGGCAGAGGCAGTACCTCTCAAAGAAGTCAGTTCTAAATGCATTGTTAGCTTCATCAAGTCTAACATCATTACTAGATTTGGTGTCCCTCATACCATATTGACGGACAACGGCACCAACTTCTGTTCTTCTGAGGTAAAGAAATTATATCAAGAATACAACATTAAGTCCAACCATTCATCTCGATATCATGCAGCGGCTAATGGCCAAATAGAGGACTTCAACAAGACTCTTTCAAATATACTGCAAAAGATGGTGGATAAAGATAAGAGGTCATGGCCTGATAAACTCTTTCATGCTTTATGGGCTTATCGGACTACCACTCGCAATGCAACGCGGTCAACTCCATATTCATTGGTATATGGAACAGAAGCAGTCTTTCCAATTGAAGTTCAATTTCCCTCACTCAGAATAGCCATTTGTGATCAGTTATCTACAGATGAGCAATCCCAAAAGCGGTTGAATGAATTGGAACAGTTAGATGAGAAAAGATTGTGCACTTTGCACCACTTGAAAATCTATCAGAATCGAATAGCACGAGCTTTTAACAAAAAAGTTCGTCTTCGTTCATTCATTCAGGGAGAATTGGTATTGGTTCTCAGAGCACCAATGATACCAGGAAAGAAGCCTCCCAAGCTTGAACCAAAATGGGAAGGACCTTATTCAATACATAAGGTCTACTCCAATGGAGCATATTCTCTAATCTGAATGGATGGAGAACACATCACGACTCCAACTAATGCCAGATTTCTGAAGAAGTATTTTGTATAAACACAAAATATTGTTCCCAGATCCAAAACAATCACATTGGTTCATGATTTTGTCCTACATGACACTAAACTGTATTAGTCCTAGCTACATGACTTTAAACTGTACAACAATGTTCTATCGTCCAACATGATGTTAAACTGTATAAATGTTCTATTGTCCTACATGACACTAAACTGTATTAGTCCTAGCTACATGACTTTAAACTGTACAACAATGTTCTATCGTCCAACATGACGTTAAACTGTATAAATGTTCTATTGTCCTACATGACACTAAACTGTATTAGTCCTAGCTACATGACTTTAAACTGTACAACAATGTTCTATCGTCCAACATGACATTAAACTGTATAAATGTTCTATTGTACTACATGACACTAAACTGTATTAGTCCTAGCTACATGACTTTAAACTGTACAGTAATGTTCTATCGTCCAACATGACGTTAAACTGTATAAATTTTCTATTGTCCTACATGACACTAAACTGTATTATGTCCTATCTACATGACATTAAACTGTACAGAAGTTCCTATATTTTGTCTGAGATGACATTAAACTATATTGTGTCCTAGAAACATGACATTAAACAGTGTGGCACTTTCATCATCCAGCATGACGATAAACTGTAAAAAGTCCCCAGAACTGATATCCTCATATTGGTTCACCTTAGTCCTAGCTACATGACTTTAAACTGTACAGCACCAGTTCGTCCTTGCTATATGACGTTAAACTATACAGAAATGGTCTAGTATGACTTTAAACTGCAACTTCATCCCACACGACATTAAACTGTGAAAAAGTTCCCTAAACCTTCCAGAAAGACATTAAACTGTGACGTCCTAACTACATGACGCTAAACTGTATAAAAGTCCCTCACGTCCGGAAAGACGTTAAACTATATAATCATCAAAGGTCCAGCATGACATTAAACTGCACAATCCCCCTTTCGTCCAATATGAAGTTAAACTGTATTGTCCCCATCGTCCTAACTACATGATGCTAAACTGTACAAAAAGCCCTTGATATGTCCTACATGACATTAAACTGTTATTTTGTCCCTGCTACATGACACTAAACTGTGCAGCACCAATAGTCCTAACTGCAAGACTTAAACTGCATAGTCCCTTTTTTATGTCCTACATGACATTAAACTGTGCATCGTTAAGGTTGTTATTACCTCTTGTTTCTCACACCGAGTATGACTCACGTGAGCTTAGAGCAAATATCAACCATAATACTCCCTTTGGGGCACTAACCATGTGTAAGTCCCAACAACATTTTTTATTAGATCATTGTCCCCAAGAACAACTTGATCATTAATTCATTCTTTAATTGAACTACACAGACTTTGATCCTTGCCCTCCAGGCTGGGTATGTAGGCAACCTCCCAGGGTTCAAGCCCAAAAATAATCTCTTCACATCGGTTCACCACCATCTCATATGATGTTGATTCGTGAAACCACCCCTAGAATCAATATTTTTTTACATTGATTCACTTTCGTCCTTGTTATATGACGTTAAACTATGCAACACTTTTGTCCGGTATGACAATAAACTACAATATTCTTTGATTTCCTCATTTGAGAGAGAACTATTATTGACATTGATTTTTCAATCATGGTTTTCATTTTCAAAAGACTACATGCATACATGGTAATGCCTAAATTTTTTATCTTAGGTTAAAACCATCATTGCACTAAAGTCCCCTTTCACCCTTCACATATATGAACAAAATTTGTACAAAGGGTAGTTCTAGAACTATGTGGGCTTAATTCCCATCCTTATGGGATACGTAGGAATGTTCGAGTATCCCTCGAATCCAGCCCCAAGTCTTTTGGGACTAACCCCAAATTTCACTTTCAGTCCCTTGGCTGAAAAGTCCTCATGAAAACACACACTGTGTATTCATTATTATGGCCCGAATTCTATGACCCTAAACTAAGATTTCTCATACTTTCGTCCTGCATGACGTTAAACTGCATTTCAAGAACTACGTATGGCTTGATTCTCATTCTTATGAGATACGTAGTGAAATCCAAAAATTTCAATTCAGGACCCAACCACAACATGATTATGGTTATCATTGACCTATGTATCTCTATATACATTGGACAATACCCATCTTTATGTGTTATAATCCTAACCTTAAATTTTTTCAGATCTTCATAACCCTTTTCATGACTTCTAGTCACAAAAATGTCAAACTTCTGAGAATTCTTTTGCCTGACTATGCAGCACGTGCCCATAGGTGGCCTTGCATAAACAGTCCACATAAAAGACTTGTCAGCTGAAAGATACTATTTATTTGACCATGCAGCTAATGCCCATAGGTGGCCCTGCATATTTCAACCCCCTAACGGGTTTTGTTAAATAATGGTAACTTCATTCTTGGGAAGAATGCCTCTTTTGTCCTCATTTGTCTTAAACGACAGTATGTAGGGATCCGCAAAAAAAAATCCATACTTAACATATTTGTCCCATATCCTTTTTCATGATCTGAAATTATTCAAGTCTATGGTTTATTCATCTTCCCTACGTTTGGGTCAGACCTTCGTAGGAGTGATATTCATCCAGTTCTTCGATATTCTTGTTCGGAAATATCTTTTCCATATTCAAGTACCTCTTTCCATACAACAAACTCTATACTTTAGAAAATTTGAATCTCCATAAACTTTCACTGGCTTTTAGCACTAGGAAAGTAAATTTCTAAGAGTTATTTCGCCTGACTATGCAGCACGTGCCCATAGGTGGCCTTGCATAAACAGTGCACATAACAGACTTGTTAGCCAAAAGATGCTATTTATTTGACCATGCAGCCAATGCCCATAGGTGGCCCTGCATATTTCAACCCCCTAACGGGTTTTGTTAAATAATAGTAACTTCATTTTTGGAAACTACTTCTTCTAATTCCTTTTAGCTCTTTTTCATATCATTCCTCAGATTCAAATATTCTTAAGCCATAGTTTACATTTTTTCTCTCATACTTGAGTATGGTAATATGTTTTTAGATAAATTGTCAAGGAATTGAATCCATTTTAATCCATTTTGGTCAAAGCTACTTTCGACCTTAAACATTAGCCCCTTTATGTCCGGCGTGCATGACTTTAAACTGCCCACACAAAAGACAAAGGAACTCTGAATAAAAGTCAAGTTCCATCTCACTAAATATACATTTTTGTATGATTTAGGTAATATTGAGCAATTAAAAGGTTCAAAGTTTGTAGGATTATTTGTAATAATCCTAGTAAAAATCAAACTATGCTTACTAGGCCCATTGGCTTAAGTAAATTTGAAGCAGGTAATGAAAGAATGCAGGTACAAATGATTGAAGACGAAAGTGTTTTTCATTGATACAAAGGAGTTAGAAGGACATCCACAGACTGGAGTCTCTTCTCTTTTTTCGAGAATTACAAGAGGCTTTCAACATAACACTTCATTTGATTTATGGCATCTCGAGCTTCATTAGCAACCACCTGGAATTCATTCATTCAACTGGATACAATAAGAGATGCAGTGATACCAGCTCTTCTTGGAACAATTGTAAAAGGATGTTCTTGAGTGCGGTTTGAGAAAATTTTCTACTGATCAAACAGTGACTCTGTTTCTGTCCAAGAGACTTGGAAGATGGATACATGGATTTGAGAATGGAGCATTGGAAGTAAAGAGCCATTTGGAGAGAGTACTCTTTTCAGATATTGCTCTAATATCATGTTTGTCTTCTCTCCACCAACCATTAGTGGAAAACATTTCAGCCCATGGGTTTGCCATTTTCATATATGCAAGGGAATGACATGGAGGAAGAATTTGAAAGTTCACACCATTGTTGTTACTCTTAATGCACAGCATAACCGAAATAGAGAAGTAGCAGTGCAGCTGCATCTCAGGTGTATAATTGTTTGCATTTGGAACATTGACTACTTGCAGATGACCATGACCACACAAAGACAGGTAGATGCTCCGTGGGAAATTAAGATGATATTTCTTCAAGTACTTATCCAAATATGGGAAAGTGCTGTCGCAGATATCATAGTAATCATGGCCAATAATGTTCATCATGCCATCAATCCGCTTGCTAGCCAGTTCATCAGCCGTTCCAATTCCCTTAGGAGCCATTGAATCTGCACAAAAGTTGAACAAATTTAACTCTTAAATGGGTTTATTTTTCATAAAATTTGTGAAAGAATTCGAAAAAAATGGCCAAGGCATTAAGTCGCGCAAGACTAAACAATGACGCGCAAGTATTTCGTGTGCCGCGCTAGTTTTTGACGCGCAAGTATAAACCACACAAATACGAATACCTTTACAGGATAGCGACAGCGAGGGAACAGTGGAAAAGCGACTTGCGTGGCTTAGGTGACCTGCGCGGCGAGAGCTCGAGAAGGTATGAAGTCCGGAAATATGGATACTTGTATGGAGGTGAGGCCGTGTATTTATAGGCCAGGAAGCCTATCTGCGCGCCGCACCCAGAGCGCTTAAGGCATGCGCGACGCAAACTTGCGCGCCACCCTCTGTGCACTACAGACTTGCACGCCTCCCTTTTCCTTTGGAGGGATTCGATTTCCTCAGAGTCAAATCCTCATTTCTCTCCGGATCCAACTCTGAGGGGGGACTTTTGTTGACGCTCCTTTCGTCACAGAATCTAAAGATCAGAAAAGGGAATATCTGAGCTCAAAGTGATTCAAAATTTGAAGAAAACATCAAAAATCGACAAAGGCATGAAAAACGGATCGACAGCAACTGCACCGCGCATGTTTTATCATTGTCGCGCAAGTACACTTGCGCGACACCCTTGGTCGCGCAGGTGACTTGCGCGACCTAAGTGGTAACCGCCCGGTAACCGCCCGGGGTCTTCTTTTGCCTATAAATAGACCCTGTGGGCCCCCCATTCGAGAGGATTTTTTTTCCAGAATCTCGGATTGAATCTCCCGACGCCCAAGTCTCTTATCAAAGCTTCCGGAACACTTCTAAGGTAATTTCTTACCTAGAACGGAAGATTTAAAGAGAAGAAGGAAGGCCTAAGTGTTGAAACTTATCAAACACTTGCGCGCCGACTTATTTCCTTCAATATAACTTGCGCGTCCCTTTTCTGGAAGAACATCAAGAAAATTCTAAAGGGTTTTAAAAAGAGTCGCTCAAGTGTTTCAATGCTGGTTGAAAATCGCGCAAGTACACTATGTGTCGCGCAGGTATACCTGCGCGACCATACTTGCGCGCCCACGGAAGACTTGCGCGCCTTGCAAGACTTGTGCGCCCCTATCTTTTTGGGTGCCCATCTTGCCCATTTTTACCCCTCTTAAGCCATCACACCTTTCCTTTTCAAGATTCAGTCTTCAAGACACTCTTCAAATCCATTTATGGCATGATTTCTTGATTTGACTTCCTTATCTGAAAGGAATTCTGTGGAATCTCTCTCAAAGTCTAGTGATTTAAATATCCTTATGTCATTAAATATGGAGAGTTCATTCATTCAACCTCATCCTTTAAGATGAGAGAATCCTAACCAGGGTCTCCTTTTCAGGAATAATCCCCAGTTATAAATCCTTTAATCTTGGGCATCTTCCTCAGGAGTAAGCCCCAAATTCTTAAAGTTCCTAAAATATGGGCATCCTTCTTAGGAATAAGACCCAACCTCAAATATTGGGCATCCTGCTCAGGAGTAAGCCCCAAACCTTAATCCCTAACCTGGGTCTCCTTTTCAGGAATAAGACTCAGTCATAGTCTTGGGCATCCTCCTCAGGAGTAAGCCCCAAACCTTAATCCCTAACCTGGGTCTCCTTTCAGGAATAAGACTCAGTCATAGTCTTGGGAATCCTCCTCAGGAGTAAGCCCCAAACCTTAATCCCTAACCTGGGTCTCCTTTCAGGAATAAGACTCAGTCATAATCTTGGGCTTCCTTTTCAGGAGTAAGCCCCAATCATAATCTTGCGTTTTCCTTTTTAGGAGTAAACCTCAAGCCCCCCCCTTAAAATTCTCTTAACCAGTCATAATTTACCTTTGATTTGGGTTTCCTTTTTAGGAGTAAAACCCAATCATAAGTCCCCTCCTAACTTGGGAATCCTCCTTAGGAGTAAGCCCCAAGATTAGAGTATTCAAATCTCCATAAAGCACATATACCTTTATGGACCCTGTTCCTGGATTTTCTCCCTAAAATTAAATCCTAAACCTTCATCTATTTTGGGCAGTCATACATACATAATCCCCAAACAATTTCTTATGATTTCATCTTTCATGGCACAATTGTCTAAATTTTTACCAATACCTCTTGTTTCTCACACCGAGCATGACTCACGTGAGCTTAGAGTGTAAAAGTAATTATGACATTCATCTTTGAGCCATCAATCATAAACATCATACTCCATTACTCGAACTACGTGGGTTCTGATTCCTTTTCCAAAACAAAGGATATGTAGGTAGCCCATTTATGGGTTCGATCCCAAATTTGAAATAATCTCTGTCCTTATGAATGACAATAAACATCAAGTGCCCCACTGAGTGGCTTTAAAACCAGCCTGGTCATCATAATGACCAAGAGACTTTTATATAAATGTTTTGAAGGATACCATTGACCAAGAATCTCTAAACAGATATAGATGATTCTCTATTGATGAAGAAACTAAAATACATATAAAAGATTCTCTAAATTTCTTGCATATTTAATCATTGATTGTTAAAACTAAAGGAAAGCTCATTTTATACTTGGTAATGTAATAAGGATTCACGAACATAACTTAAATCTATAAAGAGAGTCCCGGAGTAGACAATAATTCCCCTCAAAAAGGTGTGATGAGTCCGACCTCCCATCCTCTCGACCAATGAAAATTCCTAATCCTCATTAGTCCACAAGATAATGAGCGTCTGCCTTTGGAAAGTAGGTCCAAACGGATGTGGAATCATTGGATGTTTCCGGTTCTACGAACAAACCCGTTAGAAACCGATCAGAACGTTTGAATCTCCCATCCAGGAGGTCATCCCTGGATTCCGTGAGGAAACAACCACTACGAAATGTGACTTCACATACATTACCTTTCTCCTATGGATTGGAAATGGGGTGGGATTTTAGTTGTCCAAGACCTTCCATTTTAAGCTCACTGATGGTGTTTTCCAATTTGCCCACTTTAGTTCATGGGTCTTAAATAACTGATTGTGTGGTTTGTTGGAATTATAGGTTCTGGGTTTAAATTTTCTTCACCATATCCTCGAGGGTTGGTTTAGATTTTCGAGGAGGAGGATGATTGTTTTGAGAACTTTAAGGATAGGAAGGTTGCATAACTTGTCCTTGTTGATACCAACAGAATATGGGGGTAGATTGAGTTTCCTTCTTGTCGGTACTGGGGTTGTTCTTGCCACCCAGGGTTTGGATTTGGCCTTAATGGTTCTTGCTTGAAAGGTGGTGCTTTTTGGAATGAAATACCTGGGAAAACTATTGCACAAGACTCAGATGAATCTTGATGTTGTGGTAACTGGTCATAAAAATGAGTATTGTCATAACAAATACCACAATGTAATGGAACTTAAGAAGAGTGTGACTTACCTTGTGAATGAGATAATTGATTTAAAGTGTATGAATCTCCCCATGTTTATTATATTACTTTTGTTCCAGCTCTTAATAACATACCTCATGAACTCTTTGGGTTGGTTCAATTACTCGTGTACCAAATTTTTGTGCATTTAGAGCCACATTGGCTATTAATTCATGAGTGGCAGAAGGATTTTTATCAACAAGAGAACCACCAGCTACAATATCTATTATTCCAAAATCCATGGGGAGAAGTCCCTATTAAAAGTATTGGATTAACATTTGTTCACTAATTTGGTGGTGGGGGTGGCTTGAGAATTTTTTTTGAATCTCTCCCAGTATTCATGAAGGTTCTCTCTTTGTGATTTTCTAATGCCACAAATTTATTTCCTAATTGATGTAGTTCGGAAGGCTGGAATGAACTTCTCTAAAAAGATTCTCTTCAGGTAATTCCATCCCCTAATTGTGGTAGGTAGATAGTATATCCAGTCTTTTGATACACTATCAAGGTATAAATAGAAGGCCTTAAACTTAATTAGGTCCTTAAATACATTTTGGGGTTTCCTGGTGGAGCACACTATGTGAAACTCTTTAAGGTGTTTATGAGGGTCCTCATTGGGGAGACCATGGAATTTAAGAATAAGGTGGATGAGTCCTGATATCAGCTCAAAGTTGGCTTCTTATTAGAAATATTGGATGTATGATGGTTGGTACTCCACATCTGGGGTGGTCAGTTCTTTTAAGGTTTGATTATTTGCAGCCATGTTTTCTTGGGTTTGATTGGGTTTAATTTTTTATTGGTTTATGGACACATGAGGTTCTATAAGGGGTAGCTCAGTGTTACTTGATTGAATTTATCTAGATTCCTTGATTTGTGAATGGAGTGATTTTTCAATTTCAGGGTCAAATTCAAGTAGTGTTTCTTTACCAGATATTGTCATGACACAATGATGTCCAGTTTGATTGATTGATTATTTGTTGGTGTTTTTTGATTTTTTTTGTAAATTTTTATGGAGTATGAATGAAATAAAAATAATTAATAAATAAAATTAGGGAATATAAGAGAATGTTATACTAAAAAATTAGAGAGAGATATGGAGAAGAAGAAGAAAGACAGTGAGAGAGAGAGGAAGAACACACAAAAACAACCAAAAACAAAAACAAAAAACCCAAACAAAGATAATAAAATGGGGGTGTGGTATTGAAAGGAGTGATAATTAAGAATTAAAATAAATAAATAAAAGTAAATAATGAAAAAAAATGATATTTTATCCTTGGAAATAGTGCCAACATTTTATCGCATTGTCGAGCGCATCAAATTAGTTGTTTAGTTTTTACTATAATTTCTGCAGTATTGCTGCAACCCTAGGTCATCTCTCGACAGAGCCTTAGATAATCAACTCAAAAAGAGGGTTATGATTATGAAAATAGATGGGGATTGGGATTTAATAAAACTTTGGGTTTGATGATTAAATATTATAATAGAAAAATGGAAGCGATAAAACCTAGTAGAAATGAACAAGATTAATTAAATGTGATCAACCTAGGGAAATCTCATGATGCCCATCCTTCATCACTTCAAGAGATAGGGTTATGATCTTTTAATCCCTATTTTTTAACACCTAGAACTAAGATGTTACTGATTTTATACTAGGACACCTCTTAGGGTTCAGTCTAAAACACAAAATTATTCACCGTATACAACCAATGATTGGGTGATTTGTGTTCAACTTCATAACTGAAACTCACCAAGAAACACACGAAGAACTCGATGCACTATCCAGGTTTGTATGAAATTTAAATGTTTTACCATGAATTTAAATTACATGTCCAGGATAGTGTTTATGTGAGTTAAATTGAACAATATGAACCACACAAACACTTCAATTGAAAGGGGGAAGAAGAAGTGGTGAACGATGTTTGAAACATCACATAAATGGGTACCCCCAAGCATGATCATATGAGATGAGAAGTATGTACTAGTACATAAATCAATTAAATAAAAGTTTACGATTAATAAAAACAATATACAAACCTATAATTAAAAGTACCATTCAAATATTGTAACATTAATCTTAGGATTTACACCATGTTCCTCCCTGGGTGATCACAAGGGGTTTAGAAACCCATGGGACAGGAGGAATAGAAAGAGGTGGTGGTGGAGTTTCCAATAGACTTTAGAAAATAAAATATTGGTGGTATGAATAATTTGGGACTCAAAAATGGCAGCACCTTAACTCTTGTTTGAACTCTAAAATAGGGTGCCCAAGGTGTGCTTTTATATGCAAATTGGAAAGTGGTTTTGAGCCCACAGATTGTGTAAAACCACTTGCATTGTATTTTTCGGCCACTAGACAGTCGAATATACCTTTGAAAAAAACTATGAAGTTGTTTCCCCACATCAGGACAATCTCCACCGAAGGTTTGGATCCATTTGGACAATCACAATTGGATATATTGATAAAATATAGAACACTTCTTTTGACTTGTGTAGATTTTATTCCCTTGATAGATCAATTCAGATTGGAATTTTAGAGGCCCAATGGGGCTTGGGTTTATTCATATGAAATGTATCCCAGTAATGTTTTGTCTATCCCAAAATATTTAAGCTCATTTGAATACATGGTTTAGTATCCGCATGCGTTTTAGTCCAATAGTGTGCTTGGATCATGTATTGATTGGCCCATTTTTCATGGACTTCATCATGTGTCCTCTAAATAACCTCCTCCTATAATATAATTATAAAAACAAGTAACATTTCCCTTTTTAACAGTGTTAAAAAAAAGTAATTTATTCAAACATGACATGAATTTTGTTATTATAATTGTAATTTTCAATACAAAACCAGTTTAATTCATTGGTATAAGGGTTATATAAAACAGTGAATCGTGGTATGATCAATATGCTTATGAAATGGAAATTAATCAAGTAAGTTTATTTTCTACGGTTAATATATGAATATTAAAATAATTCCTCAACTTTAATACGATTATTTTGTAAAAAATCATTGTATATTATCTAATCACAAATTTACAGATTGGTGATGGTTAACATTCTAATGACCATGTTCTCTATCACTCTCCATAAAAAATATGATGGTTAGATTATTCTTTAATTTCCACAATTTTTCACTTTTCACTAATTTTATTCTATATGAATACTTGTTTTTTTGTTAAACTCTTCATTTTCCCATTCCCTCCTAGTAAGATGATATTTTATTAACCCTACATTCTATACGGGTTTCCCAAAAAGGAATTTGAAGTCTCAACCTTTGATTTTTTTTCAATGTACAATTTCCAATCGTGAGGATGAAATTAATTGAAGTAGGGGAGAATGTAACACTCCAATATTTTATTATATGTATTTTTTTAATTTAACTTCGTTGATATCATAGGTTTCACACAACACCATGCTTAAATGAATAATGATATACAATTAAATATTATTTTTTTATAATGACCATTATAACCTAGCTGTGAAATTGGTTGTACTGAATAGAATTAGTTAAATTTATATATTATATATTTAATCAAATGATTTTACATAAATCCAAATAATTTTATAGGCATAAGATAAGAATAAATCCAATTTTACACATAAAAATACTATATTTTATAAACACAATTTCACCACCTTTTAATGGATAAAATGTTTTAAATATAAATTTCGACACTTATATACTTATATTTGAAAATATAAAGATTATTTTTTAAATCATAATATCAAAATTTACTTTGGATAAATTTTTGTATTTGTATGATTTGTTTCATTTTTGATGAATAGTAATGTGACCTTTGGAATAATAATGTTAATGTTTGGAATATTAATGTGGCCATTTGAAAAATAAATCCACATATGAAATTATAGATAAATTTATCCATTTTTTAAATTTTAATATGATATAATTATATCATTGTATAAGTAAACAATTTTTTTAGAAATTATTAATTAAGTGTTAATATCTTTATAAAACATAGATGATTATTTTCCATATTATAATAAATATATTGATTTGAAATGAAATTTAATTTCATAAATTGTATTCAAAAATTATTATTTTTTTGTATTAATATTATTAGATTATTTTATGAGACCTTCATTAATTTTTCAAAGTGTTATAAAATTAGTAATAATTTTAAAATTGGTATTTTAAATGTTAATGAAGATTTTAATTAAAAATTAAATTTGTATTATATATAAAATTATTTTCATAAAATGGAGTTAATTTTTTAAATCTACACTTTGAAAAATGGTTATGGTAAATTTTTGGGATTTTTTTAAAATAGTTGAATTTTTTGGTGAATAATGAAATATAGTAATTTGAGGTATATATACATTATCAAATAAATACACAATTACTTGAGGCCTGAATGATGTAATAACCATAATATCAAACTTAAATTAATTTTTTTAATATTTTTTGGTATAATTACTAAACTATTTATAGTCTTGGTACAAAATAATAAACTAATGAATAAAATATTCTAAAGAACCCCTCTCTTCCACTATAAATATGACCACCTCTCCTCAAAACTTCTAAGCTTTTATAGTTGTCAAATTTCCATGAAATAACCTTCCTAATCCCATAAACCATGTCTAGGATCCCTTGGTATCAACAAATTATGAAAACTAATCCCCTTAAGGAGGTTTTCAAGGAGGAGAATTCAATACATAAAAGCCTCTTTCTTTTCTTTTATTTTCTTTTCAATTTCATATATTTTCTTATCCTTCCCTAACCTCCCATATTCAAAGTGAAATTATAATTATAGTATCATTTATATACTCTAATTATATCATGTTAATTGAATATCCATTATCAAACTCATTTCCCCCTCATTTATCCTATAAATGAAAACATTTCCTGTGATGTGTCAATTTACCGACATTATGAACGATGCATGTTCATTTTTCATTAACAACATCAAGGATGGTCGTAAAACCATTTTTATGGTTAAAAAAATTATAATATATTTATTATAGTCTATATAATGTTCTTTAACCATTATATACACATTATGTTAATTAATAAAACAAAAATATTTTGTGATGATCGAAAAAAGTCCAAAATAATCTAAATGATTATCATTGACATCTTATATAATGATTCATCCTCAACCCAAATATCCAAATGGATTATATAAACATTTAATATTATTTATGTTATTAATATCTTATAACTTTAATTATGTATATCTATTCCCATTTCAAATTAACTTCCATACTCATATACAAGTAAACAGATCATGAAAACCAATGAAATGAGCGCCCTCGAACGATAAAATTGTATCTTATAACTCGTAATAAAGACAATAAAGGAACATAATAAAATTATATTAAATAAAATAAATTTATAAAATGTCCTTAATTAATAAATTAATTAATGGATTTAATTTTATTATCCCAAACAATAAGGTCATGTGAAGAACATTTTTGGACATAAGTAAAGGGTTTCATCCCGAACTTCCATTTTTCATTTAGGTTACATTTTATCTATTTTTTCCCCTAATTTTATTCTTCATTATTTTTATATACTTATTCTAAATTATGTTTATATGTTCCAAAATAATATATAAAAGTCATTTCATCTTTATTTTATGTTAAAATACATGTTTCATAAGGTTCTCCTTTCAATAACTCCCGATAAGAAAGCCCAATTTAAGAGAACCATCCAATTTCTTACCCATTTTAAAGTACCAACCATTATCTATTTTAAGAAAACCATATTATTATAAAATAAAAAATTTTATTATGAATAATAACCTTTGGAAATTTCTATTTTTATACAAACAATTTTTTTTTCATTTTACATACTCTAATATTTTTCTTAAACTACATTAAAACGACTCATTTATAAAGTTTCTTAAATACTATTTTTACATGTTTTCACTTCAATTGGGAATCATTTATGCCTAAATATAATTTCATTTTCCTTCCATTTTTATGGGATATACATGTTTAAAATATTATTTTATTACAAATATAAATGATTTTCTAAAATAAATCTTCTTTTCCAAGTAAAAAAGGGTTTTTTTCATCTCACTTTTACTTCTGTGAGATATATGAATTTTTCACAGATTATTCATTTTATGTGGTGTATTTACTGCCCTTTGATATATAATATCACGATTTTTATTATTCTTATGATATTATATGTTTCATTTAATGTTATTCCTTCTTATGAATTTTTATTTAAACATTTCAAAGTGGTATGGGATACTTTGGAATGTTTAAACATTATTTTCCTCAATAATGTATTAATGAATTTACTAGTGAATTTCCATTTATTATTATGATTAAAATATTTCAAATTGGTTTGAGAAACTATGATTTAAATATATCTTTTTTTAGAACTATTAAAGATTCATTGGACTTAGTAACTGATGGGAAAGGCCTCCTATAGCCAATTGATGCATAGATAGGTCTAATGAGATAAAAAAGAAATAGATTTTGGATAAGTCCTTAAAATTTTATTTTAAAAAGTCTTGGATGAGGCCTCAATTATATTTTTATGATTTGAATCATATGAATTCTGTCATTATGATATTATTAATTGATATATCATAAGATTATTTTACTAGTATAATATCCATTGTTATGTTTCATGTGATTATTTATATGGAATTATTTATTCTAATTTCATTCTTTATATATTATGATCAAGATTATGTTTTATTGGTATGATTTTTAGTTATTCACCTTACCTTATATTTTTTGTTTATGATAGATTTTGATATATTATGTACCCTTACTAATCATTTGATCTCACCCCTTTATTTTGTTTTATTTCACCCTAGGATGTGAATATGTATATTATGAATGACATGTCAGAATAATCTAAGAGTTAGGGATGTTTCCAATAGACTTTCTCTATTTTATTTCATTTTGAGTTTTAATGTATTATTCATTTATGTAATCTAGTTTCCAAAACTGATAAACTATTTAGTCCTTTGGGATGAGAACACTTGTTCATAGTATAAATTTAATCACTTAAGGCACTGTCTATGAGATACTAGGGTTGGGGTCATTACATAACTAATGATATATCTTAAGGAACTCAAATAATAAAGATGTGATCAAGCTGATTCGAAATCATTTTTCTTATTCCTTCAACAAATATGGGAAAGGAATTGTAAAAACATGAACAAAACATTAGATATGATCATATAAACCCAAATCTAAGGTCTCATTCAATGGAAAATGAGAAGATCTTGAAGAATAAGGATAATGGAGATCTTACCATCAATATCCTAGATCCATTTCTCTTTTATCCCATGAAAATCACTTCTTAAGGTATAAAAGATTCCAAAATCACATATAGGAGTCCTATTTTTCGACAACCTAAATAAATAAGAGAATTCTGAGAGTTTTTTAGTGAAATAAGGAATAAAAATTCAGTTTTTTGATATTATTAATATCTTCACATAGTTAGGCCACATGGTTTAACAAATAGTGTGTCAACCTTATGAGTGTTGTTGGATAACGATCAAAGACACATAGTTGTATCCCATGGATTTAAAAACTATTCACTACCTATGAAATATTCATATATCCAAAAATCCCATATTTCCATGGTTTTTTTAATGGTTGTGATAAACTATGCTCTGACCATGCACATACCTGATAAATCATTGAATCTATTACACAATTTCCTAGAGAAGATACATAGTTTTTCCTAACCATGATCCAATTGTAAACCCCAAAAACCCTTCTAAAGCCTACCAAAACCAACTATACAATCCTAAAACTCAAAAAAAATAT
This sequence comes from Viscum album, assembly GCA_963277665.1. NCBI lineage: Eukaryota > Viridiplantae > Streptophyta > Magnoliopsida > Santalales > Viscaceae > Viscum > Viscum album. The sequence goes on along the minus strand of OY728163.1, from coordinate 201,438,676 downwards.
TATATAAACTCAAAATAAATAATAAATTTTTTAATTACCTCAATCCATAGGTGTTAAATTCTCACCACTATTAGTATTTATATCCCAATAAAGTAAGAGTTTTTTATTCATTGGAAATTTTCAGGCCATTGTTCTAAAATATCTTTCTCATTTTCAATGTTTCCTCTCTAATTTCACCAGGTTTCCATAATACCCAAACCGAAGTAATATTTTTTCCGCATGATACTTTATATTTTCTTTCCACAATATGAATCAGTTCATGAACAAATATATCATCTACTTTAAAATCAAAATGATCTCACTAAATCACATGTCTAGGATTAGGTTGTTATTTACATAGTTTAGATACATGAAATACATTATCTACCAAAGTAAACTATAATGGTAAATCCATTTTATAAGAAATTTCACCAATTTTTTCAAGTATTTCAAAAGGTTCGGTATACCTTGGATACAACATCCATTTCTTACCTAGTCAATAATTCCCCATCCTTGAAGATACATTCAAGAATAAATGGTCTCCCACGTAAAAGGGTAAAGGGTGATTTTGATGATCATCATAAGATTTCTAATGGATTTTGGTCAAAACCATCATATTCTTGATCACTTGAATATTCTTAGTCATCTCAAGCATTATCCTGGGTCCCAAATGTGTATTTTATCCAACATCTACTCAAAAAAGTATGCAATGACATGGATGGTTGAGCAATTCCTCCAATGGATCCATATATATCTTTGTATAATAATTGTTTTTATATGAAAACTCCACTAAGGTCAAATAATCCTCCCATGAGCAACCACAACCCATATTAAAATCTTGATGTATATCTTCTAGTGTCTATCTTTCTTATTATGATATCCCATGTATTTTAAGATAAGAAATTGTGCTCATGGTAAATTTGGTACACAAAATATTCTAGAAACATCACAAAAATTGAGAGGTAAAATTTTATTCTCATTTAAAGATAATCGAAACGGTTATTCCATGAAACATTAAAACTTCTTCAATACAATGTATTTTGAATTGATCTAATGTATTGGATTCATGGATATAAATGAAGTGGGATGACTTTGTGGCTTAGTCTACAATCACCCAGACTAAATCATTCTTCTGAACAGTTCTTATAAAACCTTTGACAATGCCCATAACTATTTAATCCCATTTCCAAACCATCCTTAGCCTACTAACAAGATTTTAATTTCATACCATAATCATCTACATTTTAATTAATTTTTTACCACAAAAACTGGTTTCTTACCACCTTGTAAATCTTTTATATTTATATATGAAATTCCCACTGATAATGGTGATATAAATAAAAAATTATTCAAAATATTTAAGAATTACTATTCCACTATGAAAATATAACATTGGTTCTATATATTGTATTTATTAATCAATAGTCTCTCACTATTATGTTTTGATTTAATGGTAACAAAATCAAGATAAAACCATTTAGAATCCTTAGATTTCTCAAAAAATTCATGTATGAGAGTCACCAGAAAGAATATTACAACATCATTCTACTCAATTCACTCCAAATTCTTATCATAAATCATAGTCATCAATTTAAACATGTTACAAGATTCTATAGATAGTTTATTGTAATACTTTAAACTTAAATCACAATACATGGAAATTATATTTACAAATTTAGAAACCAATTCAATGTTAAACATCTAGAAATATTTCAACTATTATCTTTCTCTTAGGTTAAAATCACATTATGAAAACTGTGTCTCATTATTTTTTTTGTTTTTGAACATAGTTTATTTCTATCCAAATAAATAATTTCATGATGTTTTCAAACCATTAACCACTATATCCAATTCCAAGAATGGGTCAAATATTTCATTCCATAAATTCTCAAATATCATGATCAACACTCTACAACATGATCTCTTTTCCTGATAACACATCCTAGAATAAATCTAGATGCATAAAAATAAACTACATAAACATTTATCAGATATAGGGAGAGAAAATTGGGTGTCAAAGTAATCCATGTATTCAGTGAACTGCCATTTTGGGAAAAAATGGGATTTTGTGCCTTGTGTTTAGACTACTTGGTCTTGGGCCTTAAGGCTATGTAATGGGTCTCACTCTACCCAATTTGAAAGAGTTCATTTCTTTAATAATTAAAATGAGGCTTCATCCCCAGCCTTTGAAAAAAATAGACCCTAGGTATATTTTAAAAACATGATTCATAGATGCCATAAAAATTATTAGTTAATTTGTAAGACCATAGGGAATGACTATATATACATAATGATTGTATCAACTCCTAGAATGTGTATATGTAATTTCCTCTTTCTTAACACGTAGTTGGGGATGACCATGTCATAGATCATTATTAAATATCCTTTTTGTCTATATTAAAATTTCCAAATAGATCATTAATTCGTGAAATAGGATCTATATCATTTAAAATAACCTGATTTATTTTACAATAATCAACATGGAGACAAAATTAATCATATACCTTCATTATAAAAAGAACTGGAGAAGCCCAAGGTGTCGCACAATTTCTTTTAAATACTTTTCTTTCTGATTCCTCTAATTGGACCTTCAATTACTTTCATTCCATTGGTAACATTCTATATTGTGGAAGTGAAATTTGATTTTTTTTATTTTAATAATACCAAACCAAAATTAAACTTCCATTTCAAGTTTAAAACCAGTGAATTGTTTAGGAAATACGTCAAAATAGTGAACCAAAATAATAGGGAAATATTTATTCTCACTAATATCATTACTCCCTAGAGTTACCGCTTCTAATTGATAATAAATATTTCTAACCACTAGTGCTAAATTTCGTACTTTTCCTATATTCTCATATCAATTTTATTTAATTAGGTTCATCATCCCATCAAGATATTGAAAATTTACTCATCATAAATAATAATTGAAATGAGAATTGAAATAAAATTACTGATACATTCTCAATATTAAATAAAAAATATCCATTTATAAAAAAAATTCTCAAACAAACTATACTTCTTTGATGGTTATATAATAAACTACACACTTAAATCCTCTATACTCCCACTACCTGAGAGGTGTCTTGATACTCATCATGTGTGGAATCATCTAAATATTAAAACCTATTTAATTAAATACATATGAATTAATAAAATATTGAGATGCAATGTTATCTAATATAACTTTATAAGTGTTGAGTTAAGTAGAGTGGTACCATTTCTAGTTTATGTAACAACCCAAAATCCAAACTTCCATACCCACTGATAAATATTAAAATTTTACAATTGTAAAGAAAAAATTTTCTATAAAAAAACATACAACGCCAAAAGAAAATATGGATCACTTACATACCTAATGAACATTTAGGTTTAGAGTTATGATGAATTAGGAAAAAATATTAACAACATGGGTTTATAAACAAATTTCATATAGATTGACATTATTTCCCACTATACCAAGTTTTCATTAATTTATAATAGGTTATCAACATCATCCATTTGAAATATTTCCAGACATAAATCATTTATCAAATTCCCTCGTGACCTGAGAAAAAGAAACATAAGAAAAGGGTGATCTCAAATAATATTAAAGGGTAAAAATTGGAGATATCAATTTATGATCATATGGAATTATAAGTTGATCATAAAGTTATGTGATCATGAACATAATATTTTAAAATTATACCCTTTATATCCAATATCAAAATCTTGAGTCATGGAATAAAACATGGATGTTTATTAGACAAGATTCATAAAATAATCATAGAACGTGAGCTATGATAGAAAAAAATAGGAAATGAAATTGTGGAAAAATCATAATCATAGATATCAATTTTATATTTGTCATGGCTCACTTTTAATACCATGTTATTAGAAAAAGTTATTTACTAAACCAATTTCACTCCTTGTTATTTTCCTGTATTAATGAACAAAGTTCACTCCATGTTCTAGTCTTTTATAATCTCATAAGATGTAAATATTTACCCAATGCATTAGAGTGATATATCAGTCCCAACCTTCACATAATTAAAACCATATATATGTTCTCCAAAATAATATAAACCATTCATTAAATCATAACCCATGAAAATAAATGGATTTCATAAACATTTCATCATAACATTACCCATGAAAAAGAAACTTAATTCATAATAATCATTTCATTATAAAAATAAACCATTAATAGAAATAAAAATAATGGTATCCTTAAATCATATCCATAGTAATTAATTATTAACACTAATTTAAGAAATTTTAAATTAAAAATAATTTTTAAATATCATTTTAAAACATTTCTTGAGGAAAATATTCTTTTTTTACTTTAAAGAACAACATTTAAATCAAAAAACATTAATAAAACCTTATTTATTGAAAATAAAGTTTAAAAAATATAAATAATAATTTTAAAACCATTTTATACATATTTTAAATCATTTTAATTGAAAATTCTTAAAATATAATTTTAAATCATTTTAAGAACATTTTTAATAAACATGGTTTTTTAATAAAAAAACATTTCCGACTGAAGAGAAAATAGCACTCTAAAAACATATTATATCATGAAAATATGTATATTCATGATAATAATTGTAAAATGGTGTTATATAAAACTCTTAAAACAATATAGGTGTGTAACATAACATGGGTCTTAATGAAGAAAAATTGAGACAAAATTACCTTACTGATTTGGTAACTTTTGACCTGTAGACCACATGAAAGAGAGATCATCGAATTAATATGTAAATAACCATAAATTGCAGGTTAAGTATAATATATTACATTAATGTCATGTATATATACTACACAAAATAAATTAGTGGTGAATATGTAATAATTCTTATAGAAATAAAAAGTGAGACTCAAAATCCTCTTACATTAAGTCCTGGCTTCCTTCGTACATGTTCAAAACTCTTGTATAATAAAAATATATTTATTATGAATTTATTCCATAAAATAGATTAAATAATATCATTTATTATTTATTTATAATATATTATCAACATTTTATTAATAATTATTTATTAAAACCACTTTTATGGGTGATAACTGCGTCGTTATCCATGCATGTTTTGGTTCGACAGTCTTGGTCCTTATACGTTGGTCTTGGTGTTATCATTTCCAAACTTTTAATAATGTTATAAAAAATAATTAACAACTATATAAATATTTATAATCATACATATAATTTATATATAGAAAAATAAATTACATCTTTTATAGAGATGGTAGGTTGTATGTACCCATGAACACTATTTTCATTTTTCCATTGATGGAATAAAATAAAGGTAAATAAAAATTCGTAGTTCAATAATAATAATTATATCATATATATATATATATAATATTCATAAAATTAATCATTTTTAACATCCATTTTAAATATAGATGAAAAATGAATCACATCGTATCGTAGAGATGGTTGTATATACGGACACGCTATTGACGTTATCGTTTTCTAAAAAAACAGATGATAAGAAGGTAGAAATGATATTATCAATCTATAGGTATAATAATATTATAAATATCATATACAATTATTAATCCCTTCATAATATCCATCCATAAAATATAGTGATGAAAAATGAATTTCATCGCTACGTGGAGTCAGTAATCCATAAATACGCATGAGTGATACTTTCACTTATTATTTAATGAGAAAGGGGGGTTATATTGGTGTTTTCATAATAATAAAAACATTTCAAAATACTAAGTATTCTTAAGTTATTATTTTTTTGATGTTCATAATATAATTATATGAGGTAAAGAAGAGTAAAAAAATAAAGTGATTGGAAAGAGGGATTACCTCTTCTTTGAAACATCTCCTTTGGATCTACTCTAAAGGGTTATAGGGTGGTCTTTTGAGAATACCATCACCTATAGAATATGGATATGGAAGTTGAGTAGAGGAATTATCAAATTATGGTCAACATAAAGAGTAAAATTGATAAAATGATGTGAGTGATGATTTTAATATCCTGATATATTAAAAGGAAACATTATGTTCAATATCATACAAGAAACTCCACATCGAGCTTAAACAAACGACTAAATATTATTATTTAAATGTGACCATTATAAAATATATGTTAAATAGGTAGTAATGAATATTATTAAGAAATATATATATATGGTTCATACTCATTACTAATTTTTTGATTAATTCTTTGTATATAAGTATAATATTTTTAGTAAAATTATTTGATTCATCGAAAACATATTTTATTCAAAAGATGGGTTTTATTACATTTTATAAAAAAAATAAAAAAAGTAATTTCTAGAAATTTTTGAAAATATATTTGATAAAATTAACTTTATTTTTTATTTTATAATATCAAATTTTCCAATGTTGAATTTTTGATAATTTTCTGAAAAGTTTGATTTTTTAACGAATCGTTAAAAAGATACCAATTGTTATTAACAATTATATTTTATTTGAAAGTAATTACAAGGTTAAATTTTGTTTTTAATTAGTATTAAATTTTGATTAATTAAATTGGATTTCAAATAACTCATTCATTTTTTTAAATGAATTTTATACTATAATATAGTATAAATATGTTTTATATTTCAAAAGGGAAATTTTCCAAAAAAAACTGTTTTACATTGAGTATTTCCAGTTTAAATTTAAATTAAATTATAAAAAATATATTTTATTAGTTTTGAAAAATGGATGTAATATTTATATTGATAATGGCCAAATTTATTTCTTATTTTTTTTATTGCTTTCATTATGAATAGTTACCCTAACAATTTTTGTTACCTCAGTAAAGGGTAGATCAGGTAATTAAGGGTAAAAATAAAATGAGAAGAACTATAAAATGACTCAAACACTAGACTAATTTATATTTGATGAGTAATTTTAGGCCATAATCATCCAAGTGTAGAAATTATAACCATTGGGATCCATTTTTATGAGATTATGACATTTAAAATATTTTATTTAATGAAAAGTCAAATACGTCATATTCATATTTTTAATAACTATAACATTTCTAATATATGGTTATCTAAAATATATGTTCAACTATAAATAATAATTTTACATATAAAAGACGTATCTACATCATGGTAATTTAATTTTACTTTTTATTGAAGAAATTATTATCTTAAATTCTCACACAACATTGATACAATAATTATTTTATTAATAAAAATATAAAATAAATTATATTAAAAAAATAAAATAAATTTTATTTGAGATAAATAATTACATATAGGAATTTTATAATTTTTCGACCTGTTATAGATATAATAAAATATTTAATTTGAATTACAAGTGTTATCTTGATATTATTAAAGTCAAAATAATGAATAATCCTTAAAATTAACATTATGAATATTTAATAGTAAGTAATATTTTATTAAATCATATAAAATTTATAAAAATATTAAATTCATACAATTTATTGAGATATTTTTTAAAATTCCTAAATAATCCACTTATGGATCAGTTCACATTTTATATAAACAATAATGACCCCCAAAAAAAATAAAAAAACAGTGTCGTCACGGTAAGAGTTAAAGTGGTTAAATAAGGGTTAAAAAGATAACAATATAACAATGACCTAAATTTATCCAAAAAAATATATTATTAATAATATTATACCTTTAAAACCTCAGTCTATAATTTTATTTATTTAAGATACATGTTTCCTTGAAAATGACTAATATATTATTTAAATCAAAAAATGGTTACAAATGTCACTCTATTTATAATTAATATATATTTTGGAGTTCGCATAGTGATAAAATAAATATATTAGTGAATATAAATGTCTACTTTAATATTAATGATATTATTTTTATTATATAGATTTAGTTTAAATTTTTAGAAGTTATATAATTACCTTAAATGCTTGAAAAATGCTAATAGAGTGTTTATTTAATTAATAGAAAAATAAAATAAACGATTTTTAAAATAATTATTTTGAAATAATTTGAAATATTTAATGTGTAAAATAGATTTTATAGATCTCTGTAGAATATTAAATAGTTTTTAAAGTATTATATTCATATTTACCTTTTTTCTTAATGATTTGAAGTCAAAATAAATGAATACTTTCAAAATTGACATTGAAGATCATTTATCAAAAAAAATATTATGTTATTATATAAAATTCAAAAAAATATAATATTTGACCATGTGAATGTAAAATAGTTAAAAAATCAGAAATGTTTCATTTATAAGTAATTTTTTCATTTATGGTAATATTATTAACACTTTAAGATTAAAATTGTTATTATGGTAGTTAAGGTCAAAAATAACTAACGGAGGGGTAAATAAAAAATTAATTGTTTTAAATGAAACAAAAACATATCAAAATTCTATTGAATGATGGGATTAAAACCCTATCTTTTCTTATCTTCAAATTCCTTTCCATTTAGAGGCATTTAGAATGAAAAATAATTTTTTTTGTTTTTGGAAATTCCAAAAGTCCTTCTCAACTAAATTATAAAAGTGAACCTCATTATAATAGCGTATAATACACCCATCTAAATCCAATACTAAAGACAAAAACTATAAAAATGTGACTCAGTTTTCTATAAAAAAATTCAATGTTAAAATAAAATATTGGACCACTTACATACCCAATGAACTTTTAGGTTTTGAGTTTTAGTGAGTTACAAAAATTTTTTAACAACTTTGTTTTATAAAAAAACTTATACATAAAGATTAAAATTATACCCCACTATACCTATATTTTTTATTTCAAAATATGTCATAAAAATCATCCATATGAAATATTTCTAGAAAACATTCTTTTCACAACATTCCTCATAACCTGGGAAAATTAAATAAAAGAAAAGGGTGAGCTCTGATGCTATGTAAGGGTAAAAATAAGATATATCAAACCATGGTCATGTGAAAGTATAATATTGTCATAAATTTATGTGATCATGAACATGAAATTTGAAAATTTTATCATTTATATCAAAGATCAAAATATTGATTGATATAATAAGATATGGATGTTCATAAGAAATGAGTCATAAAATAATAAATGAACATAAGATATGAGATAATAACATAAGACATGGAATTTTATAAAACACATAAACATAGAAAAGAATTTCAATATTATTCAAGTCATACTACCAAGACCATCTTAGCAGTCAATGTCCTTTACTAAACCAATTTCACTCCTTTTCCCAGCCATGTATTAATGAACCAGGTTCACTCCCTATTCCAATCCTATATATCTCATAAGACTTAAATATTTACACAATTTATTGGATGGATATATAGGTAAAATAAACTACTTAAAGAAAACCATACATATTATTTCCAAAATAATATAAATAATTCGTCATACCAAAACCCATGAAAAGAAATGGGTTTCATAATCATTTCATCATAACATAACCCATGAAAAGGAAGAAAAATTCATAAACATCATTCAATCATAAACATAAGCCATTCAGATAAAAGATAATAATGGTATCCTTGGATCGTATCCTTAATAAGGCATGATTAACCCTAACATAATTCATCTTATATGTAAAATAATTTTAAAATATTCTTTTAAAACATTTCTTGAGGAAAATACCCTTTCTACTTTGAAAACAACTTTTTAAATAATAAAACATTTAGAAACCATTTTTCATTGAGATGAAACATGAAAAAATAATAATGGAGTCTTTTAAAACCATTTTAAATGTCTTTAATATCATTTTCCTTGAAAATACTTAAAATTTCATTTAAAAATTGTTTTGAGAACATTTTTATAAAACATTGTTTTTGAATAAAATAAAATTTTGAACGACAAGAAAATAACATTAAATTAAACCTATAATGTCATGAAAATAAGAATATTCATGGTCCAATATATAAAATGGTATTATATACACCTTGAAAAATATTATAGGTGTATAAGCTGAAATGTGTCTCGAAAAAGTAAATTGGGAAAAAAATTATTACCCTACTGATTTGGTAACCTTTTGTACCATAAACAACATGAAAGAGAGATCATAAAATAGATATGTAAAATACCCATAAATTTAAGGTTAAGGATCATATATTATATTCATGGGTAGTTTTTTCGCTCTGAGGCGGCACATGTACGTGTTTGGGGAAACTGAAAAGAATGGTCTGACAGGTGACAAGAATTCACCCGTTATTATAGAGATTTTTACATTTCCATATTTGTTTCAACCAAATTCGCATCGTTATCCTTTTGGGGGAATTGTATTAACCCTGCGGGGACTAGGATGTTCATCATTTCCACATTATGAAGGAGGTTCCATAGTTAAATGGTCCCAGTGGGCAATTTCATGGGGTTAAGTATTTGTGCAATCGGTCTTCTTCGGACATGAATTCCTTTGATGGTCTCCAATGGTTCTATTCATGGTCCCAAAGACACATAATGGTCCTAGTATCCCTAATTTATGGACCTTCCTTCCAAAAGAAGTCACTCATTGGATGATTATTTTTCCAACAACACTTAAGGACTCCATTGGTTGAGAGGATGGGAGGTCAGTCTCATTGTACCCTTTTAGGGGGGGGGGGAATCATTTCCTATTGTGTGACTCCCTTATAGATTTACATCATGTTCATTTGTTTGTGAATACTTGGTTCATTCCTAAAGAGTGTATCAATGGGATCCCCTTGGTTTGCAGGATCATCTTGGATATACATGGATTTAATGTTACAGAGGCAATGCTGACTTAAGCCATGAAATAAGGTTCTTTGGAGTTTATCACCATCCAGGAGGGATGGAAGGTTGTTTGATGTTGGAATTAGACCCATAATGTGGGATTCCTATTTATCCTTGAGAGAGTAATCAGAGACGACATAGTTTGGTTATCTCGAGGATTGGACCTAGGATGAGGCCCATTTTTTGGGTACATAATTGGCTTGGTCTCATTTGGAAGGGTACCCCTTTCAGCTTGGGCCTTCAAGAAGGCATCCTACATATCCTAGTTTGAACAGGAATCGAAGTTCTCATTGTTCAAGATGGTTTGGGGCTTATGCATGTAAGCTTCCCATTTGGGGGGACTTGACTGGGTGAACCCTTTCGAAAGGGCATCCCTTTTGAGCTCAGTTCTTCAAGAAGGCATCCTATGTATCCTAGTTTGAACAAGAATAAAAGTTATCATAGTTTAGGATGGGTTGGGGATTATGCATTCAAGATGCTCAATTGAGGGGGACATGACTAGGTGAACCCTTTCTAAAGGGAATCCGTTTTGAGCTCGGGCATTCAAGAAGGCATCCTACTTAACTAGTTTGAAAAGGAATTACAGTTCTCATAGTTCAGGATGGGTTGGTTGTGAGGATGCTATAATCTTTACCAATATATAATCTCAAGTGATTCATGCTTGGTATGAGAAACAAGATTATGTGAGAGATTCAACAAACCACACATCTTCTCTTCCACAAATGGAAGAGGTTGGGCATATAGTGGAAGAAGTTGAGGTGATGGTTGGAGAGGGCATGGAGCAATGAACCTGTCAATCTGGGATGACATTGGAGGTCATGTGGCTCAGATCTTGGAAGGTTAGGGATTTACCTCAATGGGAGGGCCCCAGAATGTGCTTTGGGAATGAGAAGGAATGCCACCTCTCTTTACAAGGTGAATAGAGCATGATTCCTTCGACTGATCACTAATCATCATTGAATGGAAAACTAAGTGATCACCCTTGATCCCAAGAATAGGGAGGTTCATGTCATCATCCTAAGGTTGGAATCTGGGTTACCATTGGAATGTGGACTTATAAACATATAGGGAGTTCGAACCATTGAGGGGAAAACCTTTGTGACTTAGCTTACCATGGGTATGTAAACTCAGAGGGGCATGTTGATGCACCTAATAGTCTGATCATATGGGTCTGGTGGATTTGGAGAAGGATTGGGCTCGATTTTGGTGGATTGGTTCATGGAGGAGATGTGGATGAATGGACGGTAATTGAGGTCTGATATTGGATCCAGATGGGAAAACACTCAAAGATCCACTATTCTACGTGTTGTTTTCTCACATGGGGTGGGGGCCCTGTATACCATAAAGCTATGAGGGTAGGGGTAGTATGCATACAGAAGTAGTATACATGTTCACCACATATTGAAGTAGTACATAGTTCTGGATGTTGTTCAGCACACCACTTCGGGATCCATCTGTGTACTGATCCAGAACGCGGCATGGGGTTTGATCTGCATAGTGATGCACTCTCTGGAGCACCGTATTGAAAGGGGGTCCTAGAACCTATAGTTCATAGGAATCTCATCTATGAGGAATTTATGGTTTGTGAAGACACCAATTAGGTTTATGGTTTTCCCATTATTATTAAGTTCCATATTTCTATTTTTCTCGGCTGGTTATATCTACAGAAACTTGATTCATTGTTTTCAATTTTTTGATGATTTGAAACTGAAGTCAGAATCCTCACTGAATATTTTCTTCTAATATCTAGGGTCTCCTCTGTGCGTTCTTCATCCATCACATCTTCTTCCTCATGTTTTAGTTTTATAGAGCAATGGGGAAATCATATCTGTCGACATGCGACACCATTTGTGTAAGCCCATGAAGATATATCTCAACCCATAGAAGACATGGTCAAAAAGGGATTTTGGCCACTGTGGTTCACAGTTCCTAGTTTGCGGGACCATTCCAACTTGCTTTTTTATGAACTTTTATGTTTTCATGATGATACGTGAATGGCCTAATTGCACTTGATTACACTAACGATGTGATTCACATCCTCTTAGGTTCGTGGGCCATTTCCCCATGGGCCAGTGCCTCATGGTTGCTTTCATGTACCAATGGTCTGCAGTTCATGCATTCTATGAACCGTTCCCAGTGATGGTACTTGGGTCATATAAAACTATTGAAAAATTCAATTTCTCCAAGCTTCCTCTCAAAATTTTCGATTCAATTTGCATCCATTTTCTTTACTAAAACTATTGGAATGTTTGATTCCTTTGTAAAAGTGTGTGTGGGATTATTTTCTTCTCTTTGCGAAACTTTTAGGAACCTACAAATTCCCCCCATAAGAATAGGTCCATTTGGAATGAAGAGGAAGTTATTATGATGTAGAAGCGGTCCCAAATTTAAGTGGTTTGTGGTAGAATAGATAAGCCCAGTAGGAGGGGACCACTCCTTTTTTAGGGGCCTAGGTCATTTTTTTATCGTTTCTCATGGAGAAAAGTGATCTTGACCTCCCCTTAGATTTTTATGTGTCCTCGTACTGCCTCCTTTTCAAAATCTTCATTCACGAACCACCCTGTATGTGCTGTGTACTGAACCCTTCACATTTTGCTTCTTCTTATGAACCATATTTTGGTTTTCCTGAACTGTGTTGTGGAATTTAAAACTAAATTCTAGACTTATACAAATGAGAATTCTACATGATCTACATGTTCTACACACTGAACATAAAATGGAAAACTGAAATTTAAGCTTTAATAAACCAAACATAAACTCTTAATTAGTATTCTTTGAATATCAGCATGGTGAGGCCTCAGTTCATGGTTTCTTCCATCCGTGAACTTCTCTATTTGTTTTCCAATGCTTTTCATGCCAGCACCTCGTGGGACATTCAAATATCACAGTTATACATGGTATATAGATTCCACGTACCGCTGTAGTATGTTGGAGATATCTTCAGCGTACCGTTCTGTACGTGAAAAATTGTTTCTATGTTTAGTTTTCAGGAGCAGTATGCGGAGCCCCATGCAGACCCTGTTTTAAGCCCCTTGGTAATTTTTGTGGCCTTTATCCAATAAATTTCTCATTGGAATAACTTTTTCGGGATTTTGGATCTTTCTTTGTAGGATGAAATGGCTCTTCCATAGACTGGTGCTGAGGTATTTGTTTCTTTTTAGGATACTGCTACTACCCCTCATTCTTCTACTGATAAAATATTGAAGAACATGGTAGATTTGGTTGATCAAAAAATTCTGGTCATTCCATTACATCAATTTCTAGAAGATTTTCTTCTAGTGAGTTGAATGGAATACCTGACTTCAGACAGGATTCCAACTTATGGGTTTGGCCTATTTTCTGATACATTGATTCCTCACCAAATCAAGTCGATCATTATTCTACCTTGATAACTAACACCTCCGTCCCAAAGGCCTTGATTTAGTATAGGAGACTATACCTCCAGAGAGATATTGTTGTTGGTTACCTTCTAAGTTAAGCACCTCAAACCTTAAGGGAGGTTTAACAGAAGCCAAAAAAGATGGCCCATTTTTATTAAAGCATTGTGTGGAAGGCTACATCAAACGAACAACACAACTGGTCATCCAAACGGGATATTTTCTCCTAAGGATTATTCAGTTTAGAATGGGGGTGTCCCTATTGGGTTTTCTAGAGTTGGCAATAATTTTGGGCTAAGCTATAGGTCGTGGTAATATACAAGGCTGCCATGGTATATCATACAAACACACACTAACCCAAAACCCTTATTTCATAGCTTCTGAGCCGATGGAACCCAGACACCAATACCTTTCATTTAACCAATGGGAAAGTCGACATTATCCTATGGGACATCTATCTTGTTTTGAGAGTCCATATATTCAGGGATATGTATGATTAATTCCTTCCTCATTATTTTCCATGGGACAAAGAGTAGAGGAACCCACCTTTATCCAAGAAACTTGTGGTTTAGGCGAAGTCACTTTTTAAGGAAGTTGATCCTTGTCTGAAGTAGGAAATTCCTTTTGTTGAGTGGTTTGGTGCTTTTGTTAAGAAAATTGGTCTAGTGCCCCATCCAGAAAGACCTAGGGACTACCTTACCAAGACAACCTGGAGACAACTGGGTAACTATTGTCCCACCTTGGAAGAGGGGAAATTTCATGAATGGGGATGGGGGCTCGTCCCTGGGGTCGACTAATTATTTTGACTCGTGGAATTCTTGGTCATGATTTTGAGTGGGTGGATTTTACCAGTACAAGAATATGGTGGTCTGAGAGCCTCAACTTTAATCATGTCTATTCAGATTTCCACTACTATAGGTGTTAATCTATCCATTCCAGTGTTGTCCAAGATTTATCTCTTGTTGGTCCGAATCAGTGAAGGGGGGCCACCATATCAGATGGCTAGGCCCTTAAAAATTCATTGAGGATAAATAGGAGATCACATAGAAGGTTATAATTTTATTAATTATTTTCCAATTCCACATTCCATCCTCTGACCATATCTTTTGAGTAACAGTGGGGTTATGCAAATGGCTTGGGCCTCGCAGGATAGGTACGAGAAGCATAACAAAAATAATCAGCAAGACTTAATGGCTTATCATAATGTCCAAAAATGTTTCTCACATCATCCTTATGATTACCCAACTGGTACTCTTAGGACTAATTCATCTGATCCAATGTCAACTGAGGCTAATTTGTTTCTTTGAGAGAAGGTGTATTGGTTGCCCGTATCGGAGGGGAGCTCATCTTTGAGGGATATGCACCTTGAAGATTCAGTCTTCAATTTACCTATGTCTATAATTTGTATCCACCTGCTCTCAAAAGTTCCTGTAAAGATAAGAATCTAATGATAGCCCATCAACTATGGCTGATGTTTACCCAGGAGGACACCCAGTGCTAGGTCAGACATCCGAACTCTAGGGATTCTATTCCCTTCTTCACTTGAAGCTATGTTGAGGCATAGGTTAAATCATATCCAAATGGAAAATTAACTGATCTGGTTCCTATCATAATAACTTCTAAGGTATCCAGAGCCAAATGGAAGGAGAAGAAAAAGGGAGTTTTCAGGAACTCTCATCTAGGTAAGGACCTTCGAAAGCCTCTTGACTCTATCCCAATGAATGATTTGAAATATGGTGCCATGAATTCACAAGTGGCCGAACAAGCTACTAAAGATTCTATTGGTAGCTCACCATCCATCTCTCCTAAGTCTGATTTACCATTGCCTTGGAGGTAGGGGACCTTTTTAAAGGCCTCTAATCCACTCATGACCAGTCCCCTCGTGATTTATGGAGGCTTCTATAGAATAGAGAAGTTTCTCTTACCAATATTTGTTTGTTTCAGATCCTACTAAAATCTCTATTTATGAGGATCCTAAGAATGTGGTTGGCTACCTTGAGTACATTGAGACTCTGATTCATTCCTGAAATGGTCACCACAAATACTTGCATTGGTTACTTGACATGTTATTACCCGAAACTGATGATGAGAATGATGATGCCACTAGCTCATCTATTCTGGATACCATGGGAGAATATTCTTACATACTCCTCACATCTCATAGGTGTTCATATCCTAGGAGTCCTAAGACTGAAAGAACACCTAAGAAACATTTTCAGCTGACAAAATCTACTCTACTCCCTTGTACCAATCCTCCAACACTAGCCATCTGAGTAACAACTGCATTTAAAAATTCCTTGAGGGTCTAGGATGAACTGTGGGAAAATGATTCTAATGAAGATATTAATAGACTACTTTAGGGAGGTAATTTCAACCTTCCATGTTTGGGAGGAGTCATTTACAAACCTGTAGTTATTCCGAATAAGAACTTGATGAGATGGCTACTTACTTGAATGAAATGGACAAGTGTCTTCATGATCCCAAAGACAGGAATTAAAGGTATGACCGAGTATCACTAATGGAAGTACTCCTATGGTCGATGAACATTGAGGGAAATCTTATTCTATCTACAAAACTTGTCTTTAAATTCTTTTATCGTGGAGATGCTAATGGTCCCCCATTATTTTTTTAGGAGCTCATGCGGTTTCAGGAAACCATTATTTCCCCAGTTTATTCCCCCAAGGGAACTGTAGTTGGGGAGTCCACCCTACCGATTGTGGGGAGTGATGCAAAAGGATCCCCTAGAGCCCATGAACACATGGAAACTGTCATTGCAGACCCTTCAAGGGAATTTCCCTCTGGATCCCTTGGGTGGTCTTATTTAGGGACCATCTCTATGACAGTAAAAGAAATGCAAGAAGGAATCCCAACTGTCAAGATTCATTATGAGGTGAATCATAAGTAATTGTCTGTTCACCTAGTAGTCAAACTAATGAACCTTATACTACTGACTGAATTTTATGCTTGTGTTTTGATGAATATATTATTGGTAACCTAATGGAAATTTCTCAATCATCCACATATCCCATTCCATTTATGGTAGAGGAAGGGTTTCCAGTCATTATAACTAACCAAAACCGAGGAACAGGGATAACATAGGAGTCTAGGGGTATTTTTCACCCTTTTCCCATGCCTTTCCTACTAAAAAAATCTCTACCTAATAGTAGAAGAACGTCTAGAATTTGAGACCTTGTTTGAACAAGTTGAGAATGTTCCCATGCAGAGAGACGGGGAAACCTTTATGGTAGGGTCTGAATCCAATGATGATCCCCAAGCCATATGGGATCTTGGAGGGCCATTAAATATTGAGGAACCAATCATTCCTAATCATATGGTCTTTACCCTCATGGATGGATTCCTTTTAGAGATTGATACTCTGCTTTCATAGGTTTAATCCGCCTCTGTAGAAGTCACAACCATCAGGGAGGCTATTGTCTTGGTCCAGGAAAATTTAGAGTGAGCTATTGTGTCTTTTTCTCCAATTATGAGAGAAGTTGTGTTTTCAGCCCCCAAAATCTCAATTCTAGTACCCTTTTCTGAACTGACTATCCCTACAGTCATGATATCAGTAATGAAACATATGAGGGCTTCCATGGGGTTTATTGTTCCATTTGGGCATGGTCTCAGGCCAATAGTGATCTCGAGTAACCATGGGGTGCAACTGCTAATTAAGGATGTGGTGCCCCCTTTCCTGGGTAGCAATATTGTTGAGGACGTGGGGGGGTAGTGAAGGAATCCCCCCTTTATTCTCATAATTCCAAACACAATAATTTTCCATTGCAGTGGATTCTCCCACTATATCCTCTGTTGAAATAATCTGAGGCGAGGTTGCTATGGGGTCGAGTCATGTTGTAGCCACTGAATTGAGTCCCTCCCTCTTGACGTTCATCCCTAGCTATATTTCATCATCAGGGAGTGACTCTGAGACTGGACAAGAAGTCCAAATCGACCTTTGTCACATCCGTCAAAAAGTCATGGTGGAACATTTACAGATTGATTTGTCAGACTCCATTGGCTATGATTCCTACGAAGTATTCAAAAGTACAATGCCAATTTGTGGTGCTGGGATTTTGTGGATTCGACAATCATGGCATCTATGATACCATGAGATAGGTAGTTTCTTATCAAGAAGCAACTGGTACACTAGAGTCTCAACTTTCTACTGCCGAGTCAACGACTCATCTTGCAGCTACACAAAAAATTCTTACTGATGAATCTTACAGTAAAGATAGAGTGGTTATGTGGTCGAAAAATGATCCCATGAAGCAAGAGTCCTTAGTGGAAAAAGTCTACCAAGAAGTGGAGTAGTAGAGCCAGAATCTAGAGCAGATTAAGAAGGAGCGAGCCTGGGTCGTGGTAATCGTTGAGGAGGGGAGATGGAAAATGAAAGGAGACAATACTAAACATGATTCGATGAGGGACGAAGAGGCACTACGAGTAGGTGTGGAGGCTGAGACTAATTTTTTTTAAAACTTTTTCAATCCATTGAGGAGTCGTATCTACTGTTGATGCAACGTTTTGATTCTACCGAACATCTCTTGTAATGATCATGTCCCACCTATAAGAAAAGTATATAGGCTATATATTCCCTCCATAAAATTATGAAATAGAATGTAATTATTTTTCCCTCCAATTATTATTATTTTCCTTTTCCTGTCATGTTAATTAATCAAAATTAACCACATAAACATTATTTCGACCAGGTATTAATCTTAAACTATGATTCGAATCCAGTAAATTGAAATAATCAAATCAGGCTCTAATTTTTTCCTGATTCATGGGAAATATAGAGCATAGTTAGAATATTGTTGGAGTTTAATGGAAAACCTCACAAAATTTTGCATCTTTTCCATTATTACCCTAATTTTTGCCAAAGCATATTTGATACGGGCTTAGTGGGTAAAAAATGACTTTTGTTTGGGCCACCCTTTACATGTTTTTGACCTAAAAATCTTTATGTATCTTTTGAATATTTTTTAGATCAATCTTTTTGCCTAAACCATATATAGTATAGGTTTATTGAGCTGGTACTTAAATTTTATCTATGGATGGCCTTTGTGGGTTTTCACTCTAATGGGTATTTAATCTTTTTCAATAGAGGTTTATAATCCTTCCAATCAGACTTATTACTGATGTTTTAGATCTAATATCTTTGACCAATCTTGACAGGGTAGTGGCCCCAATTTGGGGTTCATTAGCCAGAAATGTCCTAATAATCTCATACATGAATGAGGGATTTTTTCTTGACCCTGAATTTAGGAGTTTTGGATGTATATGAGGATTTGGATCCATTTTAGGCGTACAGAGGTAGGAGAGGACTTTCATGTGGATGAAATTACCTTTGGATGATGGTTGTATTGTAGGAGATATATGCATAGACACCGGGGCATGGTATGCATAGTCAAACAAATGTGTCTGCAAGACACTGGCCTTCTATATCTGATGGAATGGGCTATTTATAACACTTTGGATTTGTTTTGAGGTTGGGGACCACAGTGGGTGGAATATTTGAGGGATGATGTCTAAATGTATTAGGGTAATTTGTTCCATCTTTTAATGGAAAACCTCTCCCACACAAATTTCTCTTGTGTAGGTAAGATCCAGTGAATGGTACAGTTTAATGTCATATAACAAGGAAACATGATACCTATTATGGGGGATCATTTTACGTGAACTAATAGAGGGTAAATGATTCATCAGTTCAATTAGAAATGATTTTCATCTCTAAAATTTTGAAATGGGAAAGATATATAAGTGGTAATCTAGGGGGTTTTCAAATCTAAGAAATGAGGAAGGACATAAATGTCATGCTGGTGTATGAAAAATGTAAAGGTCTCTCCTGGGTAAGAACATGCCTTTGATTAATTTATGTTTTTTGGGTGACATATGGAGAGCCACCGAGGCATGATATTCATAGTAAAACAAAGGTGTCCAAAGGAAATTGGTCATTCATCTCTGATGGACATGAAGGATTATGTGTATTGGGACCTTTCTGAACAAAATATATGGCTTACGAAAAGGGGTGTGCCTAAACATGAAAGGGAAAATTTATCTAGTTGAACATTACTAGGAAACCTAGAAATAGGTGGGGGTATTTATTTTTTGTACATAGATCAACTTCATGCATAGGGATGGGGCATCTTCATTATGTTGAATCCTCAAGGGAGACCAGAGGTGAATCAGTCTAGGATGTTTTGATATATCTAAGACATGTGTAGGAAAGAGAATGTAAACCATTAATTTCTTGCTTCTTGAATTGAGAGTTATGTCACGAGGCTTGGGAGCCGTTAGGCATACTGAGGTGGAGAGGAATTTCCTGAGGATGAATTTTCCTATGATTGATGGTTTTTTTGTAGCAAACTTGTGAAGAGCCACTGGGACATGACGTGCATACTCAAAAAAAT
This sequence comes from Viscum album, assembly GCA_963277665.1. Taxonomy (NCBI): domain Eukaryota; kingdom Viridiplantae; phylum Streptophyta; class Magnoliopsida; order Santalales; family Viscaceae; genus Viscum; species Viscum album. The sequence continues at coordinate 201,418,258 of OY728163.1, read as the reverse complement.
GTGTCCTTATGAAACATCCTTTCTATCTTTAATAGCCGAGGAGGATTATGAAGAATCAAGATTACACAAAGCATGGTTTTTGGTGTGTGGAAGGGGTGTATCTGGATACATTAGAGATGTTCGGGCTGTGATTCACTCACGGGATCAAGTATTCCCCTATATATATCTGACTCATATGCAAGGTGAGGATTTCATCCCATATTTGGAGTACCCTATAGTTTAACATCATATAGACAGGACCTGGGGTTCCTTATGGGGTAGGGAACCATAACATAACTTTTGGTGTCATGCTGTTAGGACAAAACTCATAGCTAGATTTTCTGTGATGTCATGGTGGATCCCTTGTTGAGGTCCCTAAGATCATGTGAGCTACACTCGATGTGAGAAAAAGGGATTATAAGGATTCTGGTCATCGCTTAAGAATAGAATAATCAATGATAGTGATCATTTTTTACTTATACCAATGCTATGTAATTTAACGTCATGTAGTAAGGATTAATTCCACACAATAGATCATCAGGTGGGGTGGTCATAGGGTAATCCCAACATTAAGAAAGGGAAATATGATCTCCCTTAAGCATCCCTTTAGATAGGACTTGTTTGGGGATTCTCTATCTTTATTCAATTTACGCACAGAGAAGGGGGAATTTCAATACCTTCGGTGGCTGGGTACGGATCGTATAATTCAGGTCCACCACACATCTTTTCAGGGGAATCCATGTTACGTAGGATTCCCAATGAACATTCCTTATGGAGGTTTCTCCCTTATATAGGAAGGGAAGGCATTTTGTTTGAGGAGGTCGAGCCAATATAATAATCTAAGCATTTCCATTGTGTGGTGTAGTTTAATGTCGTGCAACATAGACCCTTCTATCCTTGCAGTTTAGCATTGTGCAGTGATGAAATTGGAAGCACAACTCACCATCATGTTGTGGAGTAAATTTGTTACAAAGTCCATAAATATATTTGAGTTAATCATGGTTGGGATATTCTGGTATTCCTTAGACATGATTAATGATATAAGGTTTAAACCATAGTCCTAGGGGCCCTTGTATTAGGAGGAATGACATGGGTCTTGGAATACATTGGGCATATAAAGGTAGGAATGAACTCTCCTGAGGACCAGTTTACCTTTGGTTGATGGATGTTTTGTAGGTGACATATGCATAGCCACTGGGGAATGATGCGAATACTCAAACAGTGGTGTCCGCAATATATTTTCCTTTCATCATTGATGTCCATGAATGTTTATATAGATTCAAGCTTTCCCAGATTATGGTGTTCGAAAAATGAGAAATATGTGTCTGGGAACATAAAAAATATCCAAACCATGATTAGTTGTGAACTTATGATGCTTTTACATAGATCTGAATAATATTTAGGGGGATCATTATCTTATGACAACTTATGAGTGTCGAAATTCAAACTTGGAATTTCCATCATCTCTTTGAATTTGTTGTGTAGGAAATTGGGGGTATTTTCAGGATCTTGTAATGCTGAGAATTGGTTTTCACATGTTTCTTGAGGAACCTTGAAGTTTAATGTCTTGCAGTTAGGACCTTTCATGGATTCCATTGTGAAAGTCTAACCTATACATTGGGAAAGGGACCTTTTTTTTGGGAGACTATACTGGGTTAGAGGATCTGGGTATCACTATGTATCTTTCAATGACAAGAATCATGCCGTACATAGTTCTAAATGATCCCTACATAGGTCTAGCCCATTTGTAGGGAAATGATAGTTCATTTTTCTTTAATTGGTGGATGTCACTGAATGTTAAATCCAAGCATCCTTTGAATCCTGCAAGTGCTGGAATCAATCCATGCATACTTATAACTGTTCCCTGTACCGATCTGACTCAGACGTAGGAGTAGGGGCATTTTGTTTCCATCCACTACAGGTGTCGGGTCTATCCTATTCCTCTATGATTTGTTTGCATAAGGGAATCCTTACCACCAATACTAAGCTCATGTGAGTGATACTCAATGTGAGAAACAAAGAGCGATAAGTATTTTCCTCGTAGTATGGAGTGATAGAGGATACAATAGTGGATTTTTTTTCATATGGTGACTAGGCCAAGATCAAGGTTCGCGGCGTCGCTACATATCACACTGATGAATGGGAATCAAGCTTTATATATTTCTTTGGAAATCAGGAAATTTAACATCTTGCAGCAAGGACATACTCCATAAAATTAAATTTCATGTGGTTAGGAAAATTTCAACCATGCAGTTTATCATCATGTGATTAGGATGATTTATGTTATGTGGTTTAACATCTTGCAGCTATGAAGCTTTTGGACTTTTAGTTTAGCATCGTGCAATTAGTAATATTTTTTCTATGCAATTTAATGTCTTGCAGCTAGGATGATTTTGGACTTATAGATTTGTATTGTGCGATTAAGACGATTTATGCTATGTGGTTTAACGTCTTGCAGCTAGGATTATTTTGGCCTTTTTTATGTGACATATTTCTTCAGAAATATTTCATTGGTGGTAGATATGAGGAGCTTCCCATCCATTGATATCAAGGAATATGGTGCATTTGAGTAGACATTATTTATGACGTATGATCCCTCCCATTTTTGCTCAAGCTTTGGGGGTTTCTTTCTGAGTATCATTGTGGTTCTGAGAACCAACACCATCTGCCCTTCAAGAAACGATCGAAGGTGAACCTTTTTGTTGAAGTCTCGTGTGATCCGATTTTGGTAGACTTCCAAAGGGTGAAAATCATAAATCCTTTTCTCATCTAGCTACTCTAACTCATAAAATCATTTCTGGGATTGCTCATTTGTGTACATTTGATCAAAAATGGCAATGTGGAGTGATGGAAATTGAACATCGATGGAAAAAACCGCCTCTATCCAATATACTAATGAGTACAGCGTTTCCTGGGTTGCAGTGAGGATCATGGTCTGGTAAGATCATAAAGCATGAAGGATATTGTTGGTCCTTGATTTCTTATCCTTGTCCACCATCTTCTGGAGTATATGGGACATAATCTTGTTGAAATCCTCTATCTTCTTATTGGTCATTACATGGTAGTGAGATTATTGGTTGTCTTTGATTCCACACTCATGGTATAACTAGTCCAACTCTACAGGCCAGAAAATGGTTCCATTTTCTGTTAGTATTGTATGAGGGACGCCAAATCTGGTAATGATGTTGGATTTCAAAAATCTAACAATGCTTTTTTCCCCGACCTATTTAAGGGGCATGGATTCAACTCATTTGGGGAATAAGTCTTTTCTTGTGAGAATGAACATGAATTTACTGGTTGTGGTATGAGGACATGGTCCAACAACATCTATCCCCCATACAACAAATGACTATGATTAATTAGTTGTGTGAAGTAGCTCCAAGGTTTAGTGAATAAAATTAGCATGGACTTGATAGGAATGGCACTTCTGTGGGAAGGGGGAAAATTTTTATATCATAGTGGGCCAATAGTACCCAACCCTTCGAATTTGATGGGAGATCTTGGTTGATGATTGGTGTGCTACATAATATCTGGTGTGCACTTCTTTCATGACAGCAACGGTCTCTTCTACATTGACACACCTATGAAGGACCCCACCAATGCCTCATTTGTAAAGAACCTTTTCTGGGTTTGCACCATTATACAGGAAAAAATTGACTATCCACCTCTAAATCTATTATCTTCCAACCCTATCTGGTAGGAGTTCCCCCCTCCAAAGGTAATTTAAAATGGGAGGCATCCAACAAGTCATGTGACTATAAGGTTCAAAAACGAGGCTAATCTCTTTGATTTTCTCCATATTGTTCTGAATGAATGGAAAGACGATCTAACAGTGGGAAATGATGATAACTATTTCATCCCAATCTGGATCATCTAGGGTCATAACTACATTTTCCAATTTTTCATCTTGAGTATTTTGTGACTCGGGGACATAATTAAGAATTGGTTCTGATGGGAATTCGGCCATTAGTTCTCAAACATGGTTCACCAATGGTACTAATACGTCTTTCTTAATGGAATAGTCACTATTGACATGATTGATGACCAGCTCTGAATCACCTCTTATCTTAAGAAGTTTGGCTCATGCATGAAGTGTCATATCTTGGCTTGTAATGAAGGCATGACATTTTGCTTCATTATTTATGCACCCCTTTCAAAGCAGGAAGGAGTAAGTCAAGGTGGCCTTTTATGGGGATATGAGTATAACTCCCAGCTCTACTTTTTTGAGCTTGGGATCCTCCAACATTTTCCCCATCGGGCTTATAGAAGCACCATCGAAGTAAATTTCCCATACCTGGGGGCCTTCTTTGATAGAGAATACTTCTTCATCAGAAATTTCAGTATCCAACAGGGTTGTTTTTTCCAAGGGGTTATCCACTAAGAAGAATAAAAATGTCTATCCATTGATGGGTGTCTGGTTCATGTATCGTATGTAAAACATTTGTAGGATTACTTCCCACCATGATAGGAGTCCTGTTAACACGGGATGACTGATGGTATACTTGATTGGGTTACAGTAGGAGACCGGATGGACCACGTGGTTCTGTAGGTAATGCCTAAATTTATAAACCACAATGATTAGGGATAAACAGTTCTTTTTTATCCTTGAATATCGAGTCTCAACATGAATCATTGTTTGGATGAGTTAATAGAGATTATTCTTGCTACTGGCGACATTCTTCTACGTGAGGAAATCACCTAATGACCATTCTATTGTGGTTACGTTTAAAATGAGTGGTATCCCCTCAACAGGTGGTGTCAGAATAGGTATTCTTAAGAGATATCTTTTGATATTGTCAAATTCTTCTTTAATATCATTATCCCACTCATATGAAACCCCATTCTTTATCAACAGGTGAAGGGGAAACATTTACCCCCAAGGTTGGCTATGAAGAACCAGATTGTAGGCCAGGTGCCCCTGGAGACCCCTAAATTCAGTGAGGTTGTGAGGTGGAGACATTCCAATGATATATATTTTCTTCACAGGGTCAACTTTGATGTCACGATGGCATACTATGTAGCTGAGGAATTTCCTAGAGGTAATGCTGGAAGAAAACTTTAAGGGATTAATCTTTAAACTATGTTGACACAGTTTGATGAAGGCAATTTCAAGACCATTCAGGTGGTTTGAGCACTGTCATTATTTGACCACCAGATCTTCGATGTGGCACTCAATAGATTTTCCTAGGTAGGGCTTGAAAATGCAATGCATAGTGCGCTGATATGTAGCGCTGGCATTTTTCAGACCAAAGGGAATAACCTTATAGCATAGCTCTCTTGGGGGGCTAAAAGAAGTGTCTTCTTCATATCCATAGGCCATTCGGATCTGGTTATATCCAAAATAACCATCCATGAAAGAGAGGGCCTCATATCCAGTGGTCACATCGATCAAAAATTCTATGATCAAGATTGGGAAATCATCTTTTAGGAAGTACCGATTGAGATCCCTGAAGTCAATGCAGACTCTAATTAGTTCATTCTTCTTTTTGACATGAACTATATTTTAAGTCCATATCAGATATTGGACTTCCCAAATAAAGTTATTCTTTATTATTTTGTCAACTTCATCCTCTATTTTGGAAACATGTGTTGTGTGGGTCCTTCTGGCATCCTGCTTATAGCCATGATAGTCTTCTGACAGACCCAGATGATGAGTGGCGACCTCAAAATCAAGGCCTGGAATTTCAATGTAATTCTATGAAAACACATATTGATTCTTCTTTAGGAAGGAGGTATATGTATCTTTCTACTATAAAGTGATAGGAACACTAATCAAAGTGGGATTCGGGTTGTCTTCAATGCCTAGGTTTATCTCCCTAAGTTCATTGATTATAGTGGAGACACCTTCTTCAAATGTGGTAGGGGCATTTTTGAGGTCTTATTCTTCTTCTTATTCTTCTCATTATTCTTCTTCATATTCTTCCACTTCTTATGGATAGAGTTTTCTCTATATTAACGCTCCGGCATTGGGAGAGAAATCACAACCCCGAAATATGGAAACCGAAATAACTAATTTTTTCTCGACTGACCATAGGGAATTCCTTAAAGAGGTTGGAATTTCCTTGATTTCTTTTAGGGGTAAGACGTCATATTATGCATTAGAAAGTATGTTGGTAACAGTATGGGGTCCTGAAGATGGGTCGAGAGAATCTTTGTTTGGGCTTTCCCTGACATCATAGGGTCCAACATTCTTTTCAGTGTCTTTGGACTTGGCGGTCATAACAGAAATCATTAAGACTATTGATTCCATATCAAATATTGAACTTATGACTCAACCTGGTTGATAGGTAATGAATATTATTCCCGGATATGTTTTAAGGGATCCATGAGATCCATTTCAAATATAATTGTGGTGGTGATCCAATCAACATCATTAGCCAAATACTGCTTCCCTTTCGGTTCATAGAACTGTACAATGATGTAATGAAACTCACAAAATTCAAATGGGGATTTATCGGAGTGAAATGTACCATTTTCCACATTATCACAATATTTAACACAACGATGGTATGATGAGTTCATTTCCTAATGATGATGCATCCAAGGCCTCCCTAATAGGACGTTGAAGATCATACTTTTTCACACTACTAGAAACTCAAAATTGGACACAAGGTCACCAAAGAAAGTTTTAAGCTTGATTTATCCCAAGGGTTTTACTCACTTTATTCATATCCAAGTTGATTTGTAGGGTAGGGTTCTAGACTGTTCTCATTATAGCATAACCGACAAAGTGTTTGCAGTAGGAGGAGGTTTACTCTAGTGCCATTATCGATGAAAATTATGTGAACATCAATGTTGTTTATTTTTTCGGACACATATAAGGGTTTGATGTGTCCTTTCATGATGGCATATTCATCTTGGTCTATGAACGAGATGAAAACATGGCATTCTTTGAGATTAGTCTTTTTCCGATAGACTTCAGCCACTACTACATAATCCTTGAATTCCTAGGGATTTAGTAAGGATTCGATGAGGGCCTTCTTAAGGTATGTTAACATACTAAAAGAATACAGGATCAATGGCATTGCCGGTATTGAGGTTAAATATTTCAAAATATCATATTTTTCTCTAAAGGTTAGTGCTTCCTAGCTCTGAGATTCTCTTTCACGGGCACTTTTGGGGCTTGACCTTTGGGTTCAGATGGCCCAGCCTATATTATAGGAGAAGATGGTGCTGCTATGTGTTATGAGTTTGGATGAATTTGTCTGCCTATATGCCATGGGAGATTAGACATCTGTTCTTCCTTTGATGGATACTTCAAGATGACTAGGCTTAAATTTCTTCCGTCGGGGGTGAAGAAACATTCCAGTTCTTGTAGTGTATACTGGAGGGTTCTTCTATGAGTTTTTGCAACATTAATAGTTTGAGTTAAGGCATGTATGGGAATTTGACTCTTGTTATGATCATGCCTTATAGGAAACCATCGGCCTCTATGACCTCTTCCTCCAGCTATCAAGTTGGATGCGAGGAATTTGGGTTCGTGGCCACAGTATCAATTAGATAAGGGGTCCATCAAGTGAATGACATTAATTGAGTTAAAGATCAGTTCTTGATCTGACAATGCTTATGTATGACTCTCTTCTTCTGGTGGTGAAATTTGGTGGGGCGGTGCCCATTGTCCTGTTTGGTGGAGAGGTTCATGTTGTCCCGTTTGTTGGGGAGGTGACTGTTATTTCAAGTATGCTAGCATGAAGTCCAAAAGTGTCAAGACTGGCTTCAGATTTGGTGCAAGCTCATCTTCATTCTCTTTCTTTCTACCCTTCTGGCCCTCAGAGGATTGTGGGGTTGAGGTTGATGGTTGTATTACATCAGGAGCTATTGAAGGAATGGTTGGTTGATTCAACTACTCCTAGAGGATTACATGAGCTTAGTTGAGTATTTTCTAAGTCATCCAACTATCAATTTTTCTCTCCTTTTTTTGTGACTATTTTATATTCCTCTTCCTCACTTGGTTATATGGTGGATACATAAACCACTTGTGTTGGTGGCAGACCCAACTTGACTTGTCTTAAATCTTCCATCTTTTTTAGAATATCATTAAAGACAAAGAACTCTTAAATGGTAGTCCTAAATATTTAGTGATATGGAAAATAATTTGGATGGCCTTTGAGACCCACTTCATCGGCTCTCTCTGGATCTGGTAGTTAGAAAACGTTGAAATTCATGGCTTATATGAATTATCCATGGACTTGGTCCTATCAAAATGAGTAGACCTTATTTCTTCGTTCCTCGAACTTATTTCCTTTAGCACCCCTTCACTCATATTGCTGAGGTGGGGTGGTTTTTGGCCTCCAGGGGGTCTTACACAATTTGGTGGAGGACTTGTAGCTAGATCTAGTGTTAGAGGTGAATTAATCATGATAGAGGACACTTCAACTTTTCCTGCTATTTTCCCTAGGGTCGATGGGGCCACTCAAGATTTTCGATTCGTCCGTTTCAAGGAGTCTTCTATCCTTTGCGCAATGGTAGATAAATATCGGATCCCACTTTTGTACTTTATTGGGATAAGTAGTGTTTAAAATTCATCATGGATATTATCGATGCCCATAGAGATAATTTCATCTTGGGTAGTGGTCAATTCCTAAAGTATGTCAGGACCTTCCATCTGGTAATGAAGTTTGAAATACTTTCATTATCTCTCAACTTGAAGTTCATGATATCATTGACCATTTTCTTGGGAAATTTCAAACTGATCTGGAAGATAAAATGTCATTGAAGGTCCTCCCATAATTTGATTGTGTTAGCTGGAAATTTAGAATACCACATAAAGACTGAACCCTACAGTGTTCTCACGAAGCACCTAACTTTCATTGATTCATTCTACTCTGAGGTTCCTATCCTGGGGTCACAGTAAGAAACATGTTGTATTAGATGCTGGTATGGGTCCACCGAACCATTAAACACTAGGAATATAGGGTTCCTAAAGTTTGGAAGTAGAAAAACTTTGCTCACCCAATCCGGGGAGGGTTTGCACTTTGTTTGTATCAAAGTGTGTCATCCATCCATGGGTTCTAGTCGACCTGTCAATTTCTCGATGATATTCAAGATCACTTTATGCATATCTTGACAGACTTGAGTTTTTGTGGGTGTAGCAGGGGGAAAAACTAGATGTGTTGGCATTGTTTGTATTTGGGGTGGATACTTATCCAGGGGTATCATTTTTGGCTTCACCTGAATGTATTCTGGATACTTTCCTAGTGGAGAGAAGTCCTAATTTCTTTCTGGGGCTGGATTCAAGTATCTTGATGGTCCTTATGCTATATTAGAAGGGAATCTGATATTAACTTCATTTACCAGGATGAGTGCCAGTGGTAGGGGCACATCTTTTAGGATCACCTATTTAAATTCCACATGAGGAATATTTCAGGCAAGATAGCTCCCACAATTCAGATCGACATTGATTTGCTTGATCTCTTTCATTTCTTCCTCCTGCTTGGTGAGTCTTTTCTCGAGCATGAGGGAGACATTCTCAGGGGAGGGGGAGGTGGGTCATAGATTACATGGGATTTATTATTTTCATTTTTTGGGATTTCTGAAAGGGGTAATGGAGGATTAACTAAGAAGGTGCCCAAATTTAGGACACCTCTCTAGTTATGGGTATGCACGTCATCAGGCTCGGTGTGGGATGCCACTAGGAGGGAACCATATTCTCTTACATCCTATCCATTTGTATCATTTCCTATGAGATATGTGAGGCTGACATTTATCATATTCACTGATGCATACTACATTGGGGGTGGTGTACCTAGTTCTGAATGGTGGGAGAGATTTCTACATCCTTTGTTGGACTTTCTCTATCCATTATGTGGTATTTTTTGGGTTTCTTGAAAAAAATTGACCTAAAGGGAGCCCAGATCTTACCTCGCAATATAACTTTGTCTTAGAGGGTATGAACCATGATAAGGGGTTTAACGAGTGACCTATATTATCATTTTATTCCTAGATGGGAGAATACAGATGTCCGATGTACGGGAAAATGATGTAAAAATGACCCCAACCCTATGGGATAGGGTTGCTCCCATTCTTCCATTGATGCACTACGGCCTGGATTTTTTGGTCATACGGGGGAATTTTGAGTTAAAAATTCCACCATCCCTACAGGATGGGGTTTATCCTATATTACAGTGGTAACCGCCGCTATTGCCACATTTTTTATTTCAAGCACTCATGTGCAGGTGTGAGCAGAGTATAGAGCGGGATCCAAACGAGATTTATTAGATTTCGAGGACTTGAGCACTTCTTGCTAGTTGGATTACATTAGGAGGGAATCATACTATATGTTCTCGATTAACTAGATCAGAATCTTTTTGATGTCTTGATATCTTCAGGCTTGACACTTTTGAGACTTACTCTAGGCCAGTTTTTGTTGAGTATCCCATCATTATTGAGTAAGGATTTCAATTGATTGCTGATTTTGGGGTAATGACATTACAATATGTCATTTACAGTGAGGTCTATTGGATAGGATGTGGGGTGAAGTGTAGAGATCCATGTTCTCCCCATCCCCAAATATAAACTCTAGATGGGGCATTGCCTATGAGGCCAAAAAACTTGTGCTGTGTGTGGATGCAATCCTAGTTAAGGTTTTTTATTCTCCATTCAGATCGAGGATTCCATATAGATGGGAGGGATTCTAGGTCAATTAGATGGTGAATCTCTCCTAATATGTTGATATGGTATGCATACCCTTCATAGGTCAAGAAATTTTTTTTCATCTGGAGAAGACTCATCCAGATATTGAGGTGAATGTTATGCATACTTTCCTCAAACAACTCCCTTGGTATGTCGAAGTGATAAGTGGTCGTGGGTCAATACATCACTAGTATATTATCCTTATCTAGTTGTCTTCTCATGAGAAACATATCCTGGATTTGTTCTTATGAGGACACCTCTACTTGATATTCCCAACATGACTTCTTCTTAATAACTTTTTTCTAAGCTTCATGGTTGGTAGAGGCCTCACCGATATGTGAGAAGTTCGGGGTGGCACAGATGATGAGTGTTGCCCCAAACCATTCAATAGTTGATAAAGTATATCACTTGTCGAAGATAGAGTTTTTGATATATATGACTCCATCTTTCTGAGTACCTAAATGTATGAGGTATTTCTCACATTTGTATCAGAAAGTTGAGTAACACAATTCTAGTGTGAATTTTGATTGTGGGGAGGATCCTCATAATCAGTGCTATAATGGCGAGGGCTACCATTGCAACTTAATGTCCGTCTGTAGGAAATTTCTTAATGGAATATACCCTGGGGAGGAGCTTTAGGGAAGGATATAGTGATTAAAGGGCCTTTTATATACTTTATTTCACTGAGGGGAGGACATTCTCAATGACTTATATGATGGAGAGGACTACTATATTAGCTTATTATTTGGTTGTAGGGATGATTTCTATAGTTTACATCTCGAGGAGGGCCTTCAAGAGGTACTGAAATGAGCGTAGGACCTTCTTATTTCTTGATGTTTCCATGGGGAGGGCCTTCACAACAACTGCCATTACAAGGAGGTCCTATTCTATGGTTTTCATCATGGAGAGGAATACCATCATGACTCAATGTTCGACTTCAGGGATAAGCATATCTGCAACAGATATCTAGAGGAGGACCATTGGGGTGGGCGACAGTAGGGGGAGGACCTTCTTACTCTCTGTTTTTCTGGTCAAGGGGATGTCTACCCTGACATGCATCAAGATATTGTCTCTCATGATCTATCATTTCTGGCCCACAGAGTAATTTCCCATGGGTTCTCTGGGGAAGACCTTTAGAGCTTCTAGTAACAACATTGTAGGGAGGGACTTCGCAACTACTAATACCACTTTCATGATTAGGTAATGTACAAATGGGGTCTTGAATATTTATTGATATATTATTGAGGGTGTCAATAACTATATCTTTTAGTAGAGCAGGATCATGTATGTGTTCTTCATTTTTTGGTTTCCTTTAGAGCATTTCATTTTTGGATTCTCTCTTATGGGGAACTGTGGTCTTTTGTTGTTGGTAGAAGCCTCTATATATGGGTTCCTATCATGTTGGTCCCCATAATTCCACTGGAATATGCCAATGGACATCTTGAGTTTTGGAAGGGATATATGTTTTCCCTATAGTGGCCACCACGTTTTACCAGCATCCCCCTGTTGGAATAGGTAGTTTTTCTCAATCCAATTGTTTGTATATCGATGGATATTTCCATAGAACCTCATGTAATGGAGTAAGGATGCATAACTACTCTAGAGTGATGTAAGAACCCGGTTCTTATTTTTGAGGTATGGGCTTCTTCTTTTTCCTTTTCCTTAAGTGTTTTTGAGAAAATATGGAAATTGGGAAAAAAATGCTAAATTTCAAAACTACACGTCATGTACTTTGTCCACATGACGTGTACTTTTAGCCGTGTTGGGATGAGTACACGGGTCATGTAGGCTTGACAGCAACGAGGGGTGTAGGAACTGACTACATGCTGTGTAGTGGTCCCTTACACACTGTGTAGTCAGTCGGCAGGCTTGAATAGTAAGGTGGTGGAGTCGCCGCCAACTGGGTGACAGTACACGCTGTGTACTCAAGAGTACATGCCGTGTACTCGGGTCAACAGATGAATAGTGTGGCGGTGCCGCCAAATGAACAGTTAAATGAGAGAAGTACACATCGTGTACTCAGAAGTACACGCCGTGTACTTTGTTTTTTTGGCTTAAAACAGGCAGTAGCATCCTCATTTGGCAGAGGAGGCATTTGATCCATTTTAGAGTCAAAGAGGACGATCAGACCTTTGAGGATCCTCTGGGTGTTCGTATGGAATCCGATTCGTATTTGAAAGATCTCGTTGGAACCGCACGGGTAAGCCCTTTCTCCCCCTTAAGCCGTTCTTACCAATTATTCCCCTAACAGAAGTTATTTACATTTTAATGAGTTTTGTTCTTCGTCATATCTACGCCATTCTTGGGCGTTTCTGGAGTCGGCATTCGGGTATAACATTCGTTGGCGTATAGGGTAGGTGTCTTTGTGTTAGTTTTTCCAACTGTCGTGCATTTTTGTGTGTTTTCGTGCCACAAACCCATGTTGGGGTGTCGTGTGGATGAGGCCGTTGCTATATTTAATGCCTAGAATTTCATAGGTGATTAAATTTTGATATAAAATGCTGGTTGGGATCATTGCTTGGATCTGGAACCACCCCTGGGGTGTGTTTCACTGTTTAGCCGTTTGGCCAGGATACCCGAGGGTATGCCTTTAAAGTAGTAATTGTAGAATTTCCGTGAGAGTAATTTCTTGTTACTACTGTTTACCTATTGGGCATGGCCCGGTTACCTGTTTAGCATGAGGGAATTGTTGTATTTGTCCTGAGGGCGTTGTTGTGATTAGCCTGAGGGAACTGCACTATTTAGATCGAGGGTGGTAGTATTTCGCCTGAGGGAAACCTTTCGTGCCTGAGGGCTTGACTTCTGTGCCTGAGGGCGACACTTCCTACGCCTAAGGGCAGCTTCTATTACGCTTGAGGGCTATACATGCGGGTGGGATTCTGCTTACCTGAGGGTAAGTTTTTGTTTGTCTGAGGACGTGGACGGTTTACTTAGAAATGCACAATGGTGATTTCTAATATTTAATGGATTAAATGAATAATAAAATGGAAATATAACTGGTAATTAGTTACTTTTGAGTACTTCTTACTTTATTGCATTTTACTACTGCACAATATCATTTCATGCTTACACACAGTTGGTCACGTGCCTTGGGTGGGTGCCTACTGAGATATATGTCTCACACCCTGTTTGGGTCAGGATTTTCGGCCCAAACAGATTATGTTGTTGCAGGTGTAGATAGGGGAAAGAGTCCCTATACAGGTACTTGACTGTTGTTGAGGAGAAGAAGGTCATGGGACCGAGCCTAGGCTCGCGATGCCGCTGCCATCTGTTTTTCTTGTTTTGCTGTACTCTGTATTTTGATGTATTGTATTGATGTATAACATGTTCTGGATGTTTTCTTAGAACATGAAACATGTAGCATCATCACTTATATACTGTTGGTCATATCCACTGCTGTAGTTTATTTCAGTTGTGTAGGGTTTAGTTCTTCCACTATTTGTTGTATGTTTTAATTAAATTCCGCTGCGCTACACTTTGACAAAATGAGGGCATAGTTTCCCCACTATCAGACCTGGGCCCTCACTACTAGTCGGAAGCCTCTGGCGTTTGGGGAAATTCGCTTGAGGTCACGTGGAGAACCGGATTCGGGGCACCCGTTGTGTGACACCCAGATCTAGGATGTTACAAAGTGGTATCAAAGGACGTTTCTTTTCTTTGACTTACTATTTGGAGCCATAGTAAGTGATAAGACGGAATGATAGTTGGTAATAAGCTGTGCTTGGGCGTAGCTAGCCCGTGTATAGGGAATACCCAGTCTACTTCGTATTTTGCATTCTTTGGATTTTGCAATTTTATGGTTGATATGTTTTTATCATTGGGTGACACACGTGGATTGTGATGTTTATATTTTATCTGTGGGTTCTATTTAGTTGCAACCCGATGAGATGAGGGTATGCCGTATCATGCATCATATAGGCTCATGCTAGATATCACATGCCATGCATAGCCATGTAGGTGCATTATAATTTTCATGTTGTTGTGATAGTTGTTGTGCTAGAAAATCATACTGTTGTGATAGCTTCTTGATAAATACCCGCCTTGTGATATGGTATTTTTTTTGTGCTTGTTTATAGAATGGATGCCGAACTTTGGTTTTTGGGGAGTATGGGCCCCCATTGACTGGAATTTGGTGGATCATTGACTGTTTGTTGGTTATAACACATATAAGATGTCAAACTTTGATTCGTGGGGAGTATGGGCCCTCACAGGTCGGAATTTGACACTTAGGTGTTGTTTTACGGTATTTTTTGGGTTTCAGAGAAGTTTATGAGGAATACTGACCAGAATCCCAATATACTTGTCGTGTAGTATTTTTATACACACCATGTATGTTCTTATGTTTGGGAAGAAAAATGAACTTTTGGAGTACACACTATGTACCCGGAGTACACACCGTGTAGTCTCTTCCCGTGTCACAAACCATGTGGGGGTGGCACGGGGTAGGGAAGGGATTGGGTAAAACACACCGTGTAGTTTTGTTCACGCCGTTTAATGTTGACCCAGAGTCCGACCTTGTAATTAACAACACGGTTCGGTGAACTCCTTCATAGAACATGTTGTGTCAGTGATACACACACCATGTAGAGTGACCTGAGGAATCAGCCGTGTCACTAACAACATGGGCCGGTGTCACCTCCCTTTAAACACTCCGTGTACCTGTGGGACACGCCGTGTAGTCTTGTACGAGGACAGACCATGTGGAGTTAGCCATGTGGCATGGAAATGGGGTGTTGTACATGCCATATACGGGTGTAACACGCCATGTAGTGTCAAGCCAAGTAGTCGGTTGTGTCACAGACAACACGAGCAGTTGGAAAAATAACACCGTACACGCCGTGTAGATATTATACACACCGTGTAGTTTTATGGAATGGAAGTCGTGCGGCTTAGTCATGTAGAAGGACCCGGGCAGGGGAAGGGAAGTCAAGTACATTCTGTGTAGTCATTGTACACGCTGTGTAGTCTTGTTTTTCCAATTTTGAATGCCTTCTTCCTCTTGTTTCCTTTTTGGTTCATTCGCTTTTCAGTCATAATAATTTTGAATCTGAGGCGCGCTTTTGACCTTGTAGTGTCATGCCGCCTAGACGACCGTGAGTTGTTCGCCGGGAGAGCGGCGAAAATTATACTTCGGAGATGGTGGGCCATGGGCTACCAGTGGATTCTCCAACAGAGCTAGATGTGAAACCAGTTATTATACTGGACATAGGTGCGGAGGCGCAGTTCTGTGAAGGTTTTAGGTGGTTTATGCAGACCTTTCAGGGAGCACTACAGGCTGCTACATCTATGGCTGAGCTGACTCATATCTTCTAGCAGCAGCATCCGCCTACGTTTTCAGGGGATGGCAGACCGCAGGCTGCAGAGTCTTGTCTAGGATCGATGCAGACTATTTTCAAGCATCTTGAGATGCCTCCAGGGCAGAGGGTCAAACTCACGACTTACATGCTGCGTGATTCCTCCAAGAGGTGGTGGGATATTACCACCCAGTCAGAGCATCACAAGGACATGGCGTGGGAAGATTTTCAGGCAGTCTTCTATGACTTCTTCTTTCTCGAGACGCTGAGGGAAGATAGAGCTCGAGAGTTCATGAATCTGTAGCAGGGTGCTATGTTAGTGATGGACTATTCTTCTCGTTTTACGGAGCTTCAGTGCTTTTCACCCGTGCTGGTGGGTGATGAGACGCTGAGAGCCAGATGTTTTGAGGATGGTCTTCAGTATGACATCCTAGCGCTAGTGAATGTCTTCAGGTTGCCTACTATACACGTCATCATGAACTAGCCGCTGATTATGGAGAGGAACCTGCGATAATCTGGTGGTGTGGGCCAAGGCAGTTCAACACTAGTTACTGGTATTATTTCTGCGGGAAAGAGGAAGAGACAGATGGAATTCTCTCAGGATGGAAGTACCAGCCAGGCAGCTTCAACAGGTGGTCCGATCAGGTGCTACCAGTGTGGTAGATAGGGGCATAAGAGACCGCAGTGTCCACAAGACCCAGTGGAGTGTCGAGCTTGCGGCAAGATGGTTCATCTGCAACGCTTTTGTAGGGCGTTTCCACTAGTGGCTAGTGAGAGGGGTTCTGTGCAGACTCCGCATGCGGGAGCATGACCAGTGGCGTCTTACCAGTCTGGGAACTGGAATACGTCAGGGCGTGCGGGCAGAGATGGTGGTTGTGGTCGTGGTAGCCAGACACCAGGATCGCAGAGGTAGCAGGGCGTGACAGCTCAGGGTAGCCAGGCTGTGTCGCAGGGCCGCGGCACTGGGCAGACATATGCAGTGCAACAGACCCAGCAGGTGTAGGATCCCAGACCTTGTACAGTCAGAGGTACTATTCTAGTAGCTTCTGTCTTGTCTACAATACTTTTTTATATGGGTGCTACACATAGTTTCATATCTGTACCCATTATGGAGAGCTTTGGGCTCTGTGTTTCTACTTCTTCTGATATCATGACGCTAGACACTCTGTTGGGGACTAGAACGGCTGGTGTGCGTCAGTGCAAGGAGTTACCCCTTGAGGTTGGTGGGTGTCACTTCCTTTGGGACCCTTATGTCTTGGAGATGATGAGCTATGACGTCATTCTTAGGATGGACTGGTTGGTTCCCTTCCGAGATTTTTTAGACTGCTATTGTCGCAGGGTACGTTTCACGTCACCAGAGGGCGGAGAGTTTTTATACAAGGGAGAATGGGATGTTCAACCGAGTCGAGATGAACCAGAGCATCATGGGTGAGGTGGAGTCACAACCCAGATTACGAGATTATATCTGGATGACCAGGGGACTTGTCAGAAGGATTTCCCTCCAGTTGTCGATCGTTTCAGGGATGTCTTCCCGAACAACTTTTCAGGTCTACCTCCAATGCGTGAGGTGGATTTATCTATCGATCTTGTGCCAGGAGCAGCGCCGGTGTCCATTCCTCCTTATAGGATGGCCACGCCTGAGTGGCAGGAGCTCAAGAGTCAGTTAGAGGAGTTACAGGCGAAGGGTTTTATCCGACCTAGTACTTCTCCTTGGGGTTCTCCAGTCCTTTTTGAGAAGAAGGTGGATGGTACCCTTAGGCTTTGTGAGGATTATTGGAAGCTGAACTAGTTGACGGTTAAGAACCGATATCCCTTATTGAGGATAGATGATCTGTTTGATCAGCTTCATGGAGCATGAGTGTTCTCGAAGATTGACTTGAGATCCGGATATCATCAGTTGCGTGTTAGACCATTTGATATACCTCTCACAGCTTTCAGGAGTAGGTATGGTCTATATGAGTATACAATTATGCCATTCGGACTGACGAACACGCCAGCAGTTTTCATGGCTCTAATGAATTGTGTGTTCCATCCATATCTTGATTTGTTTGTGGTAGTATTTGTGGAAGACATCTTGGTGTACTCTCACACTCGACACAACCATGCCACCCATCTTGGGATCATATTGAGTACACTGAGAGAGCATCAGTTATACGCTAAGCTCTCAAAGTGCCACTTTTGGATGGACCAGATTCACTTCCTAGGTCACATTATCTCAGAGGCAGGAGTTGCAGTAGACCCAGAAAAGGTGAGAGCAGTAGTTTCCTGGGAGCAGCCTAAGAACGTGTTTGAGATACGGAGTTTCTTAGTGCTATCTGGTTACTACAGATGCTTCATACAGGACTTCTCCCGCTTAGCATCACATTTGACAGGTCTGACTAAGAAGGGTGTGATGTTTGTTTGGTCAAAATCTTGAGAGACATCTTTTCAGGACCTAAAGGGAAGGTTGATCTCAGCACTGATCGTGATACTCCCAGAGCAGGGGAAGAGCTATACAGTTTACTGTGATGCATCAGGGATTGGGATGGGAGCCGTTTTGATGCAGGCTGATCGAGTTGTCGCGTACGGGTCTCGGTAGTTGAGGCCACATGAGAGGAATTACCCGACGCATGATCTCGAGTTGGTTTCAGTTGTTCATGCATTGCGCTGTTGGAGACACTATCTGTTGGGGGAGTATTTTGTGGTTTTCACTGAACACAAAAGCCTCAAGTATATCTTTACTCAGCATGACCTAAATCTAAGGTAGAGAAGGTGGGTCGAGTACCTACAGTCCTTCGATTTTGAGATTTCCTATACACCTGGTAAAGGTAATGCATTAGCTGATTCACTGAGCAGGAAGACTCAGATACATGCAGTGCAGGAGGCCAGTGGTGAGTGGCAGCTTATGACTTTGTTCTCTGAGATGCATTTGGAGGTGCATGACAGTCAGGGGCAGACTTATCTTTCTTCATTACCTGTGACTTATACCCTCCGGTATAGAGTTAGGATGAGGCAACTATCTAATTCGGAAGGCCTAGTTCAGCGGGAGTCGGTAGCAAGTGAGGAACCTCCTCCCGATTGGACGATGAGAGACGATGAGGTTTTGTGTTTCCATGGACAAGTATGTGTTCCAGGGGATATATGCAAGGAGATGATGCGGGAGTTCCATGCTTCATCTTGGGCAGTTCATCCTGGGGTTACCAAGATGTACCGAGACTTGAGGCGTCAGTACTGGTGGCCGGGTATGAAGAGAGATATAGCTGGGTTTGTTACGAGATGTTCCACCTATCAGCAGGTGAAGCCAGAGCATCAGAGACCAGTTGGACTGTTACAGCAGTTACCCATTCCAGAATGGAAATGGGATGATGTCGTGATGGATTTCGTGATGGGTTTGCTAAGGTCACCTCGTGGTAATGACGTCGTGTGGGTTGTTGTGGATAGACTCACGAAGGTATATCACTTTTTTCCGATCAAGGATACCTTCGGTGTGGATGAGCTCAGAAGGATGTATATCCGAGAGATTGTACGTCTACATGGGGTCCCTCGTTTTATCATTTCAGATAGGGATGCCTTATTTACATCTTTTTTTTTGGCATAGTTTTTAGAGGGCACTGGGTACACAGGTGCTTCTGAGCACAACATACCACCCTCAGACAGATGGCCAGTCGGAGCGTATGATACAAGTGCTAGAGGACATGCTGCGCACATGCATCCTAGACTTTTGGGGATCTTGGGAGAAGCATATTCCCTTAGTCGAGTTTTACTATAACAATAGTTTTCTAGAAACTATTGAGATGGAACCATACGAGGATTTATATGGTCTGCTATGCCGATCACCTTTGTGCTGGTTAGAGGCAGGTGAGGTAGCTTTACTGGGGCCACAGCTCATGCAGGAGACATTTGAGCATGTCTAGTTGATTCAGAAGTGTATGGCTACCACATAGTCTCGTCAGAAGTCTTATGCTGATCGCCGCAGACGACCTTTGGAGTTCGTGGTCGGGGATCAGGTTTTTCTACGTGTTTTTCCAAGGTTGGGACAAAAGCGGATCAGAATACAGGCTAAACTTTCACCGAGTTATGTGGGGCCATTTGAGATTCTGGAGAGTGTCTGGTTGGTTGCCTATCGGTTGCAGTTACCGCAGCGGTACCGAGCCATGCACGATGTCTTCCACGTGTCTTAGTTGCGTAGATACCATTCAGACCCATCTCACACCTTTCAGCCTGAGGAGGTTGATCTTTAGCATGATGTGTCCTTTAAGGAGCATCCAATCCGTATCATTGATAGGAGCATGAAGGTTCTTCGAGGTCGGACAGTTCCTCTCGTATGGGTGCTATGGCAGCATGGATGAGTGCAGGACGAGACCTGGGAGTGGGAGGCCGACGTACGTGCTCAGTGGACAGAGATGTTCTGAGCTTTATCTTCGCCACCCTTGGAAGGGAAATTCGGGGGCGAATTTCTATAAGGGGGGAAGTTTGTAAGAACCCGGTTCTTATTTCTGAGGTACGTGCTTCTTATTTTTCCTTTTCCTTAAGTGTTTTTGAGAAAATATGGAAAATGGGAAAAAATGATAAATTTCGAAACTACACACCATGTACTTTGTCCACACGCCGTTTACTTTTGGTCGTATTGGGATGAGTACATGGGGCATGTTTCCTTGTTGGCAACAAGGGGTGTAGGAACCGACTACACGCCGTGTAGTGGTACCTTACACACCGTGTAGTTAGTCGGTAGGATTGAATAGTAAGGCGATGGAGTCGCTGCCAGCTAGGTGACAGTACACACCGTGTACTCAGGAGTACATGCCGTGTACTCGGGTCAACGGGTGAAGAGTGTGGTGGTGTCTCCAAATGAACAGTTAAATGAAATAAGTACACGTCGTGTGCTCAGAAGTACACGCCGTGTACTTTGTTTTTTCGGCTTAAAACAGGCAGTATCCTCCTCATTTGGCAGAGGAGGCGTTTGAGCCATTTTGGAGCCAAGGAGGATAGCCGGACCTTTGAGGATCCACTGGGTGTTCTTCTGGAATCTGATTCGGCTTCAGATGATCTCATTGGAACCGCACGGGTAAGCCCTTTCTCCCCCTTAAGTCATTCTTACCAATTCTTCCCCTAACAGATGTTATTTACGTTTGAATGAGTTTTGTTCTTCATCAGATCTACGCCATTCTTGGGCGTTTATGGAGTCGGCGTTCATGTATAACGTTCATTGGCGTATAAGGTAGGTGGCTTTGTGTTAGTTTTTCCAATTGCCGTGCATTTTTGTGCGTTTTCGTGCCACGAACCCATGTTGGGGTGTCGTGTGGCTGAGGTTGTTGCTATATTTAATGCCTAGAATTGCATAGGTGATTAAATTGTGATAATAAAATACTGGTTGGGATCATTGCTTGGATCCGGAACCACCCCCGGGGTGTGTTTCACTGTTTAGCCATTTGGACAGGATACCCGAGGGTATGCCTTTAAAGTAGTAATTGTAGAATTACCTTGAGAGGAATTTCTTGTTACTACTGTTTACCTATTGGGCATGGCCCGGTTACCTGTTTAGCCTGATGGAGTTATTGTATTTGGCCTGAGGGCGTTGTTGTGATTAGCCTGAGGGCACTACACTATTTAGCTCGAGGGTGGTAGTATTTCACCTGAGGGAAACATTTCGTGCCTGAGGGCTTGCCTTATGTGCCTGATGGCAACACATCCTACACCTGAGGGGAACTTCTGTTACCCCTGAGGGCTATACCTGCGGGTGGGATTCTGCTTACCTGAGGGTAAGGTTTTGTTTGTATGAGGATGTGGACTGTTTACTTAGAAATTCACTGTGGTGATTTCTAATATTTAATGGATTAAATGAATAATAAAATGTAAATATAACTGGTAATTAGTTACTTTTGAGTACTGCTTACTTTATTTCATTTTACTACTGCACATTATCGTTGCATGCTTAGACGCAGTTGGGCACGAGCCTTTGGTGGGTGCCTAATGAGATATATGTCTGACACCCTATTTGGGTCACGCTTTTCGGCTCAAACAGATTAAGTTACTGCAGATGTAGATAGGGGCAAGAGTCCCTATATAGGTACTTGACTGTTGCTGAGGAGAAGGAGGGAATGGGACCGAGCCTAGGCTCGCGATGCCGCTGCCAGCTGTTTTCCTTGTTTTGATGTACTCTGTATTTTGATGTATTGTATTGATGTATAACATGTTCTGGTTGTTTTCTTAGATATTGAAACATGTAGCATCATCACTTATATACTGTCGGTCATATCCACTACTGTAGTTTATTTCAGTTGTGTATGGTTTACTACTTCCGCTATTTGTTGTATGTTTTATTTAAATTCCACTGTGCTACACTTTGACAAAATGAGGGCATAGTTTCTCCACTATCAGACCTGGGACCTCGCTGCTAGTCGGTAGCCTCTGGCATTTGGGGAAATGCGCTTGAGGTCATGTGGTGAACCGGGTTCGAGGCACCCGTTGCGTGGCACCCGGATCTGGGACGT
Source organism: Viscum album (assembly GCA_963277665.1). NCBI lineage: Eukaryota > Viridiplantae > Streptophyta > Magnoliopsida > Santalales > Viscaceae > Viscum > Viscum album. The sequence goes on along the minus strand of OY728163.1, from coordinate 201,395,883 downwards.
TACAAGTGACTAGCCCATTTTTCGGGTAAGTCATTATATTAAAAAAAAAACAAGAGTTGGTCCTAATTCCTTGCCTTTTTCGCTGATGTAATGATATCTTGACATGTCAGGAGGATATTTTATGGAATCGATGTTTGATCTTCCATCATTTCCAGAATGTGATGAGATATATCTTTAGCTGGAATGAGTATGAAGGCCCATTCCAATGTTGGAGTAGGAGTTTGTGCCTACTCCAGTCCTCCATAGGTTTCCAGTAGATAATGGCAGTTATCTATTTCCAGGACATAGGAATGAGTCTAACCCCAGTTGTTTTCTATGGTTTCCAACATGTTTTATTGGTGGAATTCATATTTAAAAGTGGGATTTTTCATTTTCTCTCTTGTTGATGTTTTTTTCTCACAGGATTGGTATTCATTTTCAAGAATTTAACATTAATCATATTTTTTTCACCGCCCTATTTAGATGGAGGTCTTGATATGAATTAGTAGGTATTTGTGCCTACCTATAGTTGGTTTCCATCCTATTTTTATGACAAGATTCTCGTGCAATGGTATATATCTGGATCTGGCTATAATTTTCCACTATGTCTACATGACGGGACTGGTGAGCCTAGTTGGGATGTGTGTGTGCTCATATTGTGACACCCTATTTCTGTGGTGGGATTGAGTAGAGGGGGTAGAGTTGTATGCCTACCCATTGAATACCACCGTGTTTGTATGAAAAATTTCCTCTTTAAGAATTAGAGTGATAGTCAGTTACTAATTTTATGTATGCCTCCCTCAGTTGGCAGCCTGAGGGGCCCATGTCTTTTAAACTTAAATATGTTCCCTCAACATATGATTCTCTTAAAAGTGAGGATACTTGGTCGTGTGGTGTTGGCGGAAACACTCTCTAGTATGGGACTATGAGTAGGACCCTTGTTCTGGGTAGATGAAGTCATCCTCATCGATTTCATCTACATCCCTAAGATAAGGGAGGTACTTGATGTCACGCTCTGTGGGTAGGCTCCTCAAATGGTTCTAGATGGCCATTGGGGCCGCCTTGTGTTGGGGTGACAGCTGCTGCTAAGGAGGTGGTAAGTGATATTTTTCATATTGGAGGGCTTGTCTTGTGGCCTCCACTATAGGTAGAGTACCAATTGGGTGTTACTCTTTAATTAGTGGGTAGGATACCTGGCGTTGAAGTCGTTGGGTTGGTGAGGGGGTCCTTCTCTTCATCAGGGACCCAACCCCTTATGGGATCATTGAGGTGCGTGCCTACATTGGTTTTCAGGATTCCATTTGGATCAAAGGTTTCTCTATGGGAACCTGCAATATATATATATATATATATATGGAATATACAGATAATAAAACTCATGTCAAAGTAGCATATGTAGTACATGGGTATATTTGACGATTCATCATGGCCCCCTTCCCCCTTTTTCCGAGGAGAAGGGTCTTGAGTGGGGTAAAACCTCCACCTTGGTTGAGGATTCCCATCCGGTTCACCTTTTTTGTTTCACTCTAAGGAGGTGCATGTATGTGTTTGGGGAAAATGCGAAGAGTGTTCTGATGGGTAACAAGCATTCATTCATTATTATAGATACTTTCACATCACCACCTTTTTTTGTGAATAAATCTGTTTCATTATACTTTATGGGGGATTTTATTAACCATGTGGGGACTGGGCAGTTAATCCCTTATGCAATATGAAGGATGTGCCACAGTAAAATAGTCTTTGTGGGCAATTTCATGGGGTTAAGTACTTATACAATCTTTCCTCTTAGGATATGAATTCTTTGGATGGTATCTAAAGGGTCTATTCGTGGAGATAGAAACACCTAATGGCCTTGGTATCCATGATTCATGGGCCTTCATTCCAAAGGTAGGTGCTCATTGGATAAATATTTGTACAACGACACTTAAGGAATAAATTGGTCAAGAATATGGGAGGTCGGGCTCATCGCACTATTTTATGGGGAATTATTTCCTATTACAGGACTCTCTTTTAGATTTTAGTCATGTTCATAAGTTCATGAATCATTAGTTCATTCTCGAAGAGTGTATCCATGGGATACCCTTGGTTTGCAAGATCATCATGGATATTAATGAATTTGATTCTTTGGAGTGAATGATTACTTAAGCCATGCAATAAGGTGCTCGAGATCTTATCCTCATCCATGAGGGACATAAGGTGGTTTGATATTGGGATCATACCCATAAGGTGGGCTTTCTATGTATATTAGGGATGTGAATCAGAGTCCACATAGGTTGGTTAGCTCGGGTCTTGGACTTGGGAAGAGGCCCACTTATTGGGGACATAATTAGGGTGGACTCATTTGGAAGGCTACCACTTGGAGATTGGGCCTTCAAGTAGGCGTCCTACGTATCCTAGTTTGAATAGGAATCAGAGCTCTCATAAATCAAGATAGTTTGGGGATTACACATGGAAGATTCCCATTTGAGGGAGACATGACTAGGTGAACCCTTTTGGAAGGGAATTCCTTTTAAGCTCAGGCCTTCAAGTAAGTGTCCTACTTATCCTAGATTGAGCAGGAATCAAAGTTCTCATAGTTCATGATGGGTTGGGGATTATACATGGAAGCTGTATATTTGAGGGGGAAATTACTAGGTGAACCCTTAGGAAGGGTATCCCTTTTGAGCTTGGGACTTTAAGTAGGCATCCAACATATCATAGTTTGAACAGGAATCAGAGTTCTTATAGATCAGTATGTTTTAGTTGTGTATATGCTGTAATCATCTCAAATATGTAATCCCACATGAGTCACACTCGGTGTGAGAAATAATAGGGTGTGATAGATTAAACAAACCACACATCTTCTCTACTACCGATGTAAAAGGTTGGGCTTATGATGGAAGAAGCTAAGGCTACGGTGGGAAAGGGTGCAGAGAGGTGAACTCTTCAATTTGGGATGACATTAGAGGTCATGCAGCTCAGATCTTAGAAGGTTTGGAACTTAACATAGTGGGAGTTCCCCAGAATGTGCTCTGGGAAAGGGGAGGAATGTCGCCTCTCATAAAAAGTAGAATAAATCATGGTTCCATCGAATGATCACCGTTATTCATTAAATGGAAAAGAAAGTGATCTCCCTTGATACCTAGAAATGGGAGGTTTGCGTTAGCATAACAAGTTTGGACTTAGGGTTACAGTGAGAATATATACTTACAAACATCTCAATAGTCTGAACCATTATGGGGATAGACTTCGTGACTCTACTCATCATTGGTATGTAGAATTATAGGGTCATGCAGATGTGCCTGGTGGTCTGATCATACAGTTTTGGTGGCTTTGGAGGAGGCTTTGGTCTGATGCTTGTGGACTGGTTCATGGAGAAGTTGTGGGGGACTGGATGGTAATGGAGGGGTGATATTAGAGCCAGATGGAAATACATCCGAAGACACCGCATTACCCTTAATATTTTCTCATGCAAGATGGGGATCCCTACCCACCATAGTGCTACGTTGGTAGGGGGTAGGGTTCATCCACGTATCGAAGTAGTACGTGTGATCACCATGTACCGAAGTGGTAAGTGGTCTAGGATGTGGTCCTCCATGGCTCTTCGAGTTACATCTGTGTACTAATACAATATGTAGCGCAAGGATTGATCCACATAGTGATTCACTATGAGGAGTGTCGTATTGAAGGAGGTTCCTAGAACCCATGCTTCACAGGAAGTTCATCCATGAGGAATTTATGGTTCGCGATGACACCAATTAGGTTCATGATTTACCCATTATTATTATGTTCATTGTTTTTATAGTTCACAGCTAGTTATACCCATTGAAATGTGATTCGTATTTTGCACTTCATTACTGATTCGAAACCAAATTTGGAATCCTATCCGAATTCTTTCTTCGAATCTGTAGGGTATCCTCCATGGTTTCTTCTTCCATCCCATCTTCTTCCTCCTGTGTTCCTTTTATAGGAAATTGGGGGAATAATATTTGTGAGTCTGTGAAACTATTTTTGAAAGCCCTTGAAGATATATCTCAACCCACATAAGACTCGGTCAACCGGGGTTTTCGGTGGTTGTGGTTCACGGTTCTTGGTTTGTGGGACCCTACAAACTTTCTTCGTCTGTGAATTTCTGAGTTTACAGGATGATACGCGGATGACCTTCGTGTGATTGATTCCACTAATGATGTGGTTCATAGATTCTTGGGTTCACGGGACATCACCCCAAGGGCCCTTCCACTTACCAATGGTCTGTGGTTCATGCATTCTGTGAACCATTTCTAGTGATGGTACGTGGGTCACTTAAAACTTATGAAAAAATTTATTTCTTCAAGATTCCTCTCAAATTTATGATTCAATTTACATCCATTTTCCTTTCTGAACCTATAAGAATGTTTTATTCCTTTTGTAAATTGATTTGGAGTATTTACTTCCCTTTTCAAATTTTTAGGACCCTACAGTAGTATATACACCACACAAAATAAATGATTGGTGAATATGGAATAAGTCTCGTAGAAATAAAAGTGAGATTATAAATCCCTTTAACATAAGTCTTGATTTCCTATGTACGCGTTCAAACCTCCTTTATAATAAATATAAGTTTATTATAAATTTATTCTATAAAATTAATGGTATCATACTATGAATTATTTATTTATAATATCTTATCATCCCTTCATTAATAATTTATTTTTAAAATCATTGTTCTTGGTGATAACTGCTTCATTTTCCAAGCACATTTCACTTCGGAAGTCTTAGTCCTTATACATTTATCTTGGTATAATCATTTTCAGAATATAAATAATGTTATAAAAATCACATATAATAATTATATACATATTTATAATCATTCATATAAAGTAGATACAGAAGAAGGAAATTATTCATTCATGGAGATGATAGGTCATACATACGAATTAATGTTGTTTTAATTTTTTATTAATGTAATGAAATAAAGGTAAATACAATGTAATATTTATATCATATATGTTTCATAAATATTCATTAAATTTATCCTTATTTTAGTCCTTGTGGAATATATATATAAATATGTGAAAAATGAATCACATCACATTATGGAGATGATAGTCCATACGTACAAACAAGTGATGTTATCATTTTCTCAAAACATTAGATGATAAGATGATAGATATGATATTGTTATTATAGAATCACTACTAAAAATAATCCTTTATTATCACTATAAATGGTCTTTATCGGTTCTAGAAAATTACTAATAACGTGAGTGATGTTAAAATCCCAAGACTTTTATCAGTATTGAAAAGGTACTAATAAAGGGGATATTCCTTAGTTCTAACAAAAGCACTGATAAATGGGACCTTTGTAAGAGCTTATAAAATTGGTGATAAAGGTCCCATTTATTATCTCTTTTAGTTAGTGCTACTAAAGAAATACTTTATCAGTTATTTGATAATCACTAATAAAGGACTTTTTATCAGCACTGTATGTGGACTAATAATGTATACCTTTATCACTGCTTTTAGAAGTGCTGTTAAATGTGTCCTTTATTAGTGCTTTTAAAAGAATTGATAAATTTGTTCTTTATTAGTACTTTTAAAAGTTCTGATAAAGGTTCATACTCTAGTGTGCTTTAACAGGACACCACAACACTAGAAGCACCAGAATCACACAAAAAACACACAAGATATAAAAAAACAAGTCACAATACAAAATTTAAATGAAATAAAATTTACAACATTAATACCAGAAGAAAAACACTATATTATAAACATTTCAAACATTGGTTTATATAATTACATAATTAAAAATTATTATATACATTAAAAAACAATTCAAACTATCAATGTTACCATGATTCCCATTTAATTTCATTGTTGAACTACCAACACTGTAGTGGTAGCTTCAAACAAACCACATTAACTCAAAAAAAAAGAATCCACCTGTATAGGAAAACAATTATTATGAGTAATCCATAAAAGAAATAAATTAAAAATATATATGAAATAATACATTAATACTATGGATAATGATGTTACTGTGAAGATATCAATATTATCTTTTTAATTGAGTTGAGGCAGCAACATTTCTATTCCAACAAAGGAAATGAATAGAACTTGAAAGAAAGTGATAAATGCAACACTGAATGAGGGAAAAGGTTCTGAGGGAGAGGAAGCATGAAAGTTGGATAGATCACCCCAATTCAAACAAAAGAGTCCAACCATATAAGAAAACAATTATTATGTGAGTAATACTAAAAAGAAATAAATTAAACATAAATATGAAACAATTCATTATTTTTAGGGACAACAATTTCACTGTGAAAACATCAAGATTACCTATGTGATTGAGCAGAGACAGTGTCACTGCTCTTCTTGAAAATTCATGACACATGGATAGAAATCTTCTAAAATAACCAAACTCGGAAAGGAATAATGAAAAATAAATTATTTTTTCGTTATATAATTTTTTGGTAAAATAGAGAAAGTATATTATAACATTACCTTTAAAAATTTCTGAATGGTTTCTTTGGCCTAGATAAAAGTTAATAAACTACTAAGGATTCTCTGTGAACATCACTATTGTTGGTTAAATAATACTTACCATGGAATCCAACCAAAAATTATTACCCAACGTCCCCATGATCCTCTCATCCCACACACGCCCTCCACCATGTCTATCATATCACTATTCATCATTCAATTTTCCGTCTCTTCTTACACCCATTTACTACTTGTAAGGATACATAATGAATGTATCCACATGAATATAGTAAATGGGTGTAGGAAGAGAAGGAAAATTGAATATTGAATGGTATTATGATAGAGATGATGGAAAGTGTGTGTGAGATGAGAGAATCATAGGGATGCTGGGTAGGAAGTTTAAGTCAGATACTATGTTAAACAGTAGTTAACCAATAGTAGTGAAGTTCACAGAGAATCCTTAGTTTTGTTATTGAATTTGTGAGTGATGAAAAACCAATACATGTTTTGTATTCATTGATCAATGGAGCTAATAGACATAAATATTATTCAAACACACTACATCAATAGAAACAGTAGCAGAAATGATTAGAATACAGAATATAAATGAACCTTCACACAAGGAACAAAGAGTAATTTGCACTGAAATAATCATCTCCAAACAAGAACAATAGAAAGAGGGTAACTAATTCATGAATGGACAACCATTTAAAGATTCGAATTCAAAAAAACCATTTGAACTATGACAGAATAATTTCATCAGTCTTTTATAAGGAAAGATGAACTTATAACATCCACAAAAAATGGGGAAACTCTGAACCTCTTCACCCCAACATGATATACAATAACTAAGACAATGTGTTTATGCTTCATTCATAAAAACTCATCCAAAAATGATTCATCTTCCATATTTGTGAAATAGAGATCCTTGGAGAAGAGAAATATCTCTTTGATCTCTGGATAAATACCCCCAATCAAAATACAAGCTTTCAATAGATCATGTGATACCACCTCTGGACAAAAGGAAACCAACTCTTTGAAGTGTTCAACATAAGACTTCACTATCTGCTGACCTTACTAGACACTCATGAGCTCTTCCATTTTCGCCATCTTTACCTACTCATGTATAAAACATTAGAAAAATAGGGACATAAAATCTTTCCATGTAATCCCAACATGCATCATTTGTGGAGAAAGAATCCCGTTATTCCAAATCTAGACCCCCAAGTAGACCCAGAACAACATGAACTCTAACATCATTGGGAGTTTCAAACACTCTGAATACATAATCAACTTTCTCAATCCACTTCCCTAACTCTAAATAACATAAATTTCCATGGAAGATGGGAAGCAACTGAGGATAACTATAAATAGGGTGAGACCCACTAGAAGAATCATGGACCTTTATTGGTGGCATATTCTGAATAACACAAAAATCATAAAATCAGGTTCATAATCAATCTAAAGCATAACTGAAAGGAGCATATCAGGACAAAACAACTGGATCACAAGACAAATTTCATAAAAAAACAAGAATTGTCTCTTTGAAAACCACTATTTCATTTTCCATTTCAAACCACCTTCTTATAATGCCACTTTTTACAACATAATAACCAACATTTTTAAAGAAAATCTAATTCGGTAAATCATTTTTCCCCTTTTGAAAAACCATTTCGGAAAACCAAGCCAAGATAATCCAAAAAAATGACCATGAATAATAGCCACAATGAATGAGGAATGAGCAAAAACCCACACTAATACAATATTTCTCATGAAATACTTTTCATATAGGTCATTAATTATCTCTCGTCATGCTTCCATGATGTTAAAATACAGAAATACATCCTAGAAGAAAGTTGTTAAACTGCATAGTGTCTCTCATCCTATTTTCTTGATGTTAAAATGCACAAATTCATCCTGGATGCAAGGTGTTAAATTGCATACTATATCTCTTCATGGTTATAGGATGTTTAACTTCAAAAATTCATTCTATAAGAAAGATATTAAACTTCACATCATCTCTCATCTTGGTTGCATGGCATTAAACTGCACAAATTCATCTAGGAAGTTGGAAGTTAAATTTCACAACGTCTCTCATCGTGGTTGCTTGAAGTTAAACTATAGATATTCATCTTATCAACAAGCCATTAAAAAACACATTGGAGTCATCCTAGCAGTGGAAAAGAGATGATATTTAGGGTGCGTCGAGGTTAAGAACAGCACAAAAATGCAAAATTTGGAACCCAAAATATCAAACAATGATATAAGAAAAATGAAAAATAACATACATTGGATTCTATCTTTGATTTGTCAGATGGATCATAGTGGAGTCGTGTTGGAAGTAGAGAAGTTCCATGAGATATTTAGAATCACGATGAGGGAGTACCAGTTAGAGTTATTTTAAATATATTTGGGACACTTATAACAATGCTCTCTAAAAAACATTGATAAAGATCCCTTTGCACAAGAGCCTCAGCCCAATTGGTGAGTACTCAGAAAGTCCATCCAAGAGACCCGAGTTGAAATTCAGGTGAAGACATAATTTTGGGGTTACTATAGTAGGTATTGTAGCTGGTACTGTTCTTTATTGTAGTATATGGAACTATTTAGCCCATCGGTTTGGTCATTGGGTCCTTTAAGGCCTTCAGGCCACCCAAGACATTCGTGCCAGTAAGGCTTTCAGGCCACCTCAATGCCTTCAACCACCTCATGTCCTTCAGGCCACCACAAGGCTTTCGGGACACCTAAAAATTGTGTTTAATGGACTAGCCAGACTCTATAAGGAGCAGACTCCAAATGAGGATTCAGAGCAGGCGCATTCACCAGAGCAGAAGCTAACAAATTTAGAAGAAAAAGAGGATATGGAATTTCCATTGGGACCAGCCTGTGCATGCATGAGAAGCCTAGTCAAATAGCTATGTGAAGGCATAGAGCTGATATCATGATGCAGAAGCTGGGGTGGAGGAGTTCCATGTAGTTATAGTGAAGATATTTCCTCTAAGACCTGGAGGTCATGTAATCTATAAGCCTACGTGTAACACCCTAAGGATTCATAAATAAATTTAATATTGAATTTATGAAATAATGAGTCTTTATAAAACACCACTTTCTTATAACCTATCCAATAAACATAATTTTTTCACCTATATAATTTCAATTTCGAAAAACTAACATACATGATTGCGTTCAGTAAGATATTTAGTCTAATGAGATCAACTTACATTTTTTGTGAATAGTAACTTGACCCATATGAATAGAAATGAACCCTTATGAATATTAATATCACCATTATGAATAGTAAACACACCCACAAAAGTATTGATAAAATTTAGACACTTTATAAATGAAATTGATTATTTTAGAAGTTAATAATTATGTGTTGGTATTTTTTGAGTAATAAATATTTAATTACAACTTTAAATTAATAAATTGATTTAAAAGAAAATTAAGTTTCATAAAATTTATTCCTAAATAAATAATTTTTTGTCCTATAATTTTAGTATAATTTAATAAGAACTTATTTAATTTTCTAAAGTATTATAAAATCAGTTTTAAATTTAAATCCATATTTTTCATATAAGTAATGATTTTATTAAAAAATAATTTTTTTTATTTAGAAAATTATTTTGGTAAAATGGAGTTCATTTTTTAATTCTAAATGTTGAAAAATTCTTAGGGATATTTTTTTGAGATTTATCTAAAATACTAAAATTTTTGGTGAATAGTTAAATTTATTAATTTTTGAAAAATGATAATTAAGTGAATTTCTACATAATTCATGAGTCAAGGATAATTTAAATGGTCATTGGTTCTAACTCACATGAATTTATTACTTTTTTGGTCACTAGAATCAATATTACTTCTTGTCTTGATCAAAATAAATTAATAAGGAATAAAATATTCAAAAATCACCCCTCTCCTCCACTATAAACCCCCTCACTCCCTCTTCTCTTCACTCCTCTCAAGAATTTTTCCTTGTATAAATTATTCTCAAACCTCCTCCCAATCTCCTCCCCATGTCCAGAATCCCTTTTTCACATAAAAATACAAAAACCTCTCCCATAATGTGGCTCTCAATGAAGATTACTTCACGAGGTAAATTCCTCTTTCATATCTTTTATTTCAAGTTCATTTATTTTCTTTTACTTTCCTCACCTCCTTTCATCCAAATGTTATGATGACTCCAGTTCCTTTCATTTATTTTAATTTTTTTATGATAACGTAATAATTATTCATCATATATCATTTACCCTTATTTTATAAAAAAATGAAGGCACCCTTCAAGATGTGTTAATTTATCACATTCATAGAAAATGGGTTTTCAATCTCTATTATTGTCTTAAATTATGGTCATGAAACCATTTTTATGGTTGAAATGGACTGTCATATATTTATTATAACTTATTTAATTTTCTATAATATTTTTTTACATATGATATTAATTTATAAATCAAAATGATTTCACTGTGATCAAAAACCGCCAATTAACCCAAACAATTGTCATTAAAATTTTATATAGTGATTCATATTCACTCCCAATAGCCAAATGAATTTTATAACCATGTAATATTATGTTTGTTCATAGATAACATACAAATTCTATTCTGGGAAACCATTCTCATTTTAAATTTTTATCCATACATTAATATAAGTCCACTGATCCTGAAATCCAAGGAAAAAACCGCTCTCAAATAATGAAATTGAGTATCTTAACCCATCAGAAGGCCAGGAATGAACCTAATAAGGTTATACTAAATCAATTACATGTAGATGAGTTTCTGAAATTATTAAATTATGAACTAAAATTTTATTTTTAAGTTCATTAATATCAAGTGAGGAACACCATCAGACTTAAGGTAAGGGTTTCCTACCTGAACCTCCATTTTCTTTCAGTTTACTCTTTTTCTCTCTTTATCCCCATTAAATTATTAATTATTATTATTTAATCCTCATAAATTCTGTTATAAGTTTCTATACAGGTGTAAAATCCATAATCCTTATTTATTTTATGGGAGTTATATGTTTTAAAAGGAACTTTCAAAATTATTTCTGAAATACAAGCCCAATTTTAGGGAATTTCTCAAATTCTTGCCTATTTTTAAGGTCACTATAATAATTTTTTAGAAATAATTTTTTTATAAAATAAATAATTTTATCATGAAAATACTATCTTACTTCACCTATGGTTTTATTCAAAGATTTTTTCAAAATTACTCTTATTTAAAAAGTAAAAGAGTATTTATCTCAAGAATTACTCAATGATTTTAGAATAGTATTTTCATCTATTTCAACACACTTTTTGATTATTATGTATTATTGGGTCTAATATTTTACGATATCACCTACCATATTATATTTAATGGTTTATGATAAATTTTAATGTTGATGTGCTATTTTTATACCATTCATTTAACTACTCAAAATGGTTAGTGATTATGTTACATATTGTGGAAAGTTATTTACATCTCATGTGTATATGTTGTTTATGTTTATCCATGTTCACATGATCCATGAATTGAAATTATTATGTGATTTGTGGGGACTTATATATCCCCTCGATGCATTGGTCGGTCACATGAGACAAATAGATATGGACTTATCTGAGACCTTTCCCATTTTTGGATGTGGTTTTGTCCAAGGCCTTAATAATTTTTAGATGCCTTTACTAAGGCCTTGATGGTATGTTTCAGAATTGCCGACATATGAATTTTTCTGATTATGAAGCTATAAATTCAAAGTTTATAATATTATTCTACTAGAAAAATAATCATTATTATGTTATATTATGGAAATATTTTCTAAACTCATATTCCTACCATATTATGTTAAAGTTTATTTTTTAAGGAATATGTTTTCAATTATTCATCATGCCTAATGTTTATCTTTATAATATCTTATACTATATTGTTTACCCTTACTGAGCATCTGAGCTCACCTCTTCTTATGTTTCATTTTTTCCAGGACAGGAAGAGGTATATTATGATTGACTTATAGGGATAATATTAGAGTGGTGGATGTTCCCAATGGAACTTTTTTATTGTTTTTTATTTCAAGTTTTAATATTGAACTTATGTATGTATCTAGTTTTCCAAATCTAATAAACTTTTCGTTCTTTTGGGATATGAATTTCTTGTAATAATGAAAATGTAATAAAATAAGGCAGTGGCTCTGGGATACTAGGTTTGGGTCTTTACAGTTGGTATCAGATGAAGTTTTGTAGAGAACATTGAAACTAAATTTAGAAAATATAGATTATGGGAACAAACCCTAAGATAGACTTTGAGAATAAATATACAAGAATGTCTTTCAGTATTGTTAATGAATATATTATGTTTATATTTCCAGAAAATACATCCCTATATAGATACTACAAGTGTATGTGGTTCTAGAATAGATGTACCTAGGAGTAACAACTCTGATAGGGAGTTTCGGGCTTGACTCGGGGTATCCTGGTACACAACAATGAGCCTTATTGTGCACCAAGTTTGACACTACAGAGGGATATTCTTTGGACAATTGACATTTTATTTACAAAATATTATGTAGGAATTAAATGTAAATTTTTCCTCAAATAAACCATGTTTATGATTATGAGATTAGCTAAGAATAGGATTTCAATTTATGTTAAGTATTTTTCTAAGTTGAGATTGTACATTATGATTCCAAACCTAATCTATTTTATTCCATTATTTATAAATGGCTCCTAGTGGAAGGAAGGGAAACCACATGAATGTGCATATACCATGTAGGTATTTTCCTCTTATATAAGATAATGATGTTTGATCTAGAGCTATGACTGGTGCATAGCAACATATATCTATATTGGGATAACTTATTCAGGTTATGAATAAAAACCTTACCCGAATGGAGCATATGTATTGATAATGTGGAGGAGATATGTTAGATATATTTATGAGACAACAACCTCCATCATTTTATGGGACTACAAATACATTCGTAGTAGAGCAGTGGATAAGTTCCTTTGAGAAGATATTTCTCTCTTTGGGAAGTAACGAAAGGGAGAAGGTTTTCATGGCAGTTTACCATCTATCCGGAGAGGCTGATCAATAGTGGTCACTAATTCGAAACACAAAGGAAGGGGAAGAAATATAAAACATGGAATGGAGTTAATTTGAAGAAAATTTATTACAGAAATACTTTCCTCATGAACAATGAGTAGATATGGAAAGGCAGTTTCTGAATTTGAGGCAAAAGGAAAATAAGAATTTTGAAATGTATAAAGCTAACTTCACAATCTTAGCAAGGCATGTTTTTGAATATATACATAATACAAGGAGAGATATTGATGGATTATTTGATGTCCTAAATCCATTCCTACGAAGAGAACTGTTTTGCAAATCTTTCTCATCATACGAAGATAGTCGTGTGTGATATCAAGATTGAAAAGGAGTTCTCTATGTCTTATTAATTTAAAGGAAAGCAAGATAAGAAGAGGACTTCTGAAAACTATGAAAAATGAAATAAGGAAATTGGGAATAAGGGAAGAGTTGACTGTCAACCCTGTGATGATTGTGTAAGGAAACACTTTGTTTCTAGTTTAAAAGTAAAAGAGGTGTGCTACAAGTGTGGACCAAAAGGCCCCCATGTTAGTGATTATAATGGAAGGAAATAAGATATTAATTTTCAATTCTATAATTATTAGAAGATGGGGAAATATACTAATGATTATCCAAAGCTTCAAGGAAATGTGCCTTAGAAAAGTCCAAGGGAGAAGAGAAAAGCTTATGCGATCACAACTACTAATATTCAAGTTCCTAATGATGTGGTAGTAGGTACTTTAATCATTTCCTCATACTTAGTTAATGATTTATTTTTTTCTGGATCATCACATTCTTTCATATCATCCCTATTTTCAAAGAAAATTTGATATTTTCAATTTTATTTAATAATGGTGTAGTCAGTAAAAACTCCAAAGTGAAGTATCATTGCAACAAATATGTGTTGATCAATCCCCCTTGTGACACATAAACGTGCCTTAGTTGAAGAAATTATCATCATACCCATGATATACCTTGATATAATTGTCGATATGCATTGGATTTAAACTTATGATGCAAAAATATATTTCAAGAAGAAGTAAGTTACAATTTTTGAGAATGGTGTAGAATCCATTATCCTTACAGTAGAAAACATTCCATGTAATTCTCTCTTAGATATACCCCCAGTAGCTCTACTGAATTCACTAATTAAAGAGGAACATAATTCCATATCTATAGGAAAGGAAAGGAATGTTCAAATAGAGGATGTACCTATTGTGAAATAATATTTTGATGTGTTTCAAGAGGATTTACCTAAACATCATCTAGAGAGGGAAGTTAATTTCTCTATCAATTTAATTCCTGGTTCAAGTCCTATATCAGATACTCCTTATAGAATGGGCACATTGGAGTTAGAGGATCTGAAGAAACTACTAGAGTAATTGAGTGATAAATGATTTATTAACCCGAATGTTTCTCTATAGAGAGCCCCTATTCTATTCATTAAGAAGAAATATGGATCTATGAGGTCGTGCATTGACTATAGGGAGATCAATTCCATAACAATAAATAACAAGTATCCATTACCTCTCATTGATGATGTATTTGATCAAAATCCTGACACCCAATATTTTTCAAAAATAGACCTTTGATATGGATATCATAAATTGCAATTGATGAAGGAAGATATTCTAAAAGCAGCTTTCAAACTAGGTATGGACATTACTATTTTATAGTAATTCCTTTTGAACTGACTAATGCACCCTATTTTTTCATGGAGTTTATGACTAGAGTTTTCAAGTAGTGTCTTGAAAGCTTTGTGGTGGTACTTATTGATGATATCTTGGTATACTATAAAAGCTACTAAGATCATGAAAATTACTTAAGCACTATTCTGAGGACTCTTATAAGAAGTTAATTATATGGGATGTTTAGTAAATGTGAATTTTGGATTCAATTAGTTTCTTTTCCTTGGCCTCATTGTCTCTAAGGATGGAATATCTTTTGATCCTACAAGGACAAAATATATGAAAGAATGACCTACTCCAAAGAACATAACTAAGGTGCATAGTTTTATTTGTTTAGAAGGCTATTATCAGCTCTTCCTTCAGAACTTCACTTTTTTAGACAACCCAATGACCAAGCTTACATATAAAGGGTTTAATATCATATGGAAAAAATAATTTGAGGAATGTTTCGAAGAATTGAACAGGATATTGGTGAATGCTTTGATCCATAATCTACCATCAGGGAATGGTGGATTTGTGATCTATAGTGATGCATCAAAGAAAGTATATTGTTGTGTCTTTATGATGAATGATAAATTTATTGCCTATGTATTAAGGAAGTTAAAACTTTAAGAACAGAACTATCATACTCATCATTTTGAGTTAGTTGTTGTGATCGTTTCTCAAAAGATATGGAGACACTGTCTATATGGTGAAATATGTGATATATATATGGATCACAAGAGTTTGAAGAATATATTATCATAGAAAGAACTCAACATGATTCAAAGGAGATGACTTTAACAACTCAAGTACTACGATTTTTCCATACACTACCACTCATCAATGGAAAATAAGGTAGTTGATTCATTGAGCAGGAAGGATCAGTGAGTTTTAAATAAAATGAGGACTGAAAGGGATCCTTTATTCATTGATCTAGTAAGGTTAGACATATGAAATATAAAATAAGGTGAAATATCATTACTTTTTTATTTGGTTTCCCAAACATCTATTTTGTAAAGGATTAAAAATTCTCAGTTTGATGTTGAGAATCTTTAAAAGAAGATAAAAGGTGTGAATGATGAGAAGTTGGATAACTTTTTATATGAAGATGGAATTATGAAATTTGGGAAGAGGCTATGTGTTTCCTCTATACCCAAGATAAAAAGAGAGTTATTTGATGATTCTCATAGATTGAATTTATCTATGCATCCTGGTAGCACTTAAATATATACCGAGATTTTAAGGAACATTTCTGGTGGGACAACATGAATCAGGAAATTACTAATTATATATCAAGATGTTTAGTCTATAAACAAGTGAAGGCCGAATGAAAACATCTAAGATGATTCATTAATCGTCTACCTATTCCTATATGGAAATGGGATGATATCACCATGGATTTTTACACAAGATTACCAAAAACTCCAAGGAAGAATGATGTGATATGGGTAATTATTGATTGACTTAAGAAATTTTCACATTTCCTCACTATAAGGAAGAAATTCCGACTAGAGTTCCAAGAAAGACTCTATATCAATAATGTTTTGAGACTTCATAGAGCACCTCTCTCAAATGTGGCTAGCCATGATCCATGATTTACATCGAAATTTTGGAAAAGTCTTCAAAAATATTTGGATACCGTGCTTCAATTGAGTACTGCTTATCACCCTCAAACTGATGGTAAATCAGAGGGGACAATCCAAACCATAGAATACCTATTTGGGATCTTGTTCACTTGACAGTAAAGGTATTTGGGGTTAATATTTACATATAGTGTAGTTTTCATATAATAATAGTGTCCTTTCAAGTATTCAAATGACACTATATGAATCATTGTATGGGAAGAGATATCATACACTGGCATGTTGGGATGAATTTGGTGAAAGGAAGCTTATGGGACTAGAGATTATTGATGAAACAATAGAAAATGTAAAGGCTATTCAAACTCATATAAAATCATCTCAAAGTAGTCAAAAGACCTATCTTGATAATCAAAGGTAGGAGTTGGAATTTTAAGTAGGAGATCACATTTTCTTGAATGTATCTCCATGGATGGGAATTATAAGATTTGGGATGAATTGGAAACTGAGCCCTAGGTACATTATAACATTTTAAATCCTAGAAATAATTGGATCTGTTGCATATTGTTTGGAAATGCCACCTAGCCTGTATAAAGTACACAATGTGTTCCATGTCTCGTTGTTGAGAAAGTACATGCCAAATCAAATGATTGTCCTCACTTAAAAAGGTATAGTATTTGAACCTGACTTATCTTACTATGAAGAGCCTATCCAGATTCTAGACAATATGGAATAAGGGTTGTGGAATTAGATGACCTGAACCATAAAGGTATTTTGGAAAAATAATTGAATTGAATAAGCAACATGGAAGCATGTGGAGCTTATAATGAAGACCCACCCAAATCATTTTATAAGGTAAGATTATGTGAATTTCAAATTGAAACTTTTTTAAGGGGGGATAATATAACACCCCAAGGATTTATAAATAAATTTAATATTGAATGCATGAAACACTGAGTCTTTACAAAACACCACTTTGTTATAACCTATCAAGTAATGATAGTTTTTCCACTTCTGTGATTTGAATTTTTAAAAATTGACATACATGTTTGCATTTAGTTTGATATTTAGAGTCTAATGAGATTAACATACATTTTTGGTGAATAGTAACTTGAACCTTTGGAATAGTAACGTACCCTTATAAAAAGTAATATTACCCTTATGAATAGTAACCACACCCATTAAAGTATAAATAAAATTTTGACACCTAATAAATGAAATATAGTATTTTAGAAATTCATAATTAAGTGTTGGTATTTGTTGTGTTTAATTAATATTTCATTATAATTTTAAATTAATAAATTGATTTAAAAGAAAATTCATTTTCATAAAATGTATTCTTATATAAATATTTTGTTGTCTTATAATTTTAGGATAATTTAAAAACCCTTAGTTAATTTTTGAAGGTATTATAAAATGTGTTTTAAATTTAAATCTGTATTTTTCAAGTAAATAATTATTTTATTTATAAATTAAATTTATATTATTTAGAAAATTATTTTGATAAAAAAGAGTTTATTTTTCAAACTCTACATGTTGAAAAACGTTTTGGGTGAATTTTTGGGATTTTTCTGAAATTCTCGATTTTTTGGTGAATTGTGAAATTTCATAATTTATGAAAAATTCTAGTTAAGTGAATTTCTACATTAGGATTGAGTAATGGTAGATGAAAATTTCCATTGATTTGAACTCACATTCACTTATTACTATTTTCTATCACAACAATCAACACTATAACTTTTCTTGAGAAAAATAATAAAATAATTAACAAAATATTTAATAATCACCCCTCTCCTCCACTATAAAAAACCCCCCTCACTCCCTCATCTCTTAACTCCTCTAAAGCCTTGTGCCTTGACTAAATTCTACTCAATTATCCTCCCAAGATCTTCTCCCACGTCTATAATTCATTGGTCTCATAAAACTACCAAAACCTCTTACCTAAAGAGGCTCTCATTAAATATTACTTCAAGAGTTAAATTCCTCTTTTCATTTTTTATATTTCAAGTTACTTTTATTTCTTCTACTATCCTCAAATATATTCATCAAAATGTTATGATTAATATAGTACATTACATATAATGGAATTTTGTTATTATAAATTAGTAATTCTTTATCATCTCTTATTTCCCTTTCTTTTATACTCTAAATGAAAACACCATGCGAGATGTGTTAATTTATCACATTCAAGGATGATGGGTTTTCAATCTCTATTACTGACTTCAATTTAGGCCATGAAACCATTTTCACAGTTGACGTAGACTATAATATATGTATTATATTGTATTTAAGGTTCTATAATCTTTTTTTACACAATATGTTAATTTATAAATCAAAATGAATTTTTTGTGATAAAAACAACCAATTAGCCCAAACAATTCTCATTAAAGTTTTATATAATGATTCATCTTCACTCCTCATAACCAACCAAATTTTATAACCATGTAATATTATTTTCTTTAACTAATAACATAAAAATTCTATTATTTACAACCATTCTCATTCTACATGTTTATCCGTACCTAAATATAAGTACATCGATCATGAAAACCACAAAAAAAACGCTCCCAAACAATGAAATTAAATCTCATAACACATAAGAAGGCCATGAATGACCTAATAAGGTTATAAAAAATCAATTACATGTAAGGAGGTTCTTTAATTATTAATTTATGAACCCAAATTTTATTATTCCGGTCATTAAGATCAAGTGAGGAACACCTTCAGACTTAAGGTGAGTGTTTCCTACCCGAACCTCAATTTTCTTTCGGGTCACTCTTTGTCTCTCTTTATCCAAATTAAATTCTTAATTATTATTATTTACTCCTCATAAATTCTATTTTAATTTTCAATGTATTTTTAAAATCCATAATTCTTCTTTATTTTATGGGAGTTACATTTTTTAAAAGGAACTTTCAAAATTCTTTCTGAAATACAATCCCAATTTTAGGAAATTTCTCAAATTCTTGCATATTTTTAAGGCTACTATATAATCTGTTTTTAGAAAAAAATATTTTTATAAAATAAATAATTTTATTATTAAAATACTATCTTACTTCACTTATGGTTTTATACAAATATTTTTCCAAAATAACTCTTTTTTTCTAAGTAATAGAGTATTTATCTCAAGAATTACTCGATGATTTTAGAAGAGTATTTTCATTTATTTCAACACTCTTATAGATTATTATATATTATTGGGACTAATATTTTATGATATCTTATACAATATTATATTTAATGGTTTATGATAAATTTGAATGTGTATGTTCTATTTCGATACCATTCATCTTACTACTCAGAATGGTTAGTGATTATGTTACAGAATAGGGAATGTTATTTACATATCATGTTTATATGTTGTTTATGTTTATCCATGTTAATATAAGGGATGAATTGGACTTATTATATGATGGGGGCCCACTATATCCCATAGATTCATTCTTAAGTCTCATTAGAAAAATAGATATGGACTTGGCTGAGGCCTTGCCCATTTTTAGATATGGTTTTGGCCGAGGCCTTAATCATTTTTAGATGTCTTGGTTGAGGCCTTGATGGTATGTTTCAGAATATCCAACATATTCATTTACCTTATTATGAAGCTAGAAATTAAATTTTCATGAGCTTATTAGACTATAATAATACCCATAATTATGTTATATTATGGAAATATTTTCCCTGCTAATATTCCTTCCATATTATGTTTGATTTTATTTTTAAAGGAATGTGTTTTCAAATATTCACCATGCCTAATATTTATGTTTATGATATCTTCCACTGTATTTTTTACCCTTAATAAGCATCTAATATCACCCCTTCTACTATTTCCTTCTTTCTGGGACATAAAGAGGTATATTATGATTGACTTTCAAGGATAATCTTAGAGTGGTGAATGTTCCCAATGGAACTTTTATGTTTTTTTTCATTTCAAGTTGTAATTATGAACTTATGTATGCATCTAGTTTTTCAAATCTACTAAATTTTTCATTACTTAGGGATACAAATTTATTTTAATCATACCAATATAATAAAATAAGGCACCGACATTGGGAAACTAGGGTTGGATCTTTATACTAAGGGCCTTGTAAGGGTTCCCCCTTATCCCTTGAAAGGGGGATTATCAAAAAAATCAACAAAAATAAGGCCCTCGGGATGATAAAGATCCCTTTTATCAGTGTTAAATTGCTAATCACTGATAAAAATGATCTTTATCAGTGATAAAAAATTTCTAAAAAATCATGAGATTTATCAGCCCTCAGAAAGCGCATATAAGAAACATCTTTACCATCGCTAATATTTTAGTACGGATAAAAATTATTTTTAACATTGATTTTTAGCACTGTATATAAGGATATTTATTAGCTCTATAATTTTATCAACGATCAATTATTTATTTAAATAAATTTAATATAATTTTATAATTGTTAAATATATATAACTAATTATTTATCATTATATAAATATTTATTTTAAAAATAATTATTATCTATTTATAATATTTATAAATATATTAGACATACATTTATAAATATATTTATTTATAAATTTTAATTTAAAAATATATTTTTAACATTATTAGTGCATATATAATCTTATATACATGCATTTTAAAAATGAGTAAAATTGAATAATTCAAAATGAGTGCACTTTAAAATATTAAAAAAATGGAAATGTTTTATTAATTATATATAAATTATTAAACAAATATGGATATAAATATATTTAAGTAAATATGAATACATATTGAAAATAATAAAACATAATAAATATATATATATATATAAATAAATAATAGAAAATGTTCAAATTGAAAAATAAAATAAAAAATAAAAAAAATATTAAAAATGGATGTCCTAAATGTAATTGTATTAAATAAATAAATAAATAAAATTGACCAATTAAAAACATAATATATTAAATGTATCGTGTTAATAATGAGGTTTTAAAATATACTAAACTTTAAATAAATTACATAAATATTAGGAGTACGTGTTTCTATATATTGCGTAAATATATTTGTGTGTGTGTGTTTGCATATAAAATGCATTAATTACATACGTTTGTGTGTGTGTGTGTGTGTATGTGTTTGTGTGTGTGTGTATGTGTGTGTGTGTGTATGTATGTATGTATGTGAAATCAATGTAACGCAAGACATTTTATATATGCTAAATTCGAAAAACAAACAACATTAAAAATGAACATGACATTAATATGTTTTAATTAACATTTTATTCATTATATATATATTTATATTTCATATATATTATTCATTAAAATGAATAATTAATATATATATATATATATAATACTTACTCATTTTTATTAATAATTATTTTATTAATAAAATTTTAAATAATTTTGTAATTTATTCATTTTTAATTATTTATTTAATTATATATACATTTATATGTAGATTTATTATATACTATTTACCAATATTTATGATCTATATATTTATATATATATTAAATTTATTCATTTTTATTAATAATTATTTGATGAAAAATGATTAATTTTTTTCTTAATTTTCTCAATTTAAATTTTAATCTCTTTAATTATTTCATTTTATTCATTTTATATATCTGTATATTTAATATATACTATTTAATAATTTTTATAATTTATATATATGTTTATTCATTTTTAAAAATTGTTTTAAAAATTAATGAAATTATCAAAAATTTTAATTTTATTTTCTAAACCATTACCATCTCTTTATTGTTAGCACTCATAAAGGGTAACTTTTATCAGTGCTAAAAATAATGTGTTGACAAAGGGTAACCTTTATCAGTACTAAAATAAAGTTCTCATAAAGGTTAAATTTTATAATTACTAAACAAAATGCACTTGTAAAGTTCCCCCTTCATTAGTGTTTATTTTAGCACTGATAAAGATGGAATTTCTCAGTGCATTTTTCTTGTGATGATAAATGAAAGTATTGTTAATGGAAATTTTTGTCGTAGTGAATTATAATTATATTATAAATATCATATATAATCCTTAATCCCATCATAATATCCACCCACAAAATATGGTGATGAAAAATTAATTTTATAGCAACGTAGAGATGGTAGTTTTACGTACGCACGAGAGATACCTTCACTTCTTGTTTGATGGGAAATGGGGTGTGCATTGGTGATTTAATAATAATAATAATAATAATATTTAATAATATTTAGCAATATTAAGATATTATTATTTTTGATTTACATCATATATTTTGATGGGATAAATAAGAATAGAAAAAGAAGGTGATTGGTAAGAGCGATTACCTATTCTCGAAAACATCTCCTTTGGATCTCCTCAATAGGGTTCAAGGGTTTATTTAGAACACCATAATTTATATAATGTATCTATGGAAGTTTATAATTGTAATTATCAGATTATGGTCTAGATATGAGACTCGTAGTAATCAAATGAAGTGAGGGATTGGGTTCCCCTTTATAATTGAGGTGAGGTGCACTTTTGGAATTTTCAAAAAGAATAAATTATTTTATCATTCCAAATGCATCCAAATGGAAAATAATTTTAATACAAAACAATATAGGGTGTTAATCCCATCAACCAATAGAATTTAGACATGATTTTGTTTCATTTTAAACCTTATCATTTTGATTTACTCCTTGGATAGTTATTTATGACATTTACCATGTTAACCACTATTTTAATCTTAAATGGTTAATATAATTACTATAAATGGAAAAATAACTCATAAATGAAACATTTATGGTGATATTAGCTATATTAAATTCACATGGTTGAATATAATATTTTTATAAATTTTATATAATAAAATAATATATTATTTTGTTAAATTATTCTTATTGTTTATTTTGAAACTATTCATTTAATTTGACTTCAAATAGATCAAAATGATGAGGTAATTCAAATATAATGATTTAAAACCTGTTTATTATTCTCTATAGATATATAAAATTAATTTAACACAATAAATATTTCAAATTATATCAAAATTAATATTTGTCAAATCAATTATTTTTATTTTTCTTTAAAATAAATAAATAATGTATTAGCATTTCACATGAATTTAAGGTAATTATATATCTTATAGAAGTCAATGTGTGTGTATATATATATATATAACGAAAATAATATCATTAGTATCAAAATATAAATTTAGTTTCACTCATATCTTCATTTTATCTCAATGTGAACTCAAAAAATATATTAAATATAAAGAGAGTTATATTTTGTAACAATCTTTGATTTGAATAATATAAAAGTTAGTGTCAGGGAAAAGTTCCCATTATATAACTAAAATTATAGATTAATGTGATAATGGTATAATATTATTAATAAAATAAATTTTTGGAAGAGTTTAGGTCATGGTTATACCCTTGTTGTTTTGTTTTAACCCTTATTTAACCACTATAACTCTTACCATGACAACATAGATTTTTACACTTTGAGGATTAATATAATTACTATAAAATGTTAAACAAAACATAAATAGATAATTTAATAAATACTTTATCTAAATAATTTGGATGAATTTAATATTATTTTAAATTTTATATAATTTAAAAAATATATTTTTTACTATTAAATATTTATAATATCAATTTTAAGGACTATTCATCACTTTGACATTAATAATATCATGTTAAAACTTATAACTCGAGCCATTTATTTTATTATATATCCAAAAGGTCAAATAAATCTATAAAGGTCATCTATCTCATTAATTATCTGAAATAATATATATTTTAATATTTTTTATATCATTTATTTCATATTTTATTAATAAAATAATTACTTCATTAGTGTTTTTTGAGCATTTAAGATAATTATTTATTTAATAGAAATTAAATTTAAAATAACATGATGTATTTAAATCATTTAGATTTCAAATTACTATTTATAGTCAAAAATATATTTTATATAATACTATATTAAAAATCTCAAAGTTAATAAACAAATGAATACGACATTTTGACTTTTCTTTAAATAAAATATTATAAAATCCAAAATCTAATAAAAATGGCTCCATGTAATTATAATTTATAACCTTTGATGATTATGATAAAAAATAACTCATCCAATAGAATTGTGGAAATTTTTAGAGTCATTTTCTAGCCCTTATCATTTTATTTTTACCCCTAATTACATAATTTACCCTTTACTATGATAAAAACATTACCATGGTTACAATTCTTGTTGACCAAAAAAATTCCTATTTAAATAATATAGAAATTATGATTCCAAATATTTAATCAATTTTTTAAAATTCAAAACACATAGGTTTTACAAAATAATTTAAAATTAAACTGAAAAAATGCAACGTACAAAAGTTTTTCTAAAAAATGCACTTTTAAATATAAAATGTTTTTATACTATATTAAAGTATAAAATTAATTTCAAAAACCATACTAAGATTATTTTAAATCACATTTTTCTATTTAAAATTTAAAATTAATTCACAACACAATTTTACCTTATAAATACTTTAAATCAAAATACAGTATTTAATAAAAATCAGTATTTTTTCACTATTTGTTAAAAATTAAATGTTTTCATAAACTTATCAAAAATTTAACACTATATAATTTTGATAATAAAATATAAAATATGAATTTCATTATCTCAAATACATTTTCTAAATGATCTAGAAGTTAATTATATTCTTTTACCTAAAAATCAATAAAAATCATTTTTTAATGAAAATATGATTTTGATGAATAAAATGATTTTACTAAGAATATAGTACTTATTTAAAAATAATTAATTAAAAAATTATAAATGAGTATGAAAAATATACATATATCATAATAGTATTCATTTTCACCCATTTAATGGTTGTGTTATAATTGTCACATTTAAATAATACTATTTAGTTCCTTGTTAAAACTCGATGTGGTGTTTCTTGTACACTATTGAACCTAATGTTTCTTTATAAAAACTCATTATATAACATTATCACCCCCTAATAAATTTAAACCTTGTAATTTGAACTTTTTCTTAGTAACTGGGGTTTCAATTTTCAAAATACCTTTATTGAAATCCAACATCGGAAAAGGGTTCAATGAAACCTCCTCTTGAAAAGAGAGAGAAAGAAGTACAAAGGTCGTATGAAATAAAAAATACTAGGTTTTTATATAGGAAATCTTGTACATAGAAGATAAAATGAACTATAATGATCTAATGGGGATTAATAGAGAATATGGTCATTAAAAATTTTACCATAAAAAACTGTAAATATGTGATTGATTAAAATGCCATTGATTTCTTAGTAAGAAAAGTAAATGGATAAAAAAAATTCAAGATAATTTTCAAAAATTTGTGGATTTAATTTTATTTCTAAATTAGAAACATAATGAAATGTACTTACATGAAAATTGGAGTTTCATTATTTAATCAATTTCCACCATAAATTTATCTTTTTTTTTCAAATAGTGATTATTCAAAATGATTTTTTCACATCTAAAGAACTAAAATTAACTTCATATGAATCACATAATCAACAAAATATTAACTATATATGTTTCCTATCTTCAAACATTAACCAAACTAAAATAGTTATTATGATATATGATAATTATCCAAAACTAATATACCTTTAAATGATGAAAAACAATTTTAATTTCTAAAATTCTATTGTAATACCCAAGGTTCAACATATACCATTAAACAAATAACTAACTTTATAATCCTTCAAAAATATTTTAAAGTAATATTGAAACCCAAAAATTATAATGATTTCATCACATATTCTTCCAATATAAATTTTAGCATTTATCTATAAATAACATCAGTTTTTCATAACATATCACGCCAAAAAGTAATTTCCCTAATAATCCTCAATATAAGATAAACATTTTCATAAATACCCTGAATAACCATAAATACACGATAAAATAATTTTTGTTTACATAATATAATTCAACCTTTATTACTTAAATAAAATCAACTTCTGTTCTATTTATCTTAATCTTACAGGGTTCCCAAAATAGTGAACATCTTCTGAAATAAAAAGAATAACTTAATCACCAAATAATTTTCCAATCCCATAGAAATAAATTCTATTAAACATATATTACCAATATAAACTTATTCCATTTACATAAAATCATTTAATTTGAAAAATAATAATTCATACTTACCCGGACTTCATGTAGGCTAATGGTAAGTGATTCACCCTTATCTCCCTTTGGTTGTGGGTTCAATTCTCATTGTATTTTCCCACATGATGGGTTGTCACATGGTCTATAGGTTTTCATTTTTCTAAAAATATATTAATAGAATACATATTGGATTACCTAATCTTAATAATTATCCTAAAAAATAACCTCCACATATTCAATAGTAAGGAAATGTTTCAACCTCAAAGGTTATCTCATATCTTCCATATTGTATCTCAAAATCTAATAACCCATAATTACCTCAATAATAAATTTCTCAAAAATATCATTAGTCCCCAAAAACATTCAGAACATAAAACCTCAAAAGTGTAGTCTATGACTCGAAACATATTTTTTATGTACACATGATGGTATCTATTAACATTAAGATAACATCTCATGAAAACATATTAATCTTATAAGATATCTAAAACAAGGTCTAATACCCAATGTAATAACCCATAATCTACACTTCAAGATTTCCTGCTAAATACAAAAACATTACAAAAATGACCAAATTTTTTTCCATAAAAAACTTACAATCTCAAAAGAAAATGTTTGATCACTTACATACCTAGAGGACTTTTATGTTTAGTGTTTTAAAGAATTAAGAAAACTCTCAACAACCTGTGTTTATAAACAAATAGTTCCTAAAGATCAAAAATATCTCCCACTATACCTATATTTTTTTATTTCAAAATAGGATATCAAAATCATCCATGTGAAATACTTTTTGAAAAAAAATTAATAATTTTCCTCACAACATGGGAAAAAGAAACAAATAAAAAGGGTAATCTCAAATGATCTGTAAGGGTAAAACAAGAAGATATAAAAATAAGATTATATGAATTTATAATATCATCAAAAAGGTATGTGATCATGAACATAACATTTCAAAATAATACCATGTATATCAAATATCAAAGTATTGATTCATGGAATAAAACATGGATATTTATAAGACATGTGTAATAAAATAAAAAAAGAACATGAGCTATGAGAGCATAACATAAGACATGAAATTTTGTGAACTCATAATCATAGAAAATAATTTCCATATAAGTCAAGGATCAATTCCAACTCCATCTTAGCGGACAAAGTCCTTTACTGAACCGAGTTCACCCATCATTCTATCCCAGTATTACTGAACCAGGTTCACTCCTAGTTCCAGTCCTATCTATCTCATAAAATATAAATATTTACCCAATAAATTATATGGATATATAGTTACCACCCATGAAATAATGAAAACTATAAATATGTGTTCCACATGAATATAAATTATTCATCATATCATAATCCATGAAAATAAATGTGTTTTATAAAAACTTTACCATAACATAACCAAGGAAAAAGAAGCTTAATTCATAAAAATCAGGTCATCATAAACACAAAACATTATAATAAATAATTATAATGGTATCCTTGGATCATATTTCGTGTAATTAATTAATAATACCAATGGAAGTAATCTTAAGTGGAAAATAATTTTGAAAGACCCTTTTAAAAAATTATTGAGGAAAATATCATTTCTGCTTTAGAAAATAATTTTTAAATCACAAAACATTTATAAAAAAATTTACATTGAAAATAAACGTGAAAACATATAAATAAAACTTTTAAATCCAATTTAAACATCATTTAAATCCTTTTTCTTGAAAAACATAAAATATCATTTAAAACATTTTTTTAAAACAATTTTAGAAAACATGGTTTTTGAATAAAACAAATTTCTGAAAAAAGAAAAAATAACATTACATGAAACTATAATATCATAAAAATAAGGATATTCATGATATTATAAGTAAAATGGTAGTATATTAACCATTTAAAATAATATATTTTCATAACATAACATGTGTCTCAAAAAAGAAAAATTGAGATAAAAACACCTTACCGACATGGTAACTTTTGAACCATAAACATCATGAGAGAAAGATAATAAAGTGGATATGTAAATACAAATAAATATAAGGTTATGTATCATATATTAAATTAATGGTTAGTATATAAACCAAAAAAATAAAAAAATTGTTTAATATGGAATAAGTCTCATAGAGATAAAAGTGAGACTATAAATTTATTTACTTTAAGTCTTGACTTCCTTCATACATGTCAAAACCTCTTGTATAATAAATATAAGTTTATTATAAATTTATTCCATAAAATGTATTCTATAATATTGTTTATTATTTATTTATAACATCTTATCATCCATTTATTAACAATTTCTTATTAAAATAACTTCTCTGGGTGATAACTTCTTCATTTTCCAAGAATGTTTCGGGTCAGCGGTATTGGTCCTTATACTTTGATCTTGGTATCATAATTTTATGAGTGTTAATAATGTCATAAAAATAATATAAAATAATTATATACATATATATAATAATTAATATATATTATATATAGAAAAATAAATTACACCATTCATGGAGGTGGTGGGTCATATGTACGTGTGAACACTATTTTCATTTTTCGTTTGAAGGAATGAAAGAAATGTAAAAAAATAATATTTTCAGAATAATTATTATTTGGATATATATCATATATATTCATAAAATTCATCCTTATTATTATCTATGTGAAATATATATTAAAAATAATCACATCGCATCATAGAGATGGTAGTCCACAAGTACGCACGAGAAACATTATCATTTTTTAAATATATTAGATGATAAGAAGTTAGATATGATACTATCATTTTAGAAGTATTATTAAATTATAAATATCATATATAATAATTAATCCCATCATAATATCCATTATCCCTACAATGTGTCTAGGTAATTTGAGAAGAGTAATTATAAGATTATGCTTGATCTATAAGACTTAATGCGATGAAATTAAGTGAGAGATGAGGTTTCCTTTTATAATTGAAACGAGGAGAAATTTCAGAATTTCCCAAAATAATAAAATAATTTATCATTCTAAAAGCTTCAAAGTGGGAATTAATTCTAATAAAATATAGGATATGTTTATAATCCCATCAACAAATACAATTTATACAAGTTTTTGTGTCATTTTTAACCTTATCATTTTGATTTACCCCTTGGTTGGTTATTTTTGACCTTAACTGTGGTAACCACTATTTTAATCTTAAAGGGATAATAATATTACTATAAATTCTAAAATGTCTCATAAATGAAAAATATATTATTTTTTGAACAATATTAAATTCACATGGTCAAATATAATATTTTTTTGTGAATTTTATATAATAAAGCACAATATTGTTTTGAAAAATTGTCATTAATGTCAATTTTGAAACTATTCATTTGATTTGACTTAAAATACATGAAAATAAGGGGAAATTTCAAATACAATAATTTAAACTTATTTATTATGTAATATAGATCTATAAATTAATTCCACACATTAACACTTTCAAATTAAATTAAAATTAAAATTTTTAAAATCATTTATTTTATTTTTATATTAATTAAATACATATTATATTACAATTTAGCATGCATTTAAGGTACATATATAACTTATAAATTAAAAATAAATTTATTTAATGAAAATAATTTCATTAATATCAAAACAAACATTTATTTTCATTCATATTTTTATTTTATCAAAATGTGAACTCAAAAAATATGTTAAATATAAATAGAGTGACATTTCTGTAACTATATTTGATTTAAATAATATATAAGTCATTTTCAAGGACAAGTGTCCATTAAATAAAATGAATTAGAACCTAAAGTGATAAGGATATAATCACATTAAGATTTTTTTTTTGAAATGTTTAGGTCATGGTTATAACCTTATATTTTAGTTTTAACCCTTATTTAACCAATTTAACACTTACCATGACAACCTAGATTTTTACTCTTTCAGGGTTAATATAGTTATTATAAAATATCAAAAGACCCATAAATGAATAATTTATTTTTATTTTAAACCTTATCTCAATAACTTTTCCAAATTTAATATTTTTATAAATTTTATATCATTTAATAAATTTTTATTTACTATTTAATATTCATAATATCAATCTTAAAGACTATTCATTATATTGAATTTAATAATATCAAGATAACACTTATAGAAAAAACCAACTATTTCATTATTTATATAATAGTTCAAGTCAACATAAAATATTCATGTATGGTATTATCTGAGATAATATTTATTTTAATATTTTTATTAAAATTTATTTCATATTTATATTAATAAAATAACTACTCAGTCAGTGTTGAATGAGGATTAAATCTAACTATTTATTCACTAGAAATTAAAATAAAATTTCTATGATATAGATAAATATTTTTTATTTAAAATGACTATTTATAGTCAAATATATATTCTGGATAATCCTATATGAAAAATATTATAGTTAGTAAAAATATGAATATGACGTCTTTGACTTTTCTTTAAATAAAATATTAGCAATGTCATAATCTCATAAAAGTAGCTTAAATGGTTGAATTTTCTACCCTTGGATGATCATGGTCAAAAATAACTCATCCAATTGAATTGGTTCAAGTGTTAGAGTCATTCTATATTACTTCTAATTTTATTTGTACCCTTAATTACCTGATTTACCCATTATTGGGGCAATAAAAAACTACCAAGGGTACTATTCATATTGACCAAAAATAAATAAGAACTATTTAATAATTTTTTATCTAATTAATCCAAATATTTAATCTATTTTTTCACAATTCAAAACATATAATTTAATGAATTTAATTTAATATTAAATTGGAAATATGCAACATATAATAGTGTTTCAGAAAATTGACCTTTTTAAATATAAAAACTTTTTATACTATATTCAAGTATAAAATAAATTTAAAAACCCTAATTAGATTATATAAAATAAAATTTAACAACTTAAAATTTAAAAATAATTCAAGAAACAATTCCACCTTATAAATACTTTAAAATAAAATTTAGTTTTTAATAAAATTCAGTATTTTTTCACTATTTGTTAAAAATTCAAACTTTTTAAAAAAATTTAAAAAATTCACAATAGGAAAGTTTATATATTCTACCTTCAAAAATTAATTTCATTTTATAAAAAAAATTCTAAAATATCCAAGAATTAATTATATTATTTGTACATAAAAATATAAAAATCATTTCTTTGAAGAAAATATGTTTTTGATGAAAAAAATAATTTTTCTATAATCTTGTACTTATTTAAAAAGAATTAATTAAAACATTAAAAATAAGCATGAACATTATATATATTTCATAATATTATTCATTCTCGCCTATTTAATGGCTAGGATATAGTAGTCACATTTAAATAATAATATTTATTCTTTTTTATTAAGCTTGATGTATTCTTTTATGCTATTGAAAATAATGTTTCCTTTTAAAATATAAGGATATATTAGTAAAATTATTTTTGTTGATCAACTATGATAATCTATATAGAACTGTATAACCTCTTAGTCATCATGTCTTTCTCCTTGCTTTACTAATATGTTTTTATGGCCTAGGGAGTTGGAGTGTAACTGAAATCACCATGGTTTACTCAGTTATGAGCACGATAACTATTAAGACATTATATTCTTATCAAATAATAAGATTTATGATACCTAAGAGATATATTACCAATAACTAACTTTGTAACATTGAGTAAATAATGATGAAGGTGTCCCATTTGGCTATAGTTGTAACATGATTTGGGTGGTTTCATGCGATATCGCTTTTTTATGCTCTAACAAACCACATTTTAAATATATGGTATTATTACTGGGGTATATAGGAAATTTAATTGATCAAGTAGTATTATTATGTGATTATTTTCCTCCTTGTTAGTAGGTTTCTCTCTTCTACTTGTTCCCAGAATTAGAGTTCCCACATGTACCTATTTAAACTAACATACCACCTCTGTTATGATTCCAAGTAATATCATTTTACACAACTATCTCTCTATTTACCATGTTAGTATAATCAGTAATATAGAGAACATATACCATAAGAAAAAATTTCTAGTCATAAACCATACATGAATATGCATGCTTTTAATAATGCATTTGCTGCTACTTTTGAAGTAAAATAAAATAATTTTATGAAAATTGATGCATATTTTATCGTTGATAATTTTTTTCTTAAGACTAAATAAATATACCTTTCGTTCTATCTTGAAGGTGCGTGGGTAGTTTTTTTTTGAACAATTATTCAATTCTCTCCCATGTAATGCCTTGGTTAAATTTATATTCGAAAGATAAATCCCACCATTAGCGTGTGAGATCTACCATCATCTAGACTTATAACATCAAATTAATATAAATTAGGGTCAAAAGGAAATAAAATATCTAATTCATTATATTAATACAAGCTTCTCCCATTTGATGTTTCGAATCCGCCCAAAATATTAGTGAATTATATTTCTGAGACCACACAAAATGATTTTCTTATCATGGTTCATCTCTTTTATTTAAATAATATATTCTATCTCAAACTATTTAGGTGAAACCACAATCTATGTGGCCTCTTCTTGTCAGTTCTTAAGTCGTCTAACTAGTTCCATTTAAGTATAGTCATAACAGAATAAGATTTAATCATCACTTACTAATAAAATGAAGGATTAGTTTATTCCCAGTCATCAAAATTAATAGTCATTATTATCAGTTTCCAAATATAATTAAATATAATATGAAAAATTCATTCCTATGGGGAAGACTCATTACTAATGTATGATATGATGCACTCACTAGAAAAACCCATAAAGATGAGATGAAATCACTTATATATGTGTCTAAAACAATTATTGTACCCAGACTACCCTTGTAACTTGAAGCCCAATCTAAATAGGTTTTATATGTCTTTATATTCTATACATTTAATGTTTAAAAATTTTCTATTTCCTTGTTATAATGCCAGTATGATAGATCAACCAAAACTAATGCCATTTGAAATGTATTAACCCTAACAATAGTTTTATAAAGATCTAAGGTTCAACTAACCTTATGTGAAATCCCTTAGATACTAAAGGATGGATAGAAATTACATGGGATTACTAGAATGTTGTAGGAATAATTTTCCCTTAAAAAACACAATATTTCAATTAAATTTAAAGGTGGTCAAACCAAACTATATGATTCATAAAGAATAAACAATAAAACTAAAATGAAATAAAAAAACCCAAAATACCAAAGCATTAGAATAAAGTGAAGAAAGGTGTCTTACCAAAATATAAAAGACATCATGACACAACAACACCAATTTGGCATCACTCTAATCCCTCTATAAGATAACTCCAAGCTCTGACCACCATCCTAAGAAAGTGGCATCGTACTGCTCCAATGGAGAAATAGAAGAAATTGTTTTTACATGTTTCATGAGGAAATTCTATATATGAACCAAATTATATATACATGGGAGTGATTAAAAATTACTTATAGGTAATAACCGTGATACTTCACAACTAATTACACTAAGAAAAGGACACATTATCATATAGTTTAAAATATAAAGTACAATAAAGAGATATACATCAAGACCGACTTATCAATTAAAACACATTAATATAATAGATGAAATGGTTTACCTATATATTTTAATTTCAATACTCATTACACATTCAAACACACACATTCATTCCATAATAGTATTAAAAATCCTGGGTTTTAACTCATTAATACAACAAGCTAGTCATTGGTGATAATTCTTCTAGTGCATCTAATCTAGCAGCATGTGCTATTTAATGGGCACATCAAATAAAAATGAACACACGCCATTCTGCATATACCATGTTCTCACATACAATTATTTCATGTAAATTTATTCTTCCCTATAAAACATTTAATAAAAAATCATTCATTAAACAAAAACTAATTTTTAAACCATGAATAAAAATAGTTTTTTCAAAAAATAATTTGAAGTCCAATGCTTACTAATACAAAAACTAAAATTTTCCCAAAAAAAGATTATCCAAAGTTTACCATCAAATACAAGAATATAATTTAATAAAATATAAGGATTCATGTTTTAGAATAAAATGAGAGAAGTATAATCCACCTACCACACGATGGATTTTTAGAAACATTAAGAATCAAGATGGGATGTAGCCAATCAAGACTTATTTTCTTATTCCTAGAAAAACTATCAAAAAGGAATTTTCAAATATGATTGATCCACTGTATTCAGGTATATCAGCCAAAATCTAAGGATTCATTCAATGGAAACTAAATATTTCTATAAAATGAATAATAAAAAAGATATTAACTTTGATCTAATTGATCTGGAACACTTTGATCAAATGAATACGGGTTATAGAGGAAGAAGGTTTATCAAAATCACCTCAAGGAGTCTTCTAGTTCAAGAGCCTAAATCAGCGCGAGAAGAATGAGATTTTTCATTTGAAAAAAGTAATAAAAATAAAATTTTATATTTAATTAATGAATTCACATGGTTAATGCACATGGTTCTACAATTTTTTTTCCAATTGTATAAGTGCAATTAGACATCACCTAGGGTTGCATAGTTATATTTCATGGTTTTAAAAACCGTTCGCTAACCATGTGAAAAACCTATATCCAGAAAATCCATATTTTCACTCTTTATCACATGGTTTAGATAAATCCAAAAATTCCAAAATCAAAAACATGTTCTTGCCTAGTAAATCCCAAAATCTCTTGTATATATTACATGTGTAGCTATATAGTTTCCCTTAACCATGCTCAATTTGGTCAACCCCCAAAACACATCCTAAATTCACCAAAAACCAACCAAAATCTCCCAGAACTCAACCAAAACATTATATAACATAAAAATATAAAATCAAATGGTGAAGTAACTCAATAAAAGGGTGTTAATTTCACCCCACTATTAGGATTTTTTCCCCATAATGCTTGAGATTTGTGATGCTTTGGAAAATTTTAAGCCATTTTTTCAGCATCCCTTCCTCACATTCTCATGTTTCTTATTGAATTTCACCATGATTCCAAAATACATAGACCAAAAGAATATGTTTTCTAATAGATATTTTATCTTTTATATCTGTTATATTAAATAATTCATGAAAAAATATAGTATCTAATTCCAAATCCACATGATCTCATCAAACTACATGGCTATGTTTAGGTTGGTATTTCTTTAGTTGAGATACATGAAAGATATTATGAGCCAAAATAAAATGTGGAAGTAAATCCAATCTAAATGAATGATCACTAATTCAATCAAGTATTCAAAATCTCCAACATACTATAGAGACAACTTTCCCTTTTCACCCAATTTATGTTGCCCCATCCTTGGAGGGACTTTCAAGGATATATGATCTACCATAATAAAGATTAAAAGAATATTTATATGATTATAATAAGATTTATGATGGATTTAGGATAAAACCATCCTTTTCCTGATCATTTTAATATTATAAATTATCTTATAGATGAGTCTATGTCCCAAAATAACAGTTTCTCTTGTATCTACCCAACAAAGTGGATATTCACATGGACGTTCAAATGCTTCCTTAAACGGAGCCAAATATACCATGGCCTCACTAATGATATTATAAAAAATTCACTAATGTTAAATGATACCCCATGATACTGTAAAATACAAAACAAAATCTTATAATATATCTCCTAGGGTTTGAATCATTCATTATGACTACCCATCATTTTGACGATAATGCACTCTACTCATGGTCAATTGGGTAACCAAATGTAATAAAAAACTGTTTCAAAAAATGATATTTAAAAAAAAATATCTTGGTTAGACTTAATTTGAATGCCAATTATATGACATTTTACAATTTTCTATATATATATATATATATTAATTCAACTATTATAATTAATTCATGAATCAGAATGAATTGGGATGACATTATGGGATGGTCTATAGTTACCCATATTGAATCATGTTCTAAATAATTATTTGTAAACCTATGAAAATTTTCATACCCATCTACTCTCATTTATAAATGGAAATAGGTAAATATTGTGACATTATAGTTGGTCATTGATTCTCAATCCTTCACAGATGTGGTAGCAGGTCGTGAATTATACAATGAGCTCAAGAATGATTTTTCATTTGCTCTGAAAGCTTTAAAACACCAGGGACTCGATGCTATCTCTTTCATGAAGAGTGAGTTAAACTCTCTTACTTCAGACCTTAAATTTTCCCTTGTTGGATAGTTCTACAAGCAATGCCCCTTGCTTCTTTTTCTTCGCAAAACTCTAGAACGAATTGGATTTGTCGATTTCACGGTCGGGTACTTATATTCTTGGAATGTATTGTTTCGATTATCCTCGGATAAGGATTATTATAGATTTTGGATGCACGACTCCTAGACCTTTGGGAGATCTTATATGAAAGTGGTTAAGTGGTCTCTGGATTATGTCTCCGGCTTTGAACCCCCAATTTCTCCCATCTGGATTCGATTCCCTAGTTTACCGATTCATCTCTTCAAAAGAAATGCTTTATTTGCAATTTCTATATTATTCGGAACTCCTATTAGGATGGATTATGCAACAATACATTTATGAAAACCTTCGGCTACTCGAATTTGTACTGAAGTAGATGTGTCAAAGAAGCTTCCATCTAGCTTTTGGATTTAAAATGGTGACAATGGGTTTATTCAGGAGGCTGTTTTTGAGAATCTTCCTTATTTTTGTAATATATGTTCTAGAATTGGGCATCCTAATGACGATTGTGAAAAAAATCAGCTCCCCTTCCACCTAGGGATAAATCCCTTTGGATGGAAAAAGTTTCAATGCCCAAGGAGGCCTTTAAAAAGACTCAAGCTGGATTTTTCCCCACTGATGCACCTAGCACCTCTAACCCCAATTTTTAGGGGTTAGAAGAGATATTTCTCCTATTGATCACTCAGGTAATAAGGATATTGACCCTCTTCCCCTTGTTTATGAATCTTCTAGAGTTTTGGCTTCTCCCCACAACGTTCTTCCTCTTGATGAGGATAAGAGGCCCCTCAGCATTCTTAAGAAACTTGCTATCACAGATGTTTCACAAACCTTGAATGAGGAGGACAGGAATGCCCACTCAGATTCTTGTACTACAACACATGATGATTATGATCAAGCTCACATGACTGAGGAATCCTGTTTAAAAATGAGTGAAAAGAAAGGTAAAAAATCAAGGATTGATGCGGATGGCTACATAACAACGAGTGCCAAAAAGATTCGAAGACGTAAGGATTACTCTAACCTTGAGAGGAAAATTGTCTCTAGATCCCTTGAGCCCTCTCGGCAAGAACAAACAGTGATTCCACCACAGCCAGTGGTTGCAGAACAATACCTAAAACCCCCTGTTGAAGGAAACATAAACGAGTCTACAAACATTGAAGATGATGACCCAGCGGAGAAGGATCCTTATCAGTATACTGAGGATCTCAGTGATGAACTAGAAGCTTGGATGGATGAGCAAGATGAAATAGTTTTTCAAAGATACAGGAATGGATAAATCTCTGTGAATACCTACCTTCAAATCAGAAAGAGAATGTTCATGAAGTTGGTGGAAAAATTTAAACAAAATCCTAATTTTATTTTCAAGGACATCCCATGGCAATGAATTGCCTCTGATTTCCTTATTTTGATGCTTAAGACTGGTGTCCTGCACTGCTTCTCTTGGGATGGGAGTTGTTTTTCTATTAAGTTTGTCCTTGAGGAACCTTGTTCAGGATGATCTCAATCAACACGGGTTTGATGGTTCTATTTTAATGAATTATGATGATGCTGAATTTCTGTTTGAAGTCTAAGGATTGCTGAAGATGGATGGCATGTTAGCTGGAACTGATGTCCAGATCCATGATGATGTTTTCACTAGGAAGCATAATTTCTGCTTTCTACTTCACTGGTTAATGAATTCTAGATGTGAATTATGTCTCTGATTGGGGAGGAACATGGAACCTTTCTATACTGAATTTTTGATCCTGGTTTAACTATTGAAGTGGTGTTTTGGAAGCTGCTCTTGGAGTTTCTTCTAGCATTGGCTCTGGATGGTTTCATGTTTTGGTCTGGACCGGGCTGGGGTATCTTGTTCTGTTTTTATTTTCCAATATTTTTTATAATTCTGAATCTTCTATTGAGGGTTCTTTCATCTTGATCATCCTAGATGTTCCTGATGCCCTGGATTGTAGGGAATGACCTCTCTCCTCATTGTTTGGATTCTCCACAAGTCTTGCAATGGATAACAATGATGCTACAAGCTGTAGACCCCTTCCTATGCTCACCTTGGGGCCCTGGTGCTTTCTCGGTTGCTGCACTAATTGCAACAAGACTGTGAGTCCAATGCATTGCAACAAGACTTCTTTTCATCATGGAGGTCTTACTGCATTTACCTTTGATTTTCAATGTTTATTTTTTTTTTCTTTAAATTTCAGAGGGTGTAAGAACATTAAACCTCGTGATTGCCATGTAACCCCCATTTTTTGATTCAATAAACTTCTTGGACATGAACTGGGAAACCAGTTCATTTCAACTTTCAAAAAAAGGTATCAATATTTTTTCTTGAAAAGGTGATGAAGTGAATATAAAATTACAAAAATACAACATTGATTGTGTATGTTGTTTCCATCTATCAGTGGTACCCACTACTAATTTTAGATGTAGTGGTAAGTTAGTAAAGATATAAACATTGATCATCCAAAACATTCTCAACAAAATCATGTATAAGAGTCACTAAAAAAGAAGATTATGACTTCATTTTTCTCTATTAAATAAAAAAATCATATCAGAAATCATTTTCATTAATTTCCACTTTTTACAAGCTTCTCTGGTTAGTTGATTATATAATATTCAACTTAAAGCATCATCCTCAAAATTTTGATTGCCCAGTGTATAAACCAGTTCAAAGGTAAAATTATAGAGATATTTAATCCATATTATTTCACTTAGACTGAATATATTCTTAAAATTATTTCTTTCAGTATTTTATGATTTGTTAATATAGTGAACATCTCTCTTAATATATTATTGTGCCATGTTTTCAAAGCATGAACCACCGCAAACAATTCTAAGTAATGGGTTGAATAATCTATTCCTTGAATTAACAACAATAATGATATATAAACTATTATATAATCTCATTTCATGAGAACACAATAAGTCTAGATATAGAAGCATTAGAATAAATGATATAATCTTTTCCCGGTTTTGGATAGACTGGAGTAGGTACCAAAGTGATCCTAGTCTTAAGCCCCAAAAATTATTGATGAAAATAATTACTCCTATAGAATGTAGTTCCCTTTACTAATATGAATTTTTTAATAGAGGATATATGTGATAAATCATTAAATAAGTAGTGATAGTAACAAGTTATACCAAGAAATCTAGATATCCAAAATATGTCATCAATGTTTGAAAAGTGAGAAAAATTATTTCTTTTAATGGTCTATATATATTCCTTTATCAGAAATTATATGGCTAAGGAAAAGAGCTTCTTGTATCTATAAATCACATATAGATAATTTTTTATAAATTTTTTGCTCTTGTATAATTGTCAAAATGAAATTTAAGTTTCGTTCATAGTCTTTTCTTGTTCATGAATTTAATATAATGTCTTCCCAAAATACTAAAATAAAATAGTATAGGCATCTTTGGAATAACCTATTTTCTAACCTAGAGTTGGTGATACCCAAACTATAGATCAACATTGTAGAATAATTGGGATCCTTTTAATTTATTAAACATATAATTAATTTTTATAAGGGGAAATAAATTCTTTATTATATCCTAATTCAGTGTGTTATAATCATCACATAGTCATAAAAAACCATATTTCTTCTTTACAAAATGATTGGGAGTGACCTAAGAAAAAATGATTTGTCTTATAAATCCTTTACTTTCCAACTCTTCCAACTAGACAATTAATTCTTATAATTACATTGGTACCTTTCTATAAAATTTAACCTCATTTTATTAATAAAACAAAAAGTAAAAAAGACTTAGATGCACTAGTATCAAATAGATCTTGCATAATAGTGGAGTTAAGTAGAATGTTATATCCTATAATTAAAGGGCATGATTGATCATATGTGATCATATTCTCATTACTATATAACTTCTTATTTTTCCTTCTTTAACCTTTCTTTTATGTTGGTGTTTTATGGTATGGGGAATTGGGGTGTTCCTGGAATCACCCTAGTTTTCCGATTTATAAGAATGAAAGCTATTACAAAACAATATTCATATAAAAATATAATATGTTTGAGCCACAAGAGATTTATTTCCTGTAACTAAATTTTTATCGTTATATAAATAACATTGAATTTGTCTCATCTAATTATAGATGTGATATTCTTTGGGTGGTGTCATACAATATCGTTTTTTTCTCTAAAAAAATGGAAATGTGAGGACTTATAACATTGGAATAGATTAATGTTAATTGATCTAGTTGTTATAATTTGTGAATTTTACCCTCCTTGGAAGTTTTTTTCCCTCTTCCACTTGTTCTCATCATTAGAGTTCACAACTATTACCATGTAGATCAATATACATCCTTCAGTAAGATTCCCAATAACATCCCTTTTTTCCAAAATTACTCTATTAACCATTTCTATTTAATTAGTATTATAGAATAAAACTATTATATAATTAATTTATAATCACAGTCCCTAATAAAATATGTGTGACATCAAAAATATGCTAATAGTCACTTCTAGAGAAAAATGAGCTATGTTTATAAACTTTGTTGTATATTCTGTCATAATCTAATTTTGTTGCTTAAGACTAAAAAAATATGTCATTATCGCTATCTTGAAGGTGTGAAGGTAGAATATTTTGTTGAAAAGTTATTTAAATCCCTCCTATGTAAGGGATAAGATAAATTTATCCTTTTTAGTTAAATCCGACCATTGGCATACAAGATTCTCTAGAATGTATAATCCTATATTGACCTTTATATAAATTAGGGTTCCAAGTAAATCAAATATATTATTCTTCACACTAATCCACAAAATTTATTTTCATGTTTTGAATCCCCTATAAATATTGGTGAATTTAATTGCTAAAATTACACAGAATGATATACATTTAGTGTTTTATCACTTTGATTATCTCTATAAACAGCTTGAAAATCATGAGGGATGATCTGAACAAGCTATTTGTTCAACCATTATTTAGGTCCAACAATATTCTCTATATCCTTTTATTATTTTTTCCTAGTTCATATCACTAGTTAAATTTATATATATTCTTAAAAACACCATTTAGTCATTACTTAATAGTAAACTAATGTCTTAGTTTATTTCAAATCATAAAAAGTACCAATCATTATAAAAAAGTTTCCAAAAATCATAAAATATAATATGATAAATTAATTCCTAGGGGAAAGTCTTGCCACTAATGAATGATATTCTATACTCATTGGCTAAACTCAAGATGATAAGGTAAAAAACACTTATAGGATACTAAAAACACCTTCTGTACTCAAACCATCCTAGTAAATTGAAGTACAGTTTAAAAAGTCCATCTATATCTTTTTATACTAAACATTTTAGGTTCCAAAAATTCTTATCTTGTTGCTATCATTTCAATATGAAATACTGTCCAAAACTGATACCATTTGTAACATCTCAACCATAACTATTGGCTTGTAAGGAGTTGTGGTTCCACTAACCTTAGGTTATATTCTATAGACACCGAACACCTGTAATAAATTCTATGGGCTTACTAAAATGTTGTGGGATGCTTTCTATCAATAAAAAATTCAAAAAAATAATACAAACCGAACTATATAATGCATGAATTATAAATAATACAACTGAAATTAAATACCAAAAAATATTAGAGTAGTAGAATACAGCTAAAAAATACATCCATTCAAAAAATAAAAGACATGTTGATGCATAAACACTGCTGTGGAATCGCCCTGACCACTCCATAAGATAACTCTAAGCTCCAACCACTATCCTAATAAAGTATCATCATAGTGCTCCTCTATAGAAACATGATTCTTTTCCATTACCTATTTCATAAAGAAAAATGTATTCATATGAACCAAAGATCATATGTAGGGGTTGGGTAATAAAATCAAGTAGGTAATCCCCAATATACATCCCAACTCATACTCTTAGTATTAAAACAAGTTAGCACATGGTTCAATATATATACTAAACTAGAAGAGAGGAACATTGAAATAATTTTATTAATTAAAAAAATTATCCTAAAGGAAGAAATGGTTTTTCCATTTATTATTCTTATTATACCCATTACACACACACACACAAATTCCATGAAAATAATAATGCTCATGAGTGGTAACCCATCCATACACTAAGGCAGTTATTGGTGATAATCCTCCCGGAGCCTCTTATCTGGAACCACGTTCTATTTAATGGTCACATTAGATACAAATGAACATGTAAAATTCAGAATATTCCAAGTTCTCACATCCATATATTTCAAATAAATTAATTCTACCATCTAAAAAAATTCATACATATTTCCTGAATTAAACGAAAACCATAATTTAAAACCATAAATCAACAGGGTTTTCTAAAAATTGTTCAAAATATAATGTTTCAAAATTCATAAACCAAAAGGGATTTCCAAAAATAAATCATTTAATCTTTAATATTTAAATATAATCATATAATTTAATAAGATTCATTCTTTCAATATCTACAACAAGTGGATAGATAGAGAAGCCACCTACCTCATGACGGATCTCAAGGAACATGAAGAACCAAGATGTGATCTAGTCAATAAAGAATCCTTTTATTATTACATAAAAATCCCAAAAATGAATTTAAAATATATATATAATACACTAGATCTAGGAATAGAAACCCATATTTAAGGTTTTGTTTAAATAAACTGATAATATCTAAAAAATTAAGAAAAAAATCTCTTTTTTTCAATATATAAGATCCAACACACTTTGATCTAATGAAAATGGGTTCTATAGGGATAATGGTTTCAAATATTTCATAGAAGAGTCCTATAGAATGTGTAAATTATTCAATTCGATAGAAATGAGAGTTTTTAGGTGTGAAATGGAATAAAAATACAATTTCTAGATGTTATTATTGCCATTTCATGTTTAGGCTACATTGTTTAACAAACAGTTCCCCAACCATATGAGTGTTACTGGAAA
Organism: Viscum album; assembly: GCA_963277665.1. Taxonomy (NCBI): domain Eukaryota; kingdom Viridiplantae; phylum Streptophyta; class Magnoliopsida; order Santalales; family Viscaceae; genus Viscum; species Viscum album. Next base: position 201,351,986 of record OY728163.1, on the reverse strand, counting down.
ACATCCATGGACACATGGTTGTTCCACATGGCTGAAAAACTATGTAAAAACCATGTGAAATAAATCTATTAAATTTTTTCTTATTTTCATGTCTTGCCTCATGGTTTTAAAAAAAAATTCACTAGCACAATAACTTCTAGAATCGATTTCATGGTTTCTATAGAATCTGTATGGTTTCACCTAACCATTCTCACCCCATGCCCCCCAAAAAACATATAATAAATGAACCAAAATCTCCAAAAAAATAAACACAAACCTTATATAACATAAACATACATAATAAAATGGTAACGTGACTCAAACTAGGGGTGTTTTACAGTTGATCTAAAAAAATTTTCTTAAAACTTAATGGGATTTACTAAGTGTCTACCCAAAAATATATCTTCAAGTTAAAAAATTATAGATATATCAAACTTTTCAAAAAAAATATAAATTTCTATAATCACTAAGAAATTATATTAATTATGACACAACACCCACACCTCCCACCAATCATGCATTCAGGAAATATTATACAATGAATCTTGGATTTTATATTATTTTTAGACCTGATCATGCTATAATTTTTAATTTATTATGACATGGAATTATAGTATATATTCATATCATATTTTTCTCCTTTATTAGGTTTCAAAGAAAAGAGACACTCCAAAATTCTTCATCTTGTGGTGAAATATATCCCATCATGAAAATGTGTAAATATTTTTGTTTGTTTTCATCAATTGTCCAAACTGCAATGATTTCCATTACACTATAATTTTATTCCCCATTTTCTAAGATCTTAAAAAGTATCATTTAATCCCAATCCTACTATAAAACATAAAAAACACTTTAAATTAGAAAATATTCACCCTTCAATCAATAAAATTATCAATTAGAAAGAATGAAAAAGTTTGATCAACCAATTTTCTACACAATTATAGTATTTTTTTCCATAATCATATATCTCCACACCATCATAAAAAAATCCATTATATCTATTCTTTAATCATTAGAGTCAAAAAAATTAATCAATTCTTAATAAGTAAAAATATTAAAGTTTCATACAAATACATCTCTCTAAATATTTGTTTATCAAGTAACCCAATTAACCATATATTTTATTTTTCTCATTAAATTTATTATATTATGATTATATCCCCTTTACATATTTCAACATATAATTAGTATCCATTCAAACTTTTTATTTACCATTTGTGAAAATATTTTTTTTCATCATTCAGTATATTTTTTTGAGTTATTATAAATCTCTATAATATTAATTCTATCCATAATATTTCAATATATTAAAATCACCACATATAAATCAAACCAAACAAATCAATAGAACATTCATTAAGTTTCTCATTTCATTGAGGTTGAATGTTAGTAGGTAAGTATGTGAAAAATTAAAAATCAAGGGTCAAAGGGGATGTTTAATTCTTAAGAATAATACATGATTTTAAATTAAAAATAATGAATGATAGATTTCCCACTTAACTTAAAAAAAGGCATCATCCCCCATATTTCCCTACATTTTCTCACAGGATGAAAAACCTATAATTGAATATAATGATAACTTTTTTCCTCTTATCTTCATTTTTTCCTTTTTTTCATAAAGTGATTAAATAATCATATAAGTGTAATGTAAGATAGATTTTAAAAATTTATCAAAATAATCAAGATAAAACCCCACATATTTTTAAACTTTACATGGTATTTTCAACCTACAATACCAAATATAAACCAAAAATCCCTCTTTAAACTCAATTAAACTCTTAAAATAGTAAAAAATAATTATAGTAGGAAGGATAAATCGCCCTTTAATATGACTTCCTATAAGTCAATTAATGGTCTTTAAGGGCATAAAAAGGGATGAAAGATATGGTAGGTATTAATATTAAATGGGATAAAAGTAACCCAATGATGGCCACAATAATCTTAATGTGGTATATTTCTTCATGTTTCAATAAGATTAATATATTTATTTCTAGTAGTGATATATCTAATATAACAACCAATATTTTTAATATACCTTAATTCCTGATTTATTAAATAAATAAAAACATAAAAACCCAAAATATTGAGGGGCCTATTGTATTTGAGTAATTGGGTACATAAAACAATAATTTGAAACATGGAAATAATGACATTATTTAAAAACTCCCCACCATTCCGTTAAAATCCATCGATCTTCTAATACTGCATGGGATAACCTGGGAATTAAATAAGAAATGGGTAATATATAAAGACCAATAGGGGAATAATCAATGAACATCATTAATAATGTGATACATGTTAGTTTATATATATATAAGTGACATAAAAGGGGTGAGAATCATAAACATGAACATCAAAGCATGATATAAGATGATAATATGAATGCAACATAGTAATGTGTAAATAACATTAGACATGACACTAGAAGAATAAGTAAAGGATCTATTCTTAGAAATAAAAAAATAGTGTTCTTAGGATAACATACCATGCACCATAAATATTATCTCATTAGATAAAAACATTACTCAATTCATTAAAGAGTTGTATAACATTAGTCCCACCCATCACATTGATTTCATATCCATGCATTTGTGTATCACATAGACCATACAAAAAAATAATATATTTGATCACATTTAATCTAATAATTAAGGAGTGTGGGTTACATACAAAGAATTTTAAAATAAATTAAATATGAATTCATCTAGGTGAATTCCATTTCATGGAAATGGGGAAGGGTAATCATAATAAAAAAAGTTTGTCCTGGAAAATCATGAGATAATTTCGGTAGTATAACAGGTGTACATAAAGGTTCATATAAGGGATTAATGAGAGTGAAATTTGTCTTATTAGTACATGGGAAACATAAACATAGTAAAATGGATGTTTAAAACACAATAAAACCTCAAAAAATTGGAAATAAAAATAGAAATTATGGAGATAGTACTTGAAAGAAAAAGTAAGTAGAGCGGATCCCTTACATTAAGAGGGAACTTCTAAAAGCTTGAGAGGGGTGTATTAAGAGATTAGAAAAACAGTGGGATGTTTTTAGAGAGGTAAAGGGAGATAAAATTTATACTCAATTGGTTTTGAGTGAATATTATTCGGAGGATTGGTTTATATTTATAGAAAAATATAGGGGAATTCTTTATTAATTTCTAAACATAGTATATGGGCTCTATGTGATAAAATAATCAAAAATACAAACCTTTCCATGGTTTTTTGCATGGTTTCTATGAAATAGGATTATTTTTAAATACTCAATAAGTCTAAAAATATAACTTATTAAAATAATATCATGGGTGATGTGAAAGTGAGTTATGTTCATGGATAATTGATTTTAAATCCATAAAATATAATATAGGTTTTTGAGGATTAATTAAAGGATTATAAAATAAAATTTCTAATTTACAAACATATTATTTTAAATTTAAAACATGATTTCTTCATGGATACTCATTATTACATTTATTAAATCACTTTTAGGATTTTATGATATCATAATATAGAATGTATATTTATAATGTATTTAATTTTTACAGAAAAAAAATTGACTGTCTCAGAAAATTTTGAGAAAATCACCAATAGATAATTTTTATATGAGGATTTTATAAATAATAATTATTTTTTCAAAATATTTTCATAAATATGAGAATTTCTAAATTTAAATACTACCTATCTACTTAAAAATACTAGTTTAATATTACTAACAACTTTTGTACCCGTATAAAAATTACATTGCACTTTATTAAACTATATTATAATTTATATTTAAATAAATTTTCTTTAATAAAATTATTTTATTTAATAAGATTATTTTATTAAAATAAAATTTATTTCAAAAATAATTGAAATTATAGATAGATTTTCTTAATTGACAGTATATATTTTTGAAAACATTTTTTTGATTTCTCCATATCAATGTCTAATTTTTATCAAAATCATTACATAATCATTTATATATTAATAATAAAAAGGTATAAATAAAAAAAATATTTTATTAAAGAAAATATAAAATCCATATTAAAAATTGAGACCCTAGCCTTTACACATATCATTACATAATTTTAGGCATAATTAAACATCAAATTACAAGACAAGGTCCATAAAGTCTAGTTTCTTAGAGGACTAGGTACATCAAACTAAAAACATGGGAATACATAAAACATTTATTTATTTATCATAAATTATTAGTTATTAACTTTAGTTGATCTCTTATAACTACATAGGATAACATGGGGATAACATGAACAAATCAATAAGATAAAAATCCCAGTAAGGTAATAAACATTAAAATAAAGCTTAACACATGGGTTAGAAGGAATAACATAATGATATATAAAGGCATGAAAAATTATTAGACATGAGGAATCATAACATGGGATCAAAAAAATAATTAATTAATAGTAATGTGGTAGATAAATAACACATGATTTTTTCATGATTCTAGGCTCATTGAATATAAAGTAGAATGATTCAAGGATAACCACCAAGATCATTGCACATGGATCACGATTCAAGGATAACCACCAATACCGTTGCACATAAAGTATCATAAGACTAAACATTAACCAATCATTTGGAGCACTATCTGGATTCACCCATCATAATATTTTCTTGAATATTCTTTCCACATAAATAATAATCCATAATTAATCAATTATGAATATAATTATTACCCATGGAAGAAATTGGGTATCATAATCATGTCAAAAGCATAATAAATGGGTGTATCATAAAAGTGTCTATAAAAGAAATGAATTATATAATATGTGGAAATTAATAAAATAATATGGGTATATATCATGATAAGTTATGTCAACGAAGTAAAAAAAGAGTGTTTAATAAAGTTTAGAAATAAAACATTTTATTGTGGTTTAAGGGAAAACATTCAAGATTATTTAAAATGGAAAAGACATAATTTTTTGTATAAAATAGAATTTAACCAAGGTAGTTTTTCATGATAAAATGATAAATTTTATAAAAAACATTATGGATTAAAATATATTATGGAGTCTACTTGAAATTGGGTAAGAATTTGGGAAGTTCCCTTAGCCCGAGTTTTCTTATCGGGGATAATTGATTAGGGAACCTTTTAAAAACATGTATATATCCAAAACATAAGGATGAATTGATATTGATACATGATTTTGGAACATATAAAAATCATCTATAATATTTACATAAAAATAAGATATAATTTCATTTGGATAAACATAAAAAATAATAACTCAAAGGAATGATATAGGTTCAGGTAGAATCCCTTACCTTATGTCTGAAACGATTCTGTAATTGATCTTAATGTCCTAGATAATCAAAATAGATTCATTAATTAATAATTATATAACCATTTTTACATTTATTTGATTTATTAAAACTTTATAAATTTCATTTATGGACCTTTTCATGGGTTTAAAGATTCAATTTCATCGTCTGGGAGTGTTGATTTCCTTGGTTTTCATGATGGGTTTACTTGTATAAGTGTATGTAAAATCTTGTAGAATGAGGATAGTTGTCCAGAACTGAACTTATATGTTATTAATGAACCTATATAATATTAAAATACCATTTTGTTTCCATAATTTAGGATGATTCATTCAATAAATAATTAAATCCAATCATTTAGATTAATTTAGCATTTCTTGATCATCACAGCTAGTTTTGTTATATTATAAAATATCATGTATATCTACTAGTTTCGGAACATTAAATATGTTGTAATACATATAATATAATATAGTTCAACCAAAAAATAGTTTATTTCAATCCTTGAATATGGAATTTAATTATAAAATCACATCATCTACCACTTCCAAAACATTAAATATGTTGTAATACATATAATATAATCTAGTTAAATTCCATTTTTTGGAACAGTTGATTTCCTTGGTTTTCATGATCGGTTTACTTGTATAAGTGTATGGAAAATCATGTAGAATTAGGATAGTTGTCCAGAACTGAACCTATATGTTATTAATTAAATTATATAATATTAAAATACCATTTTTCCAGAATTTAGGATGATTCATTAGATAAATCATCAATGATACTTTTTTAGATTAATTTAGCATTTTTTGATTATCACAACTTGTTTTTTTATATTAATAAATATCATGTATATATACTAGTTCAATAACATTAAATAGTTTTAAATATATATAATATAATCTATTTCAACCACAAAATTGTTTCATGACCATCATTGAAGATGGAATAGAAATATGAAAGCACGACGTCCATAAATGTGGTAAATTGGCACCTCACGTACGATGTTTCCATTCTTAATGTAAAAGAGTGAAGAGAATAGTGTTGATTCTTGAGACTAAATATATTAATTAGATATTTTGAGTTCATACCAATTGTTATTAAATAATCCATGAATCAATGAATTGTTTATTTTTCTTATAATGTAGATATACCGTAAATTATCGTGTTTTACTATTTGCCAAAAATTCAAGTATTTCAGAAAATCCCCAAAATTCACCCTAATTTTTTTTGACATGTAGAATTAAAAAATGAATTAAATTCTATGAAAATGAATTTCTAAATATGATAAATTAAATTTTTAATTAAAATCATACTTTACTCAAAAAAATACAGATTTTAAGTTATAACTAATTTTATATCACTTTGAAAATATAACTAAGGTATCATAAAATTATATTATAATAATAAGAAATAAAAATAATAATTTATGAATAAATTTTATGAAAATAAATTTTCCTTTAAATTATTAAATTAGTTATAAAATTTTAATTAAATATTTATGACTTATAAAAATACCAACATATAATTAACACTTTTTAAAATATTTACTTACTTATACTATGATATAATTATATCATATCGTCACTTTTAAGATGGGTAATTTTTATTTATAATTTCATTTTTGAGGTTATTATTCAATTGTATGGTTTAATATTCATAAGGGTCACATTACTATTCCAAAGGTCAAGTTACTATTTTATCGGTATAGGTTCCTTAACATCTAGAAATACTTATAATTTCATTCATTCATCATTTATAAATCTTGTATTGTGTTATCTATGTGTTTATACCATATGAAATAATTATAATAAGGGACTTTATATAGATCAAACTTTGGTTCATTACATTACTAGGTTATATATGCATAACCGATTATTATACTAATGTGCACACTAAGGATAAGGTGTGTGACAATAGTAATTTATTCGGGTGGTTTAGTGAACATTATTTGGGTCTTGATCTTGATAATATTGAAATTATCCCATAAATAGTTTTTATAAACCTTTTGTTACTGGATCTCATATTGAAATTGGTCAAGGAAAAATTCTAGTTATTCAATATCCATCAAAATCTTTGATATATGGGCTTCATAGGGTATAATCCAACTTATCGAGTCCATCGCTTCTTTTATCCAGGTCAATTAGATTTTATCATAACCATTAATATATACTAATCATAATATAATCTTACAATGGATATATTTCCCACTTTTAAGGTTATTAATGGTCTTATAATTCTGACAATCTATATTTTATAATGTTCTAAATAACTAAAGTAGTGCATGTGTTTTCCATTATTGAATTACTTAGTAATTTATTTATTTATTTTAATGGAAATTTCATTTATAAAAGCGTTGGTCATTACATTATTCACCTTTATAAATTTCACCCTCAAAATTTTATTTTATACATTAAAGTAGGTGAGGATATTTATATTTCATCACCTCTTCCAGTTCCTATATCACCTACTCAAACATGAGGTTTTTTTCATAGCACTTTAACCAGATGAGTTATATTGTTTCATCAAACTTTGTACCTATAATCTAGGATCTTCATCAGATTATCCTCAAATGAAATATAATTCTCCAAAAGTGCCACCTCTAGATTTATTACATGGGAGGGGTATGTTATATACTTATACAAGAAAGATATATGGAATACATCATGTATATGAGATTGGTTAGGTGAGAGTTAATGTTATTAGGTTAGTACTCCGATGAGATCAAGGATATCAAAGAGGTCAATGTATCTAGGAATAATATTTCCATTCTTACCAAACCTCATTAGTCCTTTACATGGGGGTATGTGAAGGAACACCTTATCTCCAACCTCAAACTTTAGGTCTCATTGAACATTATCTACATAGATTTTCTATCAACTTTTTAAAGAATTCATATGGAATTGAATAGATTGAACTTTACCTATAATCTATTGTATAAGATAAAGTCCCATAAGCGAATAGTTTAAACCTTATCTATCATATCTTGGATAAGATAATGTCTCATAATCTTCCATTATAACCATGTTGCAGTTTGAAATCTATTACCATATAGTGCCTCATAAGGTACCATTTGATTTATATAATTGGAATTATTATTATATGAAAACTCCACTATGGGAATTTTTTGGTCCCATCATCCTTGAAAATCAATTGAACATTATCTAATAATATCCTATGAAGTTTAAATGGTGCTTTCAGAAAGACCATCCATTTGAGGGTGATAAATAATATTGAAACCTTGATCTATATCCAATCCTTGATGAAGGCTTCTCCAGAACCTTAAGGTAAACCTTGGATATTCATCAAATATAATGGAGAGTGAAACTTTGTGTAGTCTTACCACTTCCTTTATATGTATCTTGGAGAGTTGGTCAAAAAATAAATTTTCCTTCATATCAATGAAATAAATTGACTTTGTAATATAATAGACTACCACCTAGATATAATTATTTCCATTAGATTTCATGGGGAGTCTTATGAGGAAATCCATGGTTATGTTTTCCCATTTAAATAATAGAATATTAAATTGTTTCATAATACCCTTAGACTTTTATAATTCTGAATTAACTTTTTAGCATACCAAACATCGTGATAAAAATTCATCTATCTCCATTTTCATGTTATCTAAACAGATTTTTTACTTCAGATATATGTAAATAGTAGTTCTTACTTGATTAATATAGAATGATTATCTCTATGAATCATCTAAAATTTCCCTCTTCGGTTATGGATTTTATGGTACACATATACTAGTTCCAAACCTTATAAATCTATCTTTAGCAATGTTTAACACCATAATATTCATAAACATTTTTTGTATCACTAATAATCTTTCTTGGACTCCTTGATCCTCTCAAGAATATATGTTTGTGTAGTTAATTGAGAAAGGTAGGCTGAATTTACAATTATTATTCTCATGTACATCCTTTTAGAGTTCAAGAAGATCATATCCCTTTCAATCCCTATCATGGAAAGGATTTCAGGATCCTTTCTACTCAGAGCATCTACTATATTGTTCACCTTCCCAATATTGTAATTGATTGATAAATAATAATACATGGCCATCTATAACCACCTTCATTTTTTCATATTTTTCTCCTTTTGTGTGTATATAAACTTAAGGATTTTACAATCCATATATATGTCACACTTCTCCACATAGAGATAATGTCTCCAAATCATCTATGTGAAGATCACTGTATCCAATTATAAATCATGTATTGGATAACTCTTTTCATGTATCATTAATTTTTTGGGAGCCATAGGCTATCAATGTTTCTTCTTTCATGAGAAAAAAACTAATACCTTTTTGGATACATCACTATAGATCACAAATTCGTCCCCAATGGTGGGTAATGTGAGCACAAGTGAGGTGATTAGCCTCCTTTTTAACTCTTTATAGCTCTATTCGTATTCATCATTCCAAAAACACATCGCTCCCTTCAAATTTATCTTGGTTGATAGGATTAAAAATCTTAAGATGTTTCTTATAAATTAATAATAGTGCCCAAATTATCTAATAAAACTAAGGATCTCCATAATATATGATCATCTATTATATCTTTTAATTTCCTCTATTTTGGAAGGATATATAGATTTCTATTTTTGGTGATAACATGCACTAGTAATGTTTCTTTCTCTATATAAAACTCACATTTACTGTACTTTTCCTAAAACATTTCCATTCACTAGGACTTCAGTACAAAATTCAAACTATCCACATATTCCTCCTTTATTTTAGAGTACGTAAGAATATCATCTATAAAGACTACAAAAAAATTATCAATGTAATCATTGAAGACTCTATTCATTAATTCCATGACAATATCTGTAGAATTAGTGAGTCCAAATGGAATGACTATAAAGTCTTCGTTCTCATACATTTTATAAAAAGAAATCATTTGGATATCATCCTTCTTCACCTTTACTTGATAATATCGTAACCAAATATCGCATAAGAGAAGTATTTTGCTCCATTTATCTGATCTAACAACTTGTCAATCTATGGTATAGGATAATTGTTCTTTATTATGATCTTTTTGATCTCATGATAATCAATGAAAAGGTACATTTACCGATCCTTATTCTGGACGAAGAGGATTGAAACACCCCATGGTGAATCAATTGGCTATATAAATCATTAATGCATATTCTTTTAAAGTTACTTATTTAGATCCTCAAGTTCAATAGTGGTCATTATATATATATTCTTGGACATTGGAAATGATATGGGTATATGCTCGATTAAAAAATCAACCTTGTGGCTTGCTTGATGATTAGGAAATTTTTAAGGAAACACATATTCATATTTCCCCAAGAAGGATATGTCATCAAGGATAATGTTTTCCTTAGTCTCAATCATTTAATCAAGATACTCTTACTCATAAGGAAATAATATCCATGATAGAGATAATGGTACCAAAGGATATCCATCTTCTCCATGAACTTATATAGAATCAGAGGGTGATTCATGATTTGGGGGGTGAATTCCTTCTTTCATAAATTGTTTTCAGCTCTATATAAGGAAGTCCAATCCATACCTAAAATTTCACCGAATTAAACTAAAAGGAATATCAAAAGGTTTTATATAAATTTTAACCTTCAATTATAGATATGTAAAATTTATATAATTTAGATACAATAATTACCCTATTTTATGTTTTCATTGATAGCTCAACTTCCATTTTTTATAGTACTATTTGAATAGTTACACTAAACGTGTATGATATTAAAGAATTCACGAACCAAAATCATATAGTGTGTTCTCTATTCTTATATGAATAACCAGAAAACTTGTCACCACATCATTTTTAGGATCCACCTTGGTAGTTGTGACAGAATAATCTCTCTCTTTATATCATGGCCTTGGAAATTTTTTATATTGGTTATCATCAAAAACATGTAGCTTAGTGCATTGACTTTTAGAGTGTCCTTCTTCAGTGTTGTTGAAACATTACATAGTAGGATGAGGGTTGACTAGAGCATTCCATTATTCTATCACATTGGTGGGTTTCTCATATTATTTTTCACAATCTAGGTTCCCTTACTTCCCACAATTAAATAATTTCATTTCCACCTTTAGTTGGTTAATATGATGCTTCTTCCCACACTTTTTTCAAGGTGGATGTTCGAATTTATTTCCCCCATGATATTTACCCATCACACCACTAGAATTAAAATCTATTATACACTTATTATCACTTGACCCATGATACCTTGAGATTCTATGATCTTTATTTAATATTTGAGGACATATCAAACAATATCCTTAAGGCTATAAATTTATCGAGTTTTCAAATCCATTGGTAGATTTAGTTTTCTCCCACTAAAGAAGCGATAAAATTTAATTTTGAGCTCAATGAAAAATTTGATGGCATATTGCGCAAGCCTTATAAAGTTCACCTTATAAACCCAGATGTATTTGGAATCCTTTTTCTTGATTCCTAGTAATTCCCTTTGGATTTTTCATTAGAGTATAAGTAAAATATTTATCAAAAAAATTATTTTTGTAATTCTTTCTATTCCATCACTTTTATGTCCACTACAGGATTTTTATTTGTTATCAACATACACTATTGAAAAAATTATCTCTCCATAGAGTAAAGAAACATCATAAACTTTTCTTGATAAAAAAATTGAATAGTGGAGAATAAATTTTCAATTGAGTTTATTCATTAATACATGATTAAGGGATTAGACTTTCCACTGAAATTTAGAGGCCTTTTGTTACATAACGTTCTCACTTTCAACTTTCTCTTTATTAAGGGGCTATGGGTTGTCCTCTTAATTTATTTATTCTTTCAAAACATGAGTTAATCAATAATGTTTTATGGAATATCATTTTTTAAATCATATCTTCAACCCCCACATTGGTTTTTGGCTCGATTCCTCATATTTCCACCCATTGACTAGAAAAAACGGAAAATTTTGGATGATAATTTTCAAACAATTAATCATAAAAATTGGAAACTATAAAACTTTATAGGCTAACATATAAATGGAATAAATTTATTAAACTATTAATATCTATGTTTTAATCTAATTTATCGATGTTTTATTTCCAAACATGAAATTTTATAGAAATTGTTTTATTCCATTAATAATGGTTTGTAAATATCCCATGAATTTACCAAAGCATATTCCATGAGAGTGTTAAACTAGGTGTACATAAAGGCATTTTTTCACTCACTATGTGATGATTGATTTGATTCCCAATGCACCATTTTGGGGTTATTTCTACTATGTATAATTGTGTTAGATCCACATCCACTTACAGTATCCAAATAATGGTTTTTTCTTTGAAACAACATACATTATAATTTACCATAATCTAGGATTTTTTTTCCAATGTTTTGTATTATACATAAAGATTCTACTAATGTTTTCAAAATGTAATTCCCAAAAATAACCAGACTTTCCACTAATACCAACTATGACAACCCATAATTTTACTAAACTTTAATTAATTAATTATTACATAAAGATACATATAAAATAATACCAAAATATCAATAGGCCTAGTGTATTTGGGTAATTAGATAAATAAAACAATTAATTTTATAAGGGATACAGTGAAACTATTTTAAAACTCCACAACAAGCCCTTTAAATCCATCAATCTTCTGATATTTCATGGAATAACCTAGGGGAATATATAAGAAAGTGGTGATCTATAAATCCCATAAAGGGAATAATAAAAGAATAAGATTATAAAATTAATACATGTTAGTATAGAGGCATTTTTAGGTGACATAAAAGGGATGAGAATCATAAACATGGTCATTAAATTAGGATATAAGGTGATAACATTAAGGAATGACAAGAATGTCAAAAAACATAAAATATGACATCGTAAGCATAAGTCAATAATAACCACCAAGAAATCATAAAATAGTGTTCTTAGTATAACCTATAAAGAACCATACATGTTATATTCTGAGATAAAAATGCTACCCAGTACATTGGAGGGGTATATAATTTTAGGACCACCCATCAAATTCATTTCATGTACAAGAGTTTGTGTACCACATAAATCATACAGAGTAAAAACATATAAGATCACTATTTAAGATCATTATTAAGGAGTGTGGGTTAAATACCTAGAAGTTACCAATAATTGAATTATAGTTATATCTAGGTGAATGCCATTGAGTGTAAATGTGGATGGTTATTCACAATATAAAAGTTTGGCATGGAAAATCATGGGATTGTTTCGGCAGCATAAAGGGTGTACAAAAAGGTTCACGTAAGGGATTGATGAGAGTGAGTGTTGTTCTCTTATTACATGGGAATCATAAGGATAGTAAAATTCAAGTGTAAAAACACATTATAACATGAAAATTTTCAAACAAAAAATTCTTAGTACAAGGAAGGTGCCCTAAGCAAAAAGGAAGTGGAGAGGATCCCTTACCTTGAGAGGGAACTTATAAAATCTTGAGAGGTGATTCTTAAGAGCTTGGGGACACATTGAGAAGGATTTAGAGAGGTATAGAGGATAAAATTAAGGATAAATGGTTTTTTAGTGAATATGAATGGGAATATTGGTGGGTATTTATAGAAGACTATTGGGGAATTATTTATTAATTATAAACATTGGTTTTTGAAACTATATAATAAAATAATAAAAACCACAAAACTTCTCATATTTTTTCCCATAGTATCTCTAAAATACTTTTTTTTTTAATATTTTATAATTACAAGAATAAAAATTATTAAAATAATATAATTCTAGATGTGTAAGTGAATCATTTTCATAAATAATTGATTTTAAAACCACAAAATATGATATAGGTTTTAGGGGTTTCATTCCAGGATTGTAAAATTAATAAAAATAACATTAAAAACACATTATTTTAATGGAAAAATATGATTTGAGTTGTGGTCACACTGTATCAATTATTTTATAACTTATGGTCTATAATGATGTCATAATACATACTGTATAATTATACTATATTAAATTTTTTTCCAAAAAATTTACAATCTCAATTTTTTTTGAAAAAACTACCATTAGATAATTTCAAAATGATGATTTTAGAAATAAAACTTTTTTATCAATAAAATTTCATAAATATGAGGTTTGTTACTTTTAAATAACATTGGGCATCATTAAATTATTTTTTCAATTATATTTAAATAAATATTATTTAATAATATTATTTTATTAAAATATAATTTATTTTAAAAATAAAAAAATAAACAAAATAGAGACTTAACTGAGAGTATATATTTCCCAAAAGTAAAAGTTTTTTTCTTCATATCAAAATCTAATTTTTATCAGACTCATTATATAAAAATTAATAAAGAAATAATAAAACTATAAAAATATAATAACTATTTTATTAAAAATATAAACATTAATATTAATAGGGAGTAAATACATAACCCCACATTATACCAATACACACCCAGGGTAAGTTGTACGATGGTGTTTCTTTATTAGGGTGGTACGGTGATCATTGTTTGGGTCATGATTTCAATAAATTTGAAATTATCCCGTAAACCAATTCACTCGAGATTTAGTTATTGGATATTGGCTAGGAATTTGTTAAGGGAGAATCTCGGTGATGACATATCCCTCGAAAGCTCTGATAAATGGGCGTTAGAGTTTACAATCCTACTAGTCGAGGTCATTACTTCTTTCATATGTGTCAATTGGATTTTATCATAACCCATAATATATACTAATAATAATGGTCATAATACAATTCCCATATTATCAATGGTTAAGATGTTTAATGGAATTTTAAATCCAACAAGATATATTTGTAATGGCCTAAAATAGCATAAATAGTTCACATGTTTTTTAAAACTAAATTACTTAATAAGGAACTTATTCTTTTACAATGTAATTTCATTTATAATTTTTTGGGTTATTGCATATTCTAAGAATCTATAAAGAGAAATGGAATTGTAGATAATGTTTCAATGTTTTTTATAATACCATTTGGTAAAAATAGTATTAATATTGGGAAACTACTTATGGACTAGATGATGATGATGATGATGGTTATAATAATAGTAATAATAATAATAATAATAATAATAAATCCAATTGATCTAATCTTAAGAAAACATAAAAGGTTATGTGGAATTTCATTTAAAAAAATCATCCAATATTCAAAATTCTTTATTTATAATATCAATTTTACCTTGATTATATATACTAATCAATGAATCATATTATCATTTAATTCATTAAAAATGATATTTAAAATAAGGTATGATAGTTTTTATAAGAGAATATTTGTTTTATAGATAAAAAATATAACAAAAAAATCCAAATGTGGTAAGAAATTTCATAATAATTATAAGATAATAAGAAATAATGAAAATGTAAATATATTATGAATTTAAAACAAAACCCCCATCAATCAAATATATTACCTTTTCTATTTCATCATTTTTAAATTCCCTGTCACCATAGACCTATGTAATAAAATTAAACAAGTTAATTTATAATATAAAGTCTATTAAAATCAAAAAATATGAGTGTGATTGAATTCTATATCCTATAAAAACGCTAAAAAAAATTAATAATCACAAAAACCAAATAAAAAATATCATAAGAAATAAATGAAAAAATTTATTATCCTCATTTTAAAGTTCTTTTTTTTAATCCTTTTCCCATAGAATAACCTCATAATTTCATATAACAGAATAATGAATAGAAGTTACCTGATCTAGAATAATGAATGGTCTAAGTAGAGATTCATATACATAGATGGGTTATATTATTTTTTCTAAAATAATATTTAGTATTCATTAAGGTAGTATCTTCTCTACTTATAAAAGATTAATCTACTAATCTTTAGTAAATCCTTAAAAATCATAGGAAAATTCATAAACAAACAAACATGTTGTTCCTATTTGAACTCCTATTTCAAGGAATCATTCATAACATCCACTATCCTATAAATCACCCCTATTTTCACCTTATATTCATAAATTTATCCTTTTATTTCTTCATCTTTATATATCCTTATTTATTATGATTAATAAAATAAATTTCTTCACTCAAAACCTCAACCCTTTCATCATAATTATCAATACACCAATAAATGTTGAACTTAACTTTATCACTACCAAAATTAAAAGATAGGTCTCTAATTTGAACATCAGTTAAGTCTATTACCATTGATAAAAATGTCCATACAATAATAAAGGGTGTTTTCTCTTCATTCATATCAAGCATATGGAAATATATTAGAAACTAAAACTTTTCCACTTAAACCAAAACATATTTAATAAAAAATTTAATATCTCATATTTTTGTATTCTAATTAACATTCAGCCTTCATGGAATTCATATCCTATAATCCCATGCTTTTCGATGTTGATTACCAAATGATTTTCAAATTCAAACTAAAATTACTAAAATATATTATAAAATTATAAGATTTAATATTAATTAGATTTGGTAACTACCCAAATATTATTTCTTCTTTAGGAGACTCCACAACACCATAGGTGGACACTCTATTATTAATGGTCTTATGAGTGTCTCTTTATGTTTCTTCTTGATTGAAGTGAAATCCTTAATGTAGAAACATTTATGTAAATGTTTAACAAATATTCAATAAAGGGAATGTAAATATGAATTTTCTTAAATGTTTCTAGAAACATACTCCTTTTTTACCTAATTTTATCATTATTTATCTATTTCTTTAATGTTAGGGGTGGATAGTAAGGTGATTAAGAATATTCTATAACTTATTTATCAGCTTAATTTTTCATCTCCCTCATATTTTCTTCATATTTTCTATCTCTTTTAACCTGTTTTACTAGTAGTATCCTCCTTATTTCATAAAATTATTTCATGGTTTTCCAAATTATATAGAAATCATCATTAATTATATATTTGGGTTGATCTATACTTTTTCGTAAATAATTTCCCTAATTTTCTCCTTGAGAAGAATTCCAATTTAACCATTTTGAAATTCAAAATTCCTCATGTAATCCATTTGATCTTTAGAATATACTTTTATCTCAGTGATGGATTCCATGGTAGTCATCATAAATATTGAAAAATATTCCTCCAATTAATTTCTTTTTCAATTAAGTAATGGTCTTTTGTTGTGGGAACCCTAGTTCTCCTCCTTGTAACGACCTATGTTTTTAGACTAGACAAAAATCCAATGGAATTTGAAATTTTTCCTTTAATGGATGGTATGTTCTTTGAACCAAGCTTAGGAATGAAATTTTCAGAGTTGTAACACATCTAAGTGTTGTTTTTTGAATTGGGTAAAGAACTGATAGGTTCCTTGGATGTCTCATTGAATTTTAGGAGCACCAGGATCCAAAATCAAAGGTTTGGGTTCTCTAAATAGGGCACACAGTTTTTCTGAAACTATGTGGCCCCCAGTAGTAACATTTTTAACTACAACAGAGGAGAAAAAGTTACCCTAATGGTTTTCACATTATTTACCCAAACTATGAACCCAACCCGCAAGGTTAGTGCTAGTTATAAAGTATGCTTAGATAGTTCATCGCACAGTTAGTGCACGATTTGGGAAAACCATGTGGCCAAATTTTTAAGGGTAAAATTACCATTTTTTAAATTAATGGGTTTATTTTTATTTTTTTCATTATTTTAATTTTTATTCCTCCTCCTATTGCTTTGTGAAGTTCTCCTTGAGTCATGGGTTTTCATCTCAAAGCCTATATATTTTGTGATAACTTCTCCATTCATCATCTGAATCAATCGTCATTGGTCCCTATGGATTCCTCATGGTAAGATCTCAATTTCTTTTGAATAATTATTCATTTAATATAATCTCAATCGAGTTATCGTGTTCCAATATTATTTGATATATTTTTAGTGCAGATATTCATTTATTATATTTCATCCAAATCAGACCAAATCAGATCTTGATATTGGATGTGTAGAACATCATAAGAACGAAGTAGGTGGTCTATGTATTTTTTCTTATTTTTATATAATTTTATAAATATTTTCATTGTGCCACATGCTGTCCTTTTCTATGAATTTCATTATAGTTTTCCGTTTATATTAAACTGATCATCACACCTTTTTTACACCCATTGAGAATTTTATTAGAAATTTGAAGTGGCCAATATTGATCATGGACACCTCTTGGGTATGCCTTCTATTATTGTCCCTTCATAATTAAATGACTAAATCCCAGAATTCCTTCTAAGTGTTTGTATTGTATCTATTTTATTTCATTTTCTAAATGATTATTCCACCTTCTATGTGTCGATTGGAACTTTATAAATTGAATTTACATAAGTGTTTTATTCTAGTAATTCTTCTTTTGATAAATTAAATTCTTTCGTGAAAGGAATAAAATGTAAATGGTTGAAAGTCCGTACAATTTAGTATATTATTAATTTGAATTTTAATTAATGAAATTTACCTTTTTTATGAATTGGATTATTAAATGTAGATCATGAATGGAAATTCCTCATAGATCCAGTTAATATTAATTTTATATGATGATACCCTTGTATGGGCTCGATAAATGTAAGGCATGAGAGGTATTTCTGCATGGTAATTTATTATAAATATGATTAAACTTTATTCATAGGTTGTGGAATGATGGTAAGGGTTTTGTTGACTATGGAGATTTCATGCTCCCATACATTAGGTGTAAATCATGACGTATCACGCTAATGATACTATATTGGTGTTAGGCTTTACATTCCATGTTCCACGATTAAAATGCTTCCATAGAGAATCACTCCCCATCCCAAGTGTTTTTCATGACATACCCCACTCTATTGGGGTGTAGCATATGTGCCCTATTTCTTGTGATTATAGGATCATTTAGACTAGTTATGGATCACTAAGTTATGCCCTTATCTATCCAACACCGTGTATTCTAGATATATAACACTGAAATCTGCATGTACTTGGTTCTTATATTTGGATTAAATATATGACTATAAAATATATATATATATATATATATATTATTACTATATATATAGTTCTTCTCATAAATCCATTTCTGTAATGATCCAAAGCAAGTAGTTCTACTATTTGTCCTTCTGAAACTCGAGCGGTTAGTTGTTTCTTTATTCATTTAGTTCTATTTATTATTAATACTACCTTCACACTTATTTACATTACTTTAAATCACATACACCATGGTTGGTAACTTATTGGAGTTTATATATCACACCCTTCTTGGGCCTCCATTGCACTGAGGTACCCCTGTAGAACCTATGTTTGAACGACCATGTATTCTTGCTTGTTTTGTTAGGATTGTAACTATGATTTAGAGGCATATGACAGATATAGATCTCGGGATTCTCGTGTAGATCACCCTTGGGGATTTTTACTTTTATTGATTTTTTTACTTTAATGTAATACTACCTAATGTATGTTATTTATTTTAGTTTTATACCATCATTTGTACATGCATGCATTATTGAATACAATGGAATTTTCCATCCTTTATATTAAGTTGTTATTGTTATTTTAACCCCCCCACCCCATGCTTCTATGGTATGCTTCTATTTGAATAATACAGTAGCGTGTGTTATACGCAACTTCAAGTTTTAACACACACACCACAACCAATCAAACTAGCCATTATGAATAGTAATGCCCACTTTTTGAAATTTTATAAATTTTAACTTTCAAAACAGACTTCATTTTTGGATTCGGGATATCAAAATTATCCTAGGGTGAAATTTTGGTGTTTTTCTGAAAGCTTTCATATTTTGATGAATAGTGAAAATTACTAAATTTTAATTAAAAACAACTTTTTTAATCAAAATAATTAATAGTGATAAATTATTAATTTGAGTGGTTTTAACGTATATTTGGAATATATTTTTACCATTTAATACAATGTTGGTCATTGGACATAATTTCACAACTAAACCGGACATAAACAAGCGTCAATCTTTTGATAGTTATTATCTCTTGAAAATACGTTTTTTGTTTTAACAACGCGAATTAATTTTAAATTAATTTATTCCACTTCTATTTTTTGAATTTAGAAAAATGGATTCCATATTTGGAATCTGGATGTCAAAATTGTGTAAATAGATAACTTTTATTTTTAGAAATTTTGAATAATTACTTCGGTAAATATTTTATATACCATGGTTAAAGGGTAAATCCGATAAATAAGGGCAAAAAATAATATTATAATATTAATAAATTACCCTAAAACGTGTCCTAAACTTATTTGTTGATACATTTCCAACCATGGGCATATCTGGGTCGATTTTGGGACCCCATGGAGACACTTGTAGGTGATAAGGACACTTTATATTAATTAAGTTAATGTAAATACAAAAATGATATAAGCATATATCTTATAGAAAAACAATTTTTATATATGGTTATATATGTTATATTTTATACTACAAATATTAATTAGAAATATAAAAATATTTCCTACATAATGATATTTTATTTATAATTTTTATACATTGAATAATTAAATATATTTATGACACAATAATGATGCATTATTTTCCTTATTAATGAAAGAATCAAATAGTTGGTATTATAAATGTTAAAATAAATATAATTTTAATGTTTTGATGACATCCACGAATTTTATTGGTAAATATGACATGTTAAGATTGATTAAATTAATTTTTTTCAAATTAATAAATATGTTAAGACTTTAAAAGAAACCAATTATTAAATAGTTTCAAAATTGACATAAAAGAGTTTTTGAAACAAATATTATATTATTAGTTTATATTATATTCCTAAAAATATAAGGTTAGGCCAAAGGACATATATAATTATAAGTGTATCATTAATGGACCACATGGGGGTCTCTTGAATGTATATAGTAAGTTTATTAACTATATGATATAAAAATACAAAGTGACATGGTAAATGTCAAAATAATTAACTAAGAGTTAAAACTAAAAGATAAGGTTAATATAATGACCCAAATCTATCTAAAATATATTGGTTGAAAGGATTTCGACCCATCCCAACCTTATACTTTGAATAATTTACTTTGGAGCCATTAGAAACCGAATATGAATTTATTATAAATTAATACTTTAAGTTTTTCCTAAAGAGCCCCTCCTCCCCCTTATAAAAGGACACCACTTCTATCAAATTCTTCACACCTTCAAAGCCTTTTGATTTGGCCAACCTCTACCCAAATATCCTCCCACCTTCCCTCAATTCAACCTATAGGCCATAGTTCGATCAAAAATCCAACCTAAGGAGCCATTTTGATCAAATCAAAAGGAAGAACCCGAAGAAGAGAAGGTAAACCTACCCCCAACCAAGGAAAAGTACAAGGTAAGGGTTTATTTCACAATCTCTTCATTATCTGAGGTTGTTTATACGTGATTATATACTGGGAACTCTTTATCATCCACATCCATGTTTCTTAAAAATGTATTTCAAAACATTCTTACAATATTACAGAATATGTGTTAAAGTCATTTATACCCTCGTTTGAATTTTATAAGAAGTTTATAAAGGAATCTTTATGTTGTTTTCCAAACAAGGTTCTTTTTAACCTTTTCTACAAAATTAAGTTAAGAATGTCTTTTTTTAACTTATATGGTAGGTGCGGCTATTTTCAAGCATTGTAAAATCTTCAAAGCATCCCTTATAAGATTATAAGAATATTTTCAAAGTAAATGTTTTATTTTAAAATTATGAGACTTTTAAATGATTTAAAAAACAGAGATATTTCTCTTAAATAGTTTTGATTTCATCTATGTCAACATCTTTTGATGGATTATAATCTTGTTTGAAGTTTATTTATTATGATACAAAACTTCCATATTGTATTGAAGGTTTTGTGATATGTTGGACTATGGATGTATTATTTTTATACCATTCATGGTTTATGGAGAAAGTATTGACATTTCATAAGCTAGTTTTAATATGAATTTTTATGTTATGTTCAAACCGGCTCATATGAGGAATGCATTTGACTTAATAAGTGACGGGTGGAGCCCGCTATAGCTCCTCAATGCATCTGTAGGTCTCATGAGACAAACTAGTGTCTTGGGACGAGGCCTTGAAAA
Organism: Viscum album; assembly: GCA_963277665.1. Lineage (NCBI taxonomy): Eukaryota > Viridiplantae > Streptophyta > Magnoliopsida > Santalales > Viscaceae > Viscum > Viscum album. The sequence goes on along the minus strand of OY728163.1, from coordinate 201,329,748 downwards.
AATATTATTTGTAGTATTTGCACGAGGCCTTGTCTACATGGTTATGATAGTCGGAAATTATGCATTCCATCATTATGAAAGTGGTTATTGATATTTCATGTGATTATTCGACTAGTAGAATATCCATGTGAATAAGTAAATGGCATTATTTCATTTTATCTTTTCCATATTCTTCTGAAGTTCAAGTTTTAAAGGCTTTTGTTTTAGTTATACATTGCCTCAAATGATTATACTTATTTATTAAAGCTTCCGCTATATTTTTATCCTTACTAAGAATCTGAGCTCACCCATTTCTATGTTATATTTTTTCCAGGATGTGAAGAAATATTTTATGACTGACCTGCAGGGATAGTCTGAAGGGGATATGAGTGTGGACTATAGAGACTATATTATTGTAGTTTTTCACTTATGATGTAATGTAAACCTTATAAATGTATCTAGTGATTCCAAGGCTACTAAACTAATCGGTCTTTTGAGACTTGATCTATTGTGATCATGCCAATGTTATGTAATAATGCACCGAATCTGGGTAACTAGGGTTGGGGCGTTACAGTTGGTATCAGAGGAAGTTTAGTACAAACCTTGGAAACTAGATTTAGATAAACTCTAATTAGATCACATAGCCCTAAGATAAACTTTGAGGATTAGTATAAAAGAACTTCCTAGAATTTTGGTATTGTAGAGATTTTGTGAGTTTTTTGAGAAATACATCCCTATCTGGATACGAGCAGGTAGCGGCGGCTCTGGCACAGATGTACCTAGGGGTAAAACTCAAAAACACTGTATTGATCTAGACTCGAACAGGAACTGGTGCATGACAACGGGCCTTGCTGCACTCTTGGTTACGACACTCCCATGGGATATGCTTGGGATAATTCTCATTTTCTTTACAAACCATTATGAACGGTTTATGAGTATATGCTTCCTCAATGAATTTTTTTTTATGATTAGGGATTATATCCATAAACTATTCAATTTATGTTAAGTGTTTTACAAGTATGGAATTATGTATTTTGAATCATAAACTGATCTAGTTTATTCCATTGTTTAGAAATGGTGCATAGTTTAAGGAATGGTAACTTTATCAATGCATGCACTCCCTATATGGATTTTCCTCCTGCTCAAGATAATTATAGTGGAACTGGTGATGCAACTGGTGCTGATCAGCGAATCACCAAACTAGGACAACTCACTCAGGTTATGAATAATAACCTTACCCGTATGGAGCACCATTATCCACATTGTGCAGGATCAATGTTAGATCACTTCATGAAGAAAAAACTAGGAACATTAAATGGGAGTACAAATCCATTAGTAGTTGAGCAATGGATAAGTTCCCTAGAGAAAATATTTCAGGCTTTGGGGAGTAATGAAAGGGAAAAAGTTGTCATGGATGTGTACCGCCTCACTAGAGATGCCGATCAATGGTGATCATTGATTAAAAATACAAAGGAAGATGAATAAGTATCAAGTATGGAATAGAGAGAGTTTAATGAGATTTTATTAGATAAATATTTTCCTCATGACCATCGAGCGGATATGGAAACACAATTTCTGAGTTTGTGGAAAAAGTAGGACGAGAATGTTGCAAAGTATGAGTCTAACTATACATGGTTAGTGAGGCATGATTCAGATTATATACGTAACCCAATAAGTAATATTGATCATTTCTTTGATGGGTTAAAACCATTTCTCCTTCGAGCTTTAGTATCACAATCCTTCTCATCATATGAAGATATTGTCTCGTGTGCTATCAAGACAGAAAAGGAATTCTCTAAGTATTATGAAAACAAAGTAAAGAAAGAGAAGAAGAGAACCGTGGAGCAAGAGACATATAAAGGGGAAAAGGGAAAGAAGTATTTTCCATTATGTGATAACAGTGGTAAGAAAAACCTCGGTACTTACCTAAAAGGAATGGGAGTTTGTTACAAATGTGGAGAAAAAGGTCAGAAGACTCGTGATTGCAAGGGAAAGAAAGATGCTATCAATGTTGAAAGCTAAAATTGTAAGAAAATGGGGCATTATGAAAATTAATTACCTAAGCACCAATGAAACTTACCTCAGAAAAGGCCAAGGGAGAAAGGGCAAGCTTATTCTGTTACTACACATATAGTTGAATAATTATTATATTTGTGTTTTTGGACTCAATAACTATATTATGGTTATAAGAATAATGTGATATATATAAGGATTTTACTTCAGTACTTGTTGTTTTAATTAAGGTTTTATTATGATGAAGGTAATCAGATTTTTAGTATGTGATAATAAGAGAAACATTATTTGTTTGGGGAATCTGATGTTACAATTGATTTTGGAATTTTGAGACCTTTTAGAGAGAGTCTGAATAGAGGTATTTTGGATAACTATAAAGGTTGGAATGGATTAAGTTGAACTTTGGATAGTATTGGTTAAGGTTAAAACATTTCTGATGATTATTTTTGGAATTTTATAATACTATAGTATTATGAAAAGGACAACCTACAAGTCGGGTGATAACCCGTCGCGTCGGACAAAGCTGCAGGAATAGAACCCACAACCATAGTGTGATAGGACTTTATTACCTACCACTAGCCTACATGAAGTCCCTGGTTATTACAAAATAGTTTTCATAATCTAAATTGTATGTTTTAATATTTGGAACCTTGTATGATTAGGATAAATATAATATTTTGAAGTTTTATTATCTTTTAGAGTGAAAGATGAGTTTGTGGTGGAAATTAGTTAAAGGACGAGACTCTACTTTTCAAGTATATATTTTTCTTATTTTCTTATTCTATGAAGAAATTAATTCTTATAATTTAGTGAAGGTACCTTATATCAAAAAATGTGTTATCCTAATACCATATGTTTTTTTGAACCGATGGTATTTTAAATCATCATAGATTGATGAATTTAATGCCCTCAATTTTACACTTTTTTGTGATTGATGACCTCAATCACTAACTATAAATATTTATGTTTTTCCTAAAATTATATGTCTTTAATTTCCACTACTGTTCTTCTAATTGAGATCATAATTTGGTGGTGACTTTTTCATTTCCCTTTCCCTCTTATTAAGGCTAAATTTTATTAACCTTATTTTCGATGTGGGTTTTCCACAAAGGTATTTTCTATTTTCAACATTTTATTTTCAAAGAACAATTTCAAATTTCAAGGATGAAATTTATTGAATGAGGTTAGAATGTAACCCCCCAAAATTCCACAACACGCTTCTCTTTGAATAATACAGTAGCGTGTGTTGTACGCAACTTCAAGTTCTAATACACACAACACAACCAATCAAACTAGCCGTTATGAATAGTAATACACACTTTTTGAAATTTTATAAATTTTATCTTTCAAAATGGACTTCATTTTTGGATTCGGAATATCCAAATTATCCTAGGGTGAAATTTTGGTGTTTTTCTAAAAAATTTCATATTTTGATGAATAGTGAAAATTACTAAATTTTAATTAAAAAAACTTTTTTAATAAAAATATTTAATAGTGATAAATTATTAATTTGAGTTGTTTTAAAGTTTATTTGGAATATATTTTTACCATTTAATACAATTTTGGTCATTGGACATAATTTCACAATTAAACCGGACATAAACAAGGGTCAATCTTTTGATAGTTATTATCTCTTGAAAACACACTTTTTGATTTAACAACGGGAATTAATTTAAAATTAATTTCTTCCAATTATGTGTTTTGAATTTAGAAAAATGGATTCCATATTTGGAATCAGGATGTCCAAATTTTGTAAATAGGTAACTTTTATTTTTAGATATTTTGAATAATTACATCGGTAAATATTTTATTTACCATGGTTAAAGTGTAAATCAGGTAAATAAGGGTAAAAAATAATATCATAATAATACTAAATTACCCTAAAACATGTCCTAACCTTATTGGTTGATACATTTCCGACCATGGGAATCTTTGGGCAGATTTTGGGACCCCATGGATCCACTTTTAGGTGATAAGGACACTTTATATTAATTAAGTTAAAGTAAATACAAAAATGATATAAGCATGTATCTTTTAGAAAAAAAAATTTACATTAGGTTATATATGTTATATTTTCGACTATAAATATTCATTAGAAAGATAAAAGTATTTCCTAAGTAATTTTATTTTATTTATAATTTTTAGACATTGAATAATGAAATATATTTATGAAAGACTTATGATGCAATATTTTCCTTATTAATGAAAGAATAAAATAATTGGTATTATAAATGTTAAAATAAATATAATATGAAAGTTTTGATGATATTCACAAATTTTATTGGTTAATATGACATGTTAGGATTGGTTAAATTAATTTGTTTCGAATTAATAAATATTTAAGACTTTAACAAAAATAAATTATTAAATAGTTTCAAAATTGACATAAAAGAGTTCTTAAAACAAATATTATATTATTAATTGATATTATATTCCAAAAAATCTAAGTTTTGGTCGAAAGACTTATATCATGATATGTGTATCATTAATGGACCACTTTTGAGTCTCTTGGATTTATATAGTAAGTTTATTAACTATAAAATATAAATATACAATGTGACATGGTAAATGTCAAACTAATTAACTAAGAGTTAAAACTAAAAGATAAGGTTAATATAATGACCCAAACCTATCTAAAATCTATTGGTTGAAATTATTTCGACCCCTCCAAACCTTATACATTGAATAATCTACTTTTGAGCTATTATAAATTGAATATGAATTTATTATAGATTGATAATTTAAGTTTTTCCTAAAGAGCCCCTCCTCCCCATTATAAAAGGACACCACTTCTAACCAATTCTTAACACCTTCAAAGCCTTTTGGTTCATCCAAACTCTGCCCAAATATCCTCCCAACTTCCCTCACTTCAACCTAGAGGCATTATTTTGATCATAAGCCAACCTATGGAACACTTTTGATCAAATCAAAAGAAATCACCTGAAGAAGAGGAGGTTAACCTACCCCCAACCAAGGAAAAGTACAAGGTAAGGGTTTATTTCACAATCTCTTCATTATCCGAGGTTGTTTATATGTGATTATCTACTAGGACCTATTTATCATCCACATCCATGTTTCTTAAAAATTTATTTCAAAAAATTCTTACTATTTTACAGAATATGGGTTAAAGTCATTTATACCCTCGTTTGACTTTTTATAAGAGGTTTATAAAGGAATATTTATGTTGTTTTCCAGACAAGGTCCTTTTTAACCTTTTCGACAAAATTAAGGTAATAATGTCTTTTTTTAACTTATATGACAGGTGAAGCTATTTTCCACCATTGTAAAATCTTTAAAGCTTCCATTACAAGTTTATAAGAATATTTTCAAAGTAAATGTTTTATTTTATAATTATGTGACTTTTAAATGATTTAAAAAAAGAGATATTTCTCTCAAATAGTTTTGATTTCATCTATGTCAACATCCTTTGATGGATTATAATCTTATTTAAAGTTGATTTATTATGATACAAAACTTCCATATTGTATTGAAGGTTTTGTGATATGTTTGAATGTGGATGTGTTATTTTTATACCATTCATGGTTTATGGATAAAGTATTGACATTTCGCATCCTAGTTTTAATACGAATGTTTATGTTATGTTCAAACCTGTTCATATGAGGAATGCATTGGACTTAATAAGTGATAGTTGGAGCCTGCTATAGCTCCTTGATGCATCGGTAGGTCTCATGAGACAAACTAGTGTCTTGGCACGAGGCCTTGACAAAATCTCATTTGTAGTCTTGTCATGGGGCCTTGGCTACGTGGTTATGATAGTCTGGCATTATGCATTCCATAATTTTAAAAGTGGTTATTGACATTTCATGTGATTATTCGACTAGTAGAATATCCATGTGAATAATTAAATGGAATTATTTCATTTTATCTTTTCCATATTATTCTGAAGTTCAAGTTTTAAAGGATTTTATTTTAGTTATACATTGCCTCAAATGTTTATGATTATTTATGAAAGCTTCCCCTATATTGTTATTATTACTGAACATCTGAGCTCATCCCTTTCTATGTTTTATTTTTCCCAGGATGTGAAGAAATATTTTATGACTGACCTGCAGGGATAGTCTGAAGGGGATATGATTGTAGACTATGGAGACTATATTATGGTAGTTTTTCACTTTATGATGTAATTTCAACCTTATGAATTTATCTAGGGATTCCAAGGCTACTAAACTAATAGGTCTCTTGAGACTTGATCTTTTGTGATCATGCCAATGTTATGTAATAATGCACCAACTCTGGGTAACTGGGGTCGGGGCATTACAATTATTCTTTCACTACTTTTTCTTTCTTTTATTACCGATTCCACTATTATCTACTATTTAATTTTTGTTACACTATTATGTTACTCTGGTTATGAGTGTATAATATCCACGTTTTAACTCCTTAAACCCTCAATACAAGTCATCTGCCTCTAGATTATGGGGAGGCATGCCTGACCCCATGTGCCAACTAGGATTTGGGTGATGTTGAGTGGCATCTAGGTCCAAGATGTCATGTTGTGGTATCATGGCCCTTATTTTTTCTTTTTTCATACTATTTTGCGATGGTATATAGGATACTAAGAATGTGTTGTAACTTGGTAAATAGTTGTGTCTAGGATTGATCACCCCACCTATGAAGAAAAGAGCAAGCATTCAGGGATGGTATTTTTGTTCATGTTGTTTGATATTACATTTGATTTGATTTGACCTCGAGTGATTGGTGTACTTTATATAGCTCATTGATTTATTAAATTTTTGATATTTTACCCTTGTACTGGTATGTCAAGTATGATTCATTACATGCATCATTATAGAAACATATAAATTCATATATCATGCATATTCTAGTAAATGTAGTTGCATTTGTAGCCTCCCTACTAATTTGATTATGTGCCTTTAGTGGAATTAAATGCTTTTTTTTTGTTCATGTTTAGGTTTTTCTTCAGCATGTCTGCTAGTGTATCATTCTTAAGTAATAATATTCCATTCTACCTACATCATTTTTCAATCCTTTCCAATTTAAATTTCAGGATTCTATGTTTATTACATGTTTCTTTGTGTTATCTTCTTCTAATAACATGCTAGTTTTTTATGGATATGTAAATGGTTTCATGGGATAAATTTAATTATTATGATTAAACGGGAACCAATTTTTCATTTTAAGGTGTGTGGATAACTTATAATTAGGAAATGGTAATTCATACACTCGTACAATCTTTTGATATTTTATATACATCTATAATGTTGTTAAAATGTAATTCCTACTGAAGTTAAAATGTTAAAGGGTATTAGTTAGTAAATAGGAGCCAAATTCCAAGATATAAATTGTATGGGTACTTTATAGGTTGGTAGTTGTCAACCCATGTAACTGGACTATTATATGTGATCATGGTATATTTTATGAAATTATTAAAAATAAATATTTTCAGGAGTTTAAATTTTAAATTGAATTAGCTTTGGTTAAAAGGGTGATAGACTTTGGTTTATAAAGTGTATATGTTCTTTATAGGCTAGGGAATGACAACCCATATAATCAAACCATGATTTATGAATATGTTATATTTTTAAATGGTCATAATTATAAATTATGTTTATTATTTAATCTCAAATAAATTGGTTTCCTTTATAAAGTCTTGTGACTCTATCAAATAGGCATGGAGATTGTGTGATTAACTTCTTAAATGAACAAATGGACCCAAGTAAGTCAGTTGGGGAATGTTTCTTGTGTGTTAACCCTTTAAGGGTGTTTTGAAAACTTTAATAAGTTAAGAAAATTCTATTGGGTTTCATTTTGATGAACCCAGGTTAGCTTAGGAGAACTCTTGTTGGTGGCCTTATAGTTTACCAAGTTCCCATGTTTGATAATTTGTGTTTGATGCTCTATTTTAAATCTTTTGAATTTTTAAAGAGTAAAACGTGAATAAATGCATTGATATGAAAATGAAACCTTGTGTGGTATTCTTAGATTTAACCCTTGTGTAAGAGTTGTTTACTATTTCCATTAAGTTTTCATAGAATAGAAATGTAGGATTTTTCATAGGCTTTATTAATTTTTAGAAATTTAATGAATGATGGTATCTTAATACTAGTGATATTTTGATTGTCATAACCTATTTATAGGGTCAGTTCTTATGCTTTGTAATAGTCTAGCCCATGATTGGTAGTACCCTTGAGTTTAAATGACTTGATAATTGTTTTGAACAGGCTGATGGCGGTTTCATTCAGGATTCTTTTTCACTAGTAGGACTCTATGTTTTTAATGAACCCCCTGTTCGGATGGGTGGTCATGTTTTATTGACCCTTGTTATGGGTGTTAACATCAGGTAATGATCATTTTCATAAGGTTAGAAATGAATATGAAATTTTCATCTACTTATTAGGTCTCATAACCCATTCTATTTCCTTGGGTGACTCGAGAGGTCATGAGTTAATGTCTCAACAATTTGGTTTAATGTGATTTTGAGCCAATTTTTTGATTGGTCCATCAGATACATGAATTCATAGGGCTGATAAGACTATGGGTAGTGTCTAGGATGTTTCATTTAATTTTTTAATCATGGGGTAGTAGATGTTGATATACACAGTAATCTTTGGGTGGATAAATGATGAAATGAACTGGTTTAGTTTGGTGAAATTGTTGAGCCTTATGCTATTTAGAATGTTCTCGGGTCATCTTTTTAATAGAGTGACATGGGCGTTAAAGGAATCAAATTCTTCCAAATTCGTGGGATGATGTTTCAAGAAGATCATAAGTTTTGACATGATGGTTAGTTTTGTTCTTTCTTTCATTCCAAATTATTTTACATTGTAACATGGTGATCATGACTCAGAGGAGAGAAATGTGTATGTTTAATGTGGTTTTGATCTAGCGCACTGGTAATCAGCTGGTCCATTACTTTTTTCGATGACAAGGAAACTCCTAAGGTGGGGAGCGTCACATCATTTCAAGGGTTTGAATCATTTTTGTGTTCTCTTATCAGCACTATAACACCCCAAGCTTCCACGGTACACTTCTCCTTGAATAATACAATAGTGTGTGTTGTACGCAACTTCGAGTTCTAACACACCACAACCAATCAAACTAGCCGTTATCAATAGTAATACCCACTTTATGAAATTTTATAAATTTTATCTTTCAAAATGGACTTCATTTTTGGATCCAGAATATTGAAATTAGCATACGGTGAATTTTTGGTATTTTTCTGAAAACATTCAATTTTTGATGAATAGTGAAAAACACTGAGTTATAGTTTAAAACCAAATTTTTATTTAAATAATTATTTATTTTATTTAAATATATTTTAGGTAAAAATAGATACATAATGCCTATATAAGTTCAATGTAATTCTATTGGAGTCAGTTTATAATAATTTTAGATATATAAAAATTTTATTGAACTTTTTACCGTCTTTTACCCACCTCCAAGGAGCATTTGAAAATTTACATAAAACTTAATTTTACCTCTTCTGAGAGTGGAATTTCAAAAATCCTAGAGACATGGTTGATATCAGTAAGTAAAATTTGGTTCAATAAGATGAAAATAATTTTTGGTGAATAGTAACGTTTTACTTTTATTTACCATGGTTAAAAGTAAATATGGTAATTAAGGGTAAAGATGATATTATTATTACCCTAAAATATGTCCTAATTCTCTTGGATAAGTATAATTCGACTGAAAAAACCTTAGGAATAAAATATGAACCTCTTTGGTTCACTTGGAGTAGATTAAGACATTAATAATTATTTTATTTAATGAAGAGTTAAAAGAGTAAAATTCAATGTTTAATAACTAAAACATTTTTAAAATAGGGATAAACACAATATAAATTTGACTATAAATATTCATTAGAAAGATAAAAATATTTCCTACATAGTGTTATTTTATTTATAATTTTTAGACATTAAATAATTAAATTTATTTATGATACAATGATGATGCATTAATTACCGTATTAATGAAAAATTAAAATAATTAATATTATAAATATCTGAATAAATCAAATTTGAGACTTTTAATGAATTCAACTCATTTTATAGGTTAATATGAAATGTTAGGGTTGATTAAATGTATTTATTTAGAAGTAATAAAGTTGTTAAATCTTTAACAAAAATCAATTATTAAATAATATCAAAATTGACATAAATGAGTTTTTAAAACAAATACAATATTATTGGTTGATATAATAATACTAAAAATATACGGTTTAGAAAAAAGACTTATATAATTATAGGTGTATCAATAATAAACCACTTGGGGTTTCCTTTAAAGTTTATAGTAAGTTTATTAACCATATAATATAAAAATACCAAGAGACATGTTAAATGGAAAACTATTTAACTAAGAGTTAAATCTAAAAGATAAGGTTAATATAGTGACCCAAACCTATATAAAACCTAGTGGATGAAATATTTTTGACCCATACCCACCTTATACTTTGAATAATTCATTTTTTATCCATTAGAAACTGAAAATGATTTTATTATTAAATAATATTTCTATTTTTTCCTAAGGTGCCCCTCACCCCTCTTATAAAAGGGCACTTCCCCTTATCTCTAATTCACACCATCAAAGCCATTTGGCTCGGCCATAACCTACCCAAATACCCTCTAAACTTTCCTCCCTTAATCCTAGATGCCTTACTTTAGATATAAACCTAGCCTAAAGAGCCATTTTGATCAAATCAAAAGGAAGAACCCAAAGAAGAGGTAAATATGTCCTCACCTCTTTCAAGTTCCTTTCTTCTTCCAATTCATATTTATTTGTTGTTTCTATTCTAAAATAATAAATCCAGTATCTTATATATATTTTGATGTTATTATAAATATGTTACAACCATATTCATTATTATATCCATCCTTTGAATGACATGTCACCATACGTGTGTACGTACGACTTACCGTCTCCATGTCGTGGTGTAGTTGTTATTCAATACATTATTATTTGGACGGGTATAAAAATGATGTTTAATTGATGTAAATAATAAATATAACATGAAAATTATTCTGTATATATGATATACCATCCAATTATATATTATTTTAATATCAAAAGAATGATATTTTCACTCGTGCGTACGTACGGATTACCGTTTCCATGAACACGATGAGATTCATTCCCCATCATATCCATTCAAGAATAATGACCATTTGATGATTAAAATTAATGTTTAAAGACTTAATATCATTATTAATATTAATAATATACTTCATATCCACAGCAAACATTACTTACATAACAAATCATATAAAGTAAAATGAATCAATTAACACCCGAAATGATGATAATACTAAAATATTATTAACAAAGCAATATTAAAAGATCATATATGATATCATATTAATTTATATGATTTTTTTATAATTTAATAACAATTATTTCACCATTATACAGGAGGTTAACCTACCCTCGACCGAGGAAAAGTACAAGGTAAGGGTTAATTCTACAACCACTTCATTATTCAAGGTTGTTTATATGTAATTATCTACTGCGACCTCTTTATCATCCACATCCGTGTTTCCCTAAAAACGTATTCCAAAAAAAATTACTGCTTACTAGGATATGGTTTAATTCCATTTTTACCCTTATTTTACCTTATATGTTTTTAAAGGAATCTTTCTGTCATTTTCCAAACAAGTTACTTTATGACCTTTTTGAAAAAATTAATGCAAGAATGTTTTTTTACGTATACAGCGGATGTGGCTTTATTCTTCCATTATAACATCGTCGAAGCTTCCCTTATAATATTATAAGAATATTTTCAAAATAAATGTTTTCTTTTATTATTATGTAACCTTAAATTATTTCAAAAAAAGAATGAGATATTTCTCTCAAACATTTTTGATTTTATCTATGTCAACATCCTATAATGGATTTGGATCTTGTTTGAAGTTGATTTATTATGATAAAAATATTCCATTCTGTATTGAAGGCTTTTTGATATATTTTACTATGGATGTGTTATTTTTCAACCATTCACAGTTTATGGATAAAGTATTGACATTTTTTAAGCAAGTTTTAATAGGGATGTTTATGTTATGTTTAAACCTTTTCATATGAGGAATGCATTGGACTTAGTAAGTGACGGGTGGAGCCCACTATTTCTCCTCGATTCATCAGTTGGTCTCATGAGACAAACTAGTGTCTTGGCACAAGGCCTTGAAAAAAATCTTATTTGTAGTCTTGGCACAAGGCCTTGACTATGTGGTTATGAAGTCTGGCATTGTGCACTCCATCATTATGAATGTGGCTATTGATATTGCATGTGATTATTCGACTAGTAGAATATCCATGTGAGTAAGTAAATGGAATTATTCTGATTTATATTTTCTATATTGTGATGAATTTTATGTTAAAAAGGCTTTTGGTTTAGTTTTATACATTGCCTTAAATGTTTACGCTTATTTATGAATGTTTCCTCTATATTGTTATCCTCACTGAGCATTTGAGATCACCCATTTCTATATTTTATTTTTCCCAAGATGTGAAGAAGTATATTATGACTGACCTGCAGAGATAGTATATGGGATCTCAGTTTTTTCTATGGAAACAATATTGTTTTAGTTTTTCATTTTATGATGTAATGTAAACCTTATGAATGTATCTAATATTTCCAAGGCTACTAAAAAAATCGGCCTTTAGAGACTTGATCTTTTGTGATCATGACAATGATACATAATACTGCACTAACTCTAGGCTTCTGGGGTCGGGGCGTTATAGTTAGTATCAGAGTAAGTTTAGTACAAACCTTGGAATCTAGATTTATATAAACTCTGATTATAGCATATTACCCTAAGATAGACTTTGAGGATTAGTATAAAAGAACTTCCTAGAATTTTGGTATTGTAGATATTTTTTGAGTTTTCAAAGAAAAACATCCATGTATGGATATGAGAAGGTAGAGGTGGCTCTGGCATAGATGTACTTAGGTTTAAAACCTAAAAACACCACTTTGAGCTAGACTAGAATGGGAACTGGTGCACGCCAATGGGCCTTGCTACACTCTTGGTTACGACACTCCCGGGAGATATGCTTAGGATAATTCTCATTTTCTTTAAAAACCATTATGAAGGGTTTATGAGTATATACTTTCTCAAAGAAAACATTTTTTATTATTATGTATTATATCCATAAACTGTTTAATTTATGTTAAGTGTTTTACAAGTGTTTTACAAGTTTGGATTTATGTATTGTGATTCATAAACTAATATAGTGTATACCATTGTTTAGAAATGGTGCCTAGTGGAAGGAATGGAAACTATATCAATGGATGCACTCCATGTAGGTATTTTCCTCCTACTCAAGATAATTATAGTGGAGATAGTGATACAACTGGTGTTGATCAGCTTATCACTATACTGGGAAAACTCACTCAGGTTATGAATATTAACCTTACCCGTATGGAGCACCCTGATCCGCAGTGTGGAGGATCAATGTTAGATAGCTTCATGAGGAAAAAACCACCAACATTCAATGGGAGTACAAATCCATTAGTATCTGAGCAATAGATAAATTCCTTAGAGAAAATATTCCACACCTTGGGGAGTAGCGAAAGGGAAAAAGTTTTCATGGTAGTTTACCACCTCACTAGAGATGCTGATCAATGGTGGTCATTGATTCAAAACACAAAGGAATATGATGAAGTATAAAATATAGAATGGAGGGAGTTTAAAGATATTTTCTTATAAAAATACATTCATCATGACCACTGATTAGATATGGAAAGACAATTTCTAAGTCTGAGGAAAAAGGAGAATGAAAATGTCCAAAGTATGAGCTAACATTACAAGGTTAGTGAGGCATGCTGCAGATTATATGCATAACCAAGGAAGTAAGATTGATCATTACTTTTATGGGTTAAAACCATTTCTCCAACAATCATTAGTCTCACAATCCTTCTCATGGTACGAATATATTTTCTCACATGCTATCAAGACATAAAAATAACTCTATAAGTCTTATAACTTTAAAGAAAATCAAGTGAAGAAGATGTCTATTGAACACTCTGGAAATTGAGATAAAGGGAAGAAGGGAAAATTTGAATATCCATCCTGTAGTAAATATGGGAAGAAACACTCTGGTACTTTCCTAAAGGGAATGGGAGTCTGTTACAAGTGTGGGGAAAAAGGCCACCATGCTCGTGATTGCAAGGGTAAGAAATATGTTGTCGATGTTGAATTCTAAAATTTTAGAGAAAGGGGCATCATGAGAATGAATTTTCTAAGAGTTAGGGGAACTTACTTCAGAAAATTCCAAGGGATCAAGGTCAAGCTTATTCTATCACTGTTGTTGAGGTTGGATCTCTGAAAGACGTAGTGGCAGGTAATTTAATGGTTTCCTCAAGTTTATCTAATGATTTTTTTTATTTTCGATCATCACATTGTTTTATATCTTACCAGTTTTCTAAGAAAATTAGATATTTCTAATTTTATTTAACAAGGTAGTTGTCATTCAAAACTCCGAAGGGAGGTATCATTGCAACAAAGTTTTGTGAATCAGTTTCCATTAAGGCATATAAATGTTATTTATCTACTGATCCCATCATCTTACCCATGATTAAATTTGATATAATCCTCAGTATGGGTTGGATTTTGGACCATAATTCCAAAATTTATTGTAATAAGAAGGATGTTACAATTTTTAATAATGATAAGAAATACCTTATCTTTAGAGAAGAAACGTCACCACCAAATTCTTATCAAGATCCACCCCCAGTAGCTCAACTAAATTCAATTATTAGGGAGGAAGAGAATGAAATAACTGTAGATGAGGAAAGGAATGTTCAAATAGAGGATGTACCTATTGTGCAAGAATATGTTGATGTGTTTCCAGAGGATTTACTTGGACATACTCCAGAATGAGAAATTGAGTTTTCCATTGACTTTATTACTGGTTCGAGGGCCATATTGAAGACCCCTTATAGAATGGCCCATGTGGAATTAGTGGAACTAAAGAAACAACTAGAGGAATTGAGTAATAAGAGATTTATTCTCCCTAGTGTTTCTCCATGGGGAGCCCCTATTCTTTTTGTTAAGAAGAAAGATGGATCTATGAGGTTGTGCATTGACTACAGGGAGATCAATGATATAATAATAAAGAACAAGTATCCCCTACCTTGCATTGATGATTTATTCAACCAACTTCATGGAGCTCAATACTTTTCAAAGATTGACCTTCGATATGGATATCATCAGTTGTGTGTAAAGATGGAAGACATTCTAAAAACATCATTTCAAACAAGGTACAGGCATTAAGAGCTTACAGTAATTCCTTTTGGATTGACTAATTCACCCTCTGTCTTCATGGATCTAGTGAATAGATTTTTTAAGGAATATCTTCTTGACTTTTTAGTGGTATTTATTGATGATATCTTGGTATACTCCAAAAGCTACAAAGATCATGAAAATCAATTGCGCATTATTCTAAAGACTCTTAGAAGACATGAATTATATGGGAAGTTTAGCAAGTGTGAATTCTGGATTCATGAGATTTCTTTTCTTGGTCATCTTGTCTCTAAGGATGGAATTTATGTTGATCCTTCTAAGACAAGAGCAATCCATTAATGGCCAGCACCAACATGTATAACTGAGGTACGCAGTTTTATTGGTTTAGCAGGTTATTATTGACATTTCAACCCGAATTTTTCCTGGTTGGCTAACCCATTAACAAAGCTCAAACGAAAAGGGGTTAATTTTTTTTGGACAAAAGAGTGTGAAGAATGTTTTGAAGAATTAAATAGAAGATTAGTCAATGATCCTATCTTGACTCTACCGTCAGGGAATGATGGGTTTGTTATTTATAGTGGTGCGTCAAAGAAAGGGCTTGGTTGTGTCCTTATGTAAAATGATATGGTTATTTCCTATGCATCACGATATCTAAACATTCATGATCAAAACTATACTAATCATGATCTTGAGTTATCAGTTGTAATCTTTTCTTTTAAGATATGGAGACATTATCTCTGTGGTGAAAATTGTGAGATATATACTAATCACAAGAGTTTGAAGTATATTTTCTCACAGAAAGAATGCAACATGAGGCAAAGGAGATGGATTGAACTACTCAAAGATTATGATTGTACCATACACTACCACCTGGGTAAGGCAAATAAGGTGGTAGATGCTTTGAGCAAAAGGATCATTTAGTTCCAAACAAGATGAGAGTTGAAAAGGATCCTATATACAAGTATCTAGTACAGTTGGACATGGGGATAACCATGGAAGGTGAAACATCAATACTTTTTTAAATGGTTGCCAACCCATCTTTACTAGAAAGAATAAAGAGTTCTCAGACCGATGATGAAGAGTTTCAAAAGAATATTATAGCTGTGAATGATGGGAGATTGAAAGACTTTGTGTATGAAGATGGAATTTTGAAATTTGGGAAGATACTTTGTGTTCCCAATATACCTGATCTAAAAAGGGAATTTTCGGATGATTCTCATAGTTATAATTTCTCTATACACCCTGGTAGCACTAAGATGTATAGAGATTTGAAGGAATGTTTTTGGTGGGACAACATGAAGAGGGAGATTTCTGATTTTGTGTCAAGATGTATGGTTTTTGAACAAGTGAAAGCTGGAAGGTGACATCCTAAAGGAGTCATGAAACCTCTTCCCATACCTGAGTGGAAATGGGATAATATTACGATGGACTTTGTTATGGGACTACCAAAGACTCCTAGAAGGAGCAATGCAATATGGGTCATTGTTGATTATCTTACCAAGTCAGCACATTTTCTTGCTATAAGAGAAGATTTACCACTTGAACTTCTAGCAAGACTATATATTAAATAAGTTGTGAGACTTCATGGAGTACCCCTATCGATTGTTTTTTATCGTGATCCACATTTTACATCAAGATTCTGGAAAAGTCTTCAGAAATCCCTAGACACTGAAATCCGTTTAAGCACTACCTACCACCCCCAAACTGATGGAAAATCAGAACAGACTTTTCAAACCTTAAAAGACATGTTGAGATCATTCTCACTTGAATTTAAAGGTATTTGGGATCAATATTTACCTCTGGTTGAATTTTCCTATATCAATAGCTTCCATTAAAGTATTCAGATGGCATTATATGAAGCATTATACGGAAATAGATGTCGCACACCAACCTATTGGGATGATGTTGGTGAAAGAAAACTCATAGGCCCAGAACTTGTGGAGGAATCAATGGAAAATGTAAAGGTAATCCAAACACACATCCAAGCAGGTCAAAGTAGGCAGAAGAGCTATGCCGATAACCAAATAAAGGATTTGGAATTTCAGGTAGGATATCACGTTTTCTTGAAGGTATCTCCATGGAAGGATGTTATAAGTTTCGGTAATAAGGTAAAATGATGTCCCAGGTACATCGAACCTTTTGAAATTCTATAACTAATTGGGGATATAGCTTACCATTTGGAAATGCCACCAAGTCTCTCTAAAGTTCAAGATGTGTTCCACGTATCATAGTTGAGAAAATACATGTCTGACCCAACGCATGTACTCACCTATGAGGAATTAGAACTGGAACTCGGTCTGTCTTATTGCGAAGATCCTTTCAAGGTTTTTAATACAAGAGAACAAGTGCTGAGAAACCGTATGACTCCTCTGGTAAAAGTTCTTTGGAGAAACCATAAGATGGAAGATGCAACATGGGAACCTGAGGAACATATGATGAAGAACCACCCGAGTCTTTTTATGCAGTAATATTCTAGAAATTTAGAGGGAATTATTTTAAGGAGGGGAGAATTTAACACCCCAAGCTTCCATGGTACGCTTCTCTTTGAATAATACAATAGCATGTGTTGTACGCAACATCGAGTTCTAACACACCACAACCAATCAAACTAGCCATTAAGAATAGTAATACCCACTTTTTGAAATTTTATAAATTTTATCTTTCAAAATTGACTACATTTTTGAATTCGTAATATCGAAATTAGCTTAGGGTGATGTTTTGGTATTTTTCTGAAAACTTTCAATTTTTGATGAATAGTGAAAAACACTAAGTTATAGTTTAAAACCAAATTTGGATTTAAATAATTAGTTGTTTTATTTAAATTTATTTTAGGTCAAAATTGATATATAATACCTATATAAGTTCAATGTAATTCATTGGATTCAGTTTATAATAATTTTAGATATAAAAATGTTTTATTGAACTTTTTACCGTCTTTTACCCACCTCCTAAGAGCATTTGCAAATTTTCATAAAACTTAATTTTACTGCTTCTATGAGTTTAATTTCAAAACTACGAGAGACATGGTTGATATCAATAAGTAAAATTTGGTTCAATAAGATGAAAATAATTTTTTTTGAATAGTAACTTTTTACTTTTATTTACCACGGTTAAAAGTAAATAGGGTAATTGAGGGTAAAAATGATATTATTATTACTCTAACACATGTCGTAATTCTATTGGATAAGTATAATTTGACCAAAAACAACCTTAGGAATAAAATATGAACCTATTTGGTCCACTTTGATTAGATTAGGACATTTATTATTATTTTATTTAAAGAAGAGTTAAAAGAGTTAAATTCAAAGTTTAATAACTAAAAAATTTTTAATATAAGGTTACACACAATATAAATTTGACTATAAATATTCTTTATAAATATAAAAATATTTTCTACATAACTTTGTTTTATTTATAATTTTTAGACATTAAATAATTAAATTTATTTATGACACAATGATGATGCAGTAATTACCGTATTAATGGAAGATTATAATAATTGATATAATAAATATCCAAATAAATATAATTTGAGACTTTTAATGAATTAAAATAATTTTATATCCTAATATGACATGTTATTGTTGATTAAATGTATTTAGTTCAAAGTAATAAACTTTCTTGAACTTTAACAAAAATAAATTATTAAATAATGTCAAAATAGACATAAATGAGTTTTTAAAAAAAATACAATATTATTGGTTGATATAATAATAATAAAAATCTAAGGTTCATCCAAAAGACTTATATAATTATTGTTGTATCATTAATGAACCACTTGGGGTTCGATTGAAATTTTATAGTAAATTTATTAACCATATAATATAAAAATACAAAAAGACATGATAAATGTCAAACTATTTTACTAAGACTTAGATCTAAAAGATAAGTTTATTATAGTGACCCATACCTATCTAAAACCTATTGGTTGAGAGTTTTTTGACCCATAACCTCCTTATCCTTTGAATAATTCATTTGGATCTATTAGAAACCAAAAAATATTTTATTATAAAATAATATTTCTATCTTTTCCTAAGGTTCCCCTCACCACTCTTATAAAATGGAACTTCCCCTTCTCTATAATCCACACCTTAAAAGCCATTTTTCTCAAACAAACCCTACCCAAATACCCTCTAAACAGTCTTACCTTCATCCTAGATTCCTTCCTTTAGTCATAAATCCATCATAAAGATCCCTTTTGATAAAATCAAAAGGAAGAACCTGAAGAAGAGGTAAATATTTCATCACCTCTTTCACGTTCCTTTCTTCTTCCACTTCCTCTTTCTTTGTTGTTTAGATTCTAAAATAATAAATCCATAATATTTGTTATACTATGATGTTATTATAAATATGGTACAACCATATTCATTATTCTACCCATCCTTTGAATGACATGTCACCATACGTGCGTACGTACGACTTACAGTCTCCACATCGTGGTGTAGTTTTTATTGAGTAAATTATTATTTGGATGGGTATAATAATGATGTATAATTGATGTAAATAATAAATATAACATGATAATGATTCTGTATATATGATATACCATCAAATTATATATTATTTTAATATCAAAATAATGTTATTGTCGCACGTGTATACATACGGATTACCGTCTCCACGAACGTGATGTGATTCATTCCCCATCGTATCCATTCAAGACTAATTTTCATTTTATGATTAAAAATAATGTTTAAATACTTAATATAATTTTTAATATTAATAAGATACATCATATTCACAACAAACATTACTTATGTAATAAATCATATAAAGTAAAACGAATCAGTTAACACCGGAAACGATGATAATACTAAAATATTATCAACAAAACAATATTAAAAGATAATATATGATATCATATTAATTTATATGATTCTTGTATAATTTAATAACAATTATTTCACCATTATATAGTAGTTTAACCTACCCTAGACCAAGGAAAAGTACAAGGTAAGGGTTAATTCTACAACCTCTTCATTATTCAAGGTTGTTTATATGTAATTATATTCTAGGACCTCTTTGTCATCCACATCTGTGTTTTCCTAAACATTTAGTCCAAAACATTTTTACTACTTACTAGACTACAGTTTAAAACCCTGTATACCCTTATTTGACCTTATACATTTCTAAAGTAATCTTTCTTTCATTTTCCAAACAAGTTACTTTATAACGTTTTCGACAAAATTAAGGTAAGAATGTTTTTTTAAATTATACGGTGGGTGTAGCTATAATCCTCAATTATAACATCGTTGAAGCTTCCCTTATAATCTAATAAAAAAAATTAAAAATAAATTTTTTCTTTTATAATTATGTAACTTTAAATGATTTCAAAAAAAGAATGATATATTTCTCTCAAATAGTTTTGATTTCATCTTTGTCAACATCCTTTAATGGATTTTAATCTTTTTTGAAGTTGATATATTATGATTCAAATATTCCATTTTGTATTGAAGTATTTCTTATATTTTTTATTGTGGATGTGTTTTTTTATACCATTCATAGTTTATGGATAAAGTATTTACATTTTTTATTCTAGTTTTAATACGTATGTTTATGTTATGTTTAAAACTTTTCATATGAGGAATGCATTGGACTTAGTAAGTGACGGGTGGAGCCTTCTATAGCTCCTTGATGAATTGGTAGGTCTCGTGAGACAAACTAGTGTCTTGGCCCAAGGCCTTGACAAAATCTTTTTTGTAGTATTGGAACAAGGCCTTGACTATGTGGTTATGAAGTCTGGCATTATGTATTTTATCATTATGAAATTGGCTATTGATATTTCCTGTGATTATTTGACTAGTAGCATATCCATGTGAGTAAGTAAATGAAATTATTTTGATTTATATTTTCGATATTATGATGAAGTTTATGTTGAAAAGGCTTTTGTTTTAGTTTTATACATTTCCTTAAATATTTATTCTTATTTATAAAAGTTTTCACTATATTGTTATCCTTACTGGGTATCTGAGCTCTCCCCTTCCTATGTTTTATTTTTTCCAGGATGTGAAGAAGTATATTATGATTGACCTGCAGGGATAGTCTATGGGATCTCAGTGTTGTCTATGGAAACAATTTTATTGAAGTTTTCTATTTTATGATGTAATGTAAACCTTATGAATGTATCTAGAATTTCCAAGGCTACAAAACAAATCGGTATTTTAAGACATGATCTTTGGTGATCATGCCAAGGATATGTAATAATGCACCGACTCTAGGCTTCTGGGGTAGGGGTGTTACAAGCACAATGTTGACATGGTTGTATGTGTATGTAACCATTGAGAAACACCATTGGTTAGGGTGGAATTTAGTGGTAAAGATTTATTGATCATGGGATTCCTCTGGTAGAAAAGGATAGTGGTTGGTTAATATTGACGCATCAACAGGTGAAATCGAGATTCTTCCAAAAAATTGACCATTAGTGGTTCAACTATTCTTATTTTTATTTTATTAGATTTCCTTTTAGTGTAATCTTCTGAAAGATGAATATGTCCCCTATCTTGACATCTTCTTTGATACACTAAGAGAGTGTCTGTCTTACTCTGCACTTATTTTTTAAAGATTTTGGTCTTGATAAGAGGTCTTTATCATAGTTTCACACTAGACATGTGGTTTTCTAGTTGAGGCATGGTTATTTAGGAGTGATACTAGTATTACTATGTGGAAATACCTTGAATGGACACTTGGACACCAGTATTCATCCTTTTTCTTGACCTCCAAGAGGATTCCACTCTAGGCTCAGTAAATTATTGGATGTGGATTTTTAGGACCCGTACCAACATCTCTCTTTTAAATTTTGAGTTAGGCTGTCTTGGGATAATTCATTGGAATCTATTTTTCTGGAATCCAAGGTTACCCCATGCTAGTTTTCTGGCTTAGAGGTGATTTTTAGAAGGTAATAATTATAGTGAGCTGGATCTGTGTTACCCCCTTTTTAGTGTTGATTCGTCATAGTTTAAACATTCAGGTGGTGGTTTAATTAGGGAAAATCACTATATTTTAGGTTTGGAATTCAGTTAATGTGATCTTGGTAAATGTGAGATTCCTTTGAATGAGTCTTTGTGGTTCTATTGTAAGATATCAAATGTATAATCTGGGTGTTTTAGGATAATTCAGCTAAAGAAACTCAACTTTTTGTTCTTATTACTTGATAATTACCATTGGTGAAGACTATTTTAATCACTCCATCTAGTGAAGGTGTGAGTGGTGTAAAGGTCATTTGGTCCTTTCTATGACTTCTCACACGACTGGTTTCTATTATGTTGATCTTGATTTGATAATTTCTCTATATATATGTCTTTTATATGACCATGAATGTAATCCCTTTTCCCCAGTTAAAGAAATCACTCCATGAGCATTGTTAGAACATATAAAGGAGTTCCTTGTAAGAAAATTCTAATAAGGAGGTACCATGGTTTGGAATTGGACCCTTATAAAGTTAGGGACTAAATTAGGAAGAACATTTGGTTCATTATTTAATGATATGAGGATGTGATCATTCCTCTATCTAAATAAGCTTGGGTAATCTCGATTTCTCTATGCCATTTGTAAAACAATCATTGGCTCGGGTTTTGATGGCTTAATTGCCTTAGTCTTAAGTAAATGTGTGAAGGTGCATTGGGAATTTGGAAATGAAACATGACCATTTGATCAAGAAATCAAAAAACCTGTAGGTTGGGTGATGTTTTCATTATTTTTGAATGATTTTCAACGATGATAAGTTCTAAGGTGGGGATGTTGTAATGACCTGTGTATTTAGATCAGACAAAAATCCAAAGGAATTTAAATTGTTTTCATTGACTTGATGGGTTTTTATTTGAGAAAATATTTGTAACGAAATTATGAGAGTTTTAAAACTTCTAAGTGTTGTTTTTTTAATTCAGTAAAGTACTTAGAGTTCCCCTAGTTTTCTCGTTGAATTTCGAGAGCAATGAGCTCTGAAATCAATGTTTTGGGTGCTCTAAACAAGGCGCACAGTTTGTCTAAAACCGAGTGACCCCAGCAGTAAACTGTACAGCTATAGAAGAGGATATGAAGTTCATCACATGGGATGCACATAATTTACCAAATGTGTGTGCCCAACCTGGATGGTTAGTTCTACTTAGGCAGTATTCCTTCACTATTCATTTCACGGTTGGTGCATAGTTTGGCCAAATTGTGCAACTAATTTTGTTAGGTTAAAATTAACATTTTTACATTAATTGGATTAATTTTCTTTTTTCCCCTTATTTTTTATGTTTATTTTTCTCCCACAAGTCGTTTTATTCTCTCCTTTATCCACGGGTTTCCTTCTCCAAACCTATTCTTGGGTTTTCGATAACTTCTTCATTCGTTGTCAGAATCAATCGTTGTTGGTCCCTATAGATTCCTCTTGATAAGCTCTCAATTCATTTTGATTCATTATTTGTTTAATATTATATTGAACAAGTTATCTAATTTCATGATAATTTTTTCCTATTTTTAGGTAGGATATTCATTTCTTATATTTCATCCAAACCAGACAAAATCTAAGCTTGATATTGGATGAGTAGAATGTCCTAATCAAAAGGTAGGTGGTCTACAAAAATTTCCTTATTTTTCCTTCATTTTATAAATATCATCATTTCATCACATGAAAAACATTTCTTTTGCATTTATTTATATTTATTTCCTTAATATTAAATTAATAATCACACCTAATTTTACACCCATTGAGCATTATTGAGAAATTATAAGTTATCTATCTTGATCAAAAACACCCCTTATGTGTTTCATATTTTTTACCCTTTATAATTAATTAATTAGAAGCCCTAATTTCCTTATTATCGTTCATATTATTTGATAAATAAAATTTTCCCTTGAATTTATTTGTCTAAATGATGATGGCACCATCTAAGTTCTGGTTGGAACTTTATAAATTGAATTTACTTAAGTGTTAGCATCCTATAATGCTTATTTTGAAAATTTTAATTCTTTCATGAATGGATTGAAATGTATAGGGTGGAAAGGACATTCCATTTAGTACATGATTAATTTAAATTTTAATAAATAAAGTTACCTTGTTTGTGAATGGGGTTATTAAATGTAGAACATGAGAGATAATAAATCATGGATCTGGTAAATATTAAAGTTATTTGATGACACCCTTATATGATCTTGATAAATGTAATACATGAGAGTTATTTCCTACACATGAGCCTCATCCTTATTGTTGAGGACTCTTCAAGTGCATCCAAGAGACTCGATATCAAATCTGGGTGGAGGAATATTTTGGGGTACTGTAGAAGATATTGTTATAGGTAATGTTAGGTACTGTTGTAGTTGAAACAATTTATCTATTACACCATTTTTTTCCTTGAGTCCTTCAAGGCCTTTGGTCCACCCAATGAATTCAGTTAGTTAAGTCTTTTAGGCCACCTCAAGGCCTTCGGGCCACCTCAAGGATTTTAGGCCACCTCAAGGCCTTCAGGCCACAGGAAATGCAGATGAAAACATATATATTTCAAAGAAACAAGGCTCTTGATGAGGATTTAGAATAGTTTAATTGACTATAGAAAATCTAACCATAATTGGAATAATCAGAGGGTATGGAATTTCCATCGCTACTGGGCATATGCATCTATGCACAGGACAGATATCCCACCAACCTTGTAAAGGTGGAGAGCTGTCATCAATATATATACTAGGGAGGGGAAGTTCCATGTAGTCTATTTGGGATTATTTACTCTAAGTCCTTTGAGTGATGTAATGTGTCACTAATCCTACAGGCCGTGTAAGGGTTCCCCTTCAACCCTTAAAATGGGGATTATCAAAAATAAATAAATAAATAAAGGCCTTTAGGACATTCACACATGAGAGGTATTGCCTCATATTTGTTTATTATAAATATGATTACAATTTATACATAGGTTGTGGAATTATGGAGAGGGTTCTATTGAGAATGGCAATATCATGCTCCCTTATATTGGGTGTTGAGAATGACATCTGGTACCAATGATAGTATATTGGTGTTTAGATTTGTGTGCCACATTACATGATTAGATTTTATCCATGGAGGTTCAGTTACTATCCTGAGTGTGATGCATTATGTCTCACACATAATTGTGATGTAGTTAATATACCATATTGCCTAATCTAATAGGATTGTTTAGACTGGTTATAGATGACTGAGTTACGCCCCAGTCTAACTAGCACCTAGCCTTCCAAGTATATTTGCACTTATGTCCTCACATTCTTAGTTTATATAGGTGGATGAAATATATAACTATACCACATATGTATATATATATTATTAATATATATTTTTCTTTCTCATACATTGATACTGCTCATGAGACGAAGTAAGTAGAGTCATCAGGTATCCTTCAGGAACCTGAGCGGGAATTTTTTTTATTAATTATTTTGTTATGTTTATTATTAATACTACCTTCACACTAATTTATTTTGCATTTAGTATTATTCATCATGGTTGGTAACCTGTTGGGATTTATATATCATACCCTTTTCTGGCTGCCACTACACTGGGGTACCTGAGTAGACCCTATTTTTGTCAGACTATGGTTCTTCCTAATGTTGTTTGGCTTGTACTTTGGAGTTAAGAGAACAAGATTGAGTTAGATCTTGAGATGCTCATGTATATCACCCCAATGTATTTTTACTTATTTTATTAATTTTTTAATTATACTATAACACTACCATGTTTATGTATTCTGTTTTAGTTTTGTATCATCATTTTTTACATGCATGCACTATTGGATATATTGGCGTTGTCTATCCTTTATATTCTGTTGTTATTTTTATTTTTCCACTAATTTTTCTTTATTTTATTATTTATTATGTTATTTTATTCTATATAATTTCTATTATACCACTGTGATACTTTGATTATGATGGTATTGTCTCCCCATTATCACTCATTAGGCCCTTTCTATTTGTTAGTATCCTCTAGCATACATGGAGGCATGCTTGAGGCCATGTGGCCAATAAAAATTGGAAAATGTTAATAGGAATCCAAATTCTAGATTTAAAACTCCTCTTGGTTGAAATAATTTAATTTTATATAGCCTCCATTCCAAAAAATATATTTTAATATATAAAATAGAAAA
The DNA here is from genome assembly GCA_963277665.1 of Viscum album. Lineage (NCBI taxonomy): Eukaryota > Viridiplantae > Streptophyta > Magnoliopsida > Santalales > Viscaceae > Viscum > Viscum album. Next base: position 201,303,452 of record OY728163.1, on the reverse strand, counting down.
TGGTTTATTCTTCAGTATACCTATCATGACTTTGTTGTATAACTTATATAACCATATAAATAACTATTGAAACATCATTGCAAAATCCATTAGAGTTCTCATTATGATCTCCTTGTGGTTTTTATAACACTTGATCTTTACATTGAAAACTAATACATTACATATCATTCATCAGGTCAAAACTCTTTTAATAACTTCTCTATCAAGAATCCTCTAATGTCAGTAGCAAGGACTAACCAATAACTTTGAGATAAACCATTATAAAATGTGTATAAAATTAAAAGTGTTTCTTATCCTTGATACAGACACTTTATTAAAAATTCATAAAATATTTCCCATGAAACATATAGTGACTTTGTTTTATAATGTTTGAAATTTAAAATAATTAACTATAGGTTCATTATTTTATATGGGGGAAGAATATTATTAAGAAATATCTTTCCTTATCATCTTATATTGTAATGAAATTTGGTGCAAATATTTGGATCCAATATTTATCTTTATTAATTAGATAAAACATAAATAACCTATGTCTTACCACATCATTAGAAACACTATTGAGTTGTAATGTATCAGATTCTTTAAGATAACTTCCCAAGTGTGTGTTTGGGTCTTCATGTGACAGCTTGAAAAATTAGATTGAGTTTAATAACATTTTCATGAAATTCATATTTATCTCAAAAAGATTTTTATCTAACAGAGACACAAAGATAGTTTCTTTTACACCAAATCTTAAAGGGAAACAATTTTTATTTAAATTTAATTACCTCTATTTTCTCACATTCATAACATGATCCATACCTTGTTCTCAATATACTATATCCACATTTCTTTCATGTTTGTGCTTCCTCAAGTTCCTACTAGTCCCACTATCAAATTAAAGTAGTTATTTTCTTTTTTTATATAACTTCCCCTCAAGTTAAGTACTCATGTATCCACAATGTTGAACCCAAAAACCACAACACAAGAACACCAAGTACAAAAATGAAAATAAAAACTAAAAATATAAAGGGGATAAAAAAATTATTTTAATATATCAAACCAAAATATATACTAAGTTTAAAAGATCTTAGAAATAGTGCTAAAATATTTTATCACCCATGAGATATCATTAATTCCATATGGGAACCAAGTTTTAAATTTAGGTGTTCTTTTTATTAAAACTAAAATTACTAATGCATAGTATAACTCTAGTATAATATTTAACACATCGAGATAATGAACCATATTAAAAAACCATAATTAAATATCCAATATGATATATTAAATTAATTGAAAAGTAAATCTAAACTAATAAAATGAAATCTAGAACATACTATGTTTTTTATAAATCTAGGGTTATGAGATAATTGAAATACCAATATAATTAATAAGATATCATATTATTTTTGGAAATGATCATAAGTAAACCCACTATTATGTATTCACTCTCTAATAACAAAACTTGTATTTTTTATGATAAAGTACATCAATTAATTTAATAACTAAGTGATCAAAAACCATATTTAAACCTAATCACTAAAACAAAATATATGATCAAGATAAATTTAATGTTAATAGATTATAAATTGTAAAATAATTTCCTTAATCTATAAGAGAACATTTAGGATTAAATAAATAATAAAATATATAGAAGAATATATAAATGAAAATCCCAATAATCATTATTATAAAAATCAAAATAAATCAATTATTCAGTTACCCGTGATTATAAAAATAAATCAAAAGTGTTTACCACCTCATTTTATCTCATGAACCAAATATTTAATCCATGTTAGGTATGAAATAGTGTAATAAACACCAAAATATAAATTATAATCATTAATTTCGAGATTTATAACCTCTATTTATTGATTGATCTAATAAAATATATCTTTTTCTTGAGTGGATGCCTCATTTTATAGAGAAAATTCTTCAAAATATCTCTTTATATCTCTCATATATTCTTCTGTTAAATTTATATCCCAATACATCTCAAAATAGCCCATTAATGTTTTATGATTTTTATCTCCAAAAAAGTATCTTCATGTTTCTAAAATATAGTGAAATCATACTTTCTATATTTTTATGACTTTCCATAATCATAGTGCAATTGAATTTTTCATGTCGCAACACTCACATCTCCCAACATCACATCACATATTATAAAAATTCGACCATGAATCTTGAATTTTATATTTTTTATAAACATGATCATGTTGAAATGATTTATATGTTGTTCCATGTAAATATGGCATAGATCTATCCCCTTTATTTATCTTTTATTACAGTGAAATTAAAATGTTCATGACACAATTATTCATCTTACGGTGCAATGTAACCCCCATTAAAAATATGTATTTCTCCATTTATTATCCTCAATTACCCATGTTGTAATGATTCTGGATAATCTGTGATTTTCTTCCCCAATTTAAAATAATATTATAAATTTATAAAATATCTCTATTAAGTTAAATCCTAAAAAACATAAAAAAAATTCAATTATAAAATATTGATTCATTTATTAATAAAAAGACCAATGAAAAGGTATTCACAAATATGATCTATCAAATAAGTACTCTTTTATACATAGATCATGTTAATTTTATATACTATATATAGTATGTATCTTAATTTATTATTGATCCAATATTTATCAAAATATAAACATATTGTTATCTATATTTACTTTCCCACCTAGAATTCATACAAAAAGATTACAGTACATATTTTAGAAATATATTTTTTAATTTTATTTTATTATGTGGGAATATTAAATATATTTTTGTATATTTTCCAAATTATCTTATAGCTTCTATATGATTTTCCAAACTTTAGATATCTAGAGATCAACTCCTCCACACAAAAATATGAAATCTTTATTTCTTCTGTGTAAATTTATCCCATTTTGACACAAACTTAGTCAAGTCATATATAAATGTGGATGAATGATAGAAACAATATTTTTTTAATTACTTTTTTAACTAATTTGGTAAATATAACCAATTATTAGATGATTATTATTATAATTAATGTTTTTTTATCAAATTTTTAAAGGTAAATTGATTTATTGTAAAATCAAAATAATAGAGTTTCATAAATTAAAAGATTTTTTTAATATGAAATCTCTAAGCATTGTTTTTTAAAGAGAGGTACAACAATATTATAGATAAATAAAAAACTATATTGGAAGTGAATCAAATTTTATAGTTTCAAAGGTTAATGAAATATACCTTAAATATAATTTTGAAAAGTGTGTTGTGTTATCCCATATCCCTCATGTGGCAGAATTTTATTTTTTTTTACACACTAGATAATGATTAATGTTTAGGTTAGTTTATTATATTTTTTTCTATTTGGATTTATATGTGTTGCAAACATGTTTTTATATAAGGATCACAACGATCCTCATAATGTTAAATTGTTACAATTATCTAGAAAAACTTCCAACTAGGGTAGTTGAGATTGAAAAGGTTTTCTATTATAATATATATTGAATATATTTCTTGATCATTATAAATCTGATTAATATTTCAAGATACATAATTATAGATATGAAACACTATAGACAGGGGGAAAATTTTTGAACACCTTCTATATATAATATTTCAAAATAAATATGATTGAGAGGAACTATTTTACAGTATCCATAAAAAAAGACAAAAAAAATTATCCAGAATAAAGCATTAAACAAAATACCCCTTCGGTTGCTAAGATATTTAAATGAGACATATTATTTGATATTTATTCACTAGTTAAGTGGTATATAAGTGAATATGTATAAATTGAAAGTAAATATACACTTTTGATCAATTTCTTATGTAAGATCAACCAACTCAAGTGAACAGAGACAATGATCTTGTATAAATACGAATCTTGGGGATATAAACTATTTTTGGTCATGTAATTACCATTATAAATTAATTTACGCAAATAGTTTAGGATAATAAATATGATGGAAATACTTTTATACTATCTAATAATAATATTTTATTGAATAAACTATCCATAGAACAAAGAGTTTAATAAATGTTTTTTTAGGATTCACTTGAAAAGGATCTATTTGTTGATAATAAAATAATATAAATAGGTTTTCAAAATATTAAAATTATAGTAAATACTTTTTTTAAGGAATATAGTTTTAAAAATACCTATAGTTTTATAAAAAGACTTCTCATGTAGAATATTTCTTTTACAATATAATGATATATTAACATGTGGGTGAAGAAGAATATAGAAATAAATATGACATATTTTTCATTGATAAAATTTTTAATATAACCAAAATTATCATCTAAATTCAATTTATATAAATATAAGATGATATTACTGTTTAGGATTCTTAAATTGAACCATTGGAAAATGATGAAAGAAAATAAAATCCTAATTCTTCTAAAAATCTAAATCTAATTAAATCATGTAAAAATAATTTTAACATAGATATTATTTTTTACATGAAATTATGAACTCTCTTCTTAGTTAGATATACTTTAAAAAACTAGTGGAAATAATGTTTACATTATATTTTTAAAATACAAAGGGAATCAGGGTATCCCAATAGGGTTTTGAAGTAAAAAGAGTTAAAATTTTTAATAAGACTAATCTAGTTAGTCTAAAGGATTTAATAATAGCTAAAAATTATAAATGGTAGTACATTATTCAAGTCATAAAATTTTAGATAACATAAAATATATGAGAAAAATAAAGAAATCATTGGATCATATAATTTTAATTTAAGATTTTAAAAAATATAAAATCATATATCCACTTTTTTTATAATTAAAATATTTATATGAATCAATAGTAAATAGGGAATAAATGAGATATCTAAATACTAGTCTCCGGATATTTGAATAAAGTATCCATCAATAATAAAATTTCTCCTCACTTAATAAGGAAATTCTAACTAAGGTTATGCTTTAATATTTTTAGGGTGTATTTATTTTTGAATTACCATATGTAATGTACTAATATTTAAATATACATGTTATATAACTCCATAAAACACCTATAGTGGTTTATAAAGTCTATATTTTGAATAAAAATATTGATTCTTTTGGATCTTTGATGATGTAATTATAAGGTATGATTCAATATATGAATAAAATAAATCTAATTAATAATTTATTTACTAAATAATTCATTAAATAGAAAAATCATATACACATTTTCTTATATAAACATAAAATGTTACAAATTTATTTTAAATCTTATAGTAAGACTTATATAATTTCAAGTAAGGAATAAAATTACATGATAGGTTACCCAAAAAAAGTGATGTTCCCTTAGAGTCATTGGAGAAGTTTTCTTTATTTTCAACAAAGCATATGAATCTATTTGAAGTTTTTTTTGGAATTTATATAAGTTATTGTGATGTGTTGTCAAGGAATATAAGGTGTTTTGAGTTCTGTTGAATCAATTCTAGGATTTTTGTGTTGAGGGAAAGAAATTTAAAAAATCATTGAACTTAATATACATCATTTTATATTTTGTAAGAATCATTTGTTTTGGATAAACATCATCTAGTCACTATAAAAATGCATCGACTTACGTATTTTGAATCTGAATGATGATTTTTTGTGTTTTTAAGCATCATCCCCTAGGAATCATCTCATTAAAACCATTTAATAAGAATTTTTTTTAATGAATGTAAGGATGAATCTGATAGAGTGAGCACCATATAAGCATAATCTTATAGTATCTACCCATAAATATGAAGGCGTGTAAGAATTTTTTTTATTCCCGGTAAGGACGATCAACCGTCATAAGGATCAATTATCCTTATAGATTAATAACAGTTTTTATATTTCAGGTAAATATTAAATTTTTAAATATCAATGTTATTTTGTTTGTTTATTTACATAATATCATTACCTTATTTAACAACCATGATTCAATCTAAGTTTTTTGTGATTTTTAATGGATATTAAATGAGATGGATCATGACCAATATTTGAATATATTTTAAATTCGAGTATTCAAACATATATTTCATGATTGATGCTGTAATGTTTTAGGGATTTTTGAATAAGATTTATAGTGTAGCTTAAAATAAAGGAGCTTCTAAATACCTTTCAGAAATAATTATTCACATTTAATGTGAGAATTTAAGAAATATTAATTTAATATGGGAAATATGTTCAATAATTGAGTCCTAAATCCTTTGGTGTACTAAAGAGGGAGAGAAGATAAAAATAATGACATGTGCTGCATTCTTGCTTCTTAGAGGATGAGATAATATTATTCAACAAATATTTATTAAACTTCTTACAACTAATAGAGGAATGAGTACTTGTTATTGAATGAATGATATCATTCATGAATAAATAATCATTAAGTATTTAAGAAGTGGATGATGTGAATTTTTTTTTGTTGATTCTCTTCTAGAAGTCGAGCCACGTTTGGAAGTGGATATTTTATTATAAAAATTCATCATGAAGTACATTGAAAATTGGATTCATCTAAGGGTGAGGATGATATATTCAGGGCTTGGTAGTACCATGGTAAACAATTCCATTCATTTTATATTATAGTTAATGGTTAAGGATATCAATTTCTCATACTTTTTATTATCCCTTAGACATATCATCAAGAGTAAATTATATACACAACCCCTATCTTTTATTCACTTTTATATTAGTGATATTTCAGGTCTCTAAACTCATCCTGAACATGAGAAGGATTAGGATCTCAATTTGAGGCTGAACCTTATAAAAATTAACGTGCGTTGATTATCTTCATATTATTTGTTTTATATAGATGAGGAAGAAACATTAAGAGTTTATTATGAAACTAATAAGCCACATTAGATAATTTATTAAAGAAAAAAAATTTTAAAAACAAGTTACACTAATTCACCCCCTCTCAGTGGTACACTGAATGATCTTGGTACTTCAAGAGGTATCATAGACAAGGTTCCCCCTAAGATTTTAATTTTTATAATCTTATTCTTGGAAGTTTATAGCTTTGTTAATATACGTTGTGTTCCCATATTCAATGGGAAAATTTTCATGGTTGGAAGAATAGAATGGTACCTTATCTTGTTTCATAAGATTTGGAAGTGAGAAATGTTGTTACTATTGGATCTAAACCCATTCTAGATTATGGTTTTATATTTTTTCGAAAAAATTATCCTAGAGATAAATATGGAGTAAAGGAATGATATCTTAGAATATTTTTCAGAAAACAATTACAGTAAAGTGATGGGTTTGTTGAAATCCAAAGAAATGTGGGGAAACATGAGAACTTGTATGAAGGAAACATCATATAAAAGAAGAAAATTACATCTTTTTAGAGATAATTTTGAACATATTAGAATCAATTCAGATAAAACCATTTATAAATATTTCTCTTAGATAATGAGGTTATTAGTCATATTAGATATTTGAGTATAATCATAAAGAATATATTATGGTCAAAAAATTAGTGAGTAAATTTCTATACATGTTTAGCCCAAAGATTTCAAAAACTAAAGAAAGTTAATATCATTACATTAATGAGTTAAATAATAATATTTTAAATTATGAAATTAGAAAATATCTCATATTTAAGAAGAATTATAAGGAATAGATTCCAAAAAAATGAAAATTAAGGAAGATTATGTTAAGACCTTTAGTTGATTTAAGGAATATTATGAGAGTGATGAAATATATAAGAAAGGATAGGAATATGATAGTATAAAGGAATGACTTAACTAAAATTATTTAAGTGTGAGGTTGTAAAAAATTGTTCTACAAAGTGTCCTAGATAATAAATAATATTATGGAGTTTAATAAATGAGATAATGAAGAGAACCCTTGGTGAATATCAAAAGGAAAATTTTTCCAATATAGAAAGAAGTCAGAGAAGAGAATAAATAGAATGTATAGAATAATAAAAAGGATTAGTTTTAGTGAGTATGGTTACTACTCTTACAAAAATATTGATTATAAATATTAGTTTTCATAAGGGATTCCAAATTCATAGCACATGTTTTGAAAAATAAAGTTGGGGAAAAGGAAGAAAACTCAATCAGGGAATGAGAAAAAGAAGAATATGTCACTTATATTGTTCAAATTTTGAAAACTAAACTTGAATTATGACTTGAAATAAGTACTCAATTCAAGAAATTAGATAAATATTTTAATAAGGATGTGATAAAGATAAAAAATACTAATATTATATGTTTATTGGAGAAAATTATCAAATTACATAGATCAAGCTCTCAATAGAAGAATGGGTTAGTATGAGAAAATTATGAAAGAACTTGAGAAGAAGATGGAAGATTGAGAATAAATACTTATTTTGTCTGAATTAAAGTGAATTAATTGAAGGACCCTGGAACACCCTGAGAGGGGAGGGGTGAATCAGGGTGTGAACTTTTTCTGCTTAATATTGTGGATATTTTTCCCACATTGGTAGGAACCTATAAAATCTGTCTGAAAAAAAATTTGGGAGATGACATTCCACTTTTACTTGGTTCACCACAAAGGGCTAAATCCAGGGATCATATGCCGATAGTATTTCGGTAGTACCTAAATCCACTAATCTTCACTAGTTTTAGAGTATAAGAGTTTAGTCATAGTCACTTTGTTCCAGGCACACTTCCTTTAAAAAAGTTCAGGGATGAATCACCACTTCCCTCAGAACACTTCCGTAAAATCCCCCTAGCTCACTACTATAAGAGAAGTCTAACTCAGTTTATTAACTTGAAAGTCACTTCAATAGATTCACATTGAATTCTTTGACTTTATCCAGCATGAGACACTACTTGCATCAAGGACCTGAGAAGATGCTCACTGAAATCCATGGACACACTGCACTTATAAACAAAAACAACCCTTCGCAATGCCCCTTTGCAATGCCCAACCCTTCGTGAAGCTCTCTTCCTTGCGGAGCACAACCCTTCACTAAGCTCACTGCCTCATGGAGTGACCAACATCATGAAGCTCACTGATCCAATGCAGAACCCCACATCTTCTTAAACCTCATATACCTTAATAGAAAAAGCCTTATACAGGACTTTGGAAGTCTCTTTGGTAGAACAAGCTCCTTTATGACAAAATTCATTGCAAATAACCCCTAGCTTCATGAATTCATGACAAACATGGATTTTATCTCTCAAAATTCATCTAGAATGAAGAGGGGTGGCCTCATATTTTTAGGCACGGTTGATTATGGAGCTATGCTTCTTCAAGCGTGAAATTCAGATCAATCTAAATGTCTTCGTGGTGCATCCTCTATCTCGTGAATCTCCGCTAAAATTTCTAGTTCGCAGAGATCATCGTAACCACGGAGATTTCTGTCAAAATACTTCGCATCACCAAAAATCACCACCTCAATTATCCTTCCCTTTTCTATTCACAATGCTCGTCGTAATTGCAAAGAAATGCCATCTCAAATCGCAATGCTTAATTTCTTCAAAATTCTCATTCCAGTATTTGTGAAATACATGTCTTTTCTATAGAAATAAAAATTTTATTATAAAAGAATACCTTTCACGAAGCTCAATGATCAAACCATCATAATCGTACCACACACCACCTCAAATCTTCCAGTCTTTGCAAAATCCACTTCATGAAGCCTATCTTCGTGAAACTCTTGCCTTTTCCATATTTTCATAAGACCTCCAAGAAGAACCATGTTTCTCAATGCTTTCCATTCTCCAAATTTTGGACCCCAAAAATTTGGAAAACACTAGGAAACGATGTCACCATCAATGATGCTTACTTATTGACCTGTACGATCCCTTTCTATGAAATATCCCGGATCATCCATTAGATGATTGACAAGAAACACAAACCATGCTCCTTTTCCAGTAAAGAAAAACCTTGGTTCCAACAATATTCCCCTTTGGGTTTGTTGGAAATCTCTAGATAAATTCATTGATAATATGACAATGATAAAAACCAAAACCTTTAAGAAACAACTCAGTAATCACTATAAGTCTACGTGAGCAGTTATCATTGTAGAAAACAAGAGTGAAGACATGAATTATATTCTCATGTGATCGAATGAAAGATCTCTTGACAAGAGATTCTCTGTATTTCTACATTTATAGAATTTAGTCATTTCTCTACCATTGGAAATAAACCTAAAGGCCAGGATTTAAACATTGTAGAGCTCAGAACAGACTCCCCCTGGATCATATCTACCCCATAAACCTACAACATTTCCAGAAGCAGATTAACAAAGTTAAAAAAATTAGGGAGAGGGGAATTTTGTAACCTCCTTAAGTACTAGGAGATGGATGAACACTAAGTTTCAACCGATGTTCCTCAAACATAGCCGCTAATAGTGGATTGGTCAGGATATAAGCCACTTTCTTTTTAGTTCCCACATGATCCATGTTAATCATGCCTTGTTCAACTTTTTCCTTAATGAAGTGATACTTGATTTATATATGTTTTATATGAGAATACTGAACATAATTCTTCATAAGATCAACTATTCTATTTTTATCACAGTATATCACCATTGGTTGTTTCACCTTATAACCAATGTCAGTCAGTTTCTACTTAATCCAAAGTAAATAAGTTAATTCCTTTGTAGTAGAGATATAATCAACTTCAGTAGTACTCAATGAAGTACTCTCTTGTTTCTTTCTCAACCAACCAACACATTTCTTCATAATAAATAATGCTCCACCACTGGTGGACTTTCATTCAACAACATCTCCAGCCTAGTCAGCATAAAAAAATGTTGATAAGTCACTGTCTCTACCTACAACAAAATACAATCCATAATTATGTATACCTTGAATATACCTCCGGATTCTTTTCACCGCTTCCATATATTATTCTATAAGATTACTCTAAAAGTGGGTCGTTGAACATGTTGTAAAGACAATGTCTGGACATGTTTCTGTACGGTACAATAGGTTCCCAATGATCCTTCTGTACATTGTGGGATCTATAGATGTCACATCCTCACATTTGCCAAGTTTTGTTCCAACTCCAATTGGAGTCAAAAAAAATTTGGAGTCATGCATATTAAATTTCTTCAGTATCTCCCTTACATACTTTTTCTGAGAAATTAATGTATAATTCTTCTTCTGAATCACCTTCAGTCCTAAGAAATATGTGAGTTCACCAATCACGGACATTTAAAATTCTGATTTCATGTGATTTGTGAATTCACTAACTGATTCTTTCCTGATTCCACTGAAAATTATATCATCCACATTTACCAATACCATGAACTGATCTTGCTAAGAATTTTTCACATAGAGGTTGTGACCCACTCCTCCTCTTTTGAATTCATGCTTTTTAAGATAAGAATCCAACTGATAGTACCATGTTCATAGTGCCTATTTCAATCCATAAAGTGATTTCTTTAGTTTGAAAACCTTTGTTTCATCAGTACCTAGAATAAAACCCACTATTTGTTCAAAGTAGACTTCTTCTTCGAGAAAACCATTCAAGAATGATATCTTGATATCCATTTGATATACTTTATATCCAATTTGGACTTCCATGGTAAGAAAAATATTTATTGACTTCATTCTAGCCATTGGAGCAATGGTTTCTTCAATATCAACACCTTCAATCTAAGAGTATCTTTTACACACCAGTCATGTCTTTTTTATGATAACACTTTCATTCTCATCAAACTTGTTCTTGAAGATCCACTTTGTACAAATCACATTGTGACATTCAGGTCTCTTAACTAGATCCCATGTCTGGTTCTTATCAATTTGATCTAACAATTTATTCATGGCTTTCACCCATTATTCATCCTTGGCATCTTCTTCAAATGAGGATTGTTCCATGATATATAAGAATTTAGATTGTGCATTATTCTCCATTTTCCTTATTTGTGTTGGTGCACTCCTATCCCCAATTATGTTATATGGATCAATCTCAGCTTTTTAACTTCTCCTCTGAGGTTTAGTAAAATTCTCTCTTTCCAGGTTTTCCTCCTCATATTCTTCTTCTAATTCAAGATGTGACTCCTAAGTGTTTTGTACACCTTATTCTATTTCTGTATTTTCATTTACTCCACGTTCACAATCTTCCTCATTTTTTATCACATCATCGTATGAAATCCTTGATTAATTTCTTGTTTTCACTTCATTGATATTAACATTGCTGCTTTTGACAATCCTTCCTAGTCACTTGTTGAAACACTTGTAGGCGTTTCTGTTCATCGAGTATCCAAGTTAAATTCTTTCATCTACATTGTCACTATACTTCCCTTGGTTTCCTTCTTTGTTTCTGATGAAGCATTTGCTTACAAAAACACGAAAGTACTTCAAAGAGGGATTCCTTCTATACCATAATTCATATGGTGTCTTCATCTCACCCATATAAATCCCAGTTCAATTTTGAATATACATTGTAGCTTGAACAACTTCTTTCTAGTAATTTTTTGGAATACGACTCTTAATCAGCATAGTTCTTGCCATGTTGTTCACTTGTCGATTCATGCACTCAACAACTCCATTTTGTTGTGGAGTTCTCATAGTAGCTACCTCATGTAGTATATCATTCTTCTCTAGGTAATTTTCAAATTCAATGGACGTTCATTCCCCTCCATTGTCAGATTGCAACACTTTGATGGTTCGTCTAGTATCATTCTCGGCGATTCGATGATATGTTTTCATGCAGTCAAACAATTTTTGTTTCCTATATATAACCATCAAACATTCCATTCTACTATAATAATCTAAAAAAAGATGAAGTACCTTTATCCATGAGTTCTAGAAACATTTTTTGGGCCACATACGTCTATATAAATGAGATCAAGAAGATGAGATGCCCTTTTCTTCTTTGGACGATATGAACTACAGAACAACTTCCCCCGAATGCAGGCATCACAATATTTTTCACGTTCATGCTTCAGGTTTGGAATATTAATGACAATATTCATTTTTGATATCTTCTCCATGTCTTTTTGGTTTATGTTCCCCAGTCTCTGATGCCACAAGTTATTTTCTTCCTCAATAGTCATGTGAAAAATGTTTTTTTACTATCAACCCGATACATGTTACCTTATCTTCTACATCCTTTAGTAAGTGAATTTCATGTCTTTCCCTTAATAGTGCATCCTTTCTGATTAAAAGTAACTATAATTCCTGAGTCACAGTGTTGACTCACGCTGATGATATTATAATGTAGGCCACCTAGATAAAGGACTTTAGTTTTATTTAGCTCTCCATTAGAAAGTTTAGTACTTCAAATACCTTTGATTTTTAGAGCTCCATCATTACCAAACTGTATTGTTCCATCAACCTTTCTCTTGACATTAATCAACATGTCTGCATTACCAATCATATGGTATAAACAATTACTATCCCAAATCCAGGTGCTATTGATTTCTATAGCTTTGAGGGCTACCTCTGCAAGATTGGATTTCTTAATTTTCTTCTTTTCATTCCATGAGAAATTGGACTGAGTGAAGGACGTTGATGGACTTTCAATTATCTATTATGTGTTCATGGGTTCTTCATAATCAAAGTCTTCTTATAGAGAAGTAAAACTATTTGAAAGAGAAACTATGTCTTATTGATGAGGTTTGACTTGTCTCGGGCTCCGGTATGAGGTGTCTATGTTCGTCCTCTTCTTATAATCAATGGCCTTATGACCAAAGTTAGAACAACAAAAAAAATATCCATAAAACTTTATACTTATGTAAGAGTAAGGATATGATTTTGTTCTCCTCTTTTGAAATCCTAGACCTCCCCCATTTAGATAGCTCCTTGCCTCTTCACAGTATGACATACTATGACCCAGATATCCAAACAACTGACACATTATGAGAGGAAATGTATTCTCAATTCTATTGGTCCTCATGACTTCTTCCTTGGGAAAAAATATTAGAATGCATGTCATTTCTAGAATCTTGAAGAAAGTCTTCTGTTATCCTTTCAGTTTGATTTAATGGTCTCTTTTTCAACACTTCAGTTGATTTTTCAACATGATCAACTTTCAGCTTTCCTTTATTCTGGACCACTTTATTTGGAGCATTTTATATTTTGGCATCACAACTGATTTAACTGTTTCCTATGTGTGCGGGTATTTGATCATTCAAAATCTTTTCAACTTCATTAGACCCATGTTTATCTCTCTCAAGCAGCTCAGTATCTAAGAACCTATGAAATTTTATTTTATTCTTTTCTTCTATTGAACTTGATTCACATTTGATACTACTCCTAAGAGTAATAACTTCTCCTTTAAGTCCCTCAAAATTTTTGGACTTCTCCTCTAGTCTCAAGGTAAGGTCATTGATGACCTTTTCCTGTTCTTCAATTTTGAGTTTTAGTTCCACTACATCATCTATCCTTTCAATAATTGATGATTGAACTTTCACTAGTTCTTTTAGTCGTTCAATTACCACTTCAAGCTAATCAATATATTCTGATGATTCTTCCACCATTTATATCCACTAATTCCAACTCTTACACTTATTCTCAAGCTTACCAAAAACTTCCTTAAGTTGTAACTTGGGATCTACAGTAGTTGTCAACTGGTTATCTCTAGATTTACTTACTGATGGTTCTAACTTTTCAATGGTATCCATCACATATGCATAACTTCCAGTTTTAAATTTTGGTTCTTCTTATTCACAGAATTCATTATCGTCATCTTCCTATTGACATACCAAACTCTTATTCTGTAATTTATTTATATATTTGAAGTCTCCCCTTTTGAAAAACCTTTTATAAGTCTTATCAATGTGTTCATTCTCACTTTATTCATAGTTGATATTTCTTGAGCACTGAGAGGAAATGTTCCCAACTTTTCCACAATGAAAGTAATCCAGAGGTAATTTCCCTTTAAACTTCCCTTTTCCCTTCTGGAACTTCTTGGAAATAAGGGAAATAATTTATTTTTCCTCATCATCTCCACCACTACTATATTTTAAAATTTTTACTTTTCTTTGAATTCTATTTCCTTTCTCACATGAGTTGTAGCATCTTCTGGATTAATCTCATTTCATATTCCACCAAGCTCTTTAGCAGATCGTCTAGAGAAAGTTTGGAAAGATCTATTTCCTCAAGAGCTAACACTTTTTCATTGTAAAGGGTTGAAAGTATTCTCATTATTTTCTTCACATTGACAATGTCTTTGATTTATTATCCTAATCCTCGAATTGCTCCAACCACTTCAGTAATTTGATTGAGGAATAAGTCTTCATTCTCATCTGGATGCATCTTCATATTGTCAAACCTATTGTGCAAGACTTTTAGTTTCAACCCCTTCACTTTTTTATCTCCTTCATAAATATTTTCATGTTTATCCCAAATATACATTTATGTGTTGAAACTCATCACCTTTAGATAGATCTGATCAGAAAGGGCTACAGTGACAACATTCTTCACTTTAGCATCTGCATCAAGTATTTTCCTGTCTGCATCGGTCATAGCAAGCCATGTCGGATCAGTAACTTGTATTCCTTTCATAGTATAAAAGAGAACTTCCATTCCAATAGATATTAGATGAGATATCATTCTATTCTTCTAGATCTGAAAATTATTTCCATTGAAGAGGGGGATCCCCTAACATTGGTTGAATTCTCCATGAAGGTAAGATAGATCAAACACCAACAACCTCTCTCTGATACCACTTGAAGGACTCTGAAACACCCTGAGAGGGTAGGGGTGAGTCATGGTGTCAATGTTTTCTTCTTAAAGTTATGTATCTTGTTCTCATCTTAGAAGGAACCTATAAAATTTTTTGGAAAAAAGAATGCAGGGATATGACATAGCACTTACTTGGTTCACTGCAAAGGGCTATGTCCAAGGAGCATACACCGACAGTGTGTCGGACATACCTAAATCCACTAATCATCAGTAGTTGTGGAGTACAAGAGTTCTGTCATAGTCACTTTGTGCCAGGTACACTGCCTTTACAAAATTTTAGGTATGACTCGCCACTTTTTTCATAACACTTCCGTAAAATCCCCCTAACTCACTAGTATAAGAGAAGTCTAACTCAGTTTATCAAATTGAAGGTCACTTCAATAGATTGGAACTGAAGTATTTGTACCTATCCATCATGAGACATTCCTTGCATCAAAGACCTGATTAGATTCTCACTAAAATCCCTTGCCACACTACACTTATAAACAAAAACAACCCTTCGCAATTCCGCTTTGTAATTCTCAACCATTCATGATGCTCACTAACTTGTGGAGAACAACCCTTGGTGGCGCTCACTGCATCGTGAAGAAACCAACCATGCAAAGCTCACTGAGTAAATGCGGAACCCCCCATATTTGCAAACCTCATATTCCTTAAGAGAAAAATCATTGTTCAGGACTTTGGAAGTCTCTTCATGAATCAGAATCTCCCTTGTGATAACCTTCTTCACAGAGCATCCCTTGCTTCGTGAAGTCATAATGAACACCGATCTTCTCTCTCAAAATTCATCTAGAATGAAGTGGGGTGGCCTCTTATTTATAAGAACAGACGATCATGGATCTCCTCTTTTTCAGTTATGAAATCCTGATCAATCAAAATATCTTCTTGGTGCTTCCTCTATCTTGTGAAGCTCCACTGAAATTTCTGGTTTGCAGAGCTCGTCGTAACCGTGGATCTCTCTGTCAAAATCCTTCACATCGCTGTAAAGCACCACCGCAATGCTCCATACATTCACTATTCATGATGTTTGTCGTAATTTCATAGAAACACCATCTCAAATCACGATGATTCATTTCTTCAAAATTATCATTCTAGTCTTCGTGAAATCCATACCTTTTCCATAGAAATTAAAATTTGAATCTAATAGAATAACTTTCACAAAGCTCAAAGATCAAACACTCGTAATCACAGAGCACACCGCCTCAAATATTCCAGTCTATTCGGAATCCACTTCATGAATCCTATCTTCGTGAAACTCTTGTATTTTCCATATTTTCATAAGGTATTCAATAAGAACCACTTTTCGCAATGCTTGCTATTCTCCAAATTTTGGACCCCAAAATTTTAAAAAACACTAGGAAACGATGTCACCTTCAAATATGCTTACTAATTGACCTGTATGATCCCTTTCCTTGTATTATCCTTGATCATCCATTAGTGGGATGATAAAAAACACAAACCATGTTATTTTTCCAAAAAATAAAAACCTTTGTTACAACATTAATACTAAAAATACAATTAAACAAAGGAATATTTTCTTTGATAAGTCTATATAAGTGATTTATTAATCATCTCATGGAATTGAGAACTCATTTTCATCTACTCAGGTGATTTTTATATCAAATGTATTTAAAATTGTAAAACCTATTTTAACTAATAGTATTTGATCAAAATTTCAATATAGTAAAACCATGGTTGAGTAAAATCCTCAAAGGAATTTGACTATAGCTAAGACAGTGTAGAGTAAATAGAAATATATAATTTTTTCAAAACCTATATAGAAGAAGATTAATATTTCACTAAGGTGACAAGTTTATGTTCAAAGAAAAACTCATTAGTTTTATAAAATATCTTGTTATAGTGGAATATTTTAGTGTTTTGGAGATTTTAGACATAAATACCATATTTTCATGGTATAAAATGTCTCTCCATTGGAACTAAATATGGAAATCATTTATGGGGGTACTTAGATTTTAAAGGCAATGAATCTTTGAGAAAACTAACAAAAATGAGAAGCCATATGTGATGCATGTTCTAAATAGTTTTAATAGTATTGAGAATATTTATAAAAGATGTGACCAATAAGGTCACTATGAATAATAATGTATGAACATGATTCCAAGTTAATAAAAATATATAGTCATGGAAAGGGGGATGCAGAAAAGACCTAGGGTGATAGGTCACTAATTATTGATGTGTATCTCCAAGAAAGTAGAAATTGTAGGTCATAGAACCTACACATCCAATTTTCAACTCACATGAATGGGTGTACAAAGATTTTAAAAAACATAGAATAACATGATGTTGGTCTAGAAACATTTTGTAATTAAATCTATTAAAATATCAAGGGTATTATATGGCTGAAAAATAATCTCAACAACCAAAATCAAAATATGACCTTGATATGGATTGGATCAAACACAGTCTACTTATAGTGAGACAATTATGTTAATATGGGAATGATTTAATTTTTATCAGGAACCTTTTACTCATAAAAAGAATAAAATATAATAAGATTATCCTTATAGGTGAGGGGGCTAGTGGAAATATATTTTAGATTAGTGACTCAAAAAATTATTTATGCATTAGTTAAAAATATGAACATAAATTATTGCATAGAAGTTTGGTTTATATTTATCAGAGAAGATTAGAAAATATCTATGAGTTTTATATCGTAAGGGACTTACCTCACCTCAAAATAAAAAGGGAATAAGTTTTTTAAAACATGATAGAAAGGGAAATTCACACAAGGGATATACAAAAGAGTTGAAATTTAGACAACCATGCCTCTTTATTTGATAAAGTACAATATATGTGGATCCATGAGGAATAGTTTCACTCAAGGTGATCTGTACTTCATTGTTTTTATGAATTATTATACTTGAATGAACAATGTGATGGTTATAAAAAATATATTGAGGTAGTGGATATGTTTAGAACCATTAAAATAAAAGTTGATGAAGAATTGGGGATGTGCATTAAGAAATTTAGATCTAGTGATGGGAAAGCGATTATAGGTACATAAATTGGATCATCTATTCAAAAAAATGGAATTAAAAACAAGTAAAACACTCCATATTTACCCCCAAAATGGATTTATTTAGTGAAAGAACATAAACTTAGCAGAGACGGGATAAACAATGTTACCAGAAGATGGTCTATGAAAATTATATTTGAGTGAAGTTGTTTTCACAGCTATTAAAATCCAAAATAGATGATTATTAATAACATATTATAACATGAATCCCTATCATATGTAGTATAAATGGAATACCACAATTTACTACTTTAGAGTTTTTAGTAGTCCCAACTTTATAAAAATTAATAATTCAAGATTGGGAAAGTTCGATGAAAAGACTGAGGGTGATATCTTTTTGGGATATCTATCAGGTGGGAAAGGTTATAGTTTTTATAATGAGATCCTACACAAAGTTATTGAATATTATGATGTAAAAAACATCAAAAAGAATCCTACATCTAATTTTACGGATTTATATATTTTTTATGATGTAAATGAAAACAACAAGAAGAATTCTAATAAAGATGGTGGTGTACAAGAAATATTTGGACCATAGTTTTTTTATATTGAGCCAAATTTGACTAGTAATGAGTAGGAGGTTGCTAAGAATGAAAAATATAAGTATAAAGATCTAAATAAACATGTGGAGATAAAAATAAATATCAACAAAAATTAGTTAAATCCGATAAAAACTATAAGAAAGCTACAGTTTGAAAACCAAACATCTTTAATATCATATATTGAGCTGCCTTTAGTGGATGAAGCCTTTCAATACAAATATTGTATTTAATCTTTGAATGATGAGATGAATCATATTTATAATAATTAAATATGGGATCTTATTCAAAGACCCAATAGAAAAAAAATATATTATTGGAAAAAAAGGATATTTAGGAGTAAGTTTAATAATCAAGGAAAGGATGTCAAAAACATGTTAATACATGTATTTAAAGGGTATTCTCAAGTTAAAGGAGTGGATACTGAAGAAAACTTTTCTCTAATTACAATTTTCTAGGTTGTAATAATGTTCCTTATTTTAATAGCAATAGACCATACAAAATCTATCATATGGACATAAAAAATGACATTTTTAATAGATAGATTAAAATATTGAGTGGGAAAATGGATTTGTGCTTGATAATTATGGATCAAGGGTATGAAAATTAAATAAATATTTATATAGATTAAATCATTACTTAAGGAAATAGTACTCAAAGGTTTATAACTATTTTAAAGAGATGAGATACACCAAGGATAAAGTTTATAGTAATTTATACATCAATGAAATGGAATTAAGTACTCTTATTATTATTGTACATGTTGATAAAATCATCTTTTTAGGTGAGAAAAAATCTATTAAAAGAATTTACCAATTAAATAAAGGGAAAAAAATTTGATATGTTCATCTTTGGTGAGATAAGAAACATCTTGGGTTACAATTAATTCAAGGATAAAATTTTATTTTCTTATCCTAAAAGAAATATTTTATAAAACTACTTATGAATCTTGAAATAAAGGATCCAAATCTAGTTTCTTAACCCATTAATGTGGGGTTGAAATTTTCAAAACATGTTCAAGGTATAAGCACAAATAAAATGGAATATAGAAGACTAATTTGTATCCTTATTTATATCATAGCTTCTATACCAAATAATGTTTATATTATGGTCTTTTATGAAATATATCTGAATGACCCAAAGGAGTCACATATTATGGTTTATTAGAGTTTCGTTAGGTATATACATAAAATAGTGAAGTATAGGATGTTATATAAGGAGGTTAAACAATTGAATCTTTTTGGATTTATATATATAGACAACAAAGGTAATTGTGATTATATAAGGTCCACCTAAGGTGGAATTTTCCTCTTGGGAGATATCCTTGTGAGTTTTCACTATAAGAAATTGACCTCAATCAGACTGAGTGTTATAATGATTGAGTATGTATTTACTACTAGTGGTTGAACTCAAATGATTTATATGAATATGTAGTTGATTGATTTCATGGTGAATGTTGAAATACTTATTGAAATTAGTTATAATAATCAAATTTATATAGATATATATATAGAAATTATTTACAACACTGAAGATATAACCATATTCATATCATATTTCATTTCATTAATGCGATAGTGGAAAATAGAGATATCAAGATAGAATTTTTTCCTAACCAAGACTAGCTAACTATTATTTTCATCAATTTTGTACCCAATAATATATGTGAGTTTTTTAGTCTAAACATGAATGTTCAAAAACTCCCACATCATAAAATAACCTTCATAAGGACCCCCAATGATCCTTGTATTATTTTTGTTAAAGGGGGAGAAGTAATTCATAACTATTTTCCTTATTTATTGGTGGATATGAGGATTATTTTTTATCCTATTATTTATATCATTTTTTGGTTGTGAGTCTTGTAAAAAAGGAATATTTTTATGAATAAGTGATTTAATTGATTTAGGGTATAATATTCTCACTTAGTCAACATGTTTCTTATCATTGAGATATAGATTTATCTAAAAAAAGTACTCTAACCTATAGTGTGGGGTAAAGATACTTCTCAACTTGAT
This sequence comes from Viscum album, assembly GCA_963277665.1. Taxonomy (NCBI): domain Eukaryota; kingdom Viridiplantae; phylum Streptophyta; class Magnoliopsida; order Santalales; family Viscaceae; genus Viscum; species Viscum album. The sequence goes on along the minus strand of OY728163.1, from coordinate 201,282,320 downwards.
AAAGGTTGTGATTTCAGGTCACTTTCTAGAGAAATTAAGATTTAATATGATTTTTTAAATACTTGAAATGGTTGAAGATAAATCCAAATTGGGAGTTTGGAGTTTCCTAAAAATTATTATAGAAGTTTCATTTATTCTCAACAAAGTCTTTGTGTTTCTATGAAGTATTTCATGGAAGTTATGTGACTTAGTGTGAGGTTTTTTCATTGATTATTAGGTGTTATCTACTCTGATAAATATTTTTCATGATTTTAGTACTGATGTGAAGAAAATTTACTAAAGAATTTTGTTTTTTATGTAGCATTTATCTATACATAAACATCATTTTTTTGTGTAAAGATCATATGTTTTGCATTATAATCATCTATCTAGCATAAATATGAATGGTTATAAACATTTTGATACTGTAATGTTGATTTTCTGGTTTCATAAGCATCACACCACAAATATTACTCTATAATAATCAATTTCTATGCTTTTAAGGATGAATCTGATTGAGTAATCTCTGTATAAGCATCATCTTATAAGCATCCACCTATAAGAATCAAGGAAACTAATCATCTTTTTTAGTACTAATTTGGATGATCAACCAACTTAATGATCATTTATCCTTATAACTAAAGAACAATTTTCAAAATTTATTTAAAAAATATATTTTGATCTTTTGAGGATTTTTTGTTAATTTATTTCTAAAATATCCTGAGATCATCTAAAAAACAATAATGTTTCAAGAAATTCTTATTGTAGATTTAATGATATGGATGAGTAATACATTTTCTATATATTTTAAATTCGAATATTTGAAATTATTCTTCATGATTACTATTATTATTTGTTAGAGATTTTTTACCCGAGGTATTGGTGAATAAAAAAAAGAAAGTGTTTCAAAAAATATTTTGGAAATAATAACTCACATTAAGTTTGTGAATATAAAAAAAAGAATTTAAACTAGGAAATATGGGAAATATGTTTCAGAATTTAGATCTAGATGATTTACTGTATTGAAGAGAGGAAGAGGCTAAATAATATTAACCTATGATATATTCTAGTTTATTAAGAGGTTAAATAAATCAAATTTTACTAATATTGATTTAGGTGTTTGATGCTGATGAGGAAGTAGAATTTTTCATGTTTTCATGATCTCATGCATGGATAGACCATCCTGAGGAATGTGAGAAGGGACCTTCATGAATTTTTTTTATTAGTTCAATTTCAGTAGACATAAAAAATTTAGAAAAAAGATATTATATTCAATGAAAATTCATCTTGAGGCGTATTAAATATCTGATTCATCTAAGATAAAGGAGGAAATATTCAACAGTTGGTAGTATCAAGTTAAACAAATCCAATCATCTATTATTGTAGTGAAGGTTAAAGGATATTGCATATCCTTAATTTATACTAGACATTACACATATCATGAAGAGTTAGGTATGTACACTTCCCATATCTTGTAATCACTGTTATATTAGTGATAATCTAGGTCTTGGAACTAGATCCAAACATAGAATGGATTAGTCTCTTACTTTGAGTATGAACCTTGTTAAAATCCTCATGTGTTGATTATATTCATTTATTTTTTATACAATTTAGTAAGTGATATTAATATTTCATTTTGGCTCTAATAAGTCTTAGGGGATAATTAATTAATGGAGAGAATTTATAAAATCATGTATTAATAAATCACCACCCCTCTAAGTGGTACAATAATTGATTAGTTCACTTAAAATTTATTTTAAAGTTAGGTAAATAGAGAAAAAACTTATTTCTGAGAAATAAAATGTAAAAAATTCAGTGGAATTATAGATTAAGAAATGTTATAGTGAATTTTTTATAAGAGAAAAACTTATATATCAAAAAAATATTTTTTTTATTTTACATCGTATAAAAAGGGACAATTTAGGATTATATTAAAAAAATATACACAAGAATATAAATTTTTATTGGATATATTTTATATATTTGGAGATAAAATACTAAATGATTAATTCCCTTCTATGTTTCATAAATAATCCTATTATTTTAACAATACATATGCATCTTAATGGCCCAATAAAAATAAATAAATAAAGTGGTATTATATTTTTAAAATTATATAAAGAACCCTTAAAACATTAATTTCAATAATAAATTCCTTTTAAATATCCTTACAAGGCACCTGCCTCATATGGTGTAATAAAAACAAAGTCCTTATATAAAAATAAACTATTTTATGGAAAGGTGGCAATAATAATATTGGGTCTCATCAGAGATATCTTGTAACATCCCTAATCAGTTTTACCATCATTATGACCAAACTTGGTCACTGTACACTTCAAGTGTGCCTCCTCATATGATTGAGGTTTACAACTAGTGGTTGGGATTTTATAGTATTTTGGGGAGACAATACCCCTAAGTAAACTAACCATAAATAATTGTGTAATTAATACTAGAGACAATCGTTATGTAATAATCAAAGATAAAAGAGACATAATTGGTTCTTGAATAAAAAATATAACCACCACAGTTTTATAATAGAATTCACTACCATAATTTCATTCATGTTATAAAATTCATACAATGGGAACAAGACCACTCATTGGATGATCATATCAAAAATTAGCCCAAAATAAAATAAAAATTGGAGACACCCACAACTGGTTCTATTTTTTGGCCTAATCCCATCTCTTAGTTACAACTCTACTCCACCATCTTCGTCATTCATTGTAACGGGGCCATACCCATACATAGATCACATAATAAGAAGTTGTATTGTGTATTAAGGTAGAAGATCAGGGTGTGCATACACATAGAGTCCCGATCCTTATATAAATACTATTATATGAGTTTTAAAAAATCTTTTAATTAAAACATAATGATCATGAGGGATAGTTTCTTTGGAAGACTAGATTCATAATACATCAAAGTGTGACTAAAACAAAAATACATTATTTTAATCTCTAGAATGAGATCGAAAATCCTTTTTAGATTCTAAAAACGTATCTAATAGCCTGGGGAATATATAAAATAATGTGGTGAGATAAAAATACCAATATATAAATAAACATGATAAGGAATAATTACTTATAAGTCAAAGGTATAATAGGATATTATAAAAGAGAAGCCTCAATAGTAGTAACATTGTATCATTACATACAGAACATGGTATCATATTATCATGAAATCATAGGGAATGTAGTTGAAAAATATAAAATTATATAAACATGACTCAAGGATAACAGCCTAAACAACATAACTTGGTGGTAAAAATCCCATAATTTATATGTTTTACTACCTAATCCCATAAATTATGTCTCATTAGAATAAAACATTACCTATTGCATTCGAGTTTTATATGGGTTCACCCATAGTATAAGCTATATCAAGTGTATGTGGTGATATATGGGTTCACCCATCATAACATGTTCAATATTTCTATGTTCCATAAAATTAAATCAACCATAAGGTACAAACATAATAATTACTCATGGATAGAGGTGGCTGTCATAATCATGTCCCATATCATAATCAAAGGAAATTTAACAATGAGGGAATTTGTGAGATGAAAATTCGGAGTGTATTACCCATTAATGTAAGGGAGAATAGTCTAGGTATATATGTGAGTGACATATATACATAATTTAGAATAAATACATGAAATAAAATGTCTTATTCATTGATAAAAATATATTCCAAATATTAAAAAGAATACTTCTTGAGAAAAATTACCTTTTTTACATTGAAATCACTTCCTCAAAATTTAAGAATTTATAAAATGTTATAGAAAAAATATTTAAAAAAGAAATGAAGAGAATTATAAATAAAGAATAAAAGAGTTGAGTGTTCATTACAACATGTAATTTTGTACATGCCATTTATGTTAAAAGAATCATTCCTTTCACACTATTGTAAAAAGGTTAAAAGTTTCCTATTTTGGAAAATGAAGAGAATATTCCTTTCAAACTATTTTGTAAAAATTTCAAGCATGGGTAAAAATATCAATAACTCTTTTTAAAAATGTTAATAATATTATTGGTAATATTTAAAAAAACATAGATATGGAAAAAAAGATTGTTTGACTTAATATAGAAATGAAGTCATATTTTATTAAAACAAGTCTCAAGTACCAAATAACATAAAATGGTATTATTAATTAAAAAAATTATGAATAAGTTTAATAAAACAAAATTAAATGGTTTTATTGTATAATGATAATATAATTTATTGCAACAAAAATTTAATCATAAAAAATCACAATTTAAATTAGATTTTAACATAAACACTTACCACTTTGATAAATTCTAAATCATAACTTTCATGAATGAAGTAGATGAATTGTAAATTAAAATATAATTAGGTATAAATAATTCATTATATAATATGTAAAGGGGTAGTATATAAATTTTTTTAAATAAATTAGGTGCATAAAAGAACATGTGTCTCAAAGAAAGAAGTATTGTGACGAAACTCTTACCTCGAGTCCAGAATTTGTCATGTATGTCTTTTATCTCCAATATAATAAAATTATATCAATTATTTTTTTACTAGGAAACATTTACAGGTATAATATATTCTACATAAACCATTTTCTAAATTTATTTAAATATATTGTTTAATTACTTAATCAGTTATGTCCATGTTAGGTGTTTTTAGGACACTTGGTTCATAATTTCAAAACGACACTAGCATGTTGATCATGGTTAAAGGGGTAATTTTTACATCATCTATAGAAAATAATCGTAAAATAATTATTTTTTTATACATAAAATTTAATTTTAAAAATGACCATGGATCATGGTTATGGAAAAAGAACTATGTTACAATCAGGGATATGGACAGTCGTACGTGCAAATGTGTTAAGTTTCCATTTTTCAAAGATCATGATGAATATAACATAAGTGTTATTTTATCTTTACATAAATATAATAATATTATAAATATCATATTAAGTCTTTAAATACATTTACATATACCATCCATGTGATTTGGTAATAAAAAATGAATAACATCACTTCACGAGGCGTTAGTCCACTATACACAAGAATAACATTATTGTTCTTAAATGGATGGTAAGGTAAGAAGTTATATAATATATTAGTTTAAAATGGTTATTAAGATGTAATTATTATCATATTTAAACATTTAATACATCATCATTAATATTTTTAAAAGGGGGTTATGTAAAATAAATTACCTTGGTTCGCTAGTCCGTAGTACATAAGAACTATGGTTTTGTTTCCCATTTGATCAAACTAAACATAGATATTAATTACTTCATTAACCTAATAACATCCTATTATATGGAATATAATATTTTTATTATATCATCATTATTAAGAAATATTTGAAGGAGGTGGAAGAATAAAAAAACAAAGATGCTCAGTTAAGAAAGATACCTCTTCTTTGGATCAACTCTTTTGGAAAATACTTAAATCCTTTATAGATTGTCTTTATTTTCACAAATTAGTCAAGGAATCCATCAAAATCAACACTCTACCGAGCCCATAATAATACCATAATGTCATTCTCAATCCCCATGAGTTCGAAGCTAGTGCCTTGGCATCAAACAACACATTTGGGGATAATTTCACCCATGAGAATATCCATAAACAACCAAAGAAATAACTCATCACAACATAATCAATAACCATGATAAAATGGAATTAAAACTATCAGAAATTATAAAGTTACATCTATAAACAAAACCAAAAACATAAAAATGGGTAGTGTAACCAACTAAAATACCAAAAACCTCCATGAAACAAGAGATACAACATCCTCAAGCCACCTCCACCAATACATGAAAAGAGAGGAAAACTAGCAACGGGATCCATCGTCACCACTATAGAACATCTATCCTATAACTGGGTAAAAAATAAAAAGGTATACATACACCCTAGGTTGTATCTAGGGTGTGATACAATTCCCATTATTATATCACCCAATGAAATATTCCATTCTTTGACATTATAAGACAAATCCACATATGAGGTTTTATAAAAAAGAAAAGGAGACATTCAAAAGAAAATATTTAAGGAAATAATTTAGGGAAATAATTTAAGGGAAATTATGATTTAAATTTAAATTTTAAAAGTGAAATTCACATTATACTGATGGTAAGAACAACATCACATGATATTAGCACCATAGGTAATCCATAAGGCACTAGAGTTAGTGTGGCCCTATAAACCTCATACCTTAGTGACATGGTATAGAAACTGTAACCCACATTGTCTTCATACATGATATACTATAGGGGGTGCATATAAAGGTCTAGTGGTCTCAAATAATAATCAAAAGTTTAGTTAGTATTGTAGTGTCAATCCTACCAGAGGGCACTACGCCTCGGCACCACCAATCCAACAAGTTTACTGGTCCTAGTTTTCCCATCTATTCGCCAAGGATTCCCTTTGTGCTCAATTTCTCTCTCTATCACACATAAACCACCTATTTCACATTCACACACATCCCACAACAGATACACACATGAAAACCACTATTACCAATAGTCAAAACCCCTTTCAAATCTCTAAGTACACCAAAACCTCTGGAAAAAAAGTTTAGCACCACCCAAACAATCCGTAGAATACATATGGATAACACATCAATAATACTAAAATATTCCCACAATGATAAATCATGAAACCACCTACCTCAACTTAGAATTTTCTGGATCCCAGTAGAAAACTAAAACTATATCACAAGGAGACCCTATAAAGGCAAGATCATACCATAAAGATCAATATTCAATTGAAGAAATCAAGATTGAACCCTCATTAAGTCAACCCATATGCTAGAGAAAGAAGAACCCAAATAAAAAAGTATTGGGAACCAAGAGAAATGATGAAATAAATATATGAAGGGCTTTCTTGAATTGATCATGAAGATTTCACGCCAAAGGATTGAGGTCCAAGGGAGATAAGAGCTTGGAGATAGGCGCCTAGGGATGTGAATCTATAATAGTCCAATAAAAGTTGGATATTAGTTTAAATTAAAAGAGGGTAAAGGGGTAAATGATACATTTTTAATGATCTTGGTAGGTTTCAGGGTCTCTTGTAGAGGGTCACATGGTCGGGCAGCCGACCGTGTTCCCCATACAGACTCACTTGTCTGGGTGTATGGTGAGTTGCACACTCGTGCAGCCAGAGAATTCCAACTAAAGTCACACTATATCCTCGGGGGTGGAACACAGTTTCTACTACTAGTGAACCAACTATGTTCCACCTACCATTGGGTCCAAAAACTCCATTTTTCTAAAAAAATCTTGGGAAAATCCACACAACAAATATAAGAACAAATAAAATAAAAAAATACTTCTAAATATTATCACAGATGTGAAACTTATCCCCAACTTAAAAAAATTCCATCCTCATAAATTCAACATCAAGTGTGATTAGAGAACAAAAATGAGTACTGCTCGTCAACCTATTATTTCTACTCCCATGTCTCATGTTCATCATTCTCATGTTGCCAAATAACCCAAACCAACAGCTTGGACATCACACAAATCACTTTCTATTGGGAATATACAATTTCTATGGGTCACTCAAACACATATAGATCATGTTTTTGCTCCAAATATTTCCAATTCATCACATGGGATAGATCCATATTATACATTTTTAGTTGTGAGACATGGAACATGTAATGGATAGATGCCATCTTAGAAGGAAAAGTTAACTGGTATTCCACCTTACAAACTCTCTCAATAATCTCAAAATATGTAACATACCTGAACATTATCTTCCCTTTCTTACCAATATGATAGTTCCCCAAACAAGGGGATACTTTTAGAAACACATGATCAGCAAAAAATAATTCAAAGGCTCAGTTTTTTGGGTTGGTGAAAAACTTTTGGGGGATTTGTGATGTCAAATATCCTTGTTTGATCAAATGAACCTTCTCATATGTCTCCTTTAATAGACTTGGTCTCAAAAATGTGGTATCATCCACTTCCATCCAACATAAAGGTGATTGACATGGCCAACCATAAATAACCTCTAAGGGATCCATTCTTATTGAAGATTGATAATTATCAGTATATGAAAAATTGAACAAACCCAAATGGCTATCCAATGAGCCTCTAAAATCCAAAATCGTGTTTGGAGCATGTATTCCAAAATCTGATTCACCTACTCCATCTAGATATCTATTTGAGAAATGTATTATATACTCAAGTTGACCTGCAACACCATTTTCTTCAGAAGTACTTCCCAAATCTTAGAGGTAAAATTGAGGTCCCTATCCAAAAAAATATTCAATGTCACACCATGAAGCCTCACTACCTACTAAATATAAAACAATCCCAATTCCTCTACATTTTTTAAGTCCTTAAATAGAATAAAATGGGTTGATTTGGTCAGATGGTCAATAACCACCCAAATCATGTTCCATCCGTAAGGTATATGAGGTAAGGAAATAATGAAGTCCATGGAGACCTCATCCCACTTATAGGTAGGAATAGGTAATGGATGAAGAAAACTGGAGGGCTTTTGTTCTTCTTCTTTAACACACTAACATGTATAACACCAAGATACAAATTCATCTATGTATTTTTCATGTCAGGCCACTAGAACTGATGAAACACATCATAAAACATCTTGGTGGTCCTAAGATGAATTTCCCACTAAGATCGGTTCCTATCATGCATCACCTCCTTTCATAACAACAATGAAACCACCATGTAAACCTTGAAGTAAATAATTATATTTGAAGAAAGGGAACACTCATTGGGAAACTCCCCAAAATTTTGAAACTACATAGACCACTGGAAGAGCTCATCACTAGGCTTATCCTACCAAATAAACTATAGGAGGGAAGGTTAAGGTGAGCATTATCCAAGAAAACACCTCAACTATCCTCCTTGGTCTCCAGATTCATATGGTAAAAATCGTTTTTAAAGTCCTCTCATTAAAATACTCTTTAAACACTTACATCATAAATTTATTACTCAACACATATACTACCACATTGAATTTTACCAAGGTATACATGATATGAAAATCGAAACCCTATAGGTGCTCGACCCAAAAACACTACCTTAGATTTAGATCCTTATAGAAGAAAATATAATCCCTGATCTTATTATCTGAGTATATTACAATCTTTTCTCTAAAGAGGTAATGATTCCATGTCTTTAAGTAATGCATCACTTATATTAATTTGATGTTGTGGGTTGTTTAATTCTTTTCTTGTGGTCAAAGTTGGAAATAATAATATTCCACTACATGCAAATTTTGTATCAACACACACCCCAAGACCTATACTTAAGGCATCACTATAGACCATGTCTCTCTTTCTAGATTTTGGAAAGATCATAAAAGGGGCTATGGTCAACCACTAATTAAGATCCTTAATGGATTCCTAACGTTATAGGATCTATTCAGACTTTACTCCTTTCTAGGTAAGTGTAATCATGGGAGAAGTGGTCCATGAAAATTCTATAATGAATTGCATGTAATACCATACAAGGACCAAAAAACTACTAACGTCGAAAAACTTTTTTAGCTACTCACATAACGTCACAACATAAAAATTTAGGGTGCACTAAAACCCCATTCTCTAAGATCAGATGACCTAGAAACATTACTTCTCTAATCCAAAAATTTCAATTTTAAAACTAACCATCAAGGAAATGATCTCGAAGGAAGCCAAACAAAATTCTCAAGTGCCTCTCATTATCTTCCTCATTCCGAGAGTATACCAAGATGTCATCCATGAATACTAAAATAAAGTGATAAAGGTACTAATGGAATACCCTATTCATAAGTTTCATGAATACTTCTAGATAATTTTTGAATCTAAAATGAATGAAAAAATACTCAAAGTGGTTGTAACTACTTCAGAAGGCTATTTTCTAAACACATTCTTCTATGAACCTGAGATGGTGACACCCAGAATGAAAATTGATCTTAGAGAACCAAATTTCCCCATTTAGTTGGTCAACGAGGTCATCAATGCAAGGAAATAGATATTTATTCTTTATCTTTACCATATTCATCATTCGGTAATCAATTGAAAACTAGAGTTTTCCATTATCTTCTTATAAAACAAAACTAGGGCGACGCAAAGTGAGATTCTCAGACAAATTAATCCTTTAGATTACAAATATTCTAGATATATATTTACTTCCCTTAACTCTATGAGTTCCATATAGTATAAGGGAAATGATATTTGTTATGTTTCCTACACCAAATCGATGGTGAACTCCACATCCCACTCCGAAAGATAAATTAAAAAATCATCTAGAAATACCTATTGAAACTCATCCACAATAAGAGGTAACCCACCCTCAGAACCATTATCATCATCCTCTAACATGAGAGATGAGATATGAAAAACACAACTACCCAATTCTAGAATTGGAGCCCCATTATTCCCTAACCGAGGATCTCAATCACCTTTGAAGACTTAAGGGCTTCTATCAAGTTCCCAAAATCTCACCTTATACCAATAACAATTGATGTGTGCCTGAAAACACACATACAATCCATAATAAGGATTAAATTTAAGAGTTTTTTATCTATAACTAAAAAATTCCTTTCCAAATACACCCCTAACATGGTGAGTACACAAGAAGGGCAACTGAAACCATACTCTTTCTTCTTGCTAAGAAGAACCACCAAATCCATCCCATAAGTAATAAGCTCAATATAAAATTTCAACACATCCAAAATATAGGGAAAAAATAAAATATATAGAAGAACCTATGTAAAATATAACAACAACTATTGATAATGAAATGAGAATAATACCTTGAACCATTACAACTCATGCATCATATTTTGTTTGTTATTGGTTTATAGAGTAAAGTTTTATAGTCTATGCCTAAGCTAGAGAATGACCAATGACCAGTGGCTCTACCTTAAGTTGACTCTGAATATAAGAATATCTAGTCATACCACTATGAACACCAAACTGAGATCCCATCTTCCTAGATAGTTATGACTAGGTTGATATTCCCCTGGAGGCTGTGGAACCTGAACCAACCTCATTTTTTCATTCCACTTTACAAATCCCATGAAATTGACCCATAATTCCATGCCTATATAAATTAATGGGTGGGGTTGAACAATCTGACCATATATGTCCCAGCCTACCACACTAATGACAGTAGACTGGTCTAGCATCCAAAGCCACAAACAAAAATTATCAAGAAGGATAGACAAAATTACCACCTCCCCTTTTCTCTTTCTCACAATGCTTCCTCTTATTTTCATAAGAACCACCAATTACATATCCCACTACTAAGACTACCCTAGAAAAACTAATCTTGCCTTTACAATCTACCTAGACCATCAAATCATGATCAACTACCTGAGAATACCTATTTGACTTAAATAGGAATACCTAGGATCGAATATCCTACCGCAAACCCATTTCAAACCATTAAGCCCTCGACTTCTCATTAGATACTACCTTGGGTGAAAAAAATGAACTAGATCAATGAAATGGTTGTAATATTCTAACATAGTCCAATCCCCCCCAGTAGAGATCCAGAAACTCCCAAAGTCTTATCAAAGGACAAGGTCTATGGGAAATACTACTCATTAAATATGACCTTGAAATCCTTCCATCTCATCCAATCATGTTTCTCATCCTGAACCATGGAGTCCCACCACCTCAAAATAGGACCTTCTAACAAGAATTAAGTTCATTTCACTTTAATATCCTCATGAGTATCAAGTAATCCAAATATCCTTTTGATTTTATCAATCCAATCCTATTCTTCCCAAGGATTTGTGTTACCCTGCAATTTTGGAGGCTTATTCTTTAGAAAATAATGATCATTTTCCTTCCATATACCTAGTTTGGCTTCCTTGACCTATATAGGACTGGGCTCTACTCCCTGACCCAAGGCATGGATAGCCCAAACCACTGCTTCTACTTGTCTCTGATCAAGTGGTAAGGGTAACTATCTTCAGCCTCTTCATGTGGTTTCACCGGAAGTCTTCAGGGAGGCATCTTGGTACATCAATTAAAAAACACTAAAAAATCAACAATACACCATTATAATATTTTTTTAATTAATAAAAAAATGTTATAAATGATTTATTAATCAAGTAAAATCATTATCCAATATAATAACAAACCAAACTACTTCACCCCTACCTAGTGTTCACGCATAATCTATAACCTGTACATATCATTTGGAGGAGAATTAAAACAACATTTACAATATCCCATGGCAGCCCTTGGTCTTCCATTAGGAATGTTGTCTAGACACCCCACTCACAACCCGAACCTCAAGCCTTGATAGTCCTAATCTCTTGTCTGTCTAGACTCCCTCAAATAACATGACCCAATGAAAAAGAGAAATTGTGTTCTGAAATAATTTTTTCATGAACCAGTCTGGGATACCATCCATCTCAACACAATACCCGGCCCATGACATAGCACAAATGACATTCCTGATCCCCACTAGATGAAAACTAGATCCTGGGTATCAGACATAAAATTTCGGAATTATTTCACCCATTAAGATATCCATAAACAACCACAAAAATAACTGATCACAACATAATCGATAACCATGATCAAAAGGAATTAAAACTATCACAAATTGAACATTTACATCTTCAAAAAAACCAAAAACATAAAAATAGGGAGGGGAACCGACTACACTACCAATAATATCCATGCAATAGGATTTCAACCACCCTCAATCCACATACACCAACACCTGAATATAGAGGAACACTAGTAACTAGATCCACCATCACCATCATGGAATATCTTGTCGTTTACCTGGGTCAAAAATCACAATTTCTACATACACTCGAGGGTGTATGTAGGGTGTGAGAAAATTCCAAGTAGTATATCACCAAAATAAATATATTTGGCTTTAACATTATAAGATAAATTAAAATATATTTTTTTATAAAAAGTAAAGGATAAATTTTAAATAAAAATATTATGGAAAAATGTTTGGGAAAACATTTAAGGGAAATCATTCTTTAAAACATAAAGTGAAATGTGAAATCCACTATATGTCGACGGTAATCATAACATCACATGAGATGAGCCCCACGGGTAATCTTTAAGGAACATGTGTTAATGGGACATTAGAAACCTATTACATCAGTGACATGGTATAGAAATCATAACCCATAGCATCCTTTTGAAAGATCCACTAGATGGGAATGCATCCCAAGGTATAGTGGTCTCCAGTCATCATAAAAAGTTTAATTAGTATTATAGCATCAATCCTGCATGAGGGAATTGTTTATTGGTCCTACCAATTCAACTCATGTACTAGTACTAGTCCTCCCATCTAGTCACCTAGGATTTCATTTGTGCTCAATTTATCTCTCTGTCACACATAAACCACATATTTCACATGCACATGAATCCAGTAATATATGAACACATGAAAACCACCATTTACAATAGGCATAACACCATTCAAATATCAATAAACACATAAACCATTTAAAAACAAGTTTATCACCACCCACATAATTCATAGAGAAAATTTTGATAGAAAATCAAGCATACAAAAATCAATCGACAATGCTAATGTTTGGAATCATATACCTCAATATTGGAAACCTCAAGAATCCTATGGAAACTTATAACTGCACCACAAGGTGGCCCTATAAAAGAAATATAATACCATAAAAATTAATATTCAGCCCAAAAAAACTATATTGGAATATCATTAGGTCAACCAATCTACTAGAGAAAGAAGAACCCAGATAAAAAATATGGAGTAACTAAGAGAAAGGAAGGAATCAAGATAGGAAGGGCTAAATTGAAGGAATATTGAATATTTCACACTAAACCCACCAGAACTATGAGGTCTAAGGGATTTAAGAGGGAGGGTGAGAGGCGCCTTGGGACGTTAATATTGAATGAGGTTGATAAAACACATTTTATTGAATATATTGTTGATAATAAATGATTTAATTTCCTCACATTGTGTTAAATGTGTTCATTTATGAAATATTTGGGAATAGATCATTCATTTGAAAATTTGATGAAAATTCCAGTTTTACCCTTTAAAATTCACTATTACATTTCAAGAATAAATATTTTGATATGTATTATTTAAAAATAAAATTTTGTAAATATGCTCCTGACTTAATGGGATACAACTTTCATTCAGTACATATGAGCTAAATTGTTTATTTGATTGGACTTGATGGTCCATGAAGTCAAAGTTGGGTTGGACGCACCAAATTGAAAATTAGTTCTAGATTTGGGTAATAAATTCTTCATTTGTTCTTAGATTAGGCCCACGTGTTTAGGGGAGCTCGAGAATCCATTTTCTCACAAATCAGCCTTTTATAAGGATAGCTGATTTACACATTTTGGAGGTCAAATGGGTGATGCAAGTTGGATTGAAATATTTTGCTGAGATTCCCCATTCACACTTGAAACCAATTTGAACCTAGCCTCCCCACCACTCTATATATTGGTTTTATTCTCATTTGGAGGTTTTGGTACATGAATTGGGAAGTTCAGGCCATAGTATAATTTAATCCACTCCAATTATCCGAACATTTAAATAAGGGTAGCTCTTAAAGTAAGGATCCATTCAACGAAGCCTTCTTCTTCTTCGTGTTGTAATACTTTTGTTTGTGTAATAAATTCCTTAGTCATTATTTAATTTCCTCTATTTTACTCTATTTTTTTCATTTATCTTCCTAATTATTCTTAATCTTTGGGCTGTAATTCATGAGTAGAAACAAGACTGGTTTATACTCATTCTAAACTCTTGTGAAAGCAAAACATTTCTACGATGACTACACCGCCCATGGAATCATAGTTCTTTTTAGTAATCGATCTACCTCTAACCTTATTCATTCATTTATTTTGACTCAATGAGATACTATAATTAAAGTAATATGATCTATTAGTTGAGTTTTTATATAATAGTAAAATAATTAAGCAATTGAACAATTAATACAAAAACACGTGAGGTCTAGAATTTGTGTAAATTGTGAGAGCACAAACTTAATTGGTAAAACAAGACCACATGGGATAAATTTTTAGAGTTAAAATATAATTCCTAATCTAAATTCATCCTCATTTTTTCAGAATGGACATGTGCCTTAATTTACCACTGACCATAAGAAATATTTATAACATTAATCAATGCAGGTTTTCACGATTGCATGTTTCAAAGCTAGCCTAGAGTTTAATTAATTTCATCTTGGTGGTTAAGTTAATTCTTGTAGGGTTCAAGGGTTAACAAATAAAGGGATAATAATTAAGTGGATATTGATTTAAATCATAATGATAAATAATTGAATTAATAGGTAGAGTTATATTGATTACTCCTTTTAAAATTTTTATAAAAACATCTTCTTGTTGTGTCATTTTAATCGAACATCATTTATAAAATAAAAACAAAAAAAATGCAATATTCTTCCAGAAAACTTCCTCTAGACTTATAAATGATAAAAAAACTCATCCATATAATTAGTATTCTTAATTACTTTTATTTTATTTTCAAAATACCTTTAATATGTTGTTAAATCTTCTTCCTCCTTTGAGAGACGACCTTGGTCATCCACTATGCTGCACCTAAGTACCCAACAAACCATTAATCACTTGAGGTTTCCCATGAGAGTGCCTTTAAAATTGGCGTCATTGTAGAGGAGGCAAGTAATTATTTCAAACAATTATAGGTATTTATTTTATTTCACATTTTATTCTCTTCTTCTCTTCTTTCTTCCTTCTTTACCCAATCTGAATTTTTTCTTCTTATTTTATTTTTTTCTATTTTTCTTTTTTTTATTCTTTTTTCTGGACCATCAACTCAAAATTATCATTTTTATTTTACTATGTTCCACTTTACTTATTTTAATTTTTATTTGATTTATGAAATGAAATAATCTTGAGGATATTTTAGATCTTTACCCTAAGATTGAGCATAGCCTTCAGGATCGAATTAGACATTCTTGGTCTATGGGATGTTTCAACATTCAACTAGTTGGATAATTCCTCCACTCCGAGAACATTGAAATTGGAAGAAATTAAAATTAAAAAATAAAACAAGAACCAATGGTTGAAAATAATGGAAAGGAAATTAATAGAACCATTTTAGAATTGGTTGCACATGATATTAATTATCAACCATATTGAATTTCGTACCCAAATCTCGAATCAGGATTTGAACTAAAATATGGGTTAATTCACCTTATTCCAAAATTTCATAGCCTCTCTGGTGAGGATCCCAATAAACAAATTAAATAATTTAATGTTTTTTTATCAACCCTAAAACCAAGATATGTATATTAATACAAAATCAAACTAATATAATTCTCATTCTCACTTGATGGAGTTGTGAAATATTGGATGTATTATTTACAAACTGAAGATGTAAATTTTTGGAATGATTTGGAACGTCATTTCTTGTAGATATTTTTTCTAGAATCAAGGACCACTTCCATTCATAAAGAGATCTTAGGGATCAAGCATTCCCAAGGGGAGTCAATATATGAGTACTGGGAGTGATTCAATAAGTTGTGTGCAAGCTTCCCACATCACCAAATCTGTGAGAAACTCCTTATTCAATACTTTTATGATGGACTCACACCTATGGATAGGAGCATGGTGGATTTCATGGTTATAGGAGAATTAGTGGAAAAGAAACCAGTATCTACACATGCATTGATTGAAAAAATGGCCCCAAACTCCAAACAATTTGGTAATCAAGATACACTACATGTTAGGAGAGTACATTGGGTAAGTCCATCTTCTCTTGAAATTCATTTTATTGATACCAAGTTAGAACAATTGACAACTATGGTGAGAAATATTTATTTGGCTCAAAAGACATCACAACCCCCTCCTTCAAGGCCTTGTGGAATTTTCACAGAGACAAGCCACCCAACTGACTATTCCCCCCAACTATAAGAAATAGAAGATTGTGTAGTAGTGTTTCCTGGGAGACTATATCAGCAGCAACAACAACCATATCCCCAAAAGAATCTTGATTACTTTGATCCAAGATATAAACAAGGGTGGAAGGATCAATCAAACATGTGGTATAGCTCTGGACCACAACAAAGGCCCCCTTTTCAACAAAACTTCCAGTAGCCTCCACCTTACCAATAGGGTTTCCAATAACCCCAAAGGTGATATGAAGATCAAGCATCAAAAATTCAACAACAAGGGAATCCCCCACCCAATGTAGATTCAAAAACTGATGACCTTTTAAGTAAAATTGTTCTTAATCAACATAATGAGATGAAGAGTTAAGGTTCGGTGCAAAGGGAGTTGAAGACTCAAATGAGTCAGCTTGCCAATGCCCTCTATAAACTGGTAAGTAAGAACTCTAGAAATATTTATTCCCAACATACTCCAAATACCAAGGGGAATGTTAATTCCATCACATTGAGAGGTGGGAAAAAAACTGATACATCTTCACCTATCATTCCACCATGATTCACCTCAATTCTGGAGAATCCCCATTGCAAAACAACTAATGAGAAATCCAAGGAGAAAGGTAAATGTAATAAAAATATTAATGATGTTCCTCCTAAACCCCTTACTTTTCAAAATATAGTTTTTTAAACCAAAAAGATTGATGAAGAAGCAATACAAAAAGAGGTTTTGGACACATTCAAGCATGTGGAGATCAACATCCCTCTACATGAAGTTATAAATAAAATACCAAGGAGAATCAAAGGAGATCAACATCCCTCTAGTAATACCATTAAATTGCAAGGATCTAGGGACATTCACCATCCCATGAACCATAGGGGAGTTTCACTTTTCTGAAGCTCTTTGTGATTTAGGATCTTCCATAAATGTGATGACTCACTATATATTCTTTTCATTGCAATTTGGTGAGTTGAAGCTGACGAGAGTAGTGGTGAATTTGAAAAATAGAGCTATAGAATATCCAGTGGGAGACCTTGAGGATGTACTTGTCTGGGAAAGAGACATGATCTTTCCAGAATCTTTCTACATGCTTAACATGGTGGATGATCAGGTAAGTTCTCATTATCCCATTATCTTAGGTAGACCCTTCCTCAAAACTAGAAAAACTGTCATAAATGTCAATGAGGGTACACTTTAGGTGGAGTTTGGAGATGAGGTTGTAATATTTAATGTTATGGACTCCATTAAGTACCCCTTAGAGGACTATTCTGATTTTGTTATCTTCCATTTTGAACCACCAAATAAAAACCCCATGGAATTTGATTGTCCTATGCTTAGGGAGATCATGAGTATTGGTTCTAGTTTGATGTCTAAGAGCACTTCCACACCTGTTTCAAATGAAAAAGACTCTATTAGATTTGATTTTTAAATGGATTCATATTCTGATTTTGATCATGTGAACTCTAATTATGACATGGTTATTGAGTATGTTGATGGTTTTAATACTTTATTTTCTGGTTTTGATGATGTATATTCTGATACAGATGTTCATTGTGCGCATATTTTTGTTCCTTCAATTTCTTCATCCATACATCACCCCCCTAAATTGGAACTCAATCCATTACCACCAAATATTAAATACTCATATTTGTTAAGTGGTGAGAAATTACCTAATATAATTGCTAACAATATCCATTTTGAACATGAATAAATTTTTTTGAAACTTTTGCGGGAGAACAACAGGAAAATCCGGTGGACCTTGGCTAGCATATTAGGTATTAGCCCTACCATTTTCATGTATAGAATTATTTTGGAAGATGGGGCTAAAACGGTTAGGTAGCCACAAAGGAGACTCAATCCAACCCTTCTGAAAGTTTTTTAAAAAGAGATTGAAAAATATCTCGATTCATGTATAATTTATCCCATTTCATATTCCAAGTGGGTGAGTCCTATTCAGGTTATGCCTAAGAAAAGTGGTGTTATTTTTATTAAAAATGAGGAAGATGCATTAGTTCAAATGAGGGTACAAAACAGTTGGCATGTGTGTATTAATTATAGAAAACTAAATCAGTCCACTCGCAAGGACTATTTCCACCTCCCATTTATTGATCAGATGCTTGAGAGACTAGCTAGAAAAACACACTATTGTTTATTGGATGGATTTTCTAGATATTTTTAAGTTCTTATTGCTCTGGAGGATCAGGAGAAGACAACATTCACTTGTCCATTTGGTATGTTTTCCTACCAAAGGATTCTATTTGGACTTTGCAATGCCCCATGTACCTTCTAGAGATGCATGGTGATTATTTTTTCTGATTTTATTGAGACATGCATGGAGGTATTCATGGATGATTTTATAGTGTATGGGTGTTCATTTTATGATTTTATCTCTAGATTAAGAAATCTGTTGAATCATTATATTAGGAAGAATCTAGTATTGAACTTTGAAAAGTGTCATTTTATTGTAGAGCATGTCATTGTATTAGGGAATGTAGTGTCAAAACATGGGAAATAGGTTGATATATCTAATGTAGATATTATTTTATCCTTAACATATCCTTCATGTGTGCATGATTTTAGATCATTCCTATGGAATCCAGGATTTTATCGGTGTTTCATCAAATATTTTAGAAAGATTGATCTTCCTATGTCACGATTACTTCAAAAGGATTCTGATTTTGTGTTAGATGTTTATTGGAGGAATTCCTTTGATGAGATAAAACAACATCTGACCACTCCACCTATCATACAGCCTCTATGGTGGGAGATTCCTTTTGAGATTTTGTGTGATGCCTCTAAATTCACAGTTGGAGTTGTATTATCTCATAGGGTGGAGGGATTCTCACATGTGATTTCCTATGCATTGAGGACATTGGATTCAGCCCAATAACACTATAAAACTATGGAAAATGAGTTTATTTCCATTATATTTTCTTTAGATAAATTCCATTCATATTTATTGGGCTCTAAAGTAGTTATTTTTTCTAACCATACAACTCGGAGGTGCCTCTTGAAAAATCTAGAAGAAAAGCCCAAGCTAATTCAATGTATCCTCCTTCTCCATGAATTTCATATTAAGATAAAGGACAAGAAGGGGTCAAAAAACTTATTGGCAGACCACATTAGTAGGATTACTCACACACTAGAGGATGACACCTTGGACCAGGTACCACTTTGAGACACTTTCCTTGATGATCATCTTTATTCCATATCAGGTACACATCTTTGGTATGCTGATTTAGTGAACTACCTTGTTGCCTCAGAAATTCCTACAAATTTAAAGAAACATCAAGTCCAAAAACTAAAGAGTGAGTCTAGGTTTTATGTGTGGGATGACCCCTATCTCTGGAGCATGTGTAGTGATCATGTTATTAAGAGGTGTTCTCCAGATCATGAGTTTGAGTTTGTTCTGAAATACTGTTATACACTTTCTTGTGGAGGACAATTTGGACCCCAACAGATAGATAGGAAAGTCTTAGACTCTGGATTATATTGGCCTAGATTATTCCATGATTCCCATGTGATTTTTAGGTCATGCTCTTATTTCCAACATATTGGGAACATTTCTAGGAGAAATGACATGCCCTAACAACCCATACTATTCTGAGAGATTTTTGATGTATGGGGCATCAATTTTATAGGTCCTTTTCCTAGTTCATTTGGGTTATTGTATATTTTGGTTTCTATTGATTATGTGAGTAAATGGGTGAATTATAAGGCCATCAAGACTGATGATTCTCATGTTTTAGTGGACTTTTTCAAGACATAGATTTTTTGTAGGTTTAGAGTATCAAAGTACATCATCAGTGACCAAGGGGCACACTTCGGCAATTAGAATTTGGCTCCCCTCCTTTGGAAGTATGGGGTGACACACAAAACATCAACATCATACCACCGCTAAACAAATGGCTAGGCTGAGGTTTCAAATCGCTAGTTGAAACAAATTTTGGAGAAAATCGTACATCCAAATAGGAATGATTGGAGAAACCACTTGGATGATGCATTATGGGCTTATAAGACAGTATACAAGACACTCATTGGTATGTCCCCATTTCAGATTATTTTTGGGAAAGTGTTTCAACTCCCCGTAGAAGTCGAAAATCATGATTATTGAGCTATAAAGAAATGAAATAAGTATTTGACCCAAGATGGAATACAAAGGAAGATGAAAATTCAAGAGCTTGAGGAGATTTTTATTGTCTTAATATGAGAACTAAAGGCTCTACAAAGAAATATCCACATAGCTCATGATAAAATGATCCAGAAAAAGGAATTTCATATTGGAGAGAAAGACTTTCTCTATAGTTAATGATTGAATCTGATTCCTGGTAAGTTGTGTTCCAGATGGTTAGGTCCTTATATTGTATCTAATGTTTTTCCTTATGGTGCAGTAGAGATCAAGCAAGAGGACACTGGAAGGAGATTCACAATCAATGGGAAACGCTTGAAGAAATACATTAAGGGACTTTCTACTGATGTTGTGGATTTCATCACACTACATGACCCCAATATCACTTGATCATATGAGGCTTTTCCAAACCATTTCACTTTAATATTATTTTTCCCATTTAAAATTATTCTTTTCATGTGCACATATCATCTCATAGGTTCACATTGAGGACAATGCAATATTTTAAGTGTGGGGGAGGGGAAAACATTTTGCGGTAGATATTTAAGATTTTCATTTGTGTGTTTTTTGTGTATTTTCTATTATGTTTTTGGAAAAAAGTTTCAAAAAATAACACAAAAAATAAAAAAAATAGATATATATCATGTAACATTCTCTTGTGGAATATATGGAAAATGCATGTTTTCAAAATTCATTATTAGAATGATAAAAATGAGTAATATTTCATCATCAAGGGTTGTTTTTTTATAAAAATTGAAGTCTTATGGAATATGTGTAGTGATCATGTTATTAGGAGGTGTTCTCAAAATCATGAGTTTGTGTGTACCGGTTATCTGACTATTGTACTCCCTCAAACAAATATGGTTTATGTCTTGGATAGTTCAAAACCCACTCTTCATAGAACTTTGATCTTGTTATAACTATTACAATTAGTTCCGTGAAAAGATAAAACATGGGTTGAGAGTTGAGTGTGAGATTTTTTCTAAGTGAAACTTAAAAAAAAAAAAATAATAATAAATGAGGGTAGTGATGAAATATACCACATATGGGGATATCTAGGTCTGGACCTTAAGTTTTAACATTAGGGTATTATTAAGTGAGTGGGTCTTGAAATTAAATTGCAATGGATTGTAGAATAGGTTTAGTGAATTAAAATAGGTAAGAATAATTGTTTTACTTAACCTGAATATACAGAATAAAGGGTAGATTTATGAGCTTAGAATGGTTGGCACACACACGTGGAGAATTAGTGACATGGTAGGCCCATGACTTGTTTCGCTATGATTAGTGTTATTAATCTCAATAGATTTTGTTTTGATACAATTTATGAGACAATGAAATTAAAATTTATTGATATTGACTATTTATGTGATTATTACATTTCCTATATTTGCACTGTGGATTGAGAAATTTGAATATGCATATCTTATCACAATTTTTTTTGAATACATCATATGAGGTTTTTCCCAGGAATACAAAAGGGTAAGTGTGGGGGAGTTGATAAAACACATTTTTATTGAATATTTTGTTGATAATAAATTATATAATTTCCTTAAATTGTGGTAAATGTGTTCATTTATGAAATATTTTGTATTAGATGATTCCTTTGAAAATTTGATGAAAGTTTCAGTTTTACCCTTTAAAATTCACTGTAGAAATTCGTAAATAAATATTTCGATATGTATTATTTAAACATAAAATTTTGTAAATATATTCCTGAATTAATGGGATACAACTTTCATTCATTGCATGTGAGCTAAAGTGTTCATTTGATTGGACTTAATGGGACATGAAGTCAAAGCTAGGCTGGACTCGCCATATTGGACATCAGTACTATATTTGGGCCAAAACATCTTCATCCATGCTTATATTAGGCCCAAATTATGATAGGAGATCGAGGAATAATTTTTTCACAAATCATCCATCTGTAATAATAGATGATTCATGCGTTTTGGAGGTCAAATGGGCGGTTCAATTTGGCTTAAAATATTTGGTCGGGATTCCCCATTCACACTTTAAATCAATTTGAACCTAGTCTCCCCACCACTCTATAAATTGGTATTTTTATCATTTAGAGGAGTTGGGATATGAATTGGGAAGTATCAACCATAGTAGAAGTGTATCCACTCCAATTATCCAACCATTTCAATAAGGGTATCTCTAGAAGCAAGGATCCCTTCGATGAAGCCTTCTTCTTATTCTTCGTGTTGCAATACTTTTGTTTGTGTAATAAAATCCTTAGTTCTTCTTTAATTTCATTTGTTTTCCTGTATTTTATTCATTTATATTCTTCATTATTCTTCCTATTTGGTATGGAATTAAATATTAGAAATGATATTGGGTTTTACCCTTTCTAAACTCTTGCAAAAGAAAAACGTTTCTACGATGACTACACCGCCCATAGAAGCGTAGTTCTTTTTAGTAATTGATCTATCTCTAACCTTATTCATTCATTTATTTTTAATAAATGAGCTATTTTAATTCACTTAATATGATTTATGAATTGATTTTTCAATTATAAGAAACTAAGTAAGCAATTGAACAATTAACACAAAAACACTCGAGGTCGAGAATTTGTGTAAATTGTGAGAGTGCAAACTTAAATGATAAAACAAGACCACACGGGATAAATTTGTAGAGATAAAATATAATCCCTAAGCTCAATTCATCCTCATTTTCCAGAATGTAAATTTTCATTTATTTACCACTGAACATAATCTATATTTAGAACATTAATCAAAGAAGGGTGTCACGATTTCAGGTTTCAAAGCTTGCCTAGGGTTTAATTAATTTCATCTTGGTGGTTAAGTTAATTCTCGTAGGGTTCAGGGGTTAAAAAAATTAACTAATCATAATGAAGTGGATATTTATTTAAATGATAATGATAAATAATTGAATGAAGAGGTAGAGTTATATTGATTATGCCTTTTAAATATTTTCTAAAAAACATCTTATTCTTTTGTCATTTTAATCAAACATCATTTCAAAAATAAAAACAAAAAAATACAATTTTCTTCTCGCAAACTTCTTCTAGATTTTTAAACAATAAAAAAACCCCAACCTTTTAATTATAATTCTTAATTAATTTTATTTTATTTTCAAAATACCTTTAATATGTTGTTAAATTTACTTCCTCCTTTGAGATACGACCTTGGTCAGCCATTTTTCTGCACCTAAGCACACAACAAACCATTAATCATTTTAGGGCGCCCACATAGTTCCTTTCAGGGGTATAGAAAGGTGGATTTTGGGTTAAATTCAAAGAGATAAAAAGGTTTAATGGACGCATGATTTTCCAAACTATGTGGCACCTCCTTCCAAAGGAAAAGGAGCCCACATGGTCTCTTAGGAAGGGATGTATACCCATGCAGTCAATCGTGTTCCCCATACAAACCTACTGGCCTTGTTGCATAGCCAGTTGTATGCATATTCGATATGTTTTGTGGCCTGGACAATCCCATAATCCAGGTTGCATGGTCTCCTTTGGGCTAGAAAATAGTTTCTACTAATCGTGCGCCAACCATGTGCCACCTGTTTTTGGGTCTAAAAACTCCATTTTTTTCAAAAACTCCTAGAAAAATCAACATAATAAATATAAGACCAAAATAAAAGATAAAAATTCCTCAAAATAAGATCACTAATTTGACATTTATAATAATAACAAGTCTTCTAGGATGTGGGTAAAGAAATAAAGATGGTATTTGGGAAGTTATTGGCTGAACCAATGGGTTTTTAAGTGTATAAAGAAGAGTATAGGAGGTTCTCTTTTATAAGGGATGATGAGTTCCATTCTTATAAATACCCTAAACTATTCAATAATAGGAAGTCACTATCAAAACAAGTACCTCAAAATTTGAAAAATAAAGTAGTGTAAGAGATATAAGGCTAATTAAAACCTCTAAAATTAAAAATATACTTGTTTAAAATATATTATCCTT
The DNA here is from genome assembly GCA_963277665.1 of Viscum album. Taxonomy (NCBI): domain Eukaryota; kingdom Viridiplantae; phylum Streptophyta; class Magnoliopsida; order Santalales; family Viscaceae; genus Viscum; species Viscum album. The sequence goes on along the minus strand of OY728163.1, from coordinate 201,257,438 downwards.
TTTACCTATAAGGTTAATCACTTTTTCCATTTTAATTTCTTTACAATAGAAACTATGTTTTTTACCATTTTTACTATTCATTATGACCAAAAATAAACTTTTTCTTATTATATATGATCAATTATGTTATGTAAAAATATGGAATTCATTTTATCAAATTCTAATCACATAATCTGTATAATTTAATTCAAAATAAAAATAGCAAGCGTAACGAAAAGCGTTTTTCTGGAAAATGAATTTTTCAAGGAGAGGATGAACTTATATTAAATTTTTGAATAAAAAAATTATTATATGATTTTAAATTCAAAAATATTGATATCTAATATATAAATATCATTTAAATCATTCCTTGTTGTGGTTTATTTTAATTAATTAAAATGGATGAACATTATTCACTTTAAAATAGTTTTCTTAAAAAATGTGTTTTTAAGCCTAGGAATAAACTAATACTAAAATATAGTATATATATGATTTAAATGAAATTAATGGGATGGGATATTAAAAAAATAATTATTATTTTATTTTGAATTAAAAATAAAAAAATAAGGGACTTACGAATTTCTTAATTTATTAAAAAGGAAAAAAAATTACAAAAAAATAGTATTTTTCACTATTCCAAGAAAATTTAATATTTTCCAAAAAATCAAAATATTTCACCAAAATTTAATTTTGAGATGATAATTTCAAAAACAATTTTCATTTTACAAAATAAATTTTATAAAATTGTCAAAAATAATTATAATCTTTTCTCACATAAAGCAGTAAAAATCATTTTTTAAGAAAATGAATTTTTGAAGCATAAAATGACTTTACTGAAATTTGAGTAATTATTATTATGAATTAATAAATAAATTTAGTTTATATAAAACCTTCAATAATATTTTTAATAATATATTTATTCCTATTCATACAACCAATTTTAACAGCTTTCTTATAACAATCATGTTTAAATAATAATATTTAGTAGTACGTCATGGGTTATTTAATATCAGTATTGTGTGTTGTATAAGATATTGGAAATATTGTTATTTTAATATACTTGAGTTTTAAATTATACTCCCTTAAATAAATTTATTCCTCAAAATTGGAACTGCGGCTAATTTTTACATTTTAAAAAAACAATTGTGTGAACCCACGTCATAAAAAGTGTTCATAAAACATCCTCTTAAAAGAGGAGAAGGGAAATATGAAGCCCATCTAGAATAACACATAAATAGGTTTCCAAGTTAGAGAAAATTAGTGGGACATGAAAATATTTACCTCTAATAAAAGGTTAAAGAATTATGGATAGTGATAAAGATCATTTATCATAAGAAAGTGAATGATCAATAGAATGTTAATAGAAATAAAACCATAAATATATAATAAGTTAAAAGAGTATTGATTCATCATAAATGAAATGGGATAAATTTCTTTGTCTCAATATCCTTTTACTAGAGTTGAGGTATTATTTTACAATTAATATATAGAAAAATAAAAAATATACTTACTTGAAATCTTTTTGTTTAATATTCACAATTTTATCATTTGCTTTTGCTTCGATCACTTTCCACCTTACCTATTACTCTATGGAATAAATATCCAATATGAGTTTTTTTATACTTAAAGAAATAAAACTAACATTTAATATATCATAATATCTATAAAAGAGTAAAAATATTCTCCTAATAACATTATTAAAACCAAAATGGTTAGCACAAGGTTATACAAAAACCAAAATTAATATGAATATATTAATCTTAAAAATTCAAAAATATAATAAATGTTTTAATATAGATGATTCCTTAAATAAATAACCCTATATCCAAAATAACCTAAACTTTAAAGAAGGTTTTAACCTCAAAGGTTATGTCATTCCCCTCAACTTACATAACCAAATATATAATAGCTTTCTTCTTAAAGAATTATTTACATTAAATCTAAAGGTTATATATATCCAAACTCAATAAAATGTTTCCCAAAATATCATTAATCTCCTCAAAATCTTATAAAATCAAATATATTTGATCCTATAATATGATTCATAAAATCAACATAATATTTATCCACCAAATCATTTAATTAAAAACAATGGCATACTAACCAGTTCATCATATTGACCAATGGTAGGCACTCCACCCTTATCACCCTTCAGTTATGGGTTCAAGACCCATAAACTTGCCAAATGTGATAGGTTTCCACCCAGTATGCAGGTTTTCCTTGTTATAAATCCATATTTATATAATTACTATATCTTTCTCAAAAATATAATTAACTTCTTCAAAATAACATTAATCATCAAATAAGTTTTTAATAACTCGATTCTTCTATAAAACATGATTTTCCTCATAAAATAAAATATTTATAATTGACTATACTTAAATTAACCTAAAGTTTTTATCAAAGATTTTATATATTTAATCATGTTTTTTCTATAAAATATCACCTTACCATTAAATGACCATTCTAGGTCATTAGTGCCATTCAACATATTCTTAAAAATCCTTTGTTTTCGACACTATCGTCAGGGCACACGCATCCTTCTATGAGGAGGACGCGCGGATTATTGCCCGGCATTCCCGCTTTCCAAAGGCAGGCGGCATTCGCTCCATATTCAGGGATGTATGCTCCTTGATCGAAACCGGGATGATGGGATGTCGGTTCTTCCTTCCGTGGATTCCTCCTCGGAACTCGTCACCTAGTCCGGGTCTCCCTCATAGATTTAAGACGTATTCGTGAATCTCATTCCTAGTTACATATCTTCATGGACACCAATTAATTACGCTGCTTCCATCGAGATGCTCCAAGGGGTCTGGTCGGGGAAGAAGCCTTCAGTTAGGAGAATGGTCACACTGAGGTATCGTTGGCGTGTCGTGACACTGGGGGATTGGTATATTTGTCTTCTGTCCCTTATTATAGAGCTTCTTGAAGGCACAGGAGCCTGAGGCGTCCCACATCAAACGCGGGGAATTGTATGCCATATGCATGTATCTGAGGTTTTCCTCAGCTTCCCATGTTTAACACGGGGTATGCTGCGAGTTTAACATCTAGGGGAGATGGATCAGACTGATCGGAACACCGAGAGTGGATCAGATTGAAGAACCCCCTAGGGGGAACACCGATGTCAGGGCCAGCACATGGGCGGCTTCCCGGATAATGTGGAGTGGTGTTAAGTGGCATGATCCTGCCGGGATGTGGCGGCCCGGGTAAGAATCAGTATGGGTGACGAAGTGAAGATGGGCTTACGCTCGGAGGTGACCCATAATAGTGGACATGGGACTTACAATATGATGTAGCCCATGATGGTATGGGGATTACGCTCTGAGGTGGCCCAAGGTTGGTATGGAATGGGTATTATGCTCTGAAGCTTCCCATAATGGTTGGTGAACCGATGTGAAGAGGTCGGAACGACCAAGTGGCGGGCTTGAACCTCATGGAGGCTTCCTATGTATCCCCGTGGTAGGGAATCAATGTACACGTAGTTCAGGATGGATTGGGGCTTACAGAAAGGTGTTGCTCGTGTGCCGCTATGAAGCGGCAATGGTGGATGGGGCTTACGCTCTGGGGTGTCCCATGGTGGTATGGGGATTACACTCTGAGGCGGACCATGGTGGTATGGAATGGGGCTTACGCTCTGAGGCGGACCATAATGGTAGGTGAACCGACGTGAAGAGGTCGGGAAGACCAGGTGGTGGGCTTGAACCATGTGGAGGCTTCCTATGTATCCTCGTGGCAGGGAATCAAAGTCCACGTAGTTTGGGGTGGATTGGGGCTTACGCAAGGGCGCTGCCTGTGTGCCACTGTGGAGTGGCAATGGTGGATGGGGCTTATGCTCTCGGGCATCCCATGCTGGTATGGGGATTATGCTATGAGGCATCCCATGGTGGTATGGAATGGGGATTATGATCTGAGGCATCCCAAAATGGTTGGTGAACCGACATGAAGAGGTCGTAATGACCGGGTTGTGGGCTTGAACCCCATGGAGCCTTCCTACGTATCCCCGTGGCAGGGAATCAAATTCCACGTAGTTCGGGATAGATTGGGGCTTACGCAAGGGTGTTACCCGTGTGCCTCTATGGAGAACCAATGGTGGATGGGGCTTACTATATGGGGTGGACCATGGTGGTATGGGTCTTATGCTCTGAGGTGGCCCATGTTGGTGTGGGGATTATTCTCTGAGGCGGCCCATGATAGTGAATGGATGGGGCTTACGCTCTGAGGCGGCCCATAGTGGTGGATCGATGGGAAGAGCTCAGAACGACTGGGTGGTTGGCTTGAACCATTTGGAGGCTTATTACGTATCCCCATGGTAGGGAATCAAAGTCCATGTAGTTCGGTTGGTACAGTTTAACGTTATGCGGGACGGTGGCACACAGTTTAACGTCCTGCTGGATGGGGGCATTTGGGGCTTACGCTCTGAGGCGGCCCATGGTGTTGGCGGACCGACGTGAAGGGGATGGAATTACCAAATGGTGGGCTTGAACCTCATGGAGGATTCCTATATATCCCCATGGCTGGGAATCAAAGTCCATGTAGTTCACTGGAGGCGGGGGTCAGGGTCGGTGCTCACTCTAAGCTCACGTGAGTCATACTCGGTGTGAGAAACAAGAGGTTGTAGGGACCCGACGATCACGTCATAAAGGGTGGGTCCATGAGAAGTGGAGAGGGGATTATGAATTGAGCATCCCATGGTGTCGGTGCTTACTCCAGGATGGAGGCCCGGGGTGTGACAAGGCGCAGAGGGAGAGGGATTTGGGACGGAGCAAAGGAGATGCCTCGTTCCCTATCACGCCCTCCACCGGCCTTGGCGGTGGGGAAGTACGGAGGTGCATGGGTGCTACCTTCCACAAGAGGGGCTAGGGGATTACACTAAGTTGGATTCCCTTCCCCCATGGACAAACGGCGCTTCGGGAAGGAGGATACCATTCCATGTGAGGAAGATTCCACTCCCGTGGAGACGAGTGGGCGTAAAGAATGTCTGAGCCGGGGGGGACCATGCGTGCGAGGCACGGGGCCGAATCATAGTTTAACGTCATTTGTTGAGGATGAGGTTCTTGGAAGTTTAATTTCATACAGCTCAGATGAGGTGGGTTCACTCCACACCACTAGGACTTACATAGCCGACACCCTCTACCCCTTATGGGAGGGAAGGCATCGGCAAGGCTGTGGTGAAGGGGGGCCGCATAGTGAACCAGCGAGGGGTCCACGTTAGCGTGGCTATGCGAAGAAGAAATAGTTGTTAGTGTGCCTATGTGATGAAGCATGAGGAAAAGCAATGCAATGGGAAACACCGCCCAAGGGAACTTGAGGTTACTTTGTACGATCCTAGAAGGTCGTACGGGAAAATAGCACATGGAATGCATGCTTGGTATGGAGGACATCTGGCACCTACGCAGGCAGGAACCTGGGGATTGCGTTCAAAGAAAAGGTTTGCGTGAAAAACACTGGGATGGCACATAATTGGGGTATAATAATTGCACACAACTATGGGGATTGTACACAAGGGATGTGAATTGCACGCGAGTGGAAAAGGACGAACCCTAAGGCAAGACCGCACCCAATGAAGGGATGGTGCACAATTGGGCCTTTTTGCACACAACGGAAGGAATTGCGTGAAAGGGAGGAACCCTGAAGGGCTTGGAATTCTATTTAATCCAGTGGGATTGCACAAAAAGGAGGATCCAGGGGCGAAGATGCGCAAAAAGAGTCAGTAGCAGAAGGCCATCTTGTGCGCGCAGAAGTCCTATTTCGCGCATGAGAGCTAATTCAAATTCTGCAACCCCAAAATAGAAGGGGTCTTCTTCTATTTATAGGCATCTGGTGTCGCTGAATCCAGGTGGTGCATGTAATTTTTCACTCTAGAGATGGCAGCGTGAAATGTTAACCGCACAGGAGCGGGCGCACAAATATTGTGCACCAGCACCGGGCACCTTTCTCGAATCCCAGAGTCCTTCCTCACGGCCTACATTTTTTCACGTGCATCCTCCTTTATTTTGCGCAACACATCAGGACCCTCTGGACCAGGCCTTTGGGTTTGAATATGAATTTTATTTGTCATTTCGACACTTCCATTAGCAATTACGGACTTTTCAGCATCTACAAATGCCCCCTCCCCCCTTGGAATTAGATCGGTGAGAGGTCCCAACGATCTGATTCCAAGGTAAATGCCAAAGTGTTGGACGTCGTGGGCCCTTTGCACGCAAAAAATGTTGCGGCGCACAAAACTTTGGCTCGGCGTGGAATCCGCTTTCTGCATGGCGTGGAACCCTGGCTTTGCCTATAAAAGGTTCCATGGGTCCGCTGATCCGTATGGAACCTTCTTGCGTGATAATCCTGGTGCTCTCATGGGAGGAATTTCCTTTGTGCCTGCGTGTAAAACACAATTTGGCAGTGCGCAATTCCTTCTGATTTTCGGTTGTATTCTACACGCAAACCCAGGATATTCCACGTCGGTCGCTCCAATTTCTCACTTAACTTCGGAATTTTGCGCAACCGATCTAGATTTTGCACAACCCATCCTGATTCTGCGTAGCTCATCCAGATTTTGTGCAACTCTCTCAAAGCACTTTTCCAAGAGAAGATGGTTGCAAAACAAGTCGATGAGGGGGAAGACACCGCTCGTAGAGTTGAAATGGCGGCGAACGAGGAGGTTTATGGCGCCATAGTGGTTGTTTCTAACAACCACACCTTGTTCAACCTGCTAAACCCTTCCCAAAAGGAGTATCCTTTGTCCAACAACCTTCCTCTATGGAACTTCGGCATCTTGGAGGAGGTTCCACTATCGGGCATTGAGGTTGACACACCGCGGTCAAGGGTGACCTGGGAGGATGACCTTCCCTGATACAATGTCACCAACAATGGTCCTCCTGCCAGAGAGGCCAGACACATGGAAGTTTATGTCCTGAACCCGAGGACTAGGACCATTGCTGGGGGTGATCCTATTGCAGAGAGTTCTCTGGCTCTCTACGCAAGCACATTCCGTCAGAGCATCATGGATGATACTAAGGGATGGCTGCAAGATTGGGACTTGTGGTCCGGAGGCAACTTCACCAGCGACTGGGCCTGGGAATACTAGGTTCTCCATACATGCGATAAATTCGGGGCCGAGATGCAGCACATTGGTCTGTTTGAGGCGGTCTGCACGTCACTGTTCCACTTCTACTACCAACCAGAGCTTGGGCCAGATCTGTTCACCCGGTGGTCCCCTAACACCAACACATTCCATCTTCACCATGGGGAAGTTGGTATTAGCCTCTGGGATGTCCACTACATCAGAGGTATCCCACTGGAGAGCTATAAATACGAAGAGTTCCTTCCCCCAATGAACACCTGGGAGGACAGATCACGGACCCCCATGTTGACATGGCACCTATTGGAGCTGGCCAAAGAGAGGATGATGGTTAAGGACTTCCTGAAGGATATTTCCTACAAGGACTAGTTTAGTCTGTTCCTGGAGAAGGACCTTGTGGTCAAGATGTCGGGACGAGGAAGGCAGTTCCCAACCCTGGCTCAGAGGAGCAAGGATGGATCATACTAGAGGATCCTGGAGACGGGGTAATACCAATCGTGGGGATACTACGTCATTGAGGCCCAGGACCCGAATGTCCGATATGACAGGTTCCTTGCCACCTTTTTGAGCGGGTGGCTCCATCCGGTGTGGGACGTAAGGATGGGAGTCAGTCCAGAAACCCTAGTGATGGCGGGCACCATGGCCGCCAACAAAAGGTTCAATTTTGGGGTCCCCATGTTGGCTAGGCTGTATGCCATTCTGGGATGCATCTCAAGAGGGGGGGTCGCCTCTGTGGGTGTGTGGCCCTTTCCAAATCTTCTACAACTGGGTGGTGGCTCATCTCGGTGGGTACACTTTCCCAAACATCATTCGTCCTCCGAGAAACGGCATGCGGCCATCTCTGCTAAACATTGTCATTTTTGTGCCGATGATGCTCAACAAGGAGGGGTTAAGGATCAGAATTGGTAACCACGCCAACTTTAACTTCAGTCCATTCCTCACCCCAATTGGCTAGATGGTAGAAAATGGGAAAGTCTTGCCGGAGCAGCAAGAATACTTCCAGATCATCCGAGGATGGGTGCTTGTGGCTCGGATTGACGGGAAGATCATCTGTGAGCCTTATGTGTCGCCCCAATTCGCCAAGCAGTTCGGGTGCCTCTAGCAAATGTCGAAGAGGGTATTCATGGATGTTTGGGAGGAGAGGAATCCCTTCTTCCTTATCCAGATGTGGTGAATGTTCACCACTTATGGATCTGGTGATGTCATTACCCTTCCTCCCACCGGGGTTGATGCTGGCCTATCAACTGAGTATGTCGAACACTGGGCTATAGTGTACCCTGAGGGGCTTTTGTGCAAGTGAGTTTGGAAACTCGAGACTACCCGTGTAGAAACTGGGCGATGAGAGAACAGGCAAGGTGCTGCTAGAAGGGGGACTAGGGGCGCGCCAGGCAGCGAGGCCTGCGTAGGCTGGGACCTCAGCAGCGGGGACATCACATGGTGGGACTAACGAACTTCCTGGGAAGTAGATAAGGTATCTGCTTCAACCTTCCCAGGATGCAATCTTCCCAGTGCTATGGTCATCCTGGTTAGCCTTGTGGCTGTCGATGAGCTTCGAAGCCCTCTGGAATAAGATAATGCAGGATGAGATCCATCTACCGGAAGTTGGGGTCATTCGGGTTACTGACAAAGTAAACTTCCATCGGTGACATGCATATCTAATGGCCATGGATACATATGCGCGCCAACGGGGTCGAGGTTTGGAGCCACCTTTCCTAGTGAAATTGATGCTCTTCCAAGAGCATGATCCAGAAATGATGTCGCCGGGAGAGGGTGACAGTGATGATGAGTCCAAGGGAGCGGAGGAAACATGAGAAGATGAAGGTGAAGGATAAGACGAAGGAGAAGTTGAATAAGAACTCGAAGGTGAGGGGTCGCAGAGGGTGGCCTACCAAGGGAGTCTCCAGGAGAGCGGTGAGATTGTCAGCTCTGATCTTGACATAACCGAGATACTCGAGGTATGTCTCTATCCTTATTCATCGTCCTTTATCCATTCTCTCCTGCAATTTCTAATCCATCTCTCTATCTAAATCAGGAGCATATAGGCGTCGATCAGGCGTCCCCAATAGAGGAAGGAGAAGAGGTGCTGGTGGGATAGGGTGGGGCTCCACGCCCGTTATCGAACTGACAAGCGCTGAGGGATCTCCTGCCACGATAGCTCCTGTAGTGCCTAGAACACTATAGGCCGACTTTCTGGGTTCCTGTAAGTCCCCTACTTTTCTACCATTTATTACTGTCAGAGAAATAAACTAATCAGGATGCTCCCGGTGCAGGGATCTTGGAATTGGAGGCTCGTTGGGCTGCTGAGCCCGAGCCGTCCATGAGTGGACTAGTGGCAGACGTACCGCCTCCTCCAGAACATACTTCCCAAACTGGGTTGACCCCTAACAATGGTAAGAAGGGGGCGGCGGACACCAGTGATGTTGTCATTGGAGCGGGGCCAGAAGCAGACGAAGGCACCACCACTGTCAGGGCAAGAGAGGAGGGTCATCCAGACATCAAGGATCCCATTCCTCAAGAAGGCATCCCTAAGGAAGATCCTACTGCTGACTTGTTTGCTACCTTTTCTATATACCGACCCGCTGATCTCGAAGAAATAGATGATTCGGATTCGGAATTAGCTGAGGAGATCCAGATGACATGGAACAAAGGGTGTAAATTCATTCAGCGCTTTCTCAGGCAGCCTCAGACGGATTTGCTGAGGTGGATGGGATCGCTCCAAACCTGGATACATTTCCTATGTTTCAGAGGGGCTGACGCTCAACACCTTCATCTGACGTTCCATGATTACATGGCCGAGAAGATACGTGAGAGCAATCGTCGCACCGAAGTTGCCCTGTGTCGAGAAAGATTGGTGAGCACCCGAACATTCCTGAGGGCGGAGCAGAATGTCTGATGCCTCGAAGGGAAGACAGCAGAGAAGGAGACCTTCATCGCAACATTCTATGATCTCGTTGAGCAACTAACAGCCCAGCTAGCTAACTCCCAAGAATAGCTGATAGAGGCGAGTCACCAAATGACCGTACTTCAAACTGAACAGGCCCAGGAACAAGCTAGGGTTGAAGAACTACTCTTTATGGCTGTTGATGAATAGAGAGTCTTTAGGGAGCGAGAATTAGTCTTGGAGGATACTATCCAAAGGGTAGCGGGGTTGGAAAGATCAATCCAAAATGATGATCCTTAAGGGGCCTGTTTTGGCCACCTCATGAACCCCCTTGTTTTTTTTTCTTTTACTACTCACCATTTCGAACCAATGTATGGATGAATCTATTTATCTATACCTTTGGTTTATTACGCTCAACCATAATCCCAAAATAAATAACAATTCACCCCTGAGCTCATGTGGGTCGTTCCCAATGTGAGGAATACAGGATGCTCGTGTTATCATTTAGTCTGACCGTGGGGCGTCAACCAAGCTTCAGGCATCCGAAATCGAGCACGGATTTCTGAGGAGAGGAGGGAGGTCCAATCGAAGGGAGGGGACCTCAGACCGATCGATGTATCGTCTCCTCAATGTTATCAAATTCACAAGTGGGGAAATTTCGGGGGAATTGAAATCAATCTGAACATAGGGAGATGAAAAAGTTTAATCATGTTACCCACATACGGAACACCATGGGAGGGGCGTAACAATGGAGGATAGCTGTTAACCGTGGCAGAAACACAACATCCATATTGCATTGGCCTGAAATGGGGATAACAAATGAGGGCTGACCGCTGACCATGTTCGCAACACGGGGACTAACTCAAATATCGTCGATCAGTCTTCCGAAACATTGGCCCAGGACAGCAGGCAGACCATAGGTCAATCATCCATATTGTTACAACAGGCGGACCAAAGGTCTATCATCCGTATTATTATAGCAGGTGGACCATAGGTTGAGCATCCATACTATTAGGGGGTCTCATCAAACATGATCAATCTTCCGGAACGTTGGCCCAGGACAGCAGGCGGACCATGGGTCAATCATCCATACTATTACTACAGGTGGACCAAAGGTGTATCATCTGTATTGTTACAGCAGGCGGACCATAGGTCGAGCATCCATACAGTTAGGAGGTCCCATAAAACATGAAAGAGGATGAAGATCTGAATAGAGGGAAATACGAAGCATGGAAAGTGAAATGTTGGTTTGTTCAAACTGAATCCAACACTCCCCAAATTACGCCACCGTGGTGAAGGCGCATTAGGAAGATGTATTAATCTGGTCATGGATCATCCCTAATTTTAGACAGGACCTCTCTGGTGAGAGAACAGTCACTTCCCAACATCACTATGGGACATCGCGAACTTATTCGGGGTAGATGTTGCAGCTACACCATTCCCCAAAAAGTCAGGACAAGGGGCCGGTGGTGAGGAGGGGTGGGATTTGGTTTTCCCTGGGGCTGGACCCAAGATGAAATTTATGGGCGTTCCTACGTATCTCATGCGGATGAGAATCAATCCACACGTAGTTCTAGAAAGGGTCTTAGTTTAAATTCTTATAACTCGGACCCAGGATTAGTGAGGAGGATGGGATATGCATGGTAAGGTGATTACAAAACCCGACGTGAATGAGGATGAGGTCCTGCTTACCATGCGTTCTGTGGAAGAGTGTTCTAGTCAAGGGACTGATCACAAAATTCAGGCTAGGCCCGTGGGGAAGTACCCTGGCACTCCTACGTATCCCATAAGGATGGAAATCAAGCCATACGTAGTTCTTGAGGGCGCCTTTTAACTTCGTGCAAGACAGGAAACAGGAGGGCTAATTCTTATAATAGGGTGCACGTGGTGTGGCTATTACAAACCCGCTGTGAATGAGAACATAATCCCATACCATGCCACATGGTCCCGTAGTCAAGGTCCCTAAGGTGGGACAGACACGATAAATTAGAAGACCTCAAGTTGTACCTAAAGATAAGAGGTCTGGGCGTTCCTATGTATCTCATAAGGATGGAAATCAAGCCATACGTAGTTCTTGAAGGTGGAAAAGAATAGGAAGGTACTTGTACCAAGGATGAAAGGGGCATGCAGGTCTATCCCTCGCACCAAAAGAAGTGAAATTTGATTTATCTTGTTTTTCCTTGAAATTGAATGGTTTTTCTTTTGTGGAGTGACCGGCCTAGGGTAGAAATTCCTGGCATCGTCACAATAATCAAGCCGTATACAGGCATTGACAAATGGCATGGTAAATGACCAATAGCCAATGTGATTCCCTCTACAGAGAGATCATCACAATGGAGTGTCATTTTTCTTCGTGCAACTAGGACGATATCATCACAGTTTATGGTCATGTGGTAGGACCAACCAGAACAGTTTAAGGTCATATGGATTGGACTCAGGGGGGGGGATGCACGTGATGCGATAAAGCATACCCGATGATGATGACATAATCCCACACCACACCATGTGGTCTCGTGAGAGGAGCCTTGAGCCAAGGGGTCAGTGAGGGTTTAAAGATCAAGGGGCAAGAGACACTAGCTTCCAGCTGAGCTGGGCCCAAAATGCAATGTCTGGGCGACTCCCCATATATCGTGGGGATGATGTTCAAGCTATTCCTAGTCCTTAGAGAAAACTCAAGCCTATAGTCTTAGCGCTTGGATCGCGGGATCCCCAAGTGATACTTTAACGCAGCTTTGTCTTCCTGACGTGTGGAAGTGCACTGAGGGTTAGTGTAAGGAGTGTTGATATTCCACCTTGACATGATGGGGTGGAACATAATTTGAATCATGCAATGAATATTCAAGGCCTGAACGAGTCGACATGACAATAGAGGATTACTGCTGACCATGTTCGCAACACAGCATCCTGTCGTGTTAGCCTGAAACAGGGACAAACAAATGAGCCTCAACTATTGACCATGTTTGCAACACGGAATTTGTATCAATTTGTTGTCTGAAACCCTCGAGGGCGTTGGCCTATGATGGTAGGAGATCCCTTACACATTGTATCCAGGGCGTTCTTGTGGATCCCTCCAGGTGTGAAAGATAATGGGGGGGGTGAAGGGGAGCACGAAGCTTGACAAGTGGAAGAAACTTCCCTAAGTTGAATCTGACACTCCAGGTCCTAGAACAGAGTACTCTGAACACATTAGCGGACCACTGAAAAGGGTCGAAGGGCTCAGTTTGAGAGCGGCCAAAAGATGGCAGATTCCCAGGAGAAGGGGGCATGGTGCCAAAAACCCTATACCACACCTATATATCCCCCTGTGGAGAGGGATAGGCCAAGAGACCGAGGTGACAGGGAGATCGTGGGATCTCTCAAGAGACAGGGCTGGACCTGAAATCTAGGTGTTCAGGAGGTCCTATGTATCCCATAAAGATGGGAATCAATCCACACTTAGTTCTAGAAGCACAGTTTAACGTCATGTAGAATGATTAGAGGCATTTCATATAGGAATGCATACAACACGGTGAGTAATCCAATGAGGATGAGGGCATAACCCCACACTCCACCGTACCCTCCGGGTAAGAACTTGGGATAAAGGGCCTGAGGCTGGGCCTCGTTCAGGAAGGCATGACCAACTTGCAGTTTAACGTCTTGTAGTGAGGACGGGAAGAGGAAGAGGACACCTTAAATAAGGGCGGTATACAGTGCGGTGACTAAACCGACGTAAATGAGGACATAGTCCCACACCACACCATACAATCCCGTAGGAGAGAGCCCTGGATGGGGGGCCCGAGGCTGGGCCTCGGTCAGGGAGGCCTGACTGGCTTGTATTTTAACGTCATGTAGGACGAGCGTGCAGTTTAGGGTCATACCGGACCATGGGCTAGTTTAAGGTCATGGGGGACCGTAGGGGCCCACATGCTGGGCCAAATTCATTTTAAGGTTGTGCTGGACCAGATTCAGTTTAGGGTCATGCGGGATCGCGGGAGGATCTTAGTTTAAGATCTTAGAACACAGACCAGAAAAACCTGGGGCTGGACCCAAGACGAAATTTCTGGGTATTCCTGCATATCTCATGAGGATGAGAATCAAGCCATATGCAGTTCTGGAGGGTCTTAGTTTAAATTCTTAGAGCTCAGACCAAGGATTCAGTAAAAATATTGTTTGAGGAACCTAGCGTTGGTGGGAGGAGTTATACGCTCACCATCCATGGTCACCAGGGAGTATTCACCATTGGGATAGACCTTATGTACAATGAAAGGTCCCTTCCATTTGGGCTCCAACTTGGGTGGTTTCCTACCGGGGATCATTGGAGCCCTGAGGGCCAGTATCAGGTCACCTTACAGGAAGGATCGGAGGCAAACATTCTTATTGAAAGCTCGATCCATCCTACTCTGATGCCTTTCCAGGTTGTGCAAAGCATGAAGCCTATTCTCGTCCAGCGATTCCAATTCAGCTAGAAAGATTTCGGAAACTCTATCTGGCCCTTGCTGGTCGTAGACCACTATGTACAATGAGGGAAACTGAATCTCGACGGCCAGGATGGCCTTAGCTCCATACACCAGGGAATACGGGGTCACCTGGGTGGAATTATGAGTTGACGTCCGATAAGCCCAGAGGGCATTGGGGAGTTTATCTCGCCAACTCTTCTTGTTCTGACCAACCATTTTTTGCGGAATGTTAGAGATGGTTTTGTTAAACACCTCGATCTGTCCATTCGTCTGCGCATGATAGAAGGTGGTATGGTTAGAGCAAATGGTGTACTTGGCGTACAATTTCTTCATCTCGGCTGCTCGGAAGTTAGAGTCTTTATCAGTGAGAATAGAGTGAGGTACTCTAAATTGATAGATGATTTTGTAACTCATGAAGTCGGCGATAGAACAGGATTTGAATTCCTTTAGCGGAATTACCTACGCCCACTTGGAAAAGAAATCTGTAGCGGTCAGAATGAACTGGCATTGGCGGGTCGTTGCTGGTGGGTAGGGTCCCACGACATCCAACCCCTAGACTGCAAAGGGCCAAGAATACATGGTAGTGTGGAGAGTCTCCAGTGGCTGATGCATGAAGTTAGCATGAACATGGCATGCATGGAACCTCCTGGAAAAATCGATGCAGTCATGGATCATTAAGGGCCAGAAGTACCCCAGCCTCCAAATCTGGTGAGACAACTTTGACCCAGCCTGATGGGTGCCACATGAACCTCTTGCATGACCTGTGAAATCTCGACTCCTTGAAGGCAACAGAGGATAATACCATCAAATCCGCATTTGTAAAGGATCTTCTCAAGGCTGGGACCGCTCTGAAGGGTGAACTTTAGTGCACGACATCGGACTCACACGCGCTCTGCCCGGTTTGACGGAAGATTACTGTGTTGGAGGTATTCAGCCAAGGGTGTCCTCCAATCAAGAAATATTTCAATCACCACATTTGAAGTACTCGGGGCTCCTGACAAAGGGGAGCCAGTGGTAAGATGGTTTACCCGTGGGCCACGATCGCCCTTCGGGGTAACGGGAGTGATGACTCTCTGGTGCACCACGTTGATAATCAGGTCATCATGTTTGTGCTCTGCAAATGACGCGACCAAGCTATCCAAAGCATCTACTCGACTGTTCTGTGACTGGGGAATATGAACGACCATCATCGAAGAAGGGAACTGGTCCATTAGATGGTGGTTGCACTCCAACAATGGTACGAGTTCTGGATTTCTGACAACATTGTCACCATTGACCTGCTTGATGACCAGCTCGAAATCTCCCTACACATGCAGATGGGGCACATCGATCTCAAGGTCCAGCTCGAGGCCAGTAATGAGGGAATTATACTCTGCCTCGTTGTTGGTGCAGCCCTCTGACAATAGGAATGAGTATGGCAGAACGGCCTGCTCCGAGGTGATGAAGACGATACCCAGGCCCAGTCTGTTGAGCCTAGGATCATTGAGTCTCCTACCGGTGGGGCTCCGGGAAGCACCTTCAAAGTACATCTTCCAGCATGGGAAAACATGATCGACTGAAAGGATTTCCTCATCAGGAAAACCTAGGTCCAGTGGCTGATCCGCGGAGGTTGGGTGGGAATCTAGAAAGTCTGCCAATGCCTGTCCTTTGATAGCCTTCTGAGGCACGAACCAGATGTCGAACTACTGGAGGATCACCACCCACCGTGTTAGTCTGCAAGTCAACATAGGTTGGTTCAGGATGTACTTCAACGGGTCTACCCGAGAGACCAGTTGTACCTTATGGTGCTGTAAGTAGTGCCTCAATTTTTATATGGAAAACACGAGCGCCAGACGTCTCTTCTCGATGGGAGAATATCTAATTTCTGTATCGAGGAGCATGTGGCTGAGGTAGTAGAGGTTGTTCTTTGTTCCCTCGTTGTTATTTTGGGCAAGAAGTGCGCCAAGGGACCATTCTAGGGCGGTCACGTAAAGGACCAGCAGCTTTCTAGAGATGGGTGGCATCAAGACCGGAGGTTGGAGAAAATATTTCTTGATTTCCTCAAAGGCGGTCTGACACTCTTCATCCCATTCATAGGTGGAACCTTTCTTCATGATCCGGGAAAAGGGCTTACACTTTCCATCCAGATTTGCAATGAATCGGCGTATGTAGGCTAAGTGGACTTGGAGACCTCGAAGCTCCCGAATGTTACTCGGCGGAGGTATCTGGTTGATGGAATTGATCTTCTATGACTCTATATCAATGCCTCGGTATCTGATGACAAATCCAAGGAACTTACCGGAGGTGACCCTGAAGGCACACTTCAACAGGTTCATCTTCAGGTGGTGGGAACAGAGGAATCTGAACACTTCTTCAAGGTCCTTTAGATGGTTCTCGTTCTGGCATGATTTGACCACCAGATCATCCACGTAGCATTCCACCAACATTCCCAGAATCGGATTGAATATGTGATGCATGGCCCGCTGATAGGTGTCACCTGTATTCTTCAGGCCGAAGGGCATAACCCGATAACAGAAAGTACCTTGGGGAACCCTAAAGGAAGTGGACTCCTCATCCTCGGGATCCATCCTGATCTGGTTGTACCCAGAATACCCATCCATGATGAAGAGGCCTTAGAACCCTTCTGTGGCATCAATCAACAATTCTGTCACTGGAAGGGGAAAATCATCCTTCGGACAGTGGCGATTGAGATCACGGAAGTCGATACAGACACGGATCTGTCTCTTTTTCTTCCCGACTGGCACAATGTTGGCTAGCCACTTGGGGTACTGGAATTCCTTAACGAAATTGACTTTGATAACCTTGTCAAATTTGGCCTCAACCATGGCTTCATGAGAAGGGTGCATCTTTCTAGGAGGCTGCTTGAACACATGATGGTTTGTAGGGAGACTAAGGTAGTGGACAGCTACCTGAGGATCTAGTCCTGACATCTCATCATAACTCCAAGTGAACACATCATGATGTTCTTTGAGGAATTCCACATACCGTTGCTGCTCCTCGGTGGGCATGGCGGTGCTGACCAGCGTGGGTCTCAGGTCCGGCTCGCTACCAAGGTTCACCTGTACCAACTCGTCGACTATGGTGCAGACACCCTCCTCAAAGGTGGGGGGAGCATATTCAATGTCCTCCTCTCCACTTTTGGAGGGATCATCCGTGGGGGGAACTGATTCTGAGCTATCAAACCCTGATGGGAAGCTGGTGCCAGCTTGGGCGGTAGTGGACATCTTATCCAGAGACTCATGCACCACATAGACCATAGCGATGAAGGCAGTCGATCCAATGCCATCTGGTCTTTGGCCCAAGGGGCCATGCTTGATGACATCAAAGTAGTATTGGCACATTGGCTTGATCCGGTCAATTCCAGACCATCAGAAGAGACATGGATGACATACCACGGTTGCCATGAGCCTGACATCTTGATACCATACAGGGGTAGGAGGTTCTGGGATCACCCGAGCCTGGTTGGTGTAGGAGTACGAGATGATTTCTCGACGTCGCTTGGACTTGGTAATATGCCTTCCCCTTGCACCTGAAACAACAAAGCACTACCCCATGTTGGGGGTGGTTGCCTCCAACTGATAGATCAGGAAGACGTAAGCGTCATTCAGACCTGCCCAGGGATCACTTGTGACAGTGGCGGGCTCAAACTCGCCTACCAGAATCTGTTTATCCTTTCTCTTTTAATAGTTTGCATCCAGATAATGGGCTTCACAAGAGGCAAAAGGAGATACACCTCCTTGGAGCATTCCCACTCGACCATCAAGGGAGTATTTTACACATTGGTGATACAATGAGGGGACTGTCACGTGAAGGTGGACCCACGACCTTCCCATAAATGTGTTGTAGGCGGTGTCCTGGAAGAAAACCATGAATTCGGTGTTGGAATTTAGGCCACCGAACTGGGTATTCAGGTGGATCTTTCCGATTGGAGTTTGCTCGGTCCTGTCAAATCCTTGGATTCTGATATTGGAGGGAGTTAGATCATCCTCAAACAACCACAGCTTCCACAGTGTCCGAGTCGGGATTAGGTTAATCCCAGAACCTGTGTCAACATGACAGCGGTGAACTTCCACGCGATTGAACTGGCCAGTGATGTAAAACAGGCGAATGTGCCCCTGTATGGGAGGGTCTTCATCTTCACTGGAGAATGGGATAACTGCCTGGAATTCAGAGCTCTCAATTGCCTCGATGTGGAAGGATTCTACAGCTTCTACCTCTGTCTCAAACTGGAGGGGACTCCTTAGGGCCTCAGTGAGCACCTCACGCATTTCAGACGATAGGAGAATATCCTCAATTATAGAAATCCTCACTAGAATTCCAGAGAGGTTCTTCATAACATCATACTTTTGGGCCAGATGCGAGCTTCTTCTTATAGGAGGCTGCTCTACACTCGGAGGTATGACGGGCCCTGCTGGCTAAGCTGGCGGCCTACTGGTATTAGGCATATCTCGCCGTTCACTAGAGGAAGCCTAGAGAGTGGCTTCTGGATGAGGACCGGAAGGCTGGGATCAGCTGGTGGCAGGGAAAAGCTGGTCGCGGCATAACCGAGGTGGTTCCGCCTGATCCAGCAACACAAATAGAGGTGGAGGTAGACCTGTCGACACCAGATGAAGGGGCCGCGTGTGCTGAGTTCTGTATTGGGCCTGCTGTCTGGTCTCAGCAGCATGAACGGCCTGGTTGGAGGTTCTAACTATCGTGCCCCGGTGATTCATGTAACCACGGCTCCAACGATGTTGTCGATGGATGGGGACATTGGGAAGGTCCACTTGGTGTTCCTCATTTTCGGGAGTCAAAAAATGGATTTACCAACTCTACAGTGTTAACCAGAGTGTACCCCAGACTGTAACTTGAGGAGTCCTCCACTACTGGGCAGATTCTCGGAGGGATCCCCGTTTTTGGGGGCATAAAGTCTCCAAGAGTGCGGGACGATGATGGTATCGGCAGGGCACATTCTTTCTTCTTGCACCGTCGTTGCTTGCTCTTCTGGGAAGAGGATGGCTGAGATGACGATGTCGAAGTAGTAACCGCATCCTCTGAAGGATCTGGATGATTCAAGCATTCCTAGATGATTCCATGGGCAAGGGAGACCATCTTGCGGGTCATCCAATCATTATACTTTTGGGATCGATGGTCGGAAACCTGATTTCATTCATCCTCATCGCTGCTACTGCCATCTGATCTCACAAATACACTTGCCACTTGTGTCGGGGCTGGGCCCGACCTGACTATATTGTTTTCAATCTAGTCTTGGATCCAGTACTTGAACATGTAGCATCCCTGGATGGTGTGCCCCAGGGTCCGGTGATAAGGGAAGTAGTTGGGGTGATCAGTGAGATGCGACTCCTCTCGCTTTCGACACTCAAGCAACCACACGATTCTCTGCTCTAAGGAACTGCAGATGTTACCGGGGACCTGAGCCTCGTTAAATGAGTAGGGATGATTCCTTCTATCTGGAAAAGTGGCTCTAGGAGTCTGACCCTAATAGGGGGCCGGAGGAGCATGCTGAGGAGGCTGAACCTGATTATGTCTCCTAGGAGGTGGCGATGTGTTACACGGGGGCGCTTGCTGATTTTGAGGCAGTCACTGCTGGGCAGGAAGTTGCGCCCGTGGGGGCGGTCCCCTATGGGGCTGCAGAGCTGGCCTCACTGGTATTAATTCTAACTGCCTGGGGGCCTCTATCTGGACCACATCATCGGGCTCGGCTCTGGAATCTCTCCTTGCAGGGATTATAGGAGGCAGTGGGTGTGCCTGACTAGCCTATTACAGGGCTTCTTCGAGGCGTTGAGCCTTGTCTGAGAAGTCCTGGAACCCTCCAGGGTAATTCTGAGTGATCATAGATGGAACCATATCTCCCTTGACATTCCCTATGCACATTTTCAGTAACTAATCCTGAGTTAGTGGCATGTCAGGAGAGTATGTGAGCCCCTGCCACCAGGCGATGAAGTCTGTGATTCGCTCATCGAGCCTTTGCTTGCACCTGAAGAGGTCTGCGATGTTCGTCTTCTGGGTTGTGGAACTAAACTGGTAGATGAATTGCCTTCTAAGATCCTCCCATCTAGTTACAGATCTGACAGGGAGCTGGTTTTACCAGACGAATGCTGACCCCTCTAGTGTTTGAACAAAACAACAGAGCTTGGCGGCCTCCTACTGCGCTGGAGTCCCTAACATAGGCCCACACCTCGAGTTGAAGTGGGTCAGGTGTTTTGGCGAGTCTCCTGTCCCGTTAAAGGGGGAGAAAGTGGGATTTCCAAATCCCAGAGGTGCTGGCATATCATCCACCCATGCTGGGTATGGCTTGCTATCTGGTGGGATCGCCACCTGTCGAGTTTCCAAAGCCTCTAAGCGGGCGATGAGTGCCACCATCGGATTTTTTGGACGTGGATTTCTGTCCTGATGGGGATCCCTAACCACAAGCGTATATACCGGGCTCTTCAATCTGGTAGACAAGCTCAGCAGCTCATGGGGCAGCAGGTGGAGCGACCCTTGGGGCAGTGGGAGGAACCTGAGTGGGGGTCTCTTGGGTGATCATGTCGTCCAGGAGGGTTTGGAAAAACATATCGCACCCTCTTTACATGAGATCAATCCTCTCCTCTTTCAGCGAATATGGCATGATTGAGGTTTCCTGGGAGAATCTCCCTGAGGGGTAGTTGTTCCTGCCCCTGCTGCCCTGGATGAGGATTACCATAGTCGGGATGTCGCTCTGTAATGCGTTCAACCAGAAGCTCATCGACCAACCTCTTCTTCTCAGAAATTTGTTGACACAACATGGCTATCTCGAGATCTTCCACCGCCTTCTGCACTGAGGCAGATGGGTCTGAGAGCTTGACATCCCCAATGTGCTCTTTACCCATGTCGATATTCTTGCTCAGTGTTAACGCCTCAGTGGGTGCGGGGAGACCTAGGAGGTTCCTCTGTTGACGATTAACCCTCCTTGATGGGTCCAGTAGCGGCTTGTCCTCAATGGGTGAGTCCCCATCATGAAGTTCCAGATTGTTCCCTTCTCCTGACAGATCGGCCATGTTGGCTGTCGTTATCCTCGGGGGCATTTCCTCAGAGCCGCTGAGGGAGTCGGGATGCCGGAAAATCATTACAAAAAGAAGGGCAGCGTACTGCCCCATCCATGGACATGTGCGTGGGGAGTGTCCTCCTTTATAACTTTGCAGAGTACTTGAAAACTCTGAACGTATTGTTGTTGGAGGGACCTGTGATGGCCAAGTGACTCAATGCGCCGAACTGTGGGGAGCGTGGCCAGGTTGAACTAACGACATTGCTCACCGATATCCTCGAGGTGTGCTTGACTCTAGGGGTAAGGCACTTGTGGATGGAGAAGACGGGAGTGATTCACCTAGAGGGTCTGGCGGAAACATTCAAGCTCTCCCTGGGTGAGCGATTCTGGTGTATCAAAATCCGACCCTGCGACCGGCCAAAACTTCTTGGGGAAGTGGCATGCTACGAGGATGGTCCAGAAGATACATGTCTCAGGTTCAGAATCTGGACCTTGATAGCCCTGCTCATCAACTGGGAGTGGTTGGGGAACTCTCAGTGGTGTCGAGGTAGGCCACTGGGCCGGTGGGATGGCCGTCAGAGAATGCAGCGAGCAGGCCGATTGGCCGTCGAATCCTAAGTCGTCCTCCAAGGGTTACAGTGTCCTGGCTGCCACATCACGATAGGATGGGCCAACGAATGGGCCTCCTGTCAGAATGTAGGTGCTTTCTTCAGGTGTGATACGACATAGATCTTCCGCCATCGAACCCCAAAAAAGGTCTTCGTCATCTGTGACAGAGGTGGAAGGTGCTTCCAGAGAGGCTGATGGTGACTGCACGTTTAATCCCTGGGGATACGCAAAGTCCTCATCCTCCTGGATATACCTTCAAATGGAGGTAGGGATCATATGGATCTCGCATTCGGGGAGTACGAGGCTGACGCATCACATCCCTATCCATGTCCTTGACTCAAAGGACTGGGGGGAAGACTCAATCGCTGAGTCGTACTCTGCCTCAGAGTCCGAGAAATGGACTGGTCTTATTTCCGTCCGGCTTTCCCTGGCATTTCTCTTATGGCGACGATGTCCCGCCTTTCTACCCCTGGGTGGCTCCTTGGGGCAAGACTGATTTGCGTCATGGATTCCTCTGGCCGCACTAGTGTTGGGGCAGAGAGGACTGAAGGCCGGGGTGTGAGGAGCACTGGGACATATGTCGAAAGGGACATAGGGAGGACCTCCGTGTTGGTGAGTGACTGAATATGCAACAGCTCCATACTCGCGGTCAGCGGTAGGGGAAGTGAACCCGTTTCTAGTGTAGTGAGCACTGGAAAGAGCCCCACTCGGAGCGTAGCCATCACGGGGAAACCCCTTACTTGCGGCGAGGGTGGTGCTAGGTAGGACTCTAGGCCGGGGTTGGAAGAAGGTAGGACCCATACCTTCCCAAATGGTGGCACGGAGTAGGACTTCACGCTGGATGGAACGACCATGAATCGGTCTGCGGTGGCCATTGCCTATGCCAGCGACCGATAGAGTCGACCCAACCTGCCCGTGGGGCGGTTGGGGCCTCAATCTGGGTCGGGCATGTAACTGCCCTTGCTCAGCGTGTGCGGGGGCTTGATGACAGGAGTCAGCGGTGGATCAGGTCAAGGTGGTTGCTGACGTTGATGCCCAGGGGCGAGCATCCTCTTCCGCTCGTGCCCGACACTGGCGTCAGGTCAGGTGGGTTGGAGCCGGTGGTGTGGGAACATGGATTGCCTGCTCTTCGGCTCGGGGGTCCAGGTAGCAGCATTGACGCGGCCTGGCGGGGGCCTTTGTCGTGAACCCCTAAAGCGGGTTTCCAATCAGTCGAAACCGGGCCTCCCCTACCTCATCGGCGTAGGGGAGGGAGGTGTCAAGGCGTTCCAAGGATAATCTCCCAAAATGGTTGAATGTCGGGGTGGGGAGTGGAGGATCCCTATGTGGCCCTCGAGGGCGGCGTTGGCGACGAGGCGCAGCTGCCTCGAGGTCCAAACGGTCCATGCCCCTATTGGGGATGACCCCTTATTCCTCGTACCTTCACATGAGGTCGGTGATCACTCTTCGTTGGATAATCTCTAATGTGGAGAGGGGGTGTGAGCGCCCAGCAGTCGCGACGATCAGAGTAGCTGTGGAAAAGGTGGAACCGCGTGGGGTGCTCGTGTCAGTACCGCCCCTACCCATGCGCCAGTGGGCAGGTGGCGATCGAGCTCCAGATGCAGCGATCTGATTTATGAAAGAAGGGAGATGAACCCATTAACACTAATAGAAAAATAAATCAACAAACATTATCCCTACGTCGTTCCATATTCCATGGTCGGTAAGAGGGATCCATGATGACAATGTCGCAGAATGGAGTGCTCAACGTCTTGACTGCCCCAACCCCTGGCGGGTTTCACATCCTGGTGATGGGTGCCCGGACCTCGCGACATGCTAATCTTCCGACACCCCAAGCACCACTAGTCTCCGTATTGAGGAGAAGACATTCACGTCGGGTTCACCATTTCTATTTCTAACACTTTCGTCGGGGCGCGTGAATCCGTCTGTGAGGAGGACGTGCAGCTTGTTGCCCCGTATTATTGCTTTCCAAAGGCGGGTGACATTCGCTCATTATTCAGGGATGTCTTCTCCTTGATCAAAACCGGGATGATGTGATGTCGGTTCTTCCTTCTGCGGATTCCTCCTCGGAACTCGTCACCTAGTCTGGGTCTCCCCTATATATTTAAGATGTATTCGTGAATCTTGTTCCTGGTTTCATATCTTCATGGACACCAGTTAATTATGTTGATTTCGTCGAGATGCTCCAAGGGGTCCGGTCAGGGCAGCAACCCTCGGTTAGGATAATGGTCACACTGAGGTGTCATTGGCTTGTCTTGACGCTGGGGAATTGGCATGTTTGTCTTATGTTTTTTATTATAGGTCTTCTTGAGGGTGCGGGATCCCAAGGCATCCCACATCGAACGTGGGGAATTGTATTCCATAGGCATGTATCTGAGGTTTTCCTCAGCTTCCCGTGTTTAAAACGGGGTATTCCATGAGTTTAATGTCTAGCGGAGACGGATCAGACTGATCGGAATACCGAGAGTGGATCAGATTGAAGAATCCCCTGGTGGTGGGAACACTGATGTTGGGTCCAGCACATGGGTGGCTTCCCGAATACTGTGGAGTGGAGTGAAGTGGCATGATCCCACCGGGATGTGGTGGCCCGGGTAAGAATCAGGATGGGTGACAAAGTGAAGAGGGTATTACGCTCTAAGGTGGCCCATAATAGTGGACATAAGGCTTACGATCTAAGGAGGCCCATAATGGTATGGGGGCTTACGCTCTGAGGCGGCCCAAGGTTGGTATGGAAGGGGGATTATGCTCTGAGGAGTCCCATAATGGTTGGTGAACTAGCGTGAAGAGGTCGGAATGACCGGGTGGTGGGCTTGAACCTCATGGAAGCTTCCTACGTATCCCTGTGGTAGGGAATCAAAGTCCACATAGTTTGGTATGGATTGGGGCTTACGCAAGGGTGTTTCCTGTCTGCCTCTATGGAGCGGCAATAGTGTATGGGGCTTACGCTCTGGGGCGGCCCATGGTGGTATGGGGCTTACGCTCTTAGGCGGACCATGGTGGTATGGAATGGGGCTTACGCTCTGAGGCGGCCCATAATGGCTGGTGAACCGACGTGAAGAGGTTGGAACGACCGGGTGGTGGGATTGAACCTCGTGGAGGCTTCCTAAATATCTCCATGAGAGGGAATCACCATCCACGTAGTTGGGGATGGATTGGGGCTTATGCAAGGGTGCTGACTGTGTGCCGCTATGGAGCGGCAATGGTGGATGGGGATTATGCTCTGGGGAGGCCCGTGGTGGTATGGGGCTTACGCTCTGAGGTGGCCCATGGTGTTATGGAATGGGGCTTATGCTATGAGGTGGCCCATAATGGTTGGTGAACCGACGCGAAGATGTCGGAACGACCGGGTGGTGGGCTTGAACCTCTTGGAAGATTCCTATGTATCCCTGTGACAGGGAATCAAAGTCCACGTAGTTCGGGATGGATTGGGGGTTACGTAAGGGTGCTGCATGTGTGATGCTATAGAGCGGAAATGGTGGATGGGGCTTATGCTCTGGGGCAGCCCATTGTGGTATGGGGCTTACGCTCTGAGGTGGCCCATGGTGGTGTGGGGATTACGCTCTGAGGAGGCCCATGATAGTGAATGGATGGGGCTTACGCTCTGAGATGACCCACAGTAGTGGATCGATGGGAAGAGGTCGGAATGACTGGGTTGTTGTGTCCTGGGCCCAGGATTGTTGGGCCCCCGCCAGGATTGTTGGCGCCTGTGCCCCGGTAACCAATCCCACATCGGTTGTGGAGGGAGATTGGTGGGTGCTTGAAATTCCCGTGCCTACCTTCCCCTCAGCAACGCGTTTTAAAGCCGTGAGGCCTGGGATAGCAACTGGGTCAGAGCGGACAATATTGCTGGGCCGAGGGATCCGATCCATCAATTGGTATCAGAGGGACGTATTTGAGTAATACCTTAAACGGTTTCAAATTCAAAGATCCTAATTTTTTTTTGATGGCTTCTACCGCTTCTTCCTCTCAATCCCCCGAAGGATTTTCTTTGGATCGTGCTCCATTCTTTGATGGAGCCGATTATTCTTTTTGGAAAACCCGCATGACCAATTTTCTTAAAAGCATTGGTTATCCTATTTTTAAAATTGTCATGCATGGTAATTCACTTTCTTCTCCCGATGAGTCTAAATGGACCCCCGTAGACATTGCAAATTTTGAGCTTGATGGCAAAGCCATGAACGCTCTTCATTGTGGTCTTGACCGTAATGTTTTTGATTGTATTTCTTCTTGCTCTACTTCTTACGATCTTTGGAAATTTTTAGAACTAACCTATGAAGGTACTAGCGAGGCTCCAAAACAAGAACCCGCTCAAAAGCAAGAACCCGATGAAAAATCCGTGCCCAATTGCCCACTCCACAAGAAAAGGGCCAAGAAGAAGAAAAAGAAGAAGGCTTCAAAGGCAACATGGAGTGATAGCTCCACCTCTTCATTCTCCTCCTTCTCCTCGAGCGACCAAGGTAAAAAATTCCTAATGGCAAATCATGAGGTATCATCTTCCGACTCTTCTTCCTCGTCTTCTAGTTCTTCAAATTCTTTCAATCATTTGTCTTATGAAGAACTCCAACATGTTAGGGACCAACTTGAAAATGGTTTTCATGAACTTTCTTCAAAATTTGTTTCTTTGAAAAAGTCTTTCAAAAAACTTTCCTCCGAAAAAGAACAACTTCTCAAAGAGAAGGAGGAACTCTCCCTAAAAATCCAAAATTTTCCAAATGTTGATTCTTTAGAATCAACCATCAAAGACCTTAGAGAAACCCTAGCTAAGTTCACCCAAGGGGAACAAAATTTGAACAATCTCCTAGGTTCCCAACGAATTTCTAGGACCACTCAAGGACTTGGATATACCAACCAAGCCTCCTCCTCCCATGCTCACACTGTTTTTGTAAGGGGGAGCTCAAGTTTTAAATTTTGCAACTATTGTAAGAAGCCTGAGCACCTCATTTATGAGTGTGATTGCAAAAATGCCCGGTACGGCCAACCCAAGTCTTTTTTCTTTTCCGATGAGTTCTATAGGAGAAGACCCGCTATGAGACAAGTTTGGATTGAAAAATCCCTTCTTGCGAGTCTCTCCGGGCCAAAATTTATTTCCTATCCCCGGTGACTTATTGTTTTCATTTAGGGGGAGAATTTTCAAAACCTTGTCTTAGATTCAAACTTTCAATTTCAACTCTTGGTATCAAAATTTTCAATTCAAAATTTTCTATTCAATTTTGATTCAAAACTTTCAATTCAACTGTTATTCAAATTTTTCAATTCAATTTTCAAAAATTCCAATTGATCTTGATTTTCAATTTTCCCTCAATCAAGTTTTATGCCCCATTCTATTTTGATAATCACAAAGGGGGAGAAATTTCTTGATTGATTGGGGGAGAAATCTTTTCTCTCATGCTTTGTATTTATTTTCAATTTATCATTTAAATCATGCCTTTCATTTAAAGTTTTTACATTGCTTTGATAAGTGATTGTGATCATCAAAATAGGGGGAGATTGTTGTACCCCACACTATTTGATTTTCATGATCACAATCACTTTCATATATGTTTAACTTTGTTTTTAAGTGTTGTGGATGATAGGCAAAAGATTGCCAAAGGATTGGCCCAAGAATGGACAAGAAATGGACTGAAATTCAGTCCACCGGCCAACCGGTGTGATAGCACCGGCCAGCCGGTGGAACTGGCAGAGGGATTGCCCACTGCCAGGTTCCACCGGTCGACCGGTGGCTCTGTCACCGGTCGACCTGTGGCACCCAGCCCAAATAGTATTTGCTACTGTCTTGCCACCGGCCAGCCGGTGGCTCCTCCACCGGTCGACCGGTGGAGCCTGGATCAAGACTCTTCTTCTCTACCAAGGCACCGGCCAGCCGGTGGAGCTGTACCGGCCAGCCGGTAGCCCAGTCAAACTAGCCGTTGGCTTTGACCAGTCAACCTTCTTTTGGCCTCCAACGGCTCTTTAAGCCTTTACAACGGCTCCGAAGACTCCCCAAGGGTTCCATGCCTATAAATAAAGGACAAGGAAGCCCCGGACACCTACCGGATCATATACAAAGCCACCGTACACATTTTCCATCTTTGGCGTACCTCCGGCGGACTTCCTTCAAAGGAACCCACCTTGCTCCAACAACTTCCACATCCAAGGAGCTCCATCAAAGAAGCTTGGAAGCGGCCTTCAACATCTCCAATCAATCAAAGGCGCCCAAGACTTCCTCAAATACAGTTTTTCATTGTTTTATTTATTTTGAGCTTAAATTTGGGTTTGTGCCTACAAACCCCAAACTTTTCTCATCCCCTCTTTCCTTTGGGCTTCACATCACCACTAAGGTGTGAAAAGGTTGCCAAGCTTTCCTTTAAATAGCTTGAGACATAGGTGAGCTATCCTTCACCTGTAAGAAGGATAGTGGGTTCTTGCTAAACCAATTAAAAGCAAGTGGGTTCTTTCTAAACCAATAAAATCAAGCTGTAATAGGTCCTAGTGCTACCTCAAAGCCTAGTGGGTTTCTTGCTAAAACCATTGAAAAGCAAGCGGTAGGAATCTCTCAACGGTTGAGTTGGGAGCGGAGACGTAGGCCGGGTTTTGGCCGAACTCCGTTATCAATTTCTTGTGTGATTGCCTCCTTTATTTCCGCTGCATTCTTTACTTTGATTTTTATTTGTTAATCAATTTTTTAAAAGGCAATTCACCCCCTCTTGCCATCTTTCCCTTGCTTCTTCCGACCTAACATGGGTGGTGGGCTTGAACCTCGTGGAGGCTTCCTACGTATCCCCGTGGCAGGGATTCAAAGTCCGCGTAGTTCGGGTGGTGGATTTTAACGTCATGCGAGATTGTGGCATACAATTTAACATCGTGCTGGACAGGGGAATCTGGGGATTACGCTCTGAGGAGGCCCATGGTGTTGGTGGACCAACGTGAAGGGGTCAGAATGACCGGATGGTGGGCTTGAATCTCGTGGAGGCTTCCTACATATCCCCATGGTAGGGAATCAAAGTCCACATAGTTCGCTGGAGGTGGGGGTCAGGTTTGGTGCTCACTCTAAGCTCACGTGAGTCATGCTCAGTGTGAGAAACAAGTGGTTGCAGGGACCTGACGATCACGTTGCGAAGGGTGCGTCCGTGAGAAGCGGAGAGGGGATTACTCATTGAGCGGCCCATGGTTTCGGGGATTACTCCATTATGGAGGCCCGGGGTGAGACAAAGCGTGGAGGGAGAGGGATTTGGGATCGAGCAAAGGAGATGCCTTGTTCCCTATCACGCCCTCCACCAGCTTTGGCGGTGGGGAAGTACGGAGGTGCATGGGTGATACCTTTCGCAAGAGGGGATAGGGGCTTACACCAAGGTGTCTGACCTTCCCCATGGAAAAACGCTGCTCTTAAAAGGATAATATCATTCCATGTGAGGAATATTCCACTCCCGTGGAGACGAGTGGGCGTAAAGAATGTCCGAGCTGGGGGGGACCCTTCGTGTGAGGCACGGGGCCGGATCACTGTTTAACATCATGTGTTGAGGACGAGGCATTTGCCAGTTTAATGTCCTGCATCTCGGATGAGGTAGGTTCGCTCCACACCCCTAGGACTTACATAGATGGCACCCTCTACCCCTTGTAGGAGGGAAGACATCGGCAAGGCCATGGTGAAGGGGGGCTGTAGAGAGAACCAGTGAGGGGTCCACGTTAGCGTGGCTATGCGAAGAAGAAATATCTGTTAGCATGCCTATGCGAAGAAGCATGAGGCAAAGAAACGCAACGGGAGACACCACCCAAGGGACCTTGAGGTTACTTCATACGAGCCTGCAAGGCCGTATGGGAAAACAGTGCATGGCATGCATGCCCGGTATGGAGTAAATCGGGCGCCTACGTACATAGGCACTCGGGGATTGCATGAAAAGAAAAGGTTTACATGCAAAACACCGGGATGGCGCATAATTGGGGCAGAGGAATTGAGCGCGACTAGGGGGATTGCGTGCAAGGGATGTGAATTGCACACGAGTGGAAAAGACCGAACCCTAAGGAAAGACCGCACCCAACAAAGGGATGGCGCGCAATTGGGCCTTTTTGCGCGCAATGGAAGGAATTTTGCACAAGGGAGGAACCCTTAAGGGATTGTAATTTTATTTAAGTGAGTGGTATTGCGCGCAAAGGTGGATCTCAGGGCGAAGTTGCGCGAAAAGAGTCAGTACCTGAAGGCCATCTTGGGCACGCAGAAGTCCTATTTCGCACATGAGAGCTGGTTCAAATTCTACAACCCCTAAATGGAAGGGGTCTCCTTCTATTTATAGGCCTTCGGTGTCGTGTAATCTAGGTTGTGCACGAAATTTGGCGCGCTAGAGATGGCAGTGAGAAAAGTTAACCGTGCGGGGGCGGGCGCACAAATATTGCGCCCCAGCACTGGGCACCTTTCACAAATCCCGGAGTCCTTCCACCCGGCCTACATTTTTTCACGCGCATCCTTCTTTATTTCGCACAACACATCCGAACCCTCCAGACCGGGCCTCCGGGTCCGAATATGACTTCACTTTTTCATTTTGACACTTCCCTTAGTAATTACGGACTTTTCGGCATCTACATCCTTAAAGAAAAAATACTTCATAATGATATTTTGGAGTTTCATTATTCTTATAACCAAAATACCATTAATAAAACCCCTTAAATAACATGATTATATAATTCCAAAATCCAAACAATTAAATAATTCCACTTCAATGATTTTTATGACATGTTTCCTTAGGTATTAATCCTTAGATTAGGTAATTGACTCATATAATGACCAAGTTCCCCACATCTATGATATTTAACTCTTAGTGGTTCCTTAGGTATAACTTTATTTTCCAAAATCTTATTAACCAAACAATTCATTTTCCTTCAACAATTAGATACTTTGTGGACTCATTTCCCACCAATAAAGAATCTTCCATCTTCTTTAAGTCATTTTTATTGGTGTCGCTTTCCATATTTGTTACATGTAGGAAATTGAGTCTTATTTTATTTATTATGTTTAACACTTGAACTTCCATGAGATTCCATAATTCTCTTCTTTGATGTGTTTTTAAATTAAATTATGTTCTATCTATTAATCATAATTCAATATGGATAATTTTTTCATGATAACAAATATGTATAATTTTTATTCCCATTAGATTAGGCATCTCATTAGTAAAATCATTGCATTTCCCATCACATTGGTTACTGAAACAATTTCTCCTATTTCCCACCATTAACTAAATTAATAAAAACAAGATTAAAATACATTAAATACTAAATTTATGTAAGGGAAAATTCAAAATTTTAGTCGAATAACTTATAAATGATAAGTATTTCCTCACTTATAGGTATCTAGGTTTCCATCTAGGTTATCCTTGTAAATGTTTTTTGTTAGGACTTCTAACCTGAGAATGTTTTTCAATTCCTTCATAATGATTTGTAAAGAGTTTGTTCACTTAGAAACCATATTTCTTAGTATTTTCAAATTAATTTTTTAGTAAGGCCCATTATTGTGAACCAAGTGATGATCGGTTCAAATACCAATGTCGCCTTTTCGAATTTATTACCCCTAGGTACAACTACTCTCAAGACACATCCACTTATAGTATCCAGATTGGGATGTAATTTCCTATAACTCACTTTCTCTATACTTTACCTAAATTATATGATATTTTACTATAATTAGTTTTATCTTTATACATATCCCTATGGTTCTAACTAAAATTTTCTCATCCTTATTTAAAAATGATAACTAAATCTTTTCTTGGATAACAACTATAGTGACCCAAGTATTTTACACAAATTATTACATTCTTTTTAACATAAATATCCATTAATTAAAATATAAAGATCAAGAGGCCCAGTGTATTTAGAATAATAGGTTCATAATACATCAAAGTGTGACTAAAACAAAACATAATTATTTTAATCTCTATAATGAGATCCAAAATACTTTTGATCTCCTAAAAATACATAGGATGTCTTGAGGAATACCTAAAAAAGGAGGCAAGATAATACACCTAGTAAAGGAATAAACATGATAAGGAAGACTAATTTTTGATTCAAAGTTATAACATGATATCATAAAATATAAGGCTAAATGGTAATACCATGGGTGTATAACATAAATAATATTGAATCATAATATCAAAGAATCATAGGGAATGTAGAAGAGACATATAACATGACATAAACATGACTCAAGCATAACTAACTAGAAAATATCACATGGTGGAAAAGTCATATAATAGATTAGTTTTAATCCCTATTACCATGCATGACATCCCATGAGACTAAAAACATTACCCAATGCATTAGAAAGATATTGGGGTGCGCCCATCATATAATATATATCAGTCTTACCTGGTTCTATCTGGGCACACCCATCATAAAATGTTCATGATTTATGTGTTACATGAAAGAAAAATAAATCATAAATCATAAATATAAGAATTTTCCATGTAAATAAATGGGTTTCATAATCTTGTCTCATATCATAATCAAAGTAAATTTCATAATGAATGTATTTCTATGAAGAAAAAAGGAATATATTCCCAATAAAATCAATGGATAATAAGATAGGTATATATGTTAGAGACATATATATATATAATTTCAAATCAATACATAACTTAAAATGTTTTCTTCATTGATAAAAATGTCTTTATAAAATTAACCGTAATACTTCTTAAAAAAATAAACTTTTTACTTCGAAATAACTTCCAAAAAATCTAAAAAATTTAAAAATATAATTGAGAATATATTATTTAAAAATATCTTTGTAAAGTTATAAATTAATCCTGAAAGATTTAATTGGTCATTATAGTGGTTAATTTCATACATATCATATAAGTTAAAAGAAACATTCCTTTCACATTGTTATAAGAAGGTTAAAAAGCTCATCATTTAGAAAACAATAAGAATATTACACTCAAAACATTTTTTAAAAAATTCAATCATGGGTAAAATTTTATTTAATTAATAATTTTGGGAATTTGAAAAACATTATTTAAAATATTTTTAGAAAACATGGATTTAAAATTAAATAGATATTTTTGACTGAATGGAGAAATAAAGTAAGCTTTTCTCAATAACATTTTATCAATCATTTTAAGTACCAAAAGGATGAAAATGGTAAAATTACTAGAAAATTTTACAAATAAATAGAATAAAATAAAATTAAAGGTTTTTTATTATAAAATTATAAAATTATTTTCTTATAAGAGAAATTCAATCATAAACAATCTCGATTGAAATGAGATTGAAATATAAACCATTATCGCATTGGTAACATTTGAATCATAGATTCCATGAATGAAGTGGATGAAATATAATCTAAAATATCTGAAATTAAGAATAATTAAAAATAAAATATGTTAATGGGATGTATATACTCCATTTAAAATAAATTAGATGCCTAAAATAACATGTGTCTCAGAGAAGGAAGTTTTGAGACGAAACCCTTACCTCGAGTCCAAACTTTGTCATGTATGTATTTCATGTCCTATTTAATAAAATTATATCAATTATTTGTTTTCATAAAAAATCCATTTTAAATACATTATAATTGAACCATTTTATTTAATTATTTTAATTGTGTATTCAATTATGTAATCAGTTATGTCCATGTCAAGTGTTTTTAGGATGTTCAATTCATAATTTCAAAAAAACATTGGTGTATCAATCGTGATTAAAGGTTTCATTGTTCCATTATCTCTAGAATAATAATAATTAAATATTTATTATTTTTATACATAAATTATACTTTTAAAAATAACCATGAATTGTGGTTATGAAAATTGAACTATGTTATAATCCTGAAGATGGTAGTTCATACGTACGCATGTGTAACGTTTCAATTTTTCAAAGATCGTGATGGAAAGAAGGTAGGTGTTATTTTATATTCCTAGAAAGATAATAATATTAAATTTCATATTATTTTTTTAAATACACTTACATATACTATCTATGTGACTTGGTAAAAAAATATTAATCACAATGCTTCGTAAAGCGGTGGTCCTTCATACACACGAACGACGTTATCAATATACAATGGATGGTAAGGTAAGAAATTATATGTTAAATTAATTTTCAAAAATGGTTAATATATATTGAATAATATATAATAAAAAAATTAAATCCATAATCATGAATATCCATTAGAGGTGTTGATGGGAAAAAATTATATCAATTCATGGGCTGGTACTCTTCCGTTCAAATGAATGATGGTTTTATTTCCTATTTGATGGAAGTGGAGATGGATTTAGGTTATACAATAATTATAATAACATAGTAGTATATTTAAGATATATATGTTTTTATATCTTAATGATTAATAAATATTTTAATGAGTTGTAATAATAAATAAAACAATGATTCTCGATTAAGAATGCAACCTCTTATTCAAACCACCTCTTTAGGATTATACCTAAAGACTTTCTAGATTGTGTTTCTTACTAAACCAATACATATATTAATTGTGGAGGTATGTAAGTAAGATATTTATTTAGGCCATTTGCAAATCAATTGGTATTTTGAATTTTTAAATTAGAGGATATGAGGTTCTCTTTTATAAGAGAGGAGGAGTGGCATTCTTTTAAATAACCAAAACTATTCAATAATGGGAAGTCACTCACAAGTAAAGTGACTATAAAATTTAAAAAATTATTTGATAATAGAAAAGGACTATACACACCTATAAAATTCAAAAGAAACATTTTTTTAACATGTTATCCCCTTTACCTATAAGGGTAATCACTTTTACCATTTTAATTTTTTACCATGGTAACAAGTTTTTTTACTATTTTTACTATTAATTATGACCAAAATTAAGTTTACCCTATTATATAATATAAATTATTTTGATTCAAAATATTTAATATATTTTATCAAATTCTATTCACATATATAGAATAATTAAATTTAAAATAAAACTTACAAGCGTAATGAAAAGTGGTTTTCTCAAGAAAAAAATAATTTTCAAGGAAAAAAGATCTTATATTAAATGTATGAATAGAAATAATAATTATATGAATTTAAATTAAAAAATATAGATTTATAATCAATAAATTTAATTTAAAACATTCATAATTATGGGTTATTTTAATTAATTAAAATATATGAACATTATACACTTTAAAACAATTTTTAGAAACAAATGTGCTTTTAAGCCTAAGAATAAACTTATACTAAAATACAGTATAAATATAATTTAAATATAATTAATTAGATTAAATATTAATTAAATAATAATTATGTTTATTTTATATCAAATTAAAATAATAATGGGGATTTTAAATTAGTTAATTTATTAAAATGAATTTTTTTTTTACAAAAAATGGTATTTTTTCACTATTCACTATGAAATCAATATTTTCCAAAAAAACCAAAATTTCACCCTGTCAGTTTTTATATGATGATTTAAAAAATTATTTTAATTTTATAAAATAACATTTCAAAATGATTCATAAATTTATAAGAATATTTTCTCACAAATGAAATAAAAATCATTTTTGGAGAAAATGTATTTTGAAGAATAAAATTATTGATTGTTTCATGTGAAATAGAAGCATGTGATGGTGGGATATATATTAAAATTTATTTTAATAATAATTTCCCAAAACCTTGATAGAGTATCTTGTACAAAAAATTTCTGATTAATTTATTTAATATCTAAATAAATAAATACATGGGCATAAGATCTTTCTTCGTTGATGATTGTTGATCATCCAAAGAGACTATTTTGGATTTCCTTCATTGTGTTGTGAGGATACAGGTATATAATATCTCTAGTAGTGATCCACACTTGCTCCAATGATCTGTGATCAATACCACTTGATCATTGGGTGCTACCACTATGAATTGAATATCTTTCATTGTTTGTTCTTGATTGCTAGTTCTTCAGTCTTGATGAAATATTTCTCCCGCTTCTCATTCTTAAGAGGTAGAGAGAAGGAGGTGTCAAGAAATAACTAATTGTGAGAAAAAAATTAACTATTCTCAATTTTTGGATGTAATAAACAATAGAAATAACCATCTATTTATAGAGTTAGGGTTTATAATAAAATATTATTTAACTGAAGGTCCACCATTAAATAGCATTAAAAATCTTTAATAAATATCATGCCACATAATAATAATATCATTATTATTATTTTGTGGTGCATAGAAACTTGTACAATAAAAAATATTATGTAACAGCGTTGTTAATTAATATTTTTCAACAAAATCAATTTTGGTCCGTTCTAAATCTTCTAGTATTTGTTGAAAAACCGATTAAATATTTTATTCATAAATAAAAATTTTATTCACAATATAGTGAATAAATATTTATTTAAATATTCAATAAATAAAATAATTATTTTATTCCCAATCAAATGAATAAATATTTTTTATATATTCACATAATCAAATAAGTTATTTATTTATATACAAATAATTACTTATTACCATTTGAATATTAGCGATCAATAAAACATAAATAAAATTATTCATCGATCTTGTGAATAGTTTTTTTAATAATTAAATTCAAATAGAATTTAATCAAGATCAATGGAAATAGTTAGAGTGTGATCTTTTAGGCTTCTTTCTTGTTGTCATTAGGTGGTCTTTCCTAAAGTTAAATATTACTATCTATCGATGGGTCAAGGTATCCAAGAGAAAGAACATAATATTGCAATGACGAAAAACACATACAAATGGTCACTATGTAATATAATCTATTCTTTTTCAATATCGCATCAAGCGGGTTTCACATCTGTGTCACCAACCTATATTCTTGATACGTCATTTTTTACTACTTGAAGTAAGCACATTGTTGCACTATGGCTAGGAAATTTGGGGAAATGGTCTATTCTAATCAAAGGAATGAGATATTAGCTTCCATAAAGATAGAATGGAAAAATCCTTCCTTTATTTATCAATTAATTACATGTCACTGATGACAAACCAAGCATATCCAACTTCTAAATGAACTTTTATTATCATGGTTTACAAAATAAATCTAATAAGGTGAGTTGTAATAATCATTAATAATAATATTAAATTCTAAAGACCATAAAAAATGCTCACAAATAAGAATATATAATGACATCAGAACATGTTGAATTTCTACTGGCAGGACTTTTCTCATAATCTCTCTTCTTGGAGATTACCAAGTGAAAAATTCATGAGAAGAATCATCATCTACTTATGAGTACTCATGCCTAAAATTCTATTTATTATATGTCCCATCATAGTACGTTATCCAACTACAGAACATTATTTAAGAATATTTTCATAGCTCCTCATGGTTTTCATCATAGAATGAAAATTATATGGCCTTATCAATGTGAGGTATACTCTAAGATATTATTAAATTAAATTATTGTATAACAAAAATCTATATGTAATAATAATTTATATTAATATTAAATACATCTAATATAAATATAGTCAAAGTAAAAACAGTTGGTCCTAAGAAACCAACTCCAACAAACTCACACTTAGACAACAGACAACTTTCTACAACCTTTAATACACTATACCACACATGATAGTCATGTTTCTGCTTAGTCAATGCTATATTCAAGGGGTCTGCCAGATTGTCTTCCATGGAAATACTACTTGCTACAACTTCACCTCAATAAAAAAATTCTTCAAGAGATAATACTTCCGAAGTATATACTTCATATGTTAATGTGACCTTGACTCTTTTCCATTATCCACCACTTTAGTATTATTAAAATAGAGTTTGATATGATTTTAATTCTTGATACCAAGTTAATATCTTGGACAACATTATGTATTCATACTGCTTCTTTAGCAACCTCCAAATCCACAAAGTTCCCATAATATTCTGTAGAATCTATAACTATGTCCTTCTTTGAGCTCTTCCAAGTCAAAAAACCTCTATTAAAAGTGAATATGTATTTTATTTTTAACATCATGTAATTTTGTTCAATTTTGGAAATAGAATCAATATATAATTTGCTAACTTGTTCCTCATCTCCTCTATAAACCAAGAACATATCCTTAGTATGCCTCAAACACTAGGGGAAAAATTGATTATTGCGACGGGTTATTTGCGACGGGATTTCTTCCCATCAAAATAAATTCGACGAAAAGTGTATTTGTGATAGAAATTTATTCCCGTCGCAAATGTTCAGGTAGTTGCATTGGGAATACAGGACCCATCGCAATAGGTATGGCGTGGTTTGTGCGCCAAAATGTGGGAAGCCTATTTGCGACGGTGGCATTTGTCCCATCGCAAGCACTCGGAGGTGGTAAATACTATTTGCGACAGTGGCATTTGTCCTGTCACAAGTACCCGGAGGTGGAAAATACTATTTGCGATGGGACAATTACCCATTTCAAAAAACTATTCCACGGGTGTTATTTGCGACGGGTCCCGTCGTCAATACCGGCGGCGATAAATAGTCTTTTACGACGGGTAATTGTCCGCCTGTCACAAATACCCTTTTAACCGCCGCCGGTATTTAATGCGGGCGAAGGTATTTGCGACGGGACTCGTCACAAATATCGGCGGCGGTAAATAGTAATTTGGGACGGGGATATCCGCCTGTCTCTAATGGTATGTCGGCAGGCAGCTATTTGCGATGGGTCCGTCACAAAAACTCTTTTAACCGCCACCCGTAATTAATGTTAGCGAATGTATTTGCGATGGTATATCTTCGCAAATACTCTTATTTGTGATGGGAACCCGTCACAAATAAGACCGTCGCAAATATTCTAACCTATATATGCCTCCATCCATTTTTTTCAAATCATTCAGATCTGTCTTCTTATTCTTCCCTTTATCTCTTTAAATTTCTGTTCTAAGTAGAATTTTTTTTTATTTTAATTTTTTCTTACGGGAAGAGAAGAGAAAGAGTTACGAGGTGAAAACTGAGAAGGAGTTACGAGGTGCAAACTGAGAAGGAGTTACGAGGTGCAAACTGAGAAGGAGTTAGGAGGTGCAAACTGAGAAGGTATATAGTTTAAATTATTTTTAATTGTTAATTTTATTTCTAATTGTTAATTATAATTTTTTTAATATGTTTATATAGCTATATAGTATAATTAGATTATTTTGTTGTACCAAGTAGTCCTTGTCTGGATACGAACAAGTAGAGGCGGCTCTGGCACAGATGTACCTAGGAGTGAAAACTCTGACAAGGTGTTTCGAGCTTGACTCAGGGTAACCTGTTACACGACAACGGGCCTTGATGCACTCTTGGTTCGACACTCCGGAGGATGTTTTGGTAATAATTTGAAATAAACATATTAAATTATAAAAAATTATAAAAAATTGTATTTAATTAGGAATAATTATTTGATAATTATATAATTAATAAATATTTAATTAGGAAAAAAATAGAAATAAAATAATTAGGAAACAATTAGAAATAAAATAATTAGGAAATAATTAGATGACATAATTAGGAAACAAATATAAATAAAATAATTAGGAAACAAATAGAAATAAAATAATTGGAAAAAAAATAGAAATAAAATAATTAGGAAACAAATAGAAATAAAATAATTAGGAAACAAATAGAAATAAAATAATTAGGAAACAAATTAAATAATTAGGAAATAAATTAAATAATTAGGAAACAAATAAAATAATTACGAAACAAATTAAATAATTAGAAAACA
Source organism: Viscum album (assembly GCA_963277665.1). NCBI lineage: Eukaryota > Viridiplantae > Streptophyta > Magnoliopsida > Santalales > Viscaceae > Viscum > Viscum album. The sequence goes on along the minus strand of OY728163.1, from coordinate 201,217,851 downwards.
AATAAAATAATTACGAAACAAATTAAATAATTAGGAAACTAATTAAATAATTAGGAAACTAATTAAATAATTAGAAAACAAATTAAATAATTAGGAAACGAATTAAATAATTAGGAAACAAATTAAATAATTAGAAAACCAATTAAATAATTAGGAAAAAAATTAAATAATTAGGAAACAAATTAAATAATTAGGAAATAAATTAAATAATTTGGAAACAAATTAAATAATTAGGAAACAAATTAGATAATTAGGAAACAAAATAAATAATTAGGAAAAAAATTAAATAATTAGGAAAAAAATTAAATAATTAAGAAACAAATAGAAATTAAATAATTAGGAAACAATTAGAAATTAAATAATTAGGAAACAATTAGAAATTAAATAATTAAAAAACAATAAGAAATTGAATAATTAGGATAATTAAGAAATAAATAGATATTGAATAATTAGGAAACAAATATAAATTGAATAAGTAAGAAACAAATAGAAATTGAATAATTAGGAAAAAATTAGAAATTGAATAATTAGGAAACAAATAGAAATTGAATAATTAAGAAACAAATAGAAATTGAATAATTAAAAAACAAATAGAAATTGAATAATTAGGAAACAAATAGAAATTGAATAATTAGGAAACAAATAAGAAATAATAATTAAGAAGTAAATTAAATAATTAGGAAACAAATTAAATAATTAGGAAACAAATAGAAATTAAATAATTAGGAAACAAATATAAATTAAATAATTAGGAAACAAATAGCAATTTAATAATTAGGAAACAATTAGAAATTAAATAATTAGGAAAAAATTAGAAATTAAATAATTAGGAAACAATTAGAAATTAAATAATTAGGAAACAAATAGAAATTGAATAATTAAAAAAATAGAAATTGAATAATTATGAAATAAAGAGAAATTAAATAATTAGTAAACAAATAGAAATTAAATAATTATGAAACAAATAGAAATTAAATAATTAGAAAACAAATTGAAATTAAATAATTAGGAAACAAATTGAAATTGAATAATTAGGAAACAAATAGAAATTGAATAATTATGAAACAAATAGAAATTGAATAATTAGGAAACAAATAGAAATTAAATAATTAGGAAACAAATAGAAATTGAATAATTAGGAAACAACTAGAAATTTAATAGTTAGGAAACAATTAGAAATTGAATAGTTTGGAAACAAACAGAAATTGAATAGTTAGGCAAAAAATAGAAATTGAGTAGTTATGCAACAAGCGTGATTGACCGCTCATCTACCTCAATTTTCTTTTCATTTGTGTGTTGAGGATTGATAGGAAACTTCTACCGCCACATGTAATATTTGCTTTTACTATCAAAATTATCAACCTCCTCGCCAGCATAGAGGTGAGGAGGTTTATAATTTTGGCAGTAAATGGAAATACTACATGTGGAGGGAGAAGTTTCGTGTCAAGCCTCAACACACAAATGAAAAGAAAATTGAGGTAGATAAGCGGTCAATTACGTTTGTTACAATTATCAATATTTTCAACAAGTTTTGCTTTATTCTTAACATGTTCAAATCTTAAAAGGTCACCAATTTTTAGGTCATGCCCAATAAAAAGTTTGCTTCAATCATGTCCAATTTAAACTTTAAAATTGTTCTTGCTTGGTTGATCACCTCACAAGTAGCGTTGCAATAGGACAATCCAAGTCATGTATTTCTCATCTATAAGAATCATATCACATGACTTTTTACATAGACCATTCTTTCTTGAAAAATTAAGGGAAAAATACTGAAGATCTCTTAATTTGTTAAGGAAGAATGATCTATATAAAGGGTCATGTGAAATGATTCTTAAAGAAGAGAACGACATTACTTGTGTCGTCCTATTGCAACACTACTTGAGAGATGATTAACCATATAAGAACAACTATAGAGTTTAAATTGGACATGGTTGACGCAAAATTTTTATTGGGCATGACCTGAAAATTGACGACTCTTTAAGATTTAAACATGTTAAGAATAAAGAAAAATATGTTGGAAATATTGAGATTTGTAATAATTAGTAATAACTAATAATAATTAATAATAATTAGAAATAATTAATCAAAAATCAAATAAATCCAAGTACATGGTTATAAATTGCCACAATTTCCAGCGGATTGGTTTCTACCTTTTGTTCAACGTCTCATATCTTTGATACTTTCTTCCACTGAAATCAGTATAAAAAACGTGCTCTCATGTGTGTCAGAGCAAGTTTTTCATACTGATTTCAGTTGGGAGAAAGTTAAAAAGAGATGAGCCGTCAGACAAAAGAGGCTCTTTTCCCTGAAGACTCGTCTCTTTACAAAGAGATGAGTCGTCACGGAAAAGAGCTGCCGCAAATCCACTGGAAACAAATAAGAATAATTAGTAATATAATCTCCACAATGATGATTACAAAATTTTATTTCATTATTCAAGAATATTTCATTTTTCCAAGTATTTCTAATTATTTCTAAATTAATAATAATTAGTGGGGATGATTACAAACTAGCTGTGTCACCTATAATTATTGGTAATTACTAAGAAATAATTATAATTATGTATCTTCTCTTTTTAGTATATTGTTTTTCTTATATCAAATTATTTAACAATAGTAATGGTTTTAAATTTTGTAGAAACATATATATGAATATGGAATAATGAAATTGACATCAATCATTATTAGATGATCCTGCTTGGATAAATTAGCGCAGAAATCCAAACGGTTCTAGTTTAAATTCTGCATATGTTGATGGTGTTGAAGCTTTCTTATCATTTGCATCATCAAACTCAAAATTTGTTTCAGAAGGGAAAATTAAGTGTCCTTGTAAAAAATGTGCTCTGAGAACGTTTGAGACATTTGACATCGTTGGACAACATCTCTTGCGTTATGGTTTTCAATCAGATTATATTTTTTGGTATCAACACGGTGAACGCAGTTCCAGATAAGATACTAATAATTTGATTCTGGATCCATCATGGTTTCAGAATTTAGTACATGATGTTGCAGGGTCATCTGTTCAACAAACTGAAATCGAGGATGACATTGATTTACCTCCCGAGTTGGAACCATCTAAATTTGTTGAGTTGTTCAGGTCTGCTGAGGATGCATTATATCCTGGTTGCAAGATAAGAAAATTAGAAGAAGTTGCAAAATTTATGGCTATTAAATCAGATAATGGAATGTCAAATAATTGTTTTGATCAGATATTTTCTTTGGTTAAAGCACTGTTACCTGAAGGAAATGTTCTTCCTGCTAATTATTATGAGAGAAAGAGACTGGTTCGTAATCTGGGCCTTAGTTATCAGGAGATCCATGCATGTTCAAATGATTGTATCTTATATTCTGGTGAAAATGAGTCGTTGGATAGTTGTCCCACATGTGGACAATCGAGGTATAAAGAATCTCAATCAGGGAAGTCTGGATTGATTCCTGTAAAACAGTTGAGATATTTCTCACTTACACCCAGGTGGCAGCGTTTATTTTTGTCTCAGAACACAGCGACAATGATGTCATGGCACAAAACAAATATTTCAAATGGTAAAAGCTTGATTCATCCATCTGATGGTGATTCATGGAAACATTTTGATCAAGTGCATTCATATTTTTCTTTAGAATCCAGGAATGTGCGATTGGGTCTTTCTACTGATGGTTTTTGTCCATTTAGATCTTTTGGTAGTCAGTATTTCTGTTGTCCTGTCTTTATAACTCCGTACAATTTGCATCCATGTATGTTGATGAAAGATCCTTATATATTTTTGACATTATTAATCCCACGACATCCGAAAAAGAATATTGATATTTATTTGAAACCATTGATTGATGAGTTAAATTTATTGTGGAGTCATGGTGTTGGTACATATGAGGCTATTGCGAAACAGAATTTTGTAATGAAAGCTACTTTGATGTGGACAATTAGTGACTTCCTGGCATATGGCATGTTATCTGGCTAGAGCACACATGGTCCAAAATCATGTCCATACTGTATGGGAGACAACAAATCATTTATGCTCATGAATGGAAAAAAAACCTTTATATTTTGATTGTCATCGCTGATTTTTTCCAATCGATCATCATTTTCAGAGGAATAAATCTCATTTCAGAAAAGGTAGAATTGAAAGAGATGAACCTCCAAAAATGATCTCAGGTACAGAGTTAAAATCAGTTGTATTTTCATTACCTTCCATCACTTTTGGACAGACAATAAACCAACAGAAAATTCATGGCTTTGGGAAAGAACACAATTGGACAAAATGGATCATTTTTTAGAATCTTCCATATTGGTCTGATTTGTTGGTCCGACACATGTTGGATGTCATGCATGTTGAGAGGAACTGTTTTGATAATTTATTTCATACAGTTTTGGATACACCGGGTAAAACCAAAGATAATGTAAAGGCACAATTAGATCTTGCCCAAATTTGCAGGTGACCAGAACTTGAATTGTTTGAAAATGTTAGATCACAGAGATTAATGAAGCCAAAAGCAGCTTATACACTTACCAATGAGTGTCGCTTATTATTTTTTCAGTGGATTGCAGATTTGAGACTTCCATATGGCTTTGCTTCGAAATTGGGAAGATGTGTTAAAAATGGTCATATTACCGGATTAAAAAGTCAGGACTATCATGTTATAATGGAAAGACTTATGCCTATTAGATTAAGAGGTTTTTTGAATTCTAATATTTGGGATTCGATAAAAAATATATCATATTTTTTCCGAGACATGTGTGCGGCGAAAACAGACTACGATACACTAAGAAAACTGGAAGAAGTTGTTGTTGTAATTATATGCAAACCTGAAAAAATCTTTCCGCTGGATTTCTTTGACTCAATGGAACATTTGATATTACATTTTCCACATGAATCAAAATTTGGAGGTCCAGTTCAGTTTCGATGGATGTACCCATTTGAGAGATGCATGCAGAAATTGAAGAAAAAAGTCCGTAACAAAGCATCAGTTGAAGGCTCAATTGTTGAAGCTTATTTACAAGAGGAAATTGATTTATTATTCTCTCATTATTTTGAATCTGAATATCCCTCAAAATTTAACCACATGGGACGGAACGAGGTGAATGTTGATGATGATATGAACAATCAATTATCAGTTTTCCATCAGCCCGAACTTGGCTTTGGTGGAGTTAATGATAGATGGCTTTCAGATAATGAACATCATAGAGCTCATACATATGTTCTACTCAACTATGAAGAAATGTCACCAATTGTACAATGTGTGATCCTATCCCTTATTCTATAGATTCTGTTACAGTAAATTAATCATATTGAATTTGTAGGTTATATGATGATCATATCAAGAAACAATTTTCACAAATTATAGCAGCTGACTTAGAAGAACGTCGGTAAAAAAAAATTTGTCTATTGGTTTAAAAAACTGGTAACATACATTCTTTTTTGGTTTTACATATAAAATCAATTTATTACTTGTAATATTGATAAATGTTTTACAAATTTTAAGGTATCTGTACATACTGATAAGATTGAAATTCGATTGTGTATATTGAGTATCCCACCATCCAAAATGGTTAAATCTTATAATGCATATGTGGTGAATGGTTATCGCTTTTATACACGTGCATATGGGAAATAAAAGAAAACAATGAATAGTGGTGTTTGTTTGAAGGGATCACATCATAGAGATATTGAAGTTGACTTTTACGGCATGCTTGAAGAAATTATTGAACTGTGTTATTTGGGACAGAATTATGTAACAATATTTCAATGTCGATGGTTGGATACTGAGAGAGGCTTGCGTATTCATTCGACTCATGGAATTGTTGATATTAAACATAAAAGTCTTCTTGAAGTAAATGAACCATTTTTATTGGCTCATCAAGCACATCAAATTTATTATGCAAAATACTGTGCTACTGCAAAAGAGTTGGATGATTGGTGGAGTATAAAAAAAGTTAAATCTTGAGAAAATCAGTTTACTCAAACTGAATGTGGTTCCACTGAAGTGCAAGGAAATAAAATTTTTCTGGACACTCCTCAAAACACATATTTTTCACAAAGATACATGAATATCGAGGATGAAATCCCACAGTTAAGGGTTGATGGTGACGATGTTGTCAATGATGTTACAACTGAATTTTAAATGACAAGAGATGATGAAAGTGAAACTAATATGGAAATTGATGATGTTGATGAGGAAGATGAAGACATTGACATTGAAAACTATGTAGATGATGATGAAGATGAACATTCACACAGTAAAATGCTGGTTAGAATCATAACAAATATATATCTATACATAATAGTTATTTTCAATTGTTTGATAATAACAATCATTTCATGTTTCAGATGGACTCAGAAACATTTCGTCAGTTTCTAGAGGCTGATCTACCTATGGATGATGAGGTTCTTGAGTCATCTGACCCTCAGGTTGTTGGCACTACAGGGAGCACTCAGAGGGGGCATGGTCTTTCCAGACTGATGATTCCAGATCCTATCCCAGAGCAACGTCCACCTCTTGGATTCGATGCGAACACACAGTGGTATGGTAACCTATTTATTTTAGTTATCTTTCATTATAATTTATTAATATTGTAATTGTTTGATTATTTGTTCTTTTTACATAGTTTTACGCATACAGCTATTGGACATGGGAGCGCTTTCTTTCGCAATTATTTTTCTCAGTCCTGGCTCACATGGGATCAGATTCCTGCTGATGTGCAGGCCTCCATGTTCGATTATTGGCTGGTACGTAATTAAATATTATTTATTTTTAAATTTAATTCATTAATAACTTTATATCAGGGTTTATGGTATCCCATCGACGAGGGAATGCATGCCACTATCCACGCGGCATGGGTCGTGTCTATGCGTGACTGTTTCCGTTAGTTTTTTCATAATTTGAGAAAGATGGTTGTGAAGAATGCCGGAGTGACAGAATTTGATGAGTCTTGTAGAGCCCACCGACCAGAGTACATTTCATCTCATGTTTGGGATGGATTATGTACACAATGGTTGGGTGGTGGGTTTCAGAAGAGATCTGCATTAGGTTGACAGAATCGGGGGAGACAAGAGGTGATGCATCAAGCCGGTAGTCATACATTCAGTGCGCATAGAGAGCCTCTGGTAAGTACTTTTTATAATATTTTATACAACTTTAAATATAAACACTTTATTTTATATTCATATAGGAATTCGGGCAGCCCGGTATTATGACGTACGGCGTTTATCGGAGGATGTACACTAACCCAGCTACTGGAGAGATTAGAGGTGACCACCAGCGTCAGATTTTGGATGGTATTATTTTCTTTTCAATTTTCAAATTGAATACATGTAATCTTTTCATTATTTTAATTTCTAATTGAAACTTCAGGATTCATATGAGTCCGCGACCTCTCAGACACAGGCTGAGAGTTAAGACGAGACAGGTGATCAGACTAGTGCCCACCATTTTGATGAGACGACATGGATGCAGGTGACCCAGTATGGCTTCGAAAAGGGCCGGGTAGTTGGTATCGGCTCTCATTTGACTCTTGTAGCTTATTATGGTACTGCTGCGATGTCGGCGTCTAGATCAAGAGGAGATCGTGGAGAGACATCATCTTCTGCCTAACAGTATCAGGAGCAGTTGCGTGCTCAGAGTCATCTTATAGAGGATTTGCGTCAGGGGAAAGAGTAGATGTGTCAGCAACACGATGAGGAGATGCATCGATGGCAGGACCAGATGCGTCAGCAGCAGGATGAGGAGAGACGTCGATATGAGGAGCAACATCAGGAGTATATGGAGTATATGCGTCGTTTGACTCATAGTTTAGGGATTGAGTTTCCTCCACCACCTCCTCGAGGTCCTCCAGATTATCCACACCCCCAGTGATTTTTTTAGACGTAATAAACATTTGAGTTCGTAGTTTATTGTCATATTAACTATTTACAATTCCTCTTTCATATTGGTACGGATATTATATGATTTAATTTGTTTTTTTATTACTTATTAGTATTATTTTTAATGTCTGCTTATTTTAGTAATATTACTTTTAATATTTTATATTTATTGTTAATATTGAGAAGTTTATAATTTTATAATTTTATTAATATTATTAATATTAATATTATTTTTTCATAAATATGTATGTTTATTTTAATAATAATATTATTATATTAATTTTTTATATTATTAATATTCGTACTATTATTATTAATTTTTGATATTAATATTTCATAATATATAATATTATATTATTTATATTCATATTATTATTATAATTTGATATTAATATTTCATAATTATATTATATATATTTTTTATTATTAATAGTATAATAATATAATTTATTTATATTATTAAAATTAATATTATTATTATATAAAAAATTTAATAATATTATTATTATATTAATTTTTTATATTATTAATATAAGTATTATTATATTATATTATATTATTTATATTCATATTATTATTATTTTATATTAATATTGCATAATTATATTTTATATATTATTTTATTTATATTATAATAATATTTTTTTTATATATTATTAGTATTATTATTATTTTTATATAATATTATATGATTTGTATTAATTATTTTTTTTTATTTTTTTTTTAGTATTTACGACGAGAATATTTGCGACGAGATTTCCCGTCGGAAATATTTTTTTCTATGACATTTGCGATGGGAAGAATACCCGTCGGGAAAACATTTCTGCGATGGTCCGTCACAAATACCATTTTTAAATTTCGCATTTGCGACGGGTCAGAAACCCATCGCAAATAATATATCTGTGACGGCCCGTCGCAAATACATTTTTTATATATAAACAAAAAACCATTTGCGACGGGAAAAAATACCATCGCAAAAACTTTTTTTGCGACGAGACTGCCACAAAAACACCTATTTGCGACGCCGTTTTCAGCAACGGTCGATTTGCGATGGGGCCCCATCGCCAAAGACCTTTTGCGACAGGATCCCGTCGCAAATCGCCCGTCACAAATATTCAGTTTTCCTGTAGTGAAATAATTAATGATAGTCTTGAATATAATCCAATGGTGTTCACCTCAATCAACTTGATATCTTTCTAAAACACTTAATGTGTAGGATATATCTACCCTAGTTCATAATATAGCATACTTGACTGACCTAATCATTGATGCGTATGCAATCCTTGCCATTTTGTTTCTTTCTTCATGTTTCTAAGGACACATTTTCCTGGAAAGATGAATTACATCTTCCATTAAAAATAATCTCATATTGGATTGTTCCATACTGAATCTTCTTAGTACCTTGTCAATTTATTTACTTTGACTAAGGATGAGAAACCTCTTGGATATATCATGATGAATCTTGGTCCCAATAATATATGATGCCTCTCCTAGGTCTTTCATGGAAGAGAACTTATTCAACCAAACCTTAATAAACTATAATACTTGTATTTTATTTTCAATGAGTAATATGTCATAAATATATACTTTTAATAAAATAACTGCACTCCCACTAAATATTTTATAGGAACACAACTCACATTCATTCCTTATGAAATCAATTTCTATTATGGATTTATCAAAATTAATGTTCCATGACCTAGATGATTTTTTTTAATTCAGAAATTGATCTTTATTAGTTTCATACCTTGTTCCCATCCTTTGGAGTCTCAAACCCTTCAGTTTGTGTCATATAGAAATTTTCCTGAAGGTTCCCATTAAGGAAGTATGTTTTGACATATATTTTACATATCTCATAATCATGGAAATATTTAAGGTAAAGTATAATTATTTTATAATTCAACATTGAAATTGGTGAAAAGTTTTCAACATAGTTAATGCCTTGAAAATTTTTAAACCCTTTTGAAACCAATCATGCCTTATAGGTATTGAATTTTCCTTCCATGTCCAGTTTCTTCTTCAACACCCATTTTCAAACAATAATCTTTACATCTACTAGATGGTTTACCAAAATCCAGACTTTCTTTTGGTATATGGAATCCTTTTCAGAATTCATGGCCTCTTTCCACTTGGAAACATCTATGACACTTATTGCATATTTTTTGGTTAAATGATCATTATTATCAACTAATAATGTGTCATCATTCTTAGTGACTAGAAAATCATACTGTTATAGCTCTCTAACCTCTCAAGTACTTCTACATAGTAATTGTGTATTTGAAGTAATTTCTTTTTCTATAGGTATTTGTGAAATTTTTTCATGTGAAAAATCTTGTGTATCTTGAATTTCTACTTCATCAAAGTCTATATCACTCCCATTATCTATTTTAGAGATAACATCCTCCTAAAAAATTGTGAGACATCTTCGAACCACAACCATTTTTTCTTAAGGATTGTATAGGTAATATCCCTTTGTTTCTTTGGTACATCCTATAAAGATAAATTTTGTGCCTCTGGTTGTAATATTCTTACTTTAAAAGGATTTAACAAATGGTTCTCAACCTCACATATGTATGTAAGAAAACAAGAGTTTCATTCTATTCTATAATTGGTATGGTATACTATTTTTTTATTTAGTTGGAACACAGTTTTGTACATATACTACTTTTTGTAACACATATAACCGAAAGGATAATGGAAGGCTTGCATGAATCATCATTGATATCACCAAGTTCAAAAATGTGTGGTTTCTCATTTCACTTACACAATTACACTGAGGTGTATAAGGATAAGTGAGTTCAAATAATACCCTGAACTCCCATAAATAATCAAGCAAGTTTGATTAAGATATTATCCACCATGGTCTAATCATAGCTTTTTAATCTTCTTACCAATATGGTTCTCAACGTCATTCTTATATTCCTTGAACTTATCAAAATAATCTTATTTATACCTCATTAAGTAGACATATCCATATCTACCAAAATCATCTGTAAATTTTTTTAATTATGAGTACCAACCCCTTTATTCAATAGGAAATGGTTCACGTACAAAGGAATAAACTAATTCAAAAATCTCTTCTGCCCATTCACCATTCCCACTAAATGAGGCTTTTTTTAGTTTTTTATTCTAAACATGTGTTATATACCCCAAATGGTTTTAGTTAAAAAGAATATAAATATTCATCTTGATGTAATTTAGTTGAGTTATTTTCATTTACAAGACCTATCCAGTGATGCCAAAGTTTGGTGTGGTATGATTCATGTGAAGTAACTTTTTTATTGATTGATATTAGTTGTTTTTTAATCCAAAACATGAAGACCATTATTTAAATGTGACTTACCAAAAAAATGATCTCTTTATAAAAAAAGTAAATTTTAATTCCCAAGTTTGAAAATAAATCCATATATATCTAGTACGGATATAGAAATAATATTTTTGGAAACTGAAGGCACATAATGAAGACCCTTAAAATCAAGATCATTCTGGTTAGCAATTTGAGGTGGTACTCCACAATAGCTACAAAAACAAGTTTATCTCTATTAGATGCTCATAGATCTACCTCCCCTTAGTCAATCTTTCTAAATCTACTAGGTTCCTATATTTGGATACATATGGTAGAACCACAAGCTATATCTAATACACAATTTATAAAAATAGATAAATTTCAATCAATAACAAATGCACCTAGAGCTTCTCCTTGGTTATTTTGATGGGTTCATTTTTATTCCAGTGGTCCTTTTTACCAAATGAGAAATAGATATTTTCTTGTTCACTTTCATTTACATTGATATTTTACTTATTTTATGATCATGAAGAAGATTTGGGGTTAAATCTTTTTGCTTGATCCATCTATTTGTTCGCCATAAAGGTGGAAGGATTTCCAGGCTTCATATCCTTATCTACTTGGAGAATGAGAGTAAGAGGATTTGGTAGAGAATTATTGATGTCTTAAATATTAAAATTTACAATAAATATGGATAAGCTCTAAGGGAGTGATGTCATAATGATATTGGTTCCCATTTCATTGGGGATTTTAAACCCTAGAACCTCTAGGTGATCAATGTAGTCAACGATCTTGACTACATGAGGCCCATCTGAGGAAACCCCTCTAGTATTTCTCTTAAACAGTGCCTTAGATATCTCAAACTACTCATGTTTATCTCTCTCCTCATAAAGACAAAAATGGCACTCTAGCATGTGATATGCATCCATGTTTTCAGGATACTTCATGAGTTACCAGACATATAAGAAAGCAGTAAAAATTAATTGTCAACCACATAACTAAAATTTTTTCATAGACAAGGAACTCTTTATCACTTTCTTCTTTAGAAATAGGATTAGTCATTAAGAATTCTAGCATTTAATATATCAATTCAGGGCGTAGAACTACCCAAAGTAATCTAAACCACTTAAGGAAGTTACTTCCAATTATGAGGTTTCCATTCTCTATTATTGATTATAGAGATAGTGTGGATGGTGAACATTTCATCTTATTCTACAAATAAAAAATAGAATATTATTAGTAATATTCTTTATTAAAATTTGTGTAAAATGTAATAAATTAATATTTTTTATTAAATCTACCACTATTTTATCAAGTCCCAGTATGCCTCACCATTGAACTTATAATGTATAATTGATTTAACATTCTAGTGTCAAGGATCCCCATTACCTTTATTAATGATCTATACATTAGCCATAAAAACCATAATAAATTAATTTGGTTGGTGAAATTTCTAACTGTGGACTTATATCTCCTTGATCCTTTGAGTGGATTACCCTATCTTGAAATCCTAACATGTATTTCTTAAAAATGTGCCTCTAAATTTGTATTGAACCTAATATTTTTGTTATACACAATAAAAGTTTAGTTAAGTCAACCCAAAACCATCATGATAACTCCCAGATAAAATTAAGGGTCTATACTTTGGCCATATGCTACACTTAGTTCTATGGTGTCATTTCTAATCAAGTAATGGAAGGCTTAGTCTGACTTAATATTTGGTTGGGGGATTTTAATTTATTTATGAATAAATTTTATCTTTTTTCTATCCTCTATATTTATTTTTAATATTAAGTGGATATTACTTAATAAATTAACTATGTTGGATAAAACATTTACTCACAATTCATTTATTTAATATTTTTCTTTTCATATAAATTTATTCATTTATGTTATTGTGGTCTTTCATACATAAAATAGATAATGCATATAAATATATAAAGTAATTTATTAAATGAACTGATCATGATCCTATTTAATGGTTGATTTAATGAGAAGACATTAAATAAACCCATGAACTAGAGTAATAACTCCATTTATTGGTCATGGCATGAGTTGTGGAATTCGACCTATATATTTGTGTATCATTGATTTGGCATCATTGTGGGTGCATCTTGAACTACCTACATGAACCTTGTAATTCTCTATTAATTACAATTATTTATTACTCACGCATAGGTGAGGGGAGAAATGATTGGTTAAATGTAATTTCATAAATATCCTTGGACACGCAGGTCCAACATAATAGTGGAGGGAGAAATGAATCAAATGCCATCATTTTATTTCATATTAAATAATTTCAAACCCATGAAATAAATTAAATTAAATTAATTCTAACACATACATAGGTCTTGTTCAAGATCATGATCGTTCATACATGAGATGGATACACAAAAGTAACCAACTAGAATTCATTTATTTATTCATTATTTATTATTAAGATAAACATGATTTCATTAATTAATTAATTATTTAATTAATTACCTTTCATCCTAGTTATCATACGATCTTAATTGGATATAACCATTATCTATGGAATTCATTATAAATAAATATAAAAATAAATAAAGACATATTAACTATAATAAATAAATTGATCATTTAATATTCTTTAAAACCATTATTAAATTTTCTAACACACATTGGTTTGCCAATCAATAAAATAATGATTTAATGTAGTAATTTTCAATTTAATTTATTTTTTATTTTTTCCTTTGAAGGGAGGCTACATGGTGTGTACAGTGCTACATGTTGTGTACCTTAGATGTTGTGTATTTGAGTCACACTCCTAGGGTTTTGGCATGTTAATTCGGTCAGACTACATAGTGTTTTCATGTGAGCTACACACCATATATCCACTTTTCATGTGTTAGGTTATCCCAATAAACATGATGTGTACAATAAATTCACCATGTTTAATTAACTACTTAACACATCTAGATACAATGTGCATGGGTTTATGGCATGTACTCTAACTACACACAGTGTAACCCATTTTTACAAACAAAATATTTGGAACTTCTTGATGGAATATCCAATCATCCTTTGTCTATTCTTAAAACTTTAAAAAAATGAAACACTGAACGAATATGATTAATATGTAAAATCATGTAAATTCAAATCCAATTAAAGAAATAATAATAAGAAATGAAAATCCTAACATGATTACATAAAAATTAACAATCAAATAAATACTTATAAATTTAAACGAGACCACTTTGATACCACTTGATGGTTTCTAGTGTAGTAGAAGTCTGTGGTGGTGGGTGATATATTTAAATGTATTTTAATAATCATTCCTTGAAACCATGGGAGATGATATTTAACTTCAAATTTATAATTAATTAATTCAATATCTGAAGAAATAAATATTTGGGCCTAGTAACTTTCTTTTTCTATGATTGATTGTCATCGGAAAGGACCCTTTTATATTTCCTTCATTGTGCTATGAAGATACAAGGATATAATCCCTCTTGCGGGGTTCTAAAAGTTCTCTAATGATCCCTGAGAAACAATGCTCAATCTACATGTTCTAGAGTAGTGAATTAAATTTCTTTCATTGTTCATTATTGATCGTCCGTTCTTTGGTATCGAAGAAATATCTATTGCACTTCTCATTATTTAGAGGGAGAGAGAATGAGGAGTCAATAGAGAATTTGTTTTGCAAAAAAATATTTATTGTCAATTTTTGGATGCAATATACAATAGGCATAACCATATATGTATAGAGTTAGGATTTAGGTTAAAATATTACTAAATTGCATGTTGACCATTAAATAACATTTAAAATATATAATAAACCTCAATCCACATAATAATAATAATATCAATTAATTTCTGCCAAATTAGTGTTACCAAATTTAAAAAATTAAGGACTACATGGATATGGGAATTACCTTCCCCTAAAAAATCAAAGGAACCGAGACTTGCGAATTGCATGAGCCTCCAAGGGACTTGCGATTGCATGACTATTTAAAGGTCACACAAAGACTACATGCACAGTACATAACCTATGGAAAATCCCACCAAATCCCCTTCAATGAGCCTTCCTTCTCTTATAAAGACTCTCCAGACAACCAATGACTCTGTGATGACAACTGAATGAGAACCCCCAAGCTTTTTGTTTTTTCATTGGAAAGTTATTGAAAAATAATTTAAAATTCCCCTAGTAATTAAGGGGAATAATAACCAAATTAAAAGACCTCTAGTGGTCATGAAGCTCATACGCCATGGCATCATTCGAAAGGATAAATTTCCTCGATGATACTCATGTGATCTAGGAAGTATCCTAAAACTTTGTAAAATAAAACAAAGGAGATAATGTGGAGTAGATGAGAGGTAATTTTGGTCACTGAAAGAAATGTGACATGCCCCTAGAGATCTGCAAGAATTTGTGAGACCTTGGTGACATGTCTTCCTCATCTCACGAAAGCCTTTTAGCTTATCATCTATGCCGCACAGAGGTCCTCTAGTATGTACAAGTAACTCTACACTTCCTCTTTGATGCTCCAAGGAAAAATAGATATAGTTTCCTACATATATACTCACACACCTCCATATGACCCATATTGGTCATGAGAGTCATCATCATAAAATCGATTAAATGTCCTTGAAATTACTCATGCAAATTCACATAACTCCCAAACCAATGTAAAACAATGGGGATAACAGGGAGGTGGTGAGAGGTGCACATGGTCACCAAAGGACACGCAGCATGCCTCTAGAAAACCACAAGACATCACAAGACCTCGATGATACATCCACCTCATCTCATGAAATTCCTTTGGCTTTCTAGCTATGCCTCAAGGAGGTCCTTGGGTATATCTAAGAAACTTTGATCTTTCCCTTTGACTCTCTAAGGAAAAATGGATAGATTTTTCCCTGACATTCTCATGCATCCCCATATGGACCATATTGGTCATGCAAAGCATTGCTAAAAAATAGAGTAATTTTCCTTGACATTACTTTTGAAAACTCACATGACTCCAAGAATTTTTCACATAAACCAAATGAGATAAAAGTGGGAGGAGGAAAAAGTCACTTCGAGTCATAAAAAGATTGTGACGAGATAAGGAAGTCTGCAACATGGTCCTAAAAGACCCCAGTAAAGTCATCTTTGTCTCACAAAAGGTCTTAGACAAGTCACCAATCATCTCATGAATACCTTTCAATAATAACATTATATCTTGTAAAGGCCCTTGAACATGTCTATAAGACAAGATGAAAATTCCTTCTACACATCAGTGTGATCAAACAAGTCCCTATTAATTGGATATAATACAACAAAGAGAGCATTGAAGGAAGAGTCTTGGGACTGTAAAAAAATCAAGCAACACGCTTAGAATGCTCTATGGTAGAGACTCGTGAAACCGCATGGTGCCATCACACTTTTCTGACTCTATCCTAGATCTACACCAGGTAGTCCGCACAAACTAATAATAATTCAAGTGGTGAGGCCTATAAATTCCCCACCCCATCATGAAAAAATGTACCAGACTACACGAAGGAAACTCTTGAGCATAAAATTCCCAAGAATCTAAGAGGAATTCTCAAAGCAATCGATCACGTGACTAGCCATCATTCTAGTAGGTAACATACCGGTGACTTTCTAGAGTGATCATGCATCATACATAAGGTACTTCACATGATCATTCATAGATCATGAAAATGGATACTTTTAGGCTATGTGAAGAACATTTTTTTGTCCCACTAGATCACGCTATAATTAAAATAAATTTACATTGAACAAACCTAAGGAATTTTCAATACAAGGGATTTAAATGAGATCAATGGTGGAAGAATTAAATAAAAAACATGCTCATTACCCTTATTTTCTTCACGTGAGTCTTACAAGGACATAAAAAATATACAAGATAGGTCACCTAGATCTTATGAGACTCCTCCACTATGCTATTTGGTACACCCAAAGTCCTCCATATATATCAAAACAAGTCATACTACCCCCTCGGGTGCACCACCTTGGCCTCGCAAAACCCTATGGGTCTAACTCCCAAGCCTTGAGAAATCATTCACACACATCACCTGACTCATATAATGTTGTTCTCTCATATAATTCAAAGTCTCACTGTTGAATCTAGGCATATCAGCCAAGTCATGAAACACCCTCTAGTAAAGTCAGTTGAGACCTGTGACACCCTACAGACATGTCAACAATGTCTCTTGATGACCTCAAGGGATATTAATCCAAGATATGCAACATCCCTTAATCCATGTCATACTGAGTCTTATGAAACCCCACATATGTGCCTAGAAAAGTCATGTGATGGATTCCATGACAAGACAATGGGGTCATGTGATGTCCCCTAGATAAGTCGACTGGGTCATGCGACACCGTCTATACAAGTAGGTTGGGTCACAAGGGAATCCTAGGAATTGACAGCTCTATCTATCCTTGGTGTGTATGCCCCAAATATAAGGGAAACCTTTTCATGTATTCCCCAATAAATAGGGAATCCTTAGTGTGTAATTTCTAATATGAAGGTAACTATGACGAATCTGATTTTTGCCATATTAAGGATATATAGGCCACCTCTCTTTGAGGTTCGAGCACCATGTTGATTATCCAGGGAGATCCCAATATCT
Source organism: Viscum album (assembly GCA_963277665.1). Taxonomy (NCBI): domain Eukaryota; kingdom Viridiplantae; phylum Streptophyta; class Magnoliopsida; order Santalales; family Viscaceae; genus Viscum; species Viscum album. The sequence continues at coordinate 201,200,107 of OY728163.1, read as the reverse complement.
AAGCCCCTTATCCAGAGTAAAGACATCAATCACTTTCCAACCCTTGTTTCTCACAATCAGCATAGCTCATGTGGGCTTAAGTAATTTTACTTGTCATGTCATCTACACTATACACCCTAGGGTTACAAGGAAAACCTTGGTTCATAATCACCAACTACCGACATGATCAGGTATGTCCTTGATCAATTGTGAATACATATTTTTATAAACCTTTATCATTCCTAAAACCTCAAAGATGGTCATAATATCTCTATGTGTGATCATCTACCTTAACTTATTAGAGGGTTAAGGGATAAAATTAACTAAGAAAACTCTAATTCCTACCATATTCAGGATACAAAGGATGACTTCTCATGTCTCGAGCTATATACCAAACCAACCAAGTTTTTTCCTAGTACATAAGTCCCACGTATATATGTCATGAGGATGATCATTTATTCCCCCATGTTTCTCACACTTAGCATAGATCATGTGGTCTTAGGAAGATACAATGAGAACCTCATTATGCATCATAAAAGTCCAAAAACCAGGGAAATCCTAGTATATAACCCCCAATGAGTGTTATTTTATGAAAAACACTCATATAAGTGAAAATACCTTGGGGCCAGTCCCAAGGCCATGATTGAGCTACGATGACTCTAATTCCTTCCATAACTAGGATATGTTGGATTTCTCCATGAGACCCAAGCTAAAACACATGGAGTCTCAGTACCCACACATATGTCATCTCTGTATGATGGTAATATATCTAAGATTAATGAACTATGTGTTTTTTGATTCCTTCAATAACCATGATACATAGGACATCTCATAACAGCTTATTCCCATCCTTGAAATGTTACCCACCTCTTTGTGTGGTAGCACATTCTGAAGAATTTGGTCACACATCTTCAGCACATAAGAAGGTTATTTTCCATTAAGGAGATTAATGTATAACCTCGGATACATACATATGGATTCCCTAATGAGACCTCAATCCCCTCAGTTTGTCAATGAGACTCTCTTTCTTTGATGAACCAGATAATTAACCAATGAATCGCTTTTAGGGTAACCGGTCATGTATTAAGATTAGGAAGAGATAATGAACATATCTTAAATCTATAAGAGAGTCTCATAGTAGGAAACCATTCCTCCCAAAAGGGTGTGATGAGACTAACCTCCCATCCTCTCAACCAATATGAGTCCCCAAGATTCTCTCAGCATAAAAACCCATAAAATTTTTGGCCTTTGGAAAGTAGGTTTTTTACCCAGCTACAGATGGGGGAACCATTGGGAGTTTTTGGGAAAAGTGACAATGGTATCCTGATGAGTGAAACCCATTTCATGCCTCAAATACTTGACGAAACAAAAATGGTGAACCTGAAGTGAATCTCTCCAATGAAAAAATAATTGGTTATTGTCTTTCGGGGCCATTTCGTTTTCCCCTATATGCAATCAAAAATAGTGAACCCAAAGTGAATCTCTTCAGTGATAAAATAATTGGTTATTGTCCTTTGGTCCATTTCATTTTCCACAATATGAAAAAAATTGTGAACCCGATGTGAATATCTCCAATGATAAAATGTTTTGGTATTATCCATTGGGCCATTTCATTTACCCCTTTATGCAAAAAAATGATAAAAACCTACAGGGATCTCTGTAATGACAAAATGATCGATTTATAATGTGTCATGACACTTTGTTTTGAAAACCCTATACAGACAAGTAAGTAAGACAGGAATGATCTTATAGATGGTCCTCTATAACCAAGGTTCCCATGAGATAATTTCTTCCTTGTTTTGATAATTCCAAATGAGAAGAATGGCTGAATTAGGGAATATCAATAAAATTTTGTTAACCATGCATATCTGATTGAGCACATTACGCCTACGATATTGCACTAATTGGTAACATTTTTCCTTATTGTCTGCATGACTGTAGATATTGACAACATCTTGATTCATTTCATTGTCTTCATCATCTAGCATTCTCTCTAGAAAATCATCTGCGACTGCAACCTCTACAGCTGTAAAACGATTTCACTTGCTCGAAAACTCCAACGATAGGTTGAGAATACCATGGTCCAGGAATGCCAATGACATGGTGAAATACCGACCATGGAATCTACTCATGAATTTCTCCAAGAATGATGATTGGTGATTTAGAATAACCCAGGAAAGGTTATTCCAATTCCAGTGGCTCTCGTCACCACAACCAACAAATTCATGAGCTTATCCCTGTAGCGCGATAACTGACACATTCCATATTTGATGAAGGTGTACTGGGAGGCCAAATACGGATCCCTATAGGTTCATGTGCCATTAATTAGGGAACATATCAACTGACATCACAAACACCATCCTATTGGTACCCATTAGTTGCCTACTAAGGGTACCATCAAACATGCAGCCACCTTTGATGACCATGAATAGGCTACAAGGAAGACTCATCGGAGGAGGAAGGCATTGGATATCCAGGATAGGGATCATAAAACCACTCTTGATGATGATGACTTCTAACATATTCATGAAGGAACCAGAAAATAGGCTCATATCCCTGCTCATTCGGAACAAGTCTATAGGCATATCACCACAACAGGTATAGGGGAGTCTCATACTCCTACCCCTGTGCTCGAAGCCCATAGATATATTTTGGTGGCTCAAGGAAGACATATGTAGGTACATATAACCACTTCAATTTAAGACATATTCCATTTTATCATGGAGATAGAAAATTTGATTGTTCATATCCTTGAAAACACTTTTCTTGAATTCCAATATATTTAACCAATAGTTGAAGAACTACACCGACATATTACGATGTGGTTGTAGATGAAGGGACATCTTCATACTCCTATACCTATAGCCAAGAAAACTCAATAGGATGATCATCATGAACAAGTGGTTGTACTGGAGAGAGTGCACATTCTTCATCCCACCTGGGATGATTATTGGCATATGAAAATGAATGTTGAGGCATCATACTGGGCTCATATCCCCATTTCAATCGGGGCTCACCAGGTGAGAGTGACACATGCCTCGAGATAAGGTAAAATTCCTATTGAAGAAGTTCAATGGAATATTCCAAAGGCCTAGGGTTGGGATCATATCCCTATTCGGGATGGGGCTCACCATGTGAGAGGGAAATAGGCCTTGGGACAGGCTCCTAATCCTATCAAGTAAGTAAAGTGGCATACTCCAAAGGCCCGGGATTGGGATCATATCCCTGTTTTGGTCAGGGATAACCAAGTGAGAATGGAAAAAGCCTCAAGATATGCTCACATTTCAAAAAATGAATCTTCTTAGCATATTCTAGCAGATCACAGAAGCCATGAACATATTCCTAATTCTTCCAATGAATGATTGTGCTAGAATAATTCCAAGGCAACATAAGGGAGGCTCATATTCCTTCTCCCATTATAAGGTTCGTCATCATATTTTAACATGGAATACATATTCAGACCAGGCTCATATTCCTGATCCAATTGGGGAACACTAAGTGATAGTGGAACATGTCTCAAGGTAGGCTCATATTCCTACCAAGAAAGACCCGTGGTATATTCCAAAGAATCAAAATTGGGCTCATACTCCCATCATGACCAAGGCTCATCAAGTGATAATGACACGTGCCTCGTGACAGGCTCACATTCCTTTAAATAATGATACAGGTGATTAGAAAATTCAGGAAGGTTCTTAGTAGTATTCTCATACTCCTACAGTACCAAATGGCTATATACATGTTTCATAAACCATCACACAGTATGATCATATCCCTGCACAATTACAGAAGGAAAATTGTCATATTCCGACCATGATGTAGAACGTGTCCCATATTCGTAATATTCTCAATTTAAGTTTCCTTGAGGTCATTAGAGACACATTCTCAACACCATAAGGGTTCTCCAACACTTCTATAAAAGTGGAATCATATGTTGTTCATTTCCAAAATATTCCTCATTATGGTAGTGTGAAGATGGATCGCAGGGAATTTACTCCTAATGTCCACTATGGTCGACCTCCCCATGATGATATCTCTCATGGAAAAGGAAATCCTCCCTTTCTATAGACACCAATATATAGATAGGTAAACCAAACTTTGACACCTTTGTTAATAGAGGTGCTCGAATCATCAGGGAAAACTGTATATGGTTCCCCATAAATATCCAGAAACACCCCACTCTTGTCACTATGTGACCATCAGAGCCATATTATATGTTCTAACTATATAGATTCATGTAATTCTGATGAGGATGAGGCCTAAATTGACATATGGATAGAGTTATCTAGGAAAAACCTCCCCCATCATGTTTTGGTCCCTCTCTACTTCTAACTATGAGATCCCAGATGAGATATAAAAGGAGTACATGCCTTATCTATTCTAGAATATGTGGGATACTCATCAGTGACTGAAGGTTGGACGTATCCCTTATCCAGGATACAAGTTTCATCTTCATAAAATCAATATATTCTGTTGTCAACTAGACCAAGATGATATTTCCATAGATCGGGATCCAAAACATGAAAATCATTGCGTAATTATGCAACATGATGTTCACCATTGCATCAAAAATCTTCAGAAGTTGGTCTCTAAAGCCACATCATACTTCTGTATTCGATGATGGGGATAGTATAGAGAGTTACATTTTTCCACTCCTCTAGAATAGAAGGAACCCTTAAATATGGAATCCTACAATATTATAGCCTTTGGAGAAATCAGGGGACTCGGTAACGCTTGGGCTTGTTGGTCACTAAAATATAATGTCATCGCTTCAATAGCGCCTAGACACTACATATAGGGAGAAAGGATAGCCAAAATTATTTCAAACTAGTCACCGAAAGACAATAGGAGGGCATTACAAACATAGATACAAAAGTTGTGATCACCCAGACAACATCCAGTAAGTAATGTTTCTCACCATGGGTTGTTATTTTACTCAACTCCTGTGTGAGCACAGTTGTGACACATCATGTGGAACGCAATATCAGCTACCATACCAGCAATCCTGGAGCATACTTGGCCTCCTAGGCTAGGGGAATATCTACCACCACCTCCACCCCTTGTATCATCAATTCCCAATAGGATTTAGGACATACCCTTAGCAACCACAAGTGAACCCCTACCAGATGGGCTATGGGAATTTATATCTCAATCATCATCACAGGGTTCATTATCCCCTTAGAAGACCTTGTAGACATCGGTGGTGATCCCAAAACAACCTCACCACATTGGAATAGTGGAATTTATATCTTCATGTCCATCCTATGAATCATTAAGTCCCCTACTTAAGCCAATATATCTTCAACAACTAGACCAATCTACGCCAATTACTACCCCAAATGACCCCCACCCCATAGGTATGGGGTCATTTTCATTGTCGTTTCCACCATAGAGGGAATCAATTTTCTCCAGGTTGGGAGGAATCAATCAACAGTTGGCATTCCACCAACTCCTCCTATCACAAGAAAAACCACTTCCAGTTGAGGCACGTTCAACAACCATGAAAAAAAATCCCTCATAGTCATTGTTTATTGACCAAAATGGGAGGAACCTACAATAAAGAAAATCAGACCCCACTGAGGTTACAATCCAAAATGGACCAACATGGACAAGGGTTTAAATAATGACCCTGAAGTAGATAGTGCAGAGTTAGCATATTACGTTGAAATTAATGGCACAACCACCATTTCCTGATATACCTATATGAATTTCATCACTTTCAACAAGGTAGATATTGATCAAATCTCAAGTGTAGAAAGTCATGACACAGAAAATGTACATTGGGAGGAGGGTGACTTGGAAGCACCAAATGAGTCTTCACACACCAGGAACAAAAGGCATCTCCAAAACATGGTACCCTGCATATTTAGTTTCCACCTCCATGATGGAATATTACTAAGTGGAAGGGTATAGCCACATCTTGATCACCTCTCAGAAGAAACGAGGTTCCTTCCCCAGAGGAACTATTTTCATAATATGAGATCGAAATACAATCTCTCCAACAACTCAATGAGGATCTAATCATAAGAAATATTCATGTTGGGTATCATCTTTAGGTTGAGATGAATGTTCTCCCTCACATGGCTAATCCTCTAGAAATAGTGGTATATGGGCATCACGTTGGATCTAGATCTAGATATCCAGTCCACATAAATGAATAAGTTGAAAATGATCATGGATTCTCCCCATTGTGGTAACAACCTCTCCCTCACCAGGACAACCGTTCAATCTTGAGACAAATTAAAAATCATTAGGAGATAAAAGTGGGGCCACCTCATTGAACCCCACTTGATCTATATGAAAGAGATACAGCTCAATAAATGGTTCCCTTGGAGCTTCTTAACATCATAGAATCCTTAGATACTCAAATGGAAGTCATGAAAGGGTGATGTGCACCTCTACATCTGAAGAGGAATCCAAATCCCATTTGGGTGGATGACAATTTTCCTCCACCAAATTTCATAAATCATGCCTTATCAATATTTGATGATGTGGGAGACCCCGAAAAACATCTCACATGCTTTGTATCTTGATGTGGGTTGATGATGTGCCCTCAAGATCAATAGGAGGCAACAAAGATGATGTTTTTTGTAAAAACTCTAACAGGGCCATCCATTGTTTGGTATAGCAGTCTACTAGTAGGATCTGTGTCAAGATAGAAAGACATTTCTCATAAATTCCTTTATCAATTGAGTTATACACTAAGAAATAATACAATCATAAAAGTGAAAAAATGAAAACAACATGATAATGAGAGGTTTTATAACTTCATAGAAAGGTGGAAGGGTTTGAACTACTCACTCAACATCCACATCTCACAAGAGAATATGTAGTAACTCTATTCGAAAAATATTAGGGATGAGTTTTAGATTCCTTTATTCCAATGAAATATCCAGGTGGATTCTGTGAGTTTTCTGAAATGGCCCAACGTTTAGAAGAATCTATCCATCAGACTCGATCCAAAACTCAACTTGTTCCCACAACACAAGGAATAAGGCCATATAAAGTAGAAGTTGTAGCTATAACACTCAAGACAGTAGAAGTTCCTATCAAAATACCAAGGTAGGCCCCAAATAACCCATCACCTTCTATAAAGTGGCGACAACCACAGAATCACCCTCATCCAAAAGTAAATAGAAATCAGGGTCACCCAGGATTTGAGGAAGATATGAATAAAGTATACTCCTTCTGAAATGAACAAGTCCCTGGTTATTTCTTGGTAGACAGGGATAATAACCTGCTCACACTCCCGCAACCTAGGAGGCCCTAGGAAGATAACCTTACCAACCATCCTAATTATTTCCCTTTCAACAGAAGGTTGGGTCATAATAACCATAACTTCTTCATCTTCATGAATTTCCTTCAAGGCATGGTTGAATATGGATAGGCGATACTAGATAGATCCTTAGAGAAGGTTTCTTGCATAACTATAATCTAAACAGAAGAAGAAGCTGATTGGAAGAATGTCCCGGCCAGACGTGTGCAAAAATTTGACAATTGGATGACTCAAAAGGTGTTGATCGAGATCATGCTACTCTAAAATCACACCTTTGTAGACCCACGATATCTCCACCACCCAATGATGGAAAATAAAATATACCTCCTGAAGGGGGGTTTAACCACTAAAAATAGAAAGAAATGGAAGATGAAGAGTCATATTCTCTTCCAAATTGAGCCTCAAATCTCATAGATTTCTTCCCTATAGAATCTGAAAAATGGTCACCGCCCCACCAAATGGAATTCTCATCAGATAAAGAGATCATATTTGGTTCTTTCAACATGATAAACTTGTCATAAACCTTCTATGATGATGATTTTTCCCAAAATAATGAGTTTACCCCACATAACTAGGGAACTATAGGTTATATATGCTAAAGATGAGGATATGGGGGACTACACAGGCATGGTCGAACCCAATATTTTGGTCACATATCTATGGAGTACATATATATATATAGGACTTGTGGGAAGGTTCTCGAGTTTCCTTAAAAGGAAAGGAGGTGGCTCAGGGCCATTTGAAAGCCACCTGTATTTGATTGTCTTGCATGACCACTTTGTGGGGGGTCCAATTTGATCAACCTAGGCAATGGAGAAGTCCAGTGCGACCTGCGCCATTGGCAGTAGGTACTCCTTAAACCTATGCACAAACTCTAGGTCGATCTACATCAAATTCCTCGAATCTTCATCCATATGTCAAGGAGAAACCCCATATCATTAAGCGCCAACCGTTAGTAAAAAAGTACAACATTCTAAAATAGCATGTTGTAGTCCCATCCAAGATATCAGCCCTCGATGCACTCCATCTTTCAAAATAACTCAGGGAGGCACTTTTTTAAGCCCTCCAGATACCATAAGAGTTTGAGATAAAATTTGATGCAGCTGAGGTCTATCGAGTGGAGACCATAGAATCAAAATTTCATGTTTCCATCTCATTCACTGATCAAGATCAAGAAACATCCCTTCAAGTACAAATCATACACCTATATGTCTTAGGAAGAATCAATAATGTCAACATGAAAATGGATCTAATTGGTAATGGTGTTTGGATCTATCTTATCCAAGTTCGAACCCTATGACATTTTGGGTATATAGAAGGGAATTTGTTACTCATTAATCTAACAATCCAAGGGTATGATAAGACTGAGAAAATACCTCTCTAGAAGATAAAGCTCAAAGCCTAGTTTGGGGATCTCATGTTAGATTATGAGTTTATGGTAATCGATCAAGACACCGCATATAAAGTCCTAATGAAAAATCCATAGCTCCATAGCCACCTGTAAATACCTTCAACATTTAATTAATGTCTAAAGTATCCCATTAAAAGAAAATTAAGCATACTACATGGTTACAGTTCCCCCTTAGAGGCTTTTGGGTCCACATATGCTGAAGAATATTTCAATAAAAAGGGAGAAAAACAACAAATGATGGGTGATGATATAGAAGTTGTTTCTCCAAATGGTTTGGGGACCACCCCTGTGAATCCTTGGAGTATTCTTGATAAAGACTATGATCTCCCCATAAACTTAGTTGAGGTCACATATATAATCTTGTACGTCCAAGCCTCTCCTTTACCTAGTGACAGAATCAAATATTCTAATCTCTGGCATCTCTCTTAAACAAATCAATAAACAAGGGATGATAATTTCTCTTCTCATGGCCTCTCTCACCCTGATAATGATGCTTAAGACCCCATATTCTATCTCCTTTTGAAAATGCCTCTGTAGACTCAGTGATGGAAGAATATGGGACTGACCTCAGGAATTCCCCTTCATAATTTGAGTAAGGTGACTCCACCACCATCGATGAACTCAGGTAGATAAATATGGGAACATAGGAAGACCCGTGGCATGTACTAATTGGTTCTTTCATTCCCATTGAAGATAAATAAATGTACATTTCATTTCTAAAGTAGCACTGATATGTGTTCATGTGGAAGTACACTAAAATGATTTTACTAAACCCATATGTGGTGATGCACCATCTAGGGCTTCTAGATGAGCATCAAGGATTCAAGTAGGCAGCTAGGAGGATGCATCCCTCTCATGCCACCAATATAGAGGTAGAGATCGACAAGTTGATTGAAGACAAAGTTTTCCAATAAGTGCAATTCCGAAGGTGTCTTTCCAATATTGTCCCTATCAAAAAGAAGAATGGGAATATTAGGATTTTCATTGATTCCAAAGACCTTAATCGGCTTTACCCAAAGGATGATTTCCCATTGCCAATCATAGAACTATTGGTCAATGCAACTGCCGGTTCCCAAGCCCTTTATTTCATGGATGGATACTTGGGGTACAATCAGATAAATATGTCCCCTGAGGATGAATAAGACACTACCTTCAGAGTGCCTTAGGGGATATTTTTCTATCAAGTCATGCCATTAAGCTTGAAGAATGTTGGAACCACATATCAACCTACCAGGCACCATATCTTTAACCCATTTCTAAGAAAGATAGTTTAATGTTATGTCGGTAATCAAGTGGTTGAATCCTAATAGCAGTGTGATCACTTCACAGACCTTAAAACAATTTTCAACAAGTTGTGACAACACAGTCTGAAGATGAATCTGCTGAAATTCACTTTTAGGATAATGTCGGGTAAATTCTTTGATTGGTGGTAAACCATTGTGGTATTGAGGTCAACATGGTGAAGAATAGTGATATCTTAGTGATTTAACCCCATAGAAATATCAAAGAATTGAGTAGCCTCTAAGGTAACCTTAATAACATTCAGTGGTTCATTTCCAACCTAGCTGGTAAAGATCTCCCCTTCACCAGGCTCATGAAGAATGGAACTAACTATCAATGAGATTATGATATCCAAAAATCCTTCAAATATTTCAAGCAGTACCTATTGTACCCACCAGTTCTGATGCCTCTGATGAAAGGGAGGCCACTAATCTTATATTTGGCCTCTATGGAATGCTCCTTGGGAACCCTCATCACACAAAATAATGATACAAGAAGAAAAATTAGTCTCTATTACCTTATCTAGACTATGATAGGTATTAAAACTTGATACTCTGATGTCAAGAAAAAGTGCTTGGAACTTATCTTCACAATGAAAAATATAAGGCATTAATTTCTGCACAACAAGCTCCAATTGGTGTCTCGCATCAATCCAATCAAGTACATCCGTGGTCATCTGATGTTTATTGTGTTCTTGGCCCGATGGGCAGTCATTCTTCAGTAATATGATATCTAGTTTGTGTCACATAAGTCAATGTAAGGAAAATCCATTGCATATTTCTTTGCAGCACATCTTTCCCTAGAAAATACGTCGGAAGACACCAAGCTTCTAGATAAAGAGGTCTTTTATTCCCATGACACTCCCCGAATATGGGAGATGTATTTTTATGGTGCCACATGAATCCCTATCACAACAAGGATGGAAACCCTGAAGCTCAGCTAGGTTTTCCTAGTGATTGTGTTTTTCTCGCCAAAAAAATTTGTTTTCCCTACACTTTTTCACTATCTGAAAGCTGGATAAATAACTAGGAGGAGTACCAAGCCCTCGTTATTGGATTAGAACTATCCCTATAGCTGCTAATAGCCTATCTAAACACTAAAGGGGATTCAAAGTTAGTGATAAAAAAGTTAAATGGATAATATGATATCAAGAAAGGAAGATCTAGACCCCATCACTGGATATGTTACGGGACCAATTGCAAAGTTCCCTTTCAAACCCATGTTGCATCATGTTTCCTGATCATAGAATGCACATGTTGATGCATTAGCCAATTCAGCCACCATCTTGGTCGATCCTGATCAGGAGTAATCCATCATTTGTATCATGCATTGGATAATAGTATTAGGGATTTTTGTTTGTGATATGAAAGAGATCAATCAGGTCAAAACCACCTCATAGTGTGATGTGACAATAATAACCCCTGGATGGATGGAGACCGTAATTAGATATCTAAAAATGGGACTCTCCTAATAGACATAACCATAAGGGAATAGATTCAGCATCGTGTAATGAACTTTACCCTATAGAATGGACGAAATAAGAATAAAATCCTCTATAAGTGTGGCTTCAATGGGATCCTCATCAGATGCGTAACGGGAGGATAGGTTTATTCTGTCATGGAAGAAGTCAATGTAGGTTCTTATGGTGTCCATCAATCTAGGACCAATCTGTCTCATCAGATCAGGAAGTTAGGATATGTTGACGCTCCTTTTTTTCGTCACAGAGTCCAAAGAAATGTAAAGGGAAATGACTTAGCACAAATTGATTCATCCTTTGAAGAAAATATCAAAAATCGACAAAGGCAAGAACAAGGGATCAAAAGCACATGTGCCGCACAAGTTCTATCATTGTCGCGCAAGTCCACTTGCGTGACGCCTTATGGTCACGAAAGTGACTTGCGAGACCTAAGTGATAACCGCCCGGTAACCACCCGGGGTCTTCTCCTGCCGATAAATAGACCCTGTGGGCCCCCCATTCGAGGAGGATTTTTTCCAGAAACTCGGATTTGAGCTCCTGGAGCCCTAGTCTCTTCTCAATGCTTCTGAAACACTTCTAAGGTAATTTCTTACCTAGAACGGAAGCTCTAAAGAGGGGGAGGAAGGCCTAAGTGTTGAAACTCATCAACACTTGCGCGCCTGAGTGGCCAGCCCTTAAGGGAAAAGGGCCACACTTGCGCGTCGGCTTACTCCTTCAATAGATCTTGTGCGCCCCTCTCCTGGAAGAACCTCAAGAGGATTCTAAAGGATTTAATGAAGAGTCACTCAAGTATTACCCTACAGATTAACCATCGTGCAAGTACATCATGTGTCGTGCAGGCGTATACCTACGCGACCAAAACTATCACGCCCACGCAGTACCTACGCACCTGCCAGGACTTGCGCGCCCCTGCCTTTTTGGGTGCCTTTCTTGCCCATTTCACCTCTCTTAAGCCATTATACCTTTCCTATTTAAGATTCAGTCTTCAAGACACTCTTCAAATCCATTTTATGGCATGATTTCTTGATTTTAATTCCTTATCTGAAAGGAATTTTGTGGAATATCTCTCAAAACCTAGTGATTTATACATCTTTAAGTCACTAAAGATTGAGATTTCATTCATTCAACCTCATCCTTTAAGATGAGAGAATCCTTAACATGGGTCTCCTTTTTAGGAATAATCCCCAGTCATAAGTCCTCTAATTTGGGCATCCTCTTTAGGAGTAATCCCCAAGTCCCTTAATTTTTGGGCATCCTCTTAGGAGTAAGCCCCAGGTCCCCTAACCTGGGCTTCCTTTTCAAGAGTAAACCCCAGTCTCAAATATGGGCATCTTCCTTAGGAGTAAGCCCCAATTATTAAAGTTCCCAAATCTGGGCATCTTCTTTAGGAGTAAGCCACAAGTCCCTCAATTTTTTTGGGCATCCTATTTAGAAATAAGCCCCAGATCCATTAACCTGGGCCTCCTTTTCAAGAGTAATTCCCAGTCTCAAATACGGGCATCCTCTTCAAGAGTAATCCCCAGTCCCCTAAATTGGGCATCCTCCTCAGGAGTAAGCCCCAAACCATAATTCCCTTAACCTAGGCCTCCTTTTCAGAAATAAGCCCCAGTCATAATCCTTTATCCTGGGTCTCCTTTTCAGGAGTAAGCCCCAGTCATAATTCTCTTAACCAGTCCTAATTTACCCTTGATTTGGGATTCCTTTTCCGGAGTAAAACCCAAGTTAGAGTATTCAAAATCTCCTTGAAGCACAAATAACTTTATGGACCTTGTTCCTGGATTTCTTCCCTAAAGTAAATCCTAAGCTTCATTTATCTGGTATGTCATACATACATAAGCCCCACGTTATTTCTTATGATTGCATCTTTCATGGAAAAATTGTCTAATTTTTACCATTACCTCTTGTTTCTCACACCGAGCATGATTGACGTGAGCTTATAGTGTAAAAGTAATTGTGACATCCTTCTTTGAGCCATCAATAATAAACATCATACTCCCTTACTCGAACTATGTGGGTTCTGATTCCTTTTCTAAACAAAAGATATGTAGTTAGCCCGTCTACGGGTTCGATCCCAACTCTAAAATAATCTATGTCCTTTTGAATGACAATAAACTTCAAGTGCCCCACTGAGTGGCTTTAAAACCAGCACGGTCATCATAATGACCAAGAGACTTCTGTATAAATGTGTCGAAGGGTACCATTGACCAAGAATCTCTAAAAAATACAGATGATTCTCTATTGATGAAGAACCTCAAATACATACAAAATATTCTCTAAATTTCTTACATATTTAATCATTTACTGTTAGATCTGAAGGAAAGCTCATTTTATACTTAGTAATGTAATAAGGATTCACAAACATAAATTAAATCTATAAAGAGAGTCCCGGAGTAGACAATAATTCCCCTCAAAAAGGTGTGATGAGTCTAACCTCCCATCCTCTCAACCAATGAAAATTCCTAAGCCTCATCAGTCCACAAACTAAAGAGAACCTACCTTTGGAATGTAGGTCTGAATGGATGTGGAATCATTGGATGTTTCCGGTTCTACGAACAAACCCGTTAGAAACTGATCGGAACGTTTGAACCTCCCATCAAGGCGGTCATCCCTGGATTCTGAGGGAAACAAAAATGGTGAACCCAACATGAATCCTTAACCAAGTTAAAATGATGTTTTACCTATTTGTTAGGCCCCTATTTAAAACTCAATGAGAGGGCCAACAAAAAAAATCATTGACATATGTTCTCATCCAAAAGATGTAGTGGCTGAATGTATCTTGATTACGTCTGTTATATCAAACAGGCACTCTTTTTCCAAGATCTTCTGCATTTCTAGAATGGTTGCTCTCAAGTTCACACCTGTGAATACTGCTACTGTAAATGCCACTACTGCTACTCCTACTGGATCGTTGTCCTCTCTAAGGATGATATCACCTAATCAGTGTCTTCAACGTTGGGTATCAAACGCACTGGTTAAGGAGTACCGTCAAAACGGTACCATCCCAACTCTAGAGGCTGCCCGACAAGCCCTCTAAGTAAATAACTCACATCGGTCATCCAGACAACGATGACCAGTGAGCAAGAAGAAGGCGGTGCTGACTACCGTCTCCAACCGTTTCGGGTCATTATCCCCAAAACGCAATCACCATTCGCTCCCTTATTCTGGGGAGGTGAATGAGCAGGTCCCTCAGGACCTTAATTCAAACAGACAGGAGTCCTTCCTGAGGGCTCCCACCAATAATCGCCGTCAGACTCGTGCGGCAGTGCGCCCTCAACATGATGAGGGTACCGACTCCATGCATTCGGCTCAAGTTCCTCGAACCCGAGCAAGCAAGACAAACCACCAGAGGCGGAATCCGGTCAACAGTGACCAGGTTCTCATCTCTTCCATCTCCAGAGAAGTCCACCAACCTAACTTGGTGGAAAGCAACGAGCAGGGACATACACCTGCCCGTTTTAATTCCATTTTCCAGCAGACTTGTCTGGCTGCATCACGCCAATCCTGACAGGCAATTCCGGCGGAGTACTATAGGCAGGAACATACACCTTTTTATACATCATCAGCAAGTCAGCAGGCTCATCTGACTACATATGATGGATCTCATCAACCATGTTTGGTGAATTGCAATCAGCAGGCACATACACCTTCTAGTATTAATCAAGCCTACCAACAGTCTCACTTGGTAGCATTCAGAGAAGTTAGTCGGAAAGCCCCAACAAAAAATAGGAGGTAGACTCAACTCTCTACCCCCACACTTGAGTACTGTTAGGATTCAATTACAGGAAAAGGAGGATAGGAGCAGGCACATACACCTACTCCAAGCCCGAAATGGACGTATCTTCTCATTCCGTCTGCTGAAGTCACCAAGAATATTCTATCAATGGTGAAAGTGTAGAAGAAAATCCATGCTCATATTCTGGATGCCTTCCAGGATATTATAACAACTTCAGCGGCATCTTAGGGAAAGACACATAAATCTATCCCTACCAGTGGAGTGATACATCAACAATTCACTCCAGAACAAACACACACATCTGTTCCAGCCCAAGAGGGTTATAGGGAATACTCCCCCATATCATACGGGTGACCAAGTCAGGAACATACACCTGATTTGAGAGGAGATCGTCAGCCTAACCTGTCCATCTTTTCTGATCAGGCACATACACCTGCTCAGAGCAGCCACTTTCGTCAACAAGTGGTTTCCAAGGTGAGTAAGAAGGCGTCTAAGAAAAAGACCCGCCCAGAACAGTCAGGAGATCAAGAGCCAATCTATAACAAGGCCTTGCTCGATGCTGGAGTTATTCAACCCCTCAAACAATTATCTGTTGGAATTAAAGATTCTACTCCCTCAGTTCCCAATAATGGGAACATTAATTCTGAAGGTCTTCAACAGACACTTCCTCATGAAGGCTTGGTTCATGACAATTTGGTTGATCTTGAAGTTTAATCTTCAGATGAGAGCCACAGGAACCCTCTGTGTGGTCAGAAGACCAAGGAGCAAGAGATCTCATCTTTTGTTATAACTCATTATGGTGGTCCTCCCCATGATGATGAATTTATCTGCGAAATTCCTCTCCGTAGTAGTGATACACATTGCCCGAAAAATGCTCCAGTGGACAATTTAGAGTCAAGAAAGCCCTCTTATATTGAGGAACTTGCAAATGAGAAACTAGTCATGTCTGAAGCTTCATCGCTAGCAGGTGAAATACTTTCTCAATCAGAAGATAGCCCAGGGTTTAGTTCATTCTCCGAACCACCCCTAAGTCATGTATCTTCTAGTTTGATCAATAATTTCTCTACCAATCCTATTGAATCCAATAAAGCAACAAGGAAACAACAACTCTGGTTAAATCAGGTAGAAGAATCTTCATCAAATGATAAAGAGGAAATTCTGAATATGAGAAAACAACTGGGAAAAGGTGAAGTTCCAGTCATGTTTTGGCCTCTGGCTGACTCTCAGTATAATATTCCAGAAATGTTGATGGAAGATGAAATTCATGAATTCTTCTCAAAATATGGAAAAGTATTTGTCAGTTGAAAAAGAAAGTATTATCTTATGATGAATATGAAAATCATCTTAAGATAATAGAAGGGTTACAACGTCAGATTGATTTGGCATCTCTATCAGTCTCTCGATATCTGAAGGCTGAAAAGCAGCAGAGAGCCCTTCAACGTTCATGCCTTGGCACACTAAGAATATTGTGTCAGTTAATTTCCAATGCCCCATCTGGTATTCGTGTCAGAGGATGGGGTGTTCATGGAGCACTGCATTTCATGGTGCTCTCTAGTCAGCAAAGCCCGCCGAAAATGGTTTCATGCAATGTTATTTCCCATGGCTGGCCACAGTCAATGGGCTTTGTTTGTAATCAAAATCTTTCCCAAGAACAGGCTTCAACTAGTTCCTCTCAAAATCAAGAATACAGAGAACAAGTTGTTGAATTACTCTTGCATCAAGCAAACGAGAACATTGAACAGGCCTCTCGTTTGGAGCAAGCACGTAACCAAGTGATAGAAGTGTCGGAAATCATCCAATGGTCTTTTGAACCGGGTGATAAAAGAGGATATAGGTTAATGCATCCAGATAGTTTCTGGACTAAGGTTCGCAAGATCAGGAGGACTTTCAAGAAAGTCTCATACATAGCATGTCAAGAACCACCCTAGCTCACCAGACTGGGGACTCTTTTAAATCAACCCTCGGAATCAACAAAAAGGATTTGGGGAGTTGAGCGAGGATAGCAGGAACAACCCTAGTCCACTGGACTAGGTAATTTTTCAAATCTTCAATCCCCTCCTCAGAGAAATTCGGTCTTTTCTCGATTGGGGAAGAAACCTCAAGAGGAACGAAGAACCAAATTATCAGGAGATTCCCTCCAAATTACGGTTCATCAAGAAGCTCCTGAGGGATTGAATCAACAAAAGGAAATGTCTCATCAAAGACATGGAAGAAGACAATATCACAGAAATGCTGATAGAAGGGATGCGATGAGTTATGCATCAATCAATTTCATTAATGTCATTGTTGTTGATCCACCAGATGAGGCTCACTCAGGGGACTCAGATGAAGAGGTTCCTGCTCAATAAGATGCACGCACCGACACAAATGAAGAAGGTGTGCATACACGAAGTCAAATGATTACTCAGAACTTATGTAATCCTTCGAGTAACCCACTTCCCCCTCTCCGAAAAGGATCTAGAAAAGGGAAGGGAAAGAACCAGGTTACATATCCTTCCTCTGGAGAAGTTCAATCGCTCTCACTAGAGCAGAGGTTTGCACAATAGGAGGAAGAAATGAAAGAATTAAGAAGGTTGAATGCAGAACTACTTCAGAGTAGTCTTCTTCTTAAGAATGTTGGATTCAGTCAGCCAAAGCAATTTGTTGCGCTACTGAGATGGACCAGGAATATCCTCCTCTATCAGTACACCCTCACAAGTCTAATCCTATGGGTCAAATGCAACAAAAGTTGGCAGTGCTACCATCATTTGCAACACCAATTGCCACATCTGTCCAAGATCCAGGCATTGCACATACCCAAGTCCAAGTTCAAATGGATGTTTCTCAAAATTTAATAACTAATATTGAGTCATTAACAGCTCGGTTAGAAACTATGGAAGGGAAACGTGCGCAAGTTCAACTAGAAAAGAAAGTTTACCCTGAATGGGTAGATTCAATTTCTCCTCCATCCAGTTTTGGGAATCCTGTATTCCCTATTTTCAATGGATTAGGAGACCCTGAAGAGAATTTGATGCATTATGTGTCTTTTTGCGATCCTATGATGGGAACTTCGGAGCAGCAAGAAGCAGTGAAACTCAGATGATTCGTGCGAACCTTGCAAGGACCAGCTTTTTTTTGGTATACAAGCTTGCAATCCCGATCAATTACTGGATGGGAGGATCTTCGCCAAAAATTAATCCTTCAGTTCATCTCAATTTTTCCAAATAAAACAGTTTTCGATCTTACAAATTGTAAGCAAAGGGAGAATAAAAGAGTCTCTGATTTCATTGCTCGATGGAAGGGATTAACATATTCCTTGAGTTTAGCACTCCCTTAAGAATAATTGTTGCCAATCTGTGTGGAAAATCTGCGTGACGAATTATGCATTCCATTAATCCCTGTGAAATACAAAGGAGGGTTTCGAGACCTTACTTCAATCGCTCAGCAGATTGAAGATTCCCTTATACAGGCTAAGGCTAAATCTCATGTAATTCCATCAGCTCTAGGAAGGAGAATGGGTAAAGCAGAAACTACTACAGTTATGCTTAAACAATCACCTGTACCTATTTCTAGCTCAAAACCTTCATCTTCTCGAAGGGATCCACCTTTTGAGCGCCAATAACAAAGGCCTTTTCATCCAGATAATCAAAAAGATCAAAGACAAAAACAATTTGAGGATCTGAAGAGAAAAATATATTCTTTCCGAAATGAACAAGTTCCTGGTTATTTCATTTCGGCTCTGGAAAAAATTTGGTTCAATTGACAATACCCAAGAGGCCAAACAAGAAAGGATATGAAGACCATCCTAATTATTTCCCTTTTCATCAAATATTGGGGCATCCCATCCAGGAGTGTTTTGTCTTCAAAGACCTCCTACAAAAGATGGTCGACTCGGGACAAGTCACATTGAAAGGCTCCTCAGCCCAGGTAGCATGTGTCACTGCTACAGTTCCAGAGGAGGAAGACGAATGGAAGGAAGTCAAAAGCCAAAATGCACCAAAGTATGATGATTGGATGGTCAGAAAGACAATCAATCGAACTCATGCTATTTTTCAAACACAATTAAGGAAACCAATTGTGTCTTCTGCCATGAATGTTGCAGCAAAACCCTCTTCGTCAGAGGGAAAGTCCTCAAAGAAACAGCATGATTCAAAGAAAGAAAAAGAATCAAAAGAAGATGAGTATGTGTCAAAGCCTAAGTTGTCTCTGACTTTGGTGGACTTCATGCCATCTACTTCAAAGCCACGGGCACCGCCCCACCAAACGGCACAGCCTAAACAGGCTAATCAGGTAGAGTATTCATCAGATGAAGAGTTAATCTTTGGTTTTGTTAATATGATTCAATTAACAGATCCATATGACAGTCGTAGTTTCAATTTTGATGAGCCTTAATTCCCTGTATCAAATAGAGGAATCAGAAGAAGTTCCAGGGGCTCAGGATACAGGGTAAGACGTGGATCTTTCAGAAGCCACTATTCCAATTCTACCCCTGCTAGAACTGTGTACGCAGCAGAAACTCGTGGTAGAGCCCTTCAGCGAGCTCAGTAATAACAAGGAAGTTCTTCTACCAATATAAAATTTAGTCATCGCACAGTTATTTTGGAAGACCGGTTAAAGGTTCCATGTTCTTCCTCTTAGCAAGTAAATGGATCTAATCGGTCTAATCTTACAAAACCAGGAATATTTCCAACTCCTATCCCAATACAAGATGCATCAACTTCCAAAACATCTGCTTCCAAGGTACCTGCTAAACCACATATTCCTATTGGGAAACGCAGACATCTGGATCAAAAGTATGATATATTGAAACACTTGGCCCAAGTACCATCCAAGTTATCAATTCTGGATGCTTTGAATCTGTCAAAAGATCTTCGGGAAGCACTCATCGAGGCTTTGTCAAGTCCTCTAGAGTTTGAAACTAAAATTACTACAGCTGAAGTCTATCACATAGAGAATAATCCTGCAGAATTCCATGTAATAATATCCTTTACTGGTGAAGATGAAGATGATGTTGTGCATGGACATATTAGACCATTGTACTTGTCTGGAAAAGTCAATGGCGTGGATGTTCAAAGAGTTTTCATTGACAATGGTTCAGGAGTCAACCTCATGACCATTCATACACTTCGTCGATTGGGCCTCATGGAATCTGATTTATCTCCCTCCACCATGATGCTACAGGGATATGATAAAAATGAACAAGAACCATTGGGTGAAGTTACACTCAAGAACTCAATTTGGAGATCTTGTATCTAATTCAGATTTCATGGTTGTTGATCAAGACTCAGCCTTCAACATTTTGCTTGGAAGACCCTGGTTACATCAACATGCGGATATCCCTTCTTCATACCATCAATGTCTCAAATATTGTTTCGAGGGTCAAGTTGGGACGTTTTATGGTGATAAGGCCCCATTCAAGTCATGTGAGTCTCAATACATTGAGGCATAATTCTATAACATGAAGCAAAGGGAGAAATCCATAACAAAGGAGATTACAAAAGTTAATGCTCCATATGGTTTGGAAAAAATTCCAATAAATCCATTTACACATGTGAGTACAGATTATGTGTTGCCTATCAGTCAAATTGACAAGATAGACCCAAATCAAAATGCTCTTATGGAAAGATCCATAATTTCAATTACGGCAATCGATCTAGACAACATAGGAGAAATTGGTAATCTACCAAGCAGTGATGAAAGCACAAATGATGATGTCTTCATTTCATCTGCTGAAATACAACAAGTCTATGCTTTTCCAATTAGTCCATAAGAAGTTATAGCAACATCAGAGGTGAAAAATTATGTTGATTCTCAATCCATCATCTCCTCTTTATTACCCAAAGAAGACCCTTCATCAGTAATAGGGTCAAAAATAGAAACTTCCTCTTCAAAATGTGCAAATTTTGACATCTATTCTGATCATGAAAATTCCACTTTTTCATCTACTATTAAAGTAGAAACGAAAGAAATAAAACATGATGAAGAAGAAGAGGAAGATCTTAGAGATTCTCCTCCAGCATTTGAAGAGGGTATCTCTGCCACTGTGGATGAACTCAGAGAAATAAATCTGGGTACAAAGGAAGATCCACACCCCACTTTAATCAGTGTGGCCATGACCCTTGAAGAGCAAGAGATGTATATTTCTTTTCTAAAAAGAAATAGAGATGTTTTTGCTTGGAACTGTACAGAAATTCCCGGGCTTGATCCTGATGTTACTACTCATCATTTGGGTTTACCAGAAGAACATCGAGGATTTAAGTAAGCCGTGAGAAGAACACACCCAACTTATGCTTCCAAAATTGAAGCTGAAGTGGATAAGCCTATCAAAGCTAACTTCATCAGAGAAGTTCAATATCCCAAATGGTTGGCTAATATTGTCCCTGCAAAGAAAAATAATGGACAAATTAGAGTTTGCATCGATTTCAGAGATCTTAATTGGAATTGTCCTAAGGATGATTTCCCAGTTCCGATTACAGAACTTCCAATTGATGAAACAGCCGGCTATGAAGCACTTTCCTTCATGGATGGATATTCTGGATATAATCAGATCTGAATGGCCCCAGAAGATAAGGAATCCACAGCCTTCAAAGCCCCTCAGGGTGTGTTTTGCTACCGGGTAATGCCCTTTGGCTTAAAGAATGCAGGTGCAACTTATCAGCGTTCCATGAATCGTATCTTCAAACCCTTCTTAGGGAAGTTTTCTGAATGCTATGTAGAAGATTTGGTAGTTAAATCCAAATAATTTTCTAATCACTTGGCTGATTTTGAAGTCATATTCTGCAAGCTTCGACAACATAATTAGAAGATGAACCCCTTAAAATGTTCTTTTGGGGTAACCTCAGAAAAATTTCTCGTCTTTGTTGTACGCCATCGTGGTATTGAAGTCGATCCTAAGAAGACCAAGTCAATCCTTGGTATGTCACATCCTCACAATTTGAAAGAATTAAGAGGACTTCAAGGAAACTTAGCCTATATTCGGCGTTTCATCGCCAATTTAGCAGGTAAAAGTTTACCCTTCACCAAATTGATGAAGAAGGGAGTCACTTACCAGTGGACTGAAGAATGTCAAGAAGCATTCGATATTCTCAAGAAATACCTCTTGAGTCCATCGGTACTCATGCCACCTGTTGAAGGAAGACCACTTATCCTCTACGTGACAGCTCTAGAGTGATCATTGGGTGCCTTTATTGCTCAAAAGAATGATGCTAGGAATGAAAACAACCTCTACTATCTCAGTCGAACCATGCTTGAAGCAGAAACCTGGTATTTAAGTATTGAGAAGTGCTGCCTGGCATTAATCTTTGCAGTTCAGAAGTTGAGACATTACCTGCAACATCACGAGGTCCAATTGGTATCTCGCAATAACCCGCTCAAATTTATCCTTAGTCGTCCAATGCTTACAGGACGTCTAGAAAGGTGGGAAGTTATTTTGCAGTAATTCAACATTCAGTATGTGTCTCAAAAGATGATAAAGGGCCAAGCTCTGGCTGATTTCCTGGCTAAACACCCTTCAGTGGAAGACACGTCTTCAGATATTGAACTCCCTGATGAGGAAGTCTTCTCTATTCAAGAAACCCCTCAAGCCTGGGAAATGTATTTTGATGGTGCTTCTAGAAGTCCAACAGGGAAGAAAATGGAAAATCCTAAATTCAACAAAGTTGGCTTAGTAATTGTGCTCATTTCTCCAGAAAATGTAGTGTTACCATATTCCTTCTTATTGTGGGAAGGTGGTACCAATAATGAAGCAGAATACCAAGATCTCATCATAGGTTTGGAATTAGCACTTCAAGCACAAGTGAATCACTTAAAGGTGAAAGGTGATTCAGACCTGGTAATCAAACAAGTCAATGGGGATTATGCCATCAAAAAATAAGAGTTAATACATTTTTATGATTACGTCAAAGAGTTAATGGCGGAATTCCCTTTGGAACTGACATTTTCTTATGTCCCAAGATCACAAAATGCTCAAGATGATGCATTGGCTAATATAGCCACAGCTCTGGCAGATCCAAATCGGGATGAGACAACCATCAGTATTGCCCACTGTCATGAAATTTCACCTTATGTTCGAATCAAGACAGAGGAAATTAATGA
Organism: Viscum album; assembly: GCA_963277665.1. Taxonomy (NCBI): domain Eukaryota; kingdom Viridiplantae; phylum Streptophyta; class Magnoliopsida; order Santalales; family Viscaceae; genus Viscum; species Viscum album. Next base: position 201,176,880 of record OY728163.1, on the reverse strand, counting down.
AATTTGTCCCATTCATGAACTGTATGGTCATACTATAGGATGGATGTCACCTATCAGGGAATACCTTCATAATTGAACAGTTCCACCTGATAGAGCTGAGAAAGAACAAATCTGGAAACATGTGATCAATTTTACTATTTATGATAGCCCAAGTAACCTAGAGAAAATTCTCTACAAATGTGGTTTTGATGGAGTTCTCTTCAGATGCATTTATGGTGAAGAAACAATGGCTGTCATAAAAGAAGTGCATGTAGGAGTCTGTGGTGCCCACCAGTCTGGACATAGACTGTCCGATCAAATTCGAAGGCTTGGATACTTTTGGCCTTTAATGATACGAGATTGTGTTGATTTCACAAAGAAGTTTCATTCATGCCAAGTACATTCCAACATCATTCATTAACCTCCAGAGTTTCTTCATACAACTAAATACTCATGGCCATTTGCCACATGGGGAATGGATGTGGTGGGACCTTACCCTTCGGCTACAGCTAAGCAATTTAAGTATATTCTTACTGCTACTAACTTCGTTTCCAAATGGGCATAGGCAATAACTTTCAAGGATGTAACACCCCGAGCTTCCACGATACGCCTCTCTTTCAATAATGCAATAGCTTGCATTGTACGCATGTTCGAGTTCTAAAACACCGCGACTAATCAAAGTAGCCGTTATGAATAGTAATAACCACTTTTTAAAATTATAGAAATTTTATATTTCAAAATGGACTTCATTTTTGTATTCCTAATATTGAAATTAGCCTATGTTGAATTTTTTGTAATTTTCCGAGAACTTCCAAATTTTTATGAATAGTGAAAAATACTTAAAACAACTTTTTTAATCAAAATAATTTATAGTGATAAGTTATACTATTTAGTGGTTTTAAGGTATAATTAGAATATATTTTTACCATTTTATCCAATGGTGGTCATTATAATTAATTTAACATTGAAATTGGACATAAACAATTGCCAATCTTTTGATATAAATTGTTTCTTAAAAACACGCTATTTGTTGTGACAGTGGGAATTAATTATAAAATTAATTAATGCAACTAATATGTTTGGAATTTTGTAAAATAGACATCATTTTTGAATTCTTAATATCAATTATAGCTTAGGGTGAAATTTTGGCCTTGTTCTGAAAAACTTCAATTTTTGATGAATAGTGAAACCACTAAGTGGTAGTTAAATAACTGATTTTTCGTTTAAATGAAATATTACCACTTCTGTGATTTGATTTTCAAAAATCCGACATACATGGTTGTCATTAAGAAGTAAAATGTGGTTCAATGAGATTAAAATAATTTTTTGGTGAATAGTAACTTTTAAGTTCTTAATCGCGATTAGAGGTAATTAATGTAGTTTAAGGTACAAATAATGTTTTAATAATATGAGATGAGCATGACACTTGTCCTACTCCTATTGGATGAGTCATGTCCGACCAAGACAACCCATGGGTCAACTTGGGGACCCCATGGAGCCACTTTAGTTATGACATAAATACCTTTTATTTAATGTTAAAGTAAAAAATGACACAAACATAAAACGTTTTACTAAAACAATTTTTACGTGGGGTTACACAAGTCCAAATTTTGATTATAAATATTAATTAGAAATATAAAAAGATTTCCTACATCATAGTATTTTTTTTATAATTTTTAGACATTAAATAAATTAAATTATTTATGACATAATTATGATGTGGCGATGACCTCATTATTTAACGATTTAAATAAAATGAGAAGATAATGAAAAATCTAAGGCTTACACTTGTCCAAAGCCTATTGGATGAAGATATTTCGAAACCTTATCACCTTAGCCTCGAATTATATAAGTGTGGGACATTTAGAATCCGAAAAGCATTGTGAAATAATGTAACATTTCAATCCTTCCAAAAGTGCCCCTCCTCTCCACTTATAAAAGGCCCCCACCTCTCCCACCTCATTTACACTTTCAAGCCATTTGGCTCGGCCAACCTCTGCCCAAATACTCTCCCAACATCCCTCTCTTACTCCTAGAATCCTCACTTTGGGCAGAACTCTTCCCAAGGAAGCCTTTGGCTCAAATCAAAAAGCGTTACCCGATTTTGAGGTAATGTCTTTTCTAATGTTGTTTTGTTTTATTTTTCTTCTCCAACCCCCTAAACTCTTTTTATTCATTTATTTTGTAACAACACCAGTATCCTCAATATACTAGGATGTTGTTATAAGAAGGATTCGAGATACACTTACACACACCTACATCTAATGGTTAAAGAACATACGGTTTCTTGTGGATGGCGAATTTCTGCCTCACGAAACGATGATTGTTCAACACTCATATAACACCTTCAAAGGTGGCCATTAAGATGTCACTATATTTATATATGATATATAATGTGTTTATGTTTTTATGCTTCTGTATTTCTCATTTATGGCTTACTTTATGATTTCCATTATGGGTAAAACGCGATAATTTCATTTTAGGAAGTGCGGACTACCGCCCCCTCAAAGTGATTTGAATCGTTAATGCCATATGTGGGATGTATAAAGGATGGAGTAAATGGTATTATACACTATATTATACTGGAATTATATTATACATTTATATCATTATTATTTAGTTCCATTAAATATGAAATTGAAATGAAAGTAGCGTTCATGCGTACGTACGGCTTACCGTCTCCATGAACGGTGCATTTCATTTCTTACCTCTAAATGTTACGTAATATTATAAATGAATGTATATACTGGATATATAAGATATATATGACATCTAAATCATTAATATAATTCTGGATATAATGGATATTTCACCACATAAACAACTTGTAATTATAAGAAGCTTATTGTTGACTCAAGTACCAAAGATCGACAAAACGACCGTTATTAACTTAAATAATTACATAATGTTCATATCATTGTAATAAGTGATATAATAAGGAAAATGAAATTGAAAATGGTTCTTAATAAGGTATATATTAACTCTAGTTTATTATTCAGGAGGTTAAAGAACGGTTGAGTCAAGTCAGACACGAGGTAAGGGAATTTCTTAACCCAACTTCCATTCTTTGGGTTAATCTCCTACTTTCAAATTATGTCATGATATTATTATGTCCTATTTTATATTTTTACGTTCTTTATGTGTAACTATAGTGAATACACATAATAGATCCATTTTATTTTAAAAATGATCTTTTTAAGGACTTCGTCTCAATCTCCTTTCATTGAGGCATATTTGGTTTTATACACAACTTTCTTTTATACGGTGTATAAACCCCTTTGACTTTTACGTTTATTCAAAAGGAATATTTTTTATATGAAGTGTTTTGATAAACAAAAAAAGGTAATGTTTTTCTTTCCATACTTATGCGGCGACAATGACTTCTCTGCCGCCGTGACCATTATTTGAGTTTCGGCTTCCTCTACAAGCCATCGTTTTTTTTAATGAAAAATAAATACAAAGTTTTAACTTTCTTTTATTTTGGTATTGAAAATGGTTTTGAAAGCGTTTTTATTATATCAATGTGTTGTATTGATATCTTGTGATTGAAATGTGGAAATGTTATGTTTCCTTTATGCATGTTTTATGTGATACGATTATGTTATGGTTTATGATATGTTTAAACCTATTCATATGAGGAATGTATTGGACTTAATAAGTGACGGGTGGAGCCCGCTATAGCTCCTCGATGCATCGGTAGGTCTCATGAGACAACTAGACGTGGAATTGGCCGAGGCCCTTTCCCAATTTGATTTATGGTTTTGGCCGAGTCCTTAATCATTTTAGACGTCTTGGCCGAGGCCTTGACAAAATGTTTCAGAATGTCCGGCATTATACATTCCATCATTATGAAAGTGGTTATTGATATTGCATGTGATTATTCGACCAGTAGAATATCCATGTGAAGAAGTAAATGGCATTATCTCATTTTAATTTTGCCATATTATATTGATGTTCAAGTTTAAAAGGCTTTTGTTTTAGTTATACATTGCCTTAAATGTTTATGTTTATTTATGAAAGCTTCCGCAATATTGTTATCCTTACTGAGCATCTGAGCTCACCCCTTTCAATGTTTTAATGTTTTCCAGGATTTGAAGAAGTATATTATGAATGACCTGCAGGGATAGTGTGAGGGGATATGAAGACAATATGTTGTTGTTGTTTTGGTTTACTTTATGATGTAATGTAACGTTTACAAATGTATCTAGTGTTTCCAAGGCTACTAAACTAATCGGTCTTTCGAGACTTGATCTTTTGTGATCATGCCAATGTTACGAAGTAATGCACCGACTCTGGGTAGCTGGGGTCGGGGCGTTACAAAGGAAGTCAGTTCTAAATGCATTGTTAGCTTCATCAAGTCTAACATCATTACCAGATTTGGTGTCCCTCATACCATATTGACGGACAATGGCACCAATTTCTGTTCATCAGAGATGAAGAAGTTGTATCAAGAATACAACATCAAATCCAACCATTCATCTCGGTATCATGAAGCGGCCAACGGCCATATAGAAGCCTTTAACAAGACTCTTTCAAATATAATAAAAAATATGGTGGATAAAGATAAGAGGTCATGGCCTGATAAACTCTTTCATGCTTTATGGGCTTATCGGACTACCACCCGCACTGTAACTCGGTCAACTCCATATTCATTGGTATATGGAACGGAAGTCATCTTTCCCATTGAAGTTCAACTACCCTCGCTCAGAGTTGCCATTTGTGATCAATCATCTATAGATGAACAATCTCAAAAGCTATTGAATGAATTGGAACGGTTAGATGAGAAAATATTGTGCACTTTTCACCACTTGGAAGTCTATCAGAATCGAATAGCACGAGCTTTTAACAAAAAAGTTCGTCTTCGTTCATTCACTCAGGGAGAATTGGTGTTAGTTCTCAGAACTCCAATGATACCAGGAATGAAACCTCCCAAGATTTATCCAAAATGGGAAGGACCTTATTCAATACATAGGGTCTACTCCAATGGAGCTTATTCATTAATCTCAATGGATGGGGAACTCATCACTACTCCAACCAATTCCAGATTTTTGAAGAAGTATTTTGTATTAACTACAAAGACCTACATTGTCCCCGCAACATGACACTAAACTGTGCGGCACCAGTTCGTCCTTTCTATATGAAGTTAAACTATACATCAACAGTCCAAGAATATGACCCTAAAATATTTTCACATATGTCCAACATGACGTTAAACTGTGTCACCTTTATCGTCCTAGCTACATGACGCTAAACTATACAAAAGTCCTTACATTTGTCCTACATGACATTAAACTGTACTTTGTCCCTGCAACATGACACTAAACTGTGTGGCACCAGTTCATCCCTGCTATATGACGTTAAAATATACAGAAATGGTCCATACATATGACCTTAAACTATTTTTACTTTCGTCCCACACGACGTTAAACTGTGAAAAAGTTCCCTAAATGGTCCAGTATGACCTTAAACTGCAACTAGGTCCTGTATGACCTTAAACTGCATCATCAACGGTCCATGCATATGACCCTAAACTATTTGCAAGTCCCTTACGTCCAGCAAGACGTTAAACTGTGACATCCTAACTACATGACGCTAAACTGTATAAAAGTCTCTTACATCCGGAAAGACGTTAAACTACATAATCATCAAAGGTCCTCTATGACCTTAAACTACACCACCATCCAGTATGACATTAAATTGCACTATCCACGGTCCATGCATACGACCTTAAACTATTCGCACTTTCATCCAACATGATTCTAAACTGTATCGTCCCTTTTTTATCCGACATGACGTTAAACTATGGAAAAAATCCCCAATGCGTCCAACATGACATTAAAATGGTGCACTCTTTTGTCCTCACTGCATGACATTAAACTGCATAGTCCCCCCCCTTTCGTCCAACATGACGTTAAACTCTATTATACCCATATTCCTAACTACATGACGCTAAACTATACAAAAAGTTTGTGATACATCCTACATGACATTAAACTATATTTTTTCCCTTCTACATGACACTAAACTGTGCAGCACCAATAGTCCTAACTGCAAGACTTTAAACTGCATAGTCCCTTTATATGTCCTACATGACATTAAACTATGCATCGTTAAGGTTGTTGTTACCTCTTATTTCTCACACTGAGTATGACTCACGTGAGCTTAGAGAAAACCTCAACCATAACACTCTCTCTGGGCCGCTAACCATGTGTAAGTCCCAACATCATTTTTTTAGGTCATTGTCCCCAAGAATAACTTGATCATTAATTCATTCTTTAATTGAACTACACAGACTTTGATCCTTGCCTTCTAGGCTGGGTATGTAGGCAACCTCCCAAGGTTCATGCCCAAAACCAATCTCTTCACATCGGTTCACCTCCATCTCATACGATGTTGATTTGTGAAACCGCCCCTAGAATCAATATCTTTACATTGGTTCACATTCGTCCTTGTTATACGACGTTAAACTATACAACACTTTTGTTCAGTATGACAATAAACTACAAATTTCTTTGATACCCTCACCTGAGAGGGAACCATTATTTTCATTGATTTTTCAATCATGTTTCATTTAAAAGACTACGTGCATACATGGAAATTCCCGAACCTTTTATCTTGGGTTAAACCATCATTGCACTAAAGTCCCCTTTCACCCATTACATGTACGAACCAAATTTGTACAGAGGGTATTTCTAGAACTACGTGGGCTTGATTCCCATCCTTATGGGATACGTAGGAACATTTGAGTGTCCCTCGAATCTAGTCCCAAGTCTTTGGGCCTAACCCCAAATTCAAATTTCAGTCCCTTGGCTGAAAAGTCCCCATGAAAACACACACTGTGTATTTCTTACAATGGTCCAAGATCTATGACCCTAAACTAAGATCTCTAATCCTTTTGTCCCACACGACGTTAAACTGTAGTTTAAGAACTACGTATGGTTTGATTCTCATCCTTATGGGATACGTAGTGAAGTCCAAAATTTCAATTTAGGACCCATCTACAACATGATTATGGTTAACATTGATCTATGTATCTCTGTACACATTGAAAAATACCCATCTTTATCTGTTATAATCCTAACCTTAAATATTTTCAGATCCTCATAACCCTTTTCATGACTTCTAGTCACAAAAATGTCAAACTTCTAAGAGTTCTTTTGTCTGACTATGAAGCACATGCCCATAGGCGGCCTTGCATAAACAGTCTACATAACAGACTTGTTAGCCAAAAGATACTATTATTTGACTATGCAGCCAATGCCCTTAGGTGGCCCTGCATAATTCAACCCCCTAATGGGTTTTTCGGATAGTGGTAACTTCATTCTTTGGAAGAATGCCTCTTTTGTCCTTATTTGTCTTAAATGACAGTATGTAGGGATCCAAAAAAATAGCCATCCTTAACATATTTGTCCCATATCCTTTTTCATGATCTGAAAGTATTCAAGTCTATGGTTTATATTCTCCTTCCCTACGTTTGGGTCAGACCTTTGTAGGAGTGATATTCATCCAGTTCTTTGATAATTTTGTTTGGAAATATTTTCTCCATATTCAAGTACCTCTTTCCATACAGCAAACTCTATACTTTGGAAGATTTGAATCTCCATAAAATTTCATTGGCTTTTAGCACTAGGAAAGTAAATTTCTGAGAGTTCTTTTTCCTGACTATGCAGCACGTTCCCATTGGTGGCCTTGCATAAACAGTCTACATAACAGACTTGTTAGCCAAAAGATACTATTTTATTTAACTATGCAGCCAAAGCCCTTAGGTGGCCCTGCATAATTCAACCCCCTAACGGGTTTGTTAAATAATGGTAACTTCATTCTTGGAAACTACTTCTTCTAATGCCTTTTATCTCTTTTTCATATCATTCCTCAGATTCAAATATTCTTAAAACATAGCTTAAATATTTTCCCTCATACTTGAGTATGGTACTATGTTTTCAGATGAGTTGTCAAGGAATTGAGTCAATTCTAATCCATTTCGGTCAAAGCTATTTCTACCATAAACATTAGCCTCTTTATGTCCGACATGCATGACATTAAACAACCAGATTTCTTATTTCTTCTCACCTCAGAGTCAGACCCTCTTTTCTTTCGGATCCAACTCTGAGGGGGGGAATTTTGTTGACGCTCCTTTTTTCATCACAGATTCCAAAGAAATGTAAAGGGAAATGACTTAGCACAAATTTATTCATCCTTTGAAGAAAATATCAAAAATCAACAAAGGCATGAATAAGGGATCAAAAGCACCTGTGCCGCGCAAGTTCTATCACTGTCACGCAAGTCCACTTGCGCGACGCCTTATGGTCGCGCAAGTGACTTGCGCGAACTAAGTGATAACCACCCGGGGTCTTCTCCTGCCTATAAATAGACCCTGTGGGCCCCCCATTCTAGGAGGATTTTTTCCAGAAACTCAGATTTGATCTCTCGGCGCCCTAGTCTCTTCTCAATGCTTCTGAAACACTTATAAGGTAATTTCTTACCTATAACGGAAGATCTAAAGAGGGGGAGGAATGCCTAAGTTTTGAAACTCATCAACACTTGCGCACCTGAGTGGCCAGCCCTTAAGGGAAAAGGGCCACACTTGCATGCCGCCTTACTCCTTCAATAGATCTTGTGCACCCCTCTCCTGGAAGAACCTCAAGAGGATTATAAAGGCTTTAATGAAGAGTCGCTCAAGTATTACCCTGCTTATTAACCGTCGCGCAAGTACATCTTGTGTCGCGTAGGCGTATACCTGCGTGAGCAAAACTTTCCCGCCCACGCAGTACCTGTGCGCCTGCCAGGACTTGCACGCCCCTGCCTTTTTGGGTGCCTTTCCTGCCCTTTTCACCTCTCTTAAGCCATTACACCTTTCCTATTCAAGATTCAATCTTCAAGACACTCTTCAAAGCCATTTTATGGCATGATTTCTTGATTTGACTTTCTTATCTGAAAGGAATTTTGTGGAATATCTCTCAAAACCTAGTGATTTAAACATCTTTATGTCACTAAAGATTGATATTTCATTCATTCAACCTCATCCTTTAAGATGAGATAATCCTTAACATGGGTCTCCTTTTTAGGAATAATCCCCAATCATAAGTCCTCTAATTTGGGCATCCTCTTTAGGAGTAAGCCCCAAGTCCCATAATTTTTGGGCATCCTCTTAGGAGTAAGCCCCAGATCCCATAACCTGGGCTTCCTTTTCATGAGTAAGCCCCAGTCTCAAATATGGGCATCTTCCTTAGGAGTAAGCCCCAATTCTTAAAGTTCCCAAATCTGGGCATCCTCTTTAGGAGTAAGCCCCAAGTCCCTCAATTTTTTTTGGGCATCCTATTTATGAATAAGCCCCAGATCCCTTAACCAGGGCCTCCTTTTCAGGAGTAATTCCCAGTCTCAAATATGGGCATCCTCTTCAGGAGTAAGCCCCAGTCCCCTAAATTGGGCATCCTCCTCAGGAGTAAGCCCCAAACTTTAATTCCCTTAACCTAGGCCTCCTTTTCAGTAATAAGCCCCAATCATAATCCTTTATCCTGGGTCTCCTTTTCAGGAGTAAGCCTCAGTCATAATTCTCTTAACCAGTCCTAATTTAACCTTGATTTGGGATTCCTTTTCAGGAGTAAAACCAAGTTAGAGTATTCAAAATCTCCATGAAGCACATATACCTTTATGGACCCTGTTTCTGGATTTCTTCCCTAAAGTAAATCCTAACCTTCATTTATCTGGGAAGTCATACATACATAAGCCCCACATTATTTCTTATGATTACATCTTTCATGGAACAATTGTCTAATTTTTACCAATACCTCTTGTTTCTCACACCGATCATGACTCACGTGAGCTTAGAGTGTAAAAGTAATTGTGAAATCCTTCTTTGAGCCATCAATCATAAAAATCATACTCCCTTACTCGAACTACGTGGGTTCTGATTCCTTTTATAAACAGAGGATACGTAGGTAGCCCGTCTACGGGTTCGATCCCAACACTAAAATAATCCATGTCCTTCTGAATGATAATAAACTTCAAGTGCCCAACTGAGTGGCTTTAAAACCAGCATGGTCATCATAATGACCAAGAGACTTCTGTATAAATGTGTCGAAGGGTACCATTGACCAAGAATATCTAACAAATATAGATGATTCTCTATTCATGAACAACCTCGAATACATACAAAAGATTCTCTAAATTTCCTACATATTTAATCATTGATTGTTAGATCTGAAAAAAATCTCATTTTATACTTGGTAATGTAATAAGGATTCACGAACATAACTTAAATCTATAAAGAGAGTCCCGGAGTAGAAAATAATTCCCCTCAGAAAGGTTTGATGAGTCCGACCTCCCATCCTCTCGACCAATGAAAATTCCTAAGCCTCATCAGTCCACAAACTAATGAGAACCTACCTTTGGAAAGTAGGTCCGAATGTATGTGGAATCATTGGATGTTTCCGGTTCTACGAACAAACCCATTAGAAACCGATCGGAACGTTTGAACCTCCCATCAAGGCGGTCATCCCCGGATTCTGAGGGAAACATGATATTACTAGAAAACCATGATACACAACTGCATGGAATTCACCAATAAATTTCATGTGTTCCAAATCCATGAAAACTTCATCCACCAAACTCTATAGTCTCTACATAGATCTAGATATTCCTAGCCATTTTTTGTTTGTGGGATAGATGTCATTGGTCCATATCCCTCATCCACAGCTAAGCAGTTCAAGTAAATCTTTACTAAAACCAACTTCTTTTCCTAATGGGCTGAGTTCATACCCCTTAAGGAAGTCTGGATGAAAAACATCATCAACTTTGTAAAGTCCTATATCGTCACCAATTTTTTGTTCCCTCACATAGTATTGACAGAAAACGGTACCAATTTCTATTCATGTAGTTGAAGAAGCTATACCAAGAATATAATATTGATTTTAATCACTCGTCTCTCTATCATGAAGTAAAAAATTGTCAGATAGAGGCCTTCAATAAGACTCTATCAAATATAACACAGAATATGGTGAATAGGGATAAGAATTATTGGATAGAAAAACTCTTTCATGATTTATGGGCCTACCATACTACCACGCATACTGCTACATAAGAAACGCCATGCTCATTGGTGTACAAGACCAATGTACTGTTACCCATGTAAGCTCAGCTTCCCTCACTCTAGGTAACCATCTGCAGGAAACTCTCAGGTGATGAGCTGTTGAAAAATAAACTAGATGAATTTGAATGGATTGACGAGAACAGGTTGTGCACGACTACACATACTTGAGTTCCACTAAAATAATATTGCACAATCCCTCAATAAAAGTGTCCCCCTATGATCATTCCTCCATGGGAAACTTGTTTTGGTCCTCATAAACTCAATAAAACCAGGAAAAAATCCCCCAAATATAGAACCCAAATGGGATGGACCTTATGTCATTAAAAAGGTGTACCCTAATATGGGCTTACTCATTGGCCCAAATGGATGGTGATCATGTCACACCTCCCTCCAATACAATATTTATCAAGAAAAACTTTTCATATCTATCAGCACAAGGGATTCCACATCGATATAAGTATCATCATTCATCCTAGTTACATGATGTTAAACTGTACAAATTTGTCCTAGCAGAAAGACGTTAAACTTCATGGAACCTTTATCCTTAGAAGGAAGTTGTTAAACTGCACAACACCTTTCATAATTACTACAAGACATTAAACTATAAGACCAATTTCCATACCACATGACATAAAACTGCACAGATCTGTGATATCCATCTCCTTTCACATCAAGTCACGTACGTATTTTCCATATGATGATAAACTGAACAGTTCTTTTAGAACTTTATATGGATGTATTATCATCCTTTTATGATATTTAAGGAAGCCTCAATCCTATATCTTGGTCCTTCCACTACATGATACAAAATTACATCGTTGTACCCTCAACTGTCTATGCATTGTAGGGAACCCATTGTGATACCTTTTTTATCGCATATAGTATTTCTCATGTGATCTTAGGAATTATGGAAGGGACTTATCCTCATGATCAAGGCATAAAAGTACACAATAGGTTCATTTTGGTCATTAATGAAAGACCATAAAAGGTATACCACAAGTCTATGTTTGATGATGTTAAACATCATGGTCAATCTTCTTGTTTCATGACTTCAAACTTCATGGTTCTTTAGAACTATGTGTGGTTAGATTCTCATTCTCATGAGAAATATAGTGATTCCCAGACTTCCACCCTTGGTCCAAACCACAATATTCTCATCAATTCACATCAGTATGCCTCCATCCTCACTGCATGATGTTAAAATGAATGATATTTCAAGAAGTACATGTGGTTTGATTCTCATTCTCATGAGATACATAGTAACGCCAGACATTCATCTTTAGTCCAAACCACAACATTTCCATTTATTCACTCTAGTTCACCTTTTTTATCATTGCATGAAGTTAAATTTCCTGGAGACTCAAGAACTATGTGTAGATTGATTCCTGTCATCACAGGATATGTAGTGATGCCTGAATCTCCAATCCTAGGCCCAACTAAAATGGTGAATGAAAATAATTCCTACCTCTACATAAGTGTCATACATTCATGGAGTATTTCCTATTCTAGAACTATGTGTGACTTGATTCCTTCCCTCACAAGATACATAGAGATGCTGTAATTTCTAACTCTAATCCTAGTCACAACAAAAAATATTTAAAATTCCCCCTCCTTGTGTATAGACCATACCTATACATGAGACTTAATTTATAACTATTTTTGTCTTGATTCTAAACCTCATGAGATATATATTGATGCCTAAGTATCCATCTTTTGGCATATCCACAACATCCCCCTTCCCACATCGGTTCACCTACATCCTTTCTACATGATGCTAAACTACATAGTATTTCACGAGATATTTATGAATTGATCCTTGTTGACATAAGATATGTAGGGATCCCCAAATATATATATTTGGGCCAACATATTACATTTACACACTTTCTTGGTGGTTCTCACGTCCTTACCGCATGACGTTAAACTGCATGGAGGTACTTCCTTACCGTATGATGTTAAACTGTATATAATACATCCTTACCACATGACGTTAAAATGCATGTAAGTTCATCCTTAACACATGACATTAAAATTCATGGAAGTACATCCTTACTGCATGAAATTAAATTGAATGGAATTACATCCTTACCACATGATGTTAAACTACAGGGAAGAATGTCCTTACTGCATGATGTTAAAACTACACGAAGGAAATTACATCCCCACTAAATGATGTTAAAATAGGAAAACCATAACCCATTTTTCATTCCTTATCAAAGGATCACAAGTGACTTGCCTCATTCAACCAGAGTACAGGGTGCTTCCTCCATCTTTTAAATCACCTCAATCCATAAGCTACACTTCATGCCTTGAGTGTCTAGGATCATTGTAACCTTCCATGGACCTGGGAAAGGATATTTTGATTCAATGACACTTTGATTAACTATGAATACATGATTATGGCTCCTAAATATGAACCTATGGTCATCAACCAAATGTGTCACTTTGAAAAAAAGACATTCTGATCCTTGTGAGCTAAGACATCGTTGCGGTAGAACTCAACACCTCAGCATGACTGAACTACTCCTAGTATGACTTCTCCATATCATTACTCATGACTTGAGAACCTTGATCCCTGATTTAGAAAATTTCCATATCCCTCTTAGAATGAATTTGGGGTGCTCATGACCCTGGGTAACATAATAAGGCTTTTTTGTAACATCTCCCATATTAGGTCCATGTGAGTCATGACCCTAAACTACCTGCATTTTGGTCAAATTTGTACAACCTTAAACTCTAACCCAAAATGGTCCAAATTGCAATACCGTAAACTACTAACAAAATATACACAAAACTTATCAGGTAAAAAACCTGAAAAGGGTGAGCTAATCAAAATTAGAGTCTCCTACCGCTAAACTCCTCATCCTCTGAGTTTTGGAATAAATTAGGGCACAAACATATAAGTCATAAATATCATAGGGACTATCTTTTCTCCCTAGTAAAATATAATTTATGCTCTCTAGACCCCCTGGTCGAGGAAAAAGTTAGATTAATGATTTTTCACATCTCCTCACCACAATAATATGTTTTTTAGGTGGTCGAACAAATTTTAGGGTACTCTTACCCACCTTGTATTTTACACTTCCCACAAATCAAACTTCATGAGTTGGGGTGTCTCAAATCATCATAAAATTCCATGTCCCTACGAAAGGATATCTGACTTTAGGGTCCCTTTTCTTAAATATTCATACATGCCTGTGGAAACTGCATATGTACCTATGGTCATCAACCAAATGGGTCACTCTGAAAAGGACATTACAATACTCATGATCCCAGAAACCATTGTGGTAGTACTCAACACATTAGTGTGTCTAAACTACTCTCTATATGATTGTCTCATACCATTCTCCTGACTCAAGCACTCTGGTCTGTGATTTATAATACCTATACCAAACTATCCAAGTATATTCGATATCTTTGACATTGCATCACAATGTTTTGTACCCTTTCTCAAGGATGGATTTTGACACTTCATTCCCTAGCCTTTGGAAATCCACACCTCATTATTTGAAACCACAGGGCATTGGGATCATGCTTTATGATTTAAGAGATAATTTTTCTAGGGCGCCAAAACCCCTATTGGATTGTCTTCTTTCTATTCCTAACTTCATCATATCGATGCTTGAGCCTTCACAAACCTTTCATGACCCTCATAGAGAGGTGGATATCATCTTTCTCTTGGAATTCTACTAATGCATAAGTGTCTTGACCTACCAACTAATGGAATATTCTCCTTACCCGAAAGGAGCATCAATCCTTGTGATCCCTAGCAACGCCACGGTAGAACCAGACATCCCATAATGTCATGGGACATACCCAGTATGTTTTTACCATCTCATATTCATGGAATCAAACTTTTGGGTTATGATTTATATAACCCATACTTCAACTACCCAGGTGGACCTAGCTTCCCTAATATTTAACCTTCAACCAATATCACCTCCATGAACCTTCCATATCCCCTAGAAAGGATACATGACTTCAAGGAACCTTTTCTTGACTATGAATAAATTCTTATGGATCCTACATATATGCCTATGGTCATCAAAAAAATGTGTCACTCTAAAAAAGGTCTTTCTGATCCTTATGAGCCTCAGCAACACCATGGAAAAAACCCAGCACCTCAGTGTATTTTAGGTCATTCTTGGCATGTATGCACCATATATCATGGTCATATATATTTTCTAACCTAAATAACGTTAAACTAAATAGATATTAGGTCTGATATAAAAGACATTAAACTAAAGAAAAATAATGTCTAAGCTAAAAGACCTTAAACTAAAAGCAATATTATGTTAGATCTAAAAGACCTTAAACTAATAAAATCGAAGGTCTAAGGTAAAATACCTTAAACTAAATAAATAGAAGTTCCAAGCTACAATACCCTAACTAAAGAAATATTAGGTCTGATCTAAAGATCTAAAAAATCCATAGAAGGTATGAGATAAAATAAGTTAAACTAAATCAATATAAGGTCCAAGCTAAAAGACCTTCAACTAAAGAAATATTAGGTATGAGCTAAAAGAAATTAAACTAAAAGTGGAATTAAGTTTGATTTAAAAGAATCAAAACAAAAATCAATACTATATTTGAGATAAAAGGCCCTAAACCAAAGCAAAACAACAATTCAATCTATGAGAGTTTGTAAGGCTCTCCATATGGCCTTAGAAAAATCAAGTTATGCTCAGCAAACCTATTGGAATTGGAAAATAATGGATCACTCTACCTCTGTGACATATATTCTACCCATTTATCCTTTAAAAAATTAGTCGATCTAAAGATAATTAGAAACAATTTTCATTAGATAATCTCATGTTAGTAGGAATTCATGAGTACTCCTTGAAAAAGAGTGTGTTTTGATCCAAATATCTAGATCCAGACATTCAGTTTTTCTTTATTTTTATGAAAATGATGGGTAATGTTAGTGATTACCATAATTTTGGATCAATGAGATGTCATACGCATCATGAAAAGAAGAAGGATGAATAGAATTATGGATAATTTAGAAAATTCATCCATTCAAATTATGAAAAAGAGGGAGGAATCTCTACATTTTGGATCCTCTATAAGTATACCAAAAAAATGGGGGGATGAAGTGCAATAAAAAAGTTGAGTTACAATAAGAGAAGGTTAGATACACTAGCAAGATCCACAAGATTCTTTCAAGAGGTGTCAATTGAGCGTAGAAGTGACACTCTCCTTGATTCTTCCACTTATACCTCGGGATATAGAGCTTTAACCAGATTAGTCCACTCTTTAACCCTCCTCTGAGTAGTATCCAATGAGGAATATGATGTTGAAAAGTTAGACCATAGATGATTAATCATATCCTCATATATCTATATTTACGCAGTCCATGCGTCCAATTGAGCTTACAGTTCATACAACAATTTGATACCCTGGTACAATGCCTCTACTATCTCCCTCATTTTCTTAGTAAGGGAATCCTCATTAAAAATATCACACATATCCCTTTCATTCATGTCTAGGTGTCTTCTATCCAAGATGATTTGCTGCATAATTTCATATAAAGCCTAGCAATCAAAGCTGTCTTCTCCTAAGTTATGTAATAACTGGTGAAGATTTTACCCTTGGCTGTAGAATATTTCCCAGGTAGTCTCGGTAATCAAAGTTTTAATCCATTCCAAGATATTTCTACAATGTTACTGAACCTCTGTAACCGACAGGGTATATGCGGCAGAAGGATAACAAGCTTGTCGTATCAATGTTGAAATATAAGAGGACACCTCATGTGCTCTTATCTCAATAAGAAGATCATCCATATCCTATGTTGAAAGATTAATTTCCTCAGAGGAATTTTTTTCACCGTCTGAGTTGTTTTCATCTGAACGATGTTGCTTCCTTGATGCCTCACCTAAGTCGTCAATCAATTTCATTAATTACATAGATAAAGGAGTTAGTGACACATAATGCCTATCCAAATGATGGACTAGCTGGCCTAACACACCATTGGGATAAGTTGTTACCTATTCTTGGGCATAATCTTAGGTAAGTAAAGAAGAAGAAGCATTAGTAGGTCGAATCATAATCCTAGCCTCGGTGTCTTCACATGTCAGCATCCTCCAAAATTGGCGGATAACACCATGATGTTTCTTCCCTTGAACACCAACCAATAGAAGAGGGGAGAACCCATGAACATATCCAAACTGACGAGAAAATTGATACTATGTATATGGATCACATATGATCAGCTCGTCAACCCTGGCTATGAGAACCTCATCCTGAAGATAGATTATATAAGATATTTCATCAAGAGAACTGCAGTCGTTGTCAATAATTGGATCACCCAACACAAAGAAAGTAGAAAAGTTATATCTTTCAATATGGGATAGTGCACTCTAAACCTTAGTAGGATTTAGGGACATATCCTTGACCATTGATATGTTCAAAAATCTAGGATGCAATTTGGAACTCGGGGTCCTGAAAGAATTTTAATACTCATAAAATGGAAATTCTCCATTATCCAGCCAAATAGGAACTGGAGAGGACTACTGGTCATGTAAGAGGTTATACCTTATTGAATATGTCCCAGAATCTGATAAAGGTGTAAATGTAATGGTACTTCTAATTTAAGGTTCTTCTCATCTACAAGTCATGTTTCCATCACCAGCATGCTAACACAGATCCATAAACGTGTGTCCCCAACCAGAAAGAGACACCCATTCAAGAATATGGCTATGAAACCTGTCAGTATCAGGTTTGGAGAGATATTAGATTTTACACAATATCCCCCTGAGGTATAATATCTTCACTCCCAGATGGACCAATATGATCCATCACTATCACAAACTTCATGAGAGGGGCATCTATGGGGGAAAATAGAGGATGTTCTAAATCCGCTGCTATAGAGTAAAATATTGATCTAATCCCTGAAATAAATAAGTGAGCACATTGTCAGCTCTTTCTTTGATTCCTCCCTTACAATAATGAGCATCTCCCTTTCCAAAACTGGGTTCTTCTGAGGATCATCCCATATATCCACAGTATAGAGGAATTCATCATGCATTTCTCCAAGGGGAAGAATCTCACCCAACTAATAG
Source organism: Viscum album (assembly GCA_963277665.1). Taxonomy (NCBI): domain Eukaryota; kingdom Viridiplantae; phylum Streptophyta; class Magnoliopsida; order Santalales; family Viscaceae; genus Viscum; species Viscum album. The sequence continues at coordinate 201,158,751 of OY728163.1, read as the reverse complement.
ATTTTCCATATTCTGATGCACAATTCACCAAAGGACATGTGAAATTTGTTGGTACCAGGGCACCAATGTCTGATCATCTCTTGAAGGAGGTTAATTTGGTGATAGATGATGAATTTGGAGATCCATATGGCTTCATAAAAGTGAACCTTGTATTAGTCATCAATGGACTCCAAGAAGCTTTAAGTAACCCAGAAAGGCCACGCCCACTCATTAGTGAGATTACCACCATAACAAAGATCCAATTTTGAATACCATCCATAACTTAGATTGTTCAAAGAAGAAACAAATATACTCGAGTATCTCTCAGTTATAGGTTTCTGGAAAAAATCACGGTCATCCAGACCCAAAGGAGAGATATCCAATAAGTAAGACAAACCATGGGATTGAGCAATACCTAGTAGATTATCCTCATCAATTCTTATCTGGATTTAGTCAAGGGAACTAGAAACCTAGTGGGATGGAAGATTAAAATCTAGATGGGGGATGGTAGTTCCATCCATTAAACCAAACCAATACAAATTAATTCGATGAGATAATGGATAATTATAGACGTAAATAGAGAGAAACCTCTTCAAGGTTTTTTTATTAGTATGAACATGATATAGGGGATAAACATTATGATTTATAGAGATCATATCCATTTGATTGGTTGTAGATGAGGAACCTTGATGAGAACTAGAATCCATCTAAAAACAAGTAAGTGGAACATGTTAGATGAATAAAATAAATATTGTCAAATCATGATGAGGATAAGGGACATCAGGTGCATCGCATGACTTAGTAGTGGATTTGAGAACCACATAAGGAGTTCATGGGTTTCTTATCCCCTTGAGGATGCATGGCGAGCATATCCCCTGCATTGCATCATGTGAACCACAAAACCCTCTTGGAGACATGAATCCATGTAATCTGAACATAGTCATGCAAGTCGAAAATGATCGAATGATTGAACCAACGACTCTCATGAATTTCTCAAGAAAACCGCAACCCTCACATTTGAAGTTCAAAAACTCACAAAATTATGATTTTTAGTGGGATGAGATGAGGTCTGATAAAGAAGTAGTATTTTATAAAATCTTGGATGAGATGGACTCATGGGCCAGACTCATGAACAAGGCACGCGATCGGGATTTGCAACACGGTCTCGCAATAGAGGCACTTGACAGATGTTAAAACAAGAGCACTATGGAGAAGGGGTGATCAGCAGAATGAATTTTCCTCCCACTGGTATATAGAAAATTTATCAGAATACCAAAATTCACCCATTAGAACAAACGGCACCTAAGACACCGGTTCATGACACCACTAAAGACTTAGGCGGTCATTATTTTTCCTCAGAATCGAGTCCTTGTCCCCACATACATCTCTCCTAAGGAGGGAATTTGTTGACTCTTACCAAATGAGAATAATAAAATTATAAAATTATGAAATACCTGGATATGGGAATTACCTTACCCAAAAAATAAAAAGAAACAAAACTTGAAAATCTCATGATTCTCCAAGGGACTCTTGATCACGTTTCCATTTCAGGGTCACGCAAAGACACCACGTGTTGCACATAACTTGTGGTGAATCCCATGGATTCCCCTTAAACAAGACTTCCTTGTCTTACAAAGGCTCTCCAAATAACAAAAATACACATAATGAAAACCTAATTATTTCCCCCAGTATTCATGGTTTTTCATTGTAAAGTTCTCATCAAACCATCCGAAATTCCCCAAGGAATTAAGGGGAACAATATCCAATGGAGGAGACTTCCAATGTTCATGAAGATCATGTGCCATGGTAGTATTCAAAAGGATAAATTTACTCAATGATACTCATGAAATCTCACAAGACTCCCAAACCTTTTTAAAATAAAACAAAGGAGAAAACGTGGAGGAGGAGAGAGGTACTCGTAGTCACTGAAGGACATACAGCGCACCCCTGGCGATTTGCAAGATGCAGTGAGACCTTGGTGACATGTCTTCCTAATCTTGTGAAATCCTTTTAATTTGGAAGTCATGCCACACAGAGGTCCATTGGTATGTCCAAGAAACATCATTCTTCCCCTTCAGTGCTCTAACGACAAATAAATATATTTTTCTATAGACATTCTCACACACACCAAAATGACCCATAATGGTCATGCAAGGCATCATTAGAAAATAGAGTAAATTTCCTTGATATTACTCATGAAAATTTTCATAACTCCCAAACCTTTGTAAAATAAAATAGAGGGGATAACAGGTAGGAGACGATAGGTGTTCGTGGTCACTGAAAGACATGTGGCGTGCCCCTAGAAAATCAAAATACATCACAAGACCTCAGAAACACGTCCTCCTCATCTCATGAAATCCCATTTTCATGTCATCTGCACCATATGGAGGTCCTCAGGTATGATTGGGAAACTTTGTACTTCCCCTTTGGTGCTCTAAGTAAAAACAGATGGATTTTTCTATGGCATGATCACGCACCCTCATAATGACCATGTTGGTCATGCAAAGAATCACCAAAAAAATAGGGTAATTTTGCTTGACATTACTTATGAAATATCACATGAATACAAAACTTTTTCATATAAAACAAAGGAGATAAAATAGGGAGGAGTTGGAAGGTACTTTCAGTCATAAAAATATTACGACATGCTGAGGAAGTCCGCATCATTTTCCTGCGAGACCCCCCACAAATAGTCCTTTCCTTCTGGAAGGCCCCAGACAAGTCACCAATTATCTCATGAATACCTTTAAATTGGTACCTTTGGTCTCACAAAGGCCCTTGAACATGTCCATAGGACAAAGTGAAAAGTCCTTGGACACATCAATGTGATCAAACAAGTCCCCATTAATTGACTATAATCCAATAAAGAGAGAATTGATGGAAAAGTCCCAAGACCACTAAAAATTAGGTGATGCACTCAGAATGGTCTATAATAGAGACTTGCAAAACCAAATTGTGCTAGCCCACTTCACTGAATCCTTCCTAGATCCACGCCAGATATGTTAGGAAAGCTGATGAGTATCTAGGGTGGTGAGGATAATAAATTCCCCACCCTAGCATGAAAAATGCATTGGACTATGTAAAGGAAACTCTTGAGTGCAAAAGTACCAATCATTCAAGTGGGTTTCTCAAAGAAATAAATCACAGGTTAGGACAAATTTATATCAGGTAATATACCAATGACTTTCTAGAGAAATCATGAACCATACATAATGTAATTTGTATGATCATTCATAGATCACACTAAGGGATACTGGTAGGTTATGAGAAGAACATTCTGTCATCCCACTAGATCATGCTAGACTTACAATAAACTCATACTGAACAAATCTAAGGCATTCTCAATAAAAGGGCTAGAACTGAGATCATAGGTGGAATACTTAAAAAATAAATGATTGATGGACCCCATGTTATTCACATAAGTCTTACAAGGACATGTGACATGACTAGGACACACCACTTAGATCTTGCAACACTCCTTCATCGTGTGTTTTGGGACATGCAAAGTCCTACGAATATGTCAAAACAAGTCATATGACTCCCCTGGGTGCACCACCTTGGTCTCAAAAAGCCTTTGGGCCTATCACCCAATCCTTGAGACTTCCTTTAGATACATCAACTGAATCATATAATGTTATTCGCTCATATATTTTAAAGTTTCACTGTTGCATCTGGGCATGTCAGTTAGGTCTTGGAACACCCTTTGGGTAAGTCATTTAAGACCTGAGACCCCCTCCAAACATATCTTACAGGTCTCACGATGACCTTCATGGATATTAATCCAAGATATGTAACATCCCTCAATCCATATCAAATTAACTCTTGCAACACCCCCCATATCTTTCCAGATAGGTCATGTGATGGATTCCATGACTAGCCAATCGGGTCATGTGATATCCCCTAGACAAGTCAATTGGGTCATGAAACTCCCTCCAAAAAAGTAGGCTGGGTCACAATGGAATTCCATGATTTGATAGCTCTATCCATCTTTGGTGTGTAATACCAAAATACAAGGGAAACCTTAGAGTTTAAGTCCCAATCAATAGGGCAACCTCGATGTGTAATCTCCAATATGAAGGAAACTACGATGACTCTAATTCCTACCATATTTAGGATATGTAGTCCACCTATATTTGAGTTTCAATCTCCATATTGATTATCCTAGGTGATCTCGGTATTTAATCCCCTTATCTATAGAAATGGCATTAATCACTTGATAACTCTTGTTTCTCACAATGAGCATAGCTCACGTGATCTTAGGGAGTTGCACTGATCATGTAATTTTCACTATACATCCCAATGTTATAAGGGAAACCTCAATGAATAATACCCTACTACCGGCATCATCTGGTGTGTCCCTGATCAATTGGGAATCCATCTTGGTATAAACCCCTAGAATTCTTAAAACCTCGAAGGTGATCAGAATATCTCTGAGTGTGGTCATACACCTTATCCTATCAGTGGGTTAAGGGATAAAATGAACTATGAAAACATTAATTCCTACCATATTCAGGATATATAGGACACTTTATCAAGGCCCAAGCTCTATACCAAACATCCCAAGGACTATCCTAGTACATAAGTCTTATGTTTATATTCCAAAAGCCTAATTATCTATTCTCCCTTTTTTCTCACACTAAGAATAGCTTATGTGGGCATAGGGAGATACAATGGACAGCTCATTATGCAACATGAATGTCCACCAACCAGGGAAATCCCAGTGTGTAAGGCCCAATAAGTGGTATGGTATGAACAACCATCATATAAGGGCATATACCTTGGGGCCAGTCCCAAGGTTGTGATTGAACTATGATGACTCTAATTCCCACCATAACCATGATTCATATGACGACTCCCTGAGACCCAATCTCAAATAGATGGTGTCTTAGTACCCACACATATTTCCTCTCCTCATGATGCTAAACTTCATAGGAATAATGAACTATGTGGGTTTTGAATCCTACAATAACCTGGATACATAGGATTCTTCATAATAGATAAATCCCCTCCTCAAAATATTAAATGCCTCCTCACATGGTAGCACATTCTAAAGCATTTGGTCATATGGATTCAACACATAAATTGATTATTCACTGTTAAAGATATGGATGGATAACCTCAGATACATACATATGGATTCACTAATTAGAAAACACTCTCCTCAGTTCATCAATGAGACTCCTGTTATTTATTTATTGAGATAATTAACCAATGAATCATTTTGTTTGGGTAACTAGTTCCATGCTAGGATTAAAAAGAGATACAAAAACATATCTTAAATATATAAGAGAGTCCCATAGTAGGTAATACCCCACCCCAAAGGGTGAGATGAGCCCGACCTTCTATCCTCGCAACCAATGCAAGTCCCCAAGAGTCGCTAGGCCTGAAAACCTAGATAACCGCCAGCCTTTGGAGAGCAGGTATGTACCTAGATATAGATGGGGGAACCATTGGGAATTTCTGGGAAAAGTGACAATGGTATCCTGATGAGAGAACCCCATTTCACATCTCAAAAATCAAATAAAACAATATCATTATTATTTTTTGTTGCAAGTGACAAATTGCACAATAAAAAATATTATGTAATGGTCTTGTCAATTAATATTTATCACTAGACATGGTATTGGTCCATTTGAAATCCTCTAGAATTTATTGAACAACCAAATAAATATTTTATTCATAAATAAAAATTTTATTCACAATCTAGAGAATAAATATTTATTTAAATATTTATTAAATAAAATAAATATTTTATTCGCAATTTAGAAAATAAATATTTTATATATATTCACATAAACAAATAAATTATTTATTAATAAACAATAATTATTTATTACCTTGTGAATATTATCAATCAATAAAATTTGAATAAAATTATTCCTCATCCTTGATATTAAGATTTATTACAATGATTAAATTCTAATGGAATTTAATTGCGATCAATGGAAACACATAGTGTGTGACCCTATAGGATTTATTCTCATTAAAATTAGGTAGTATATCCTAAATTCCAAGATTACTATCTTGTAATTGGTCAAGTCACCCTAGATAAAGAACTTAATTTTTCAATGATGACAACCATATAAGAACTCTAACTATGTAATATAATCAATTTGTCTCAGTATCTCATGAATCTGGTTGCACATCCATGTTACCAACCTATATGATCGATACGTCTTTCTTTTGACTATATAAAATAAACCCATTGTTACACCATGGTAATGGAATTTAGGGTGATAGTTAATTCTAAACAAAGGGTTAGATATCAGTTTCTTTAAATATAGAAGGGATAAATCACACATTAACTCATCCATTAATGTCATGTCACTCGTGACGCATGCAACATATCCAACTTCACCAAAAAATCCTATCATCATGGTTTACAAAATACATTTTAGTACATGAGTTGTAACATGCATTAATAATAATATTAAAGTATAAGGATCAACACACATTCTAATAGACAGAAATATCTGATGACACCAAAACATGAAGAATTCTTACTGGATGGTATATTCTTATAATCTTTTTTCTTGGAGATTACCACATAAGAACATCATGAGAAGAAGAATCACCTGCTTACGAGTACTCTTACATGATAGTCTATGTACTATGTATCCCATAATAGTAAATTATTCAACCATAGAATGTTATTTAATAATATCATTATAGCACAACAAGGTTCTTATCATAGTGGGAAACTATTATGTCCTTATATTAAAAATACTAAGGGCCTTATATTTTTATTTATTTATTTGGATAATGCCCCTTTTAAGGATTTAGGGGGAACCCTACATGACCCAAAGGACCGAGGAAAAATTCCCATACTTTTATGTCCTTATCAGTGCAATTTATACTCTAGGACATTATTAAATTAGAGTTATTCCGAAAATGATTAGTATGTAATAAGAAGTTTTATTAATATTCAATACATTGAATATACATGTAGTCAAAGTACAAGAGTTTAGTCCTAGGAAACCAAATCTAATAATTAAATTATTGAAATTTGTGTAATTATTATTTTAAATTAATCATTATTTTTAGATTATATAAACATTTAGAGATATTTTTGTAATATGGTTATTCCTATTCATACCGCCAATTTTAACAGAGAGTTTATAACATTCATGTTTAAATATTTATATTATAATAATATTTCACTTTTTATTTAATCTTAGTGTTGCATGTTGTATATTCTATTAAACGTAGTGTTCTTTTAAAATATTAGGGTATTATAGTATAACTAAGTGGGCTCAATATTTCATGTCTTGAGGTGTAGACATGTGTGTGTGTTTTCATTAATGTGTTTGAATTTGAAATTTTAAGTTGAAATTTGACATTTTCAGGTGTATTTTGATATTGGTATGCCTCTAATGATTGTGTCGTTTTAAATTTGGTATTTTTTATCCATTATTTTGAGGTTCCCACTCAAAAATAAAGTGTTTTATTGATAAAATGGAAAAAATAGATTTGGAGGAGTGAGATAGGGAGAGATTAGATGTAAAGGGAGTGGTAGACTCGCCCATGATGATCTCCTGCAATATAAAGATTGTGATTATAATCCAAAATTGTACAGATCCACTCATAAATATATGATAAATTAGTGGAATGGATTGGGTGGTTAAATGGAATATGAGGGGGGAGTTCCACATAAAAATAATACAAATTTAATTAAATAAAAAAAATTAAAAAAATAACTAGTAGGTTCCCACTGGATAACCATTGGGTAACCAGTGAGCACTGAGTACCCACCCTAAGGGAACTAAACACCGGGTTTCCCTTCCAAAACCACCCCTTTAACTAGGGCCTCCACTAGGTACCTAGTACCAAACCACCAAGTACTTGGTGGATTTTTTCACTAAGATAAAAGTCTCATCACCACACTCAATGTCTTGAAAAAACCTCTTGGCCCCCCTCCCACACATTCAACACTCAAGAACAATAAAAATACATGATCTTTGGTAAAAAAAAATAAAGTAATTCATTCCTCATATGGATGTTGGAATTACAACCTCCCCATTATAGGGAATCTCACCCATGAATTTCACCACTTAGGATCACCAATCCTAGTCGATGAAAAATCTAGCCCCTAAACCTATATATCATACTATCACTCCAATGTACCCTCGTATATATGATTGTGCTTCAACTACAAATATATCAGGGGGTTTTTATTTCTATATATATTATTCTCACTCTAATTGAAAATATGAATTATGCATTCCTTGAATGACATGTTTGGATCAAATTTGACTTCCTCAATATAAATTGCATGATATGGATTAAGAAAGTATCTCTTAAGATTAGATAGATATAATAAATCATGAATATAAATATTTTTTTGAATAAGTTCCAATTGGTATTCCATTGTATAGATATGTTTCCTGACCCCAGAAAACCCTACAAACCTAAGTACAAATTTTCCCTGCCTCTATATACAATAATTCCCTAACTGAGTGTTGGAACCACTTTGTGTATAAGTTGTATTTGTTGTCAATAGGTGTAAATAATGGTAAAAATTACAAAGGAAATCCAAATTTAATGGATATTGGTTTAAGTGAAGATTCCTGGAGAATTTTTATGGATTCATAGCATTAAATTCCATGCTTAGTCAAATCTCCATGTTTTTACAAATCAGAAAATGGATGCACTAATCTTTAAAGTTGAAAGAACTTGTATCATGTGTGATACAAAGTTTATAGAATTGAATTAGCATCCTTTTAAGGATTATTGAAGTAATTTGGATTTCATAATCTAAAAAGGACATTAGGAATAAGTAGGTTGAAGAAGAGGCTTGGACATTGAGGAAGAATTAGGTTAAAGAAGAGGCTTGGACTTTAAGGAGTCCATGCATGAGGTTGGTTTGTGTTTAATTATGGACATGCATTTTTGTATACTCAGTTTTCTACCAAGTATTTGTATGTGGCTTACTTAAAAAATTGGGTCCAACCCATGAGATAGCTACCCAGCCTCAACTCGAGGCACATGCAGGGCCACAGGGGTCAAGTGCACTATGGGGAATCTAAGGAAGAGCCATCCCACAAGAGGTATATGGGGGGCCATTTGTAAGCTCCCAGGGTGTTCATAGTGGGTTCTAGGTGCGCGCTCTAGGAGGCATAGTGGGTGATAAGCGCATGCTCTTAGAGAACCGATGTGGGGCATAACTGGAGGGGGAGAGGAGAATTATGAGTGATTTCCAGGGGGAGTTTATTGATAAACTATGGAATTCCCACGTCTCGGCTTTGATGTTGGACAAAGAAATGTGGTTACTATTCACAACTTAAAAACATGAAAGCAATCCTAAATTCACATCTGAACTACATCCCATGATCTAATCACCACTGCCCATATATCTCATGCCACGTGCATTTGAACCAGGGTCGTATGATCCTCCCAAGACATTTGATCCATCCCACACCATCGTTATCAACCTCTCGACATCGGTGCTACCCACTAGCGACACTGCACTCTTCGTAGAAGAAGCCTGATCACCATGGATAACCTCTGACTATCAAATAAGGATCATTTTGTCACCATGAAGGCTACTGGATTGAGTCTATACCATGCATGAAATCTTCGTCTTTCATGCATTCAATATCTCGATAATGAATCTTTAGCCAAGGAAAACAAAGTTTCCAAGCCCATGTGGATTCAACTGTGGAATTAAAATTATATATTTTCAATATTAAATACACATGATCTATTTGAAGGGAGAAGGTTTCACATTTGAAAAATGAAACACACCGCAAGTCTCGGCATATCTTCACCCGTGGGTTTAAAGATTTCAAAACACCAGATATCCTGAGAATTCAAAGCCACAATATCGATGAAATTTCACGTAGATATTGAATGCTAAAATATACTCTCCTCACCTATAAAATAATTCTCATCCAAGCCGAGAGAGGTTGTTTCTATTTCATTCCTGAGAGCTCATGTTTTTAAAAAATAGAGCATCTCTCTATGCATCACTTTGCGAAGAGAAAGCAGAGCATGACGAGTCTTCAAGGCTCCGTGAAGAAGAGATCCGGCAAGCCTTCGACAGGTGCTACACACCCTCAAATAGATTCATGAAGAACCGGTTCCCACCACACATGAATGGTTCCTCAAACCCTTTTTGTGCTTTGCGAAGGCCAAATAACTGTGATATAGTATTTAAGGCTTTAGCCTCACATTGTGCTTCATGAATTCAAGAACACTCTATGCAAAGACGAACCACACATCCTTTTTATGAAGGAGAATACCTGTGTCCATTCTAGATTCATGAATAAAGGTGAGACCACCTGTCTGTTTTCATGCTTGTATTCTATTGTTTTACAGGGGGTTTGTTTCTTGAAGAATTAGGTGATTGTAAGGGAAGGGAAGCACAGGTTTTCATGCTTTCATGTTCGTAATATAAAGAAGCTCCAGGCCTTGTGTGTGTGCTTGTGAAGAATGTTTCCAAGGTATATCACCCATTCGGGTGTAATTTATGTGAAGAGGAGAATAATAATGAAAGAGGCAGTGTGTGTGTGTGTGTGTGTCAAAAAAGAACTAGACCTATTAAAGTTTTCACGCAAGAAAGTGTCGAGGGAATTGTCTGCATTCATGAATGAACATGCACATGAATTCACTTAAATAAATAACCAAAACAAGTGTGTTCACGTGTGTTAAAAGGAAGGAGAAATAAATGGAAGAGAAAGTTCAACCTATATTCCATATGCATGATCACATGCATTCATGAATAATAGAAAAAAATTAAGTATAATGTCTCCAAGTGATATGATCCTCAGTTTTTGAATATTCACATTGGTTTAGGTGATTCCAGCTAAATAAAGGAGAATATTAGTGCAGTTAGTTGTTTCACTAAGAGGAAGACATAAGAAGAACTAGTATAGTTGGTTTTTCACTAGAGAAGAAGATAAAGAAACAAGAGAATTTCTTTCCTACTACTTTTCAAGTAATTAATTTAATATCACTAAAGAATATCAATATTAGAACCTACCTTTTAAAGAAGGAATAAGACTGTTTCCACAGGCAATATAAAGAACTAGCTAGAGGCTTCAAGTTAGACTGGGATATCACCAGTCCAGGGAAGAGGATTGTTTCCCACCCCCCCACGCCAAAGTGTAGGGACCCACACTGACTAGAGGATTGTTTTCCTAGTCACTCCACTATAATAGAATATCACATTATAGTGGAAAATCCATGCACTATTCATTTTCATGCATGGAAAGGACTTAGCTGCTCTTATTGAGTGGTGAACCTTGTAAAAATATTGTGTACATATTTTTATTGCTTTCTATTACTACATGAAATAAGGAAAAGAGAATAAGAGAATCAAGATCCTAACAGGTCAAGAGGTATGTGGATAGAAAGTTTTAAATGGTTTAAAAAGTCCCCAACACTGATTAACTCCCCCTATCAGTGTTAGGTATATCCCAAACCGGTCCTCTCACTGAGGGGACACTCTCAAGAAAACCTAATCAACCACCTTGAATGCCAATGGTTAGAGGCACTATTTGGTATATGATCATTTCTACTCTAAGTGGAAACCAACAACTTCTTGAGTAACTAGATATGTTTTAATGTCACATACACGAGGCTTGGTATAACAATAGAAGTCTCTCCTAGATTTACCCAATAGAGAGGTGTTTGACATGGATTAATGTATAAAGCTTTGAAGTGTGGCATATGAATTGACACTTGATTATTTGTGTTAAAAGTGAACTTTTAAATTACATGATTGATCTCCCAAGACCCAAAATATTCATGGATGTGTGCTGAAATCAATCTTCCAACACCTAGATAGTACTCTCAAAATTTGTGTCTATTTGATGATAGTAATAAGTGTTCATGTTCACCTATATATTAAGAACATTTTACATCCCTTACCATAAGTACAATGTAAAATGATCATAATGATAAAACACAATTATACTAGGAACCCTGTGTGGATGGACTATATACTAGATATTTATCCATCCCAACTCCTTTTAAGAATAAGTCTTCTATATAGGTATAAAATACATGACCTATTTCAACATGTCCACAATAACTCATAGTGTATCACTACCAAGAGGATACCTCACCAACACCATGAAAAAATCCATGTTCACATTGTCCCACTTCCATTTAATAATGGGTAGCATCTATAGAAGACTTGAGGTTCAGTTTTTTTGGTCTTCACCCTCTGATGGGTCATGCGCTGCAAGAGAAAACTTAATATATCCTTCATTATCCCATGCCCCCAGTACTTATTATGAATATCATGGCACATCTCAGTGATCCCTAGGTGAACTTCTTATCTTGATTCATGTGAATCCTATATCAACTCTTCATGACTGATCACAAGGACTACCATGTATCCTCAAACATAAAGGATCTCATAAATATATAGGGAAAAACTATGTGGTGGATCCTCATTATCTATGATGTCCCTCGTCACCATGAAATCTATATCCAATAACTAAATCTCTTTTACCCTTTAGAGGAATGAGTAAGTGATAGATAAGTACAAAAGGGTCACTCATTCCTAACACTCCAATGCCTCAAGATGCATCTCAATAAAGAAGACTAATTTTCAACTTGTTTCTATCCTCCAACACTACCTATACATAAGTCATCCTACTTAATGAATCATCCACCACATTCCCCTTACTATGGGTATATTCCATCCTAAAACCAAAGTACTGAAGGTACTTAGACCACAACCTCTATAGAAGGTTAATGTATCTATGATAAAATATATACCTGAGGCTCTTATGGTCCATATATACCACAAACCTATCACTCTATGTGTAATGATGCAAACAACCCAATGGGTGAATCACAACTCAAAACTCCAAATCATGAGTTAGATAGTTTCACTCACATGGAATCAACTGACTAGATCCATAGGTAATATATACCTACCTTATATCCTAAATACTCCAAATATAATATCGGATACATTGAAATATAGGGTATACTTATTAACAACATAGGTAAGCACATGATTAGTGCATATTGAAACCTTTCCTTCAATTCCTTCTAATCTCCTTTACCAAAATCAGACTACATAAACTTTACCACCTTCTTGGTAATGTGGCACTACTAGTTGAGATAACCCCTTAATAACCCATCAGTAGTGACCTACCATTACTAGAAAATTATATATCTCGAAAACATTATTGGTTTACTCCTAAGAAATCTCTACCTCAACCTTATTGGGGTATATTTATATATCTTCCTCAAATATCACATTCCCTAAGAAACATACCTTACTATTCCAAAACTAAAACTTCATGTGCATGGATAAATTAAATTCTCTCTTAGTGTGACCCAAAGTCTCCAAATGGAATGAATAATCCTCTTGTAACTAGGATTAGAAAAAAATACATCAAAAAAGAAAACCATATAGTAATCTACACATGGATGGAAGGACCTATTTATTAGGGATATAAATACTTTAGTCAGATTCATTAATCCAAATGATGTTATAAGATACTCATATAGAACATACCTACTTCTGATGTTAGTTTGAGGGTTTTCAAAATGCCTCACCCAAAACTAGAAATAAACTAACCTCAAATCAATATTGGAGAATACTATGGATCCCTTAAACATATCAAATTTCTTTTCGATATGAGGACTGGGATATCAGTTCTTAGAAATCACCTTGTTTAAGCTTTGATAATCTATCCATAATCTCAATTATATATCTTCATTATTAGATAAAAATATCAGATCACCACAAGGTATGATCTAGGGTGTATAAATAACTTATCCTTAAGATCCTTTAGCTCACAAAGATTGGTATGATCCATTCTATATAGTGAAATGGATATGATATATATTCATAATCACAGCTCAATTTTTGAACTATATCATTATATTAGGTGGAAAACCTAATAATTAATCATTAAAGACTCCCTATAACTAGTCAAAAAAAGAGAAAATATCACTTAACATGACTCATGATCTCTAAAAACAAGGTTGGAAACCAAAAGAAATACCATTCTGAGCTATTGACGGTCACGTCCTGAATGCTCTACTTGAAGATCCCACTCTCTAACTAGGGTATAGAAATCACCATCAACAAATGTGAAGGATATCTATCAATGATATCAATAAACATGTGTTCGGTACTAAGTCAGCTAATCCATTATGAGGATCGCTACAATTTTTTCATCTCTAACATGATGAAATCCCAAATAATCATATAACCACTAATCAAAATATCACACATTGGACATATCCAAACACTCTTTGATTTATCCCTTAACGGTGTATCAAAAAACATCACCCTATAAAAACACTTGATGGTCAACCTCAAACCATCATCAAAATGAGTATTTATGAATGATTATGATACACTCATATCAAAAAATTCTAAAGATAGGTTAGATTATACTAATATCATACCTTTAAATTTAAATGGCCTGACATCACGATCAATAAGAATTATATCAATAGTGTGCATCTAGCCTGAGACTCTACCCAATACTCTTGTAGCCTAACTCCCCATAGGGGTCTCATCCTATAGGAACTATTTTCCTAGCCCGTGGGCACTGCTTCCACCTTTTTTCTGAGAATTTCACCAGGTTTCCCCACCTTGCATGTTATTGTTCACTAATGTAAATTATTAACCAGAATTCCCACTTTCCAAAGATAGGCAGCATTCATCACTTTCTTAGTGATGTCTAATCCTTTATCAAATGGGATAATGTGATTTTTATTCCTCCTTCCATGGATTTCTCCTTGGAATTTTTCACCTAGTTCGGGTCTCCCCAATAGATTTGAGTCGTGTTTGTGAAGGTTATTCTCAGTGCCATCTCTTTGGGGAAACTGTTTAATTACACTACTTATGTCTATACATTCTGAGGGGTCTTGATAGGAAATAAATCTTTGTTCAAGGTAGTAGTCATGTTGGGAATCGTTGGCATGCTTGGACACTAAAACATTGGTCACCTGTATTCTTCCTCATCAGAGGGCTTCTCATGGGTGTGAAACCTGAGGCATATCATGGAGATCATGAGGTATCTAATTAAAAAGGGTTGTCTTCTAAGGTTTATTTCAATCATCCCATGTTTAACAAGATGTAGTAGTGTGATGGGTCTTTAGCTTAACATCTTGTGGAGATGAAATGGGTTGATCAGAAAGCCCCATGAAGGAAGATCAGAGAGGCACATCCCTAAGGGGATCACCTAGAAGGTTAACCAGATGGATGGGTCAAAATTTCTTTTATAGGTGAACCCATTAGGTGTGTCCCATGAAGTAAATATTTAACACCATGAAGGTTGGTTTATACACCACTGGAGGTATATCATGGAGGAAAAACCCTATGAGGGGTACACCAAGGTTTACCATTGGTTGGGATTGAAACTCATGGAGGCATCTTACTTACCATGTTTAGTAGAAAGGGATCAAAACCTTCATAGCTAAAGATGTTGGGGCTTACTCTTGTAATGATTCCCATTTGGAGGGACATGGTGTGGGGATTACACATGATATTTTTCCATTACAAGAGTATTTCTCTTGGTTGGATGGTGTGGGTCTTACGCATTGGAGTTTCCCGAGTACTTCTAGGAGCAGTAATGATGTAGATGAGGCCTACATATAGAAAAGGGTCATGTGGATGGAATGATCCAATTGGTATTTGGATGCATGGGTAAGAATCAGGATGGATATGGATGATGTGTTGGGTGGAGTGTATGGAATGGATAGATTATTGGGGGTGTTTGGCTTGAACCTTATGGAGGTTTTCTACGTATCCCAGTTAGTTGGGAATCAAAGTCCATATAGTTTTAGAAGGCGAATTGGAGATTAAACTAGGAGGTTTCCCATGGAAGTGGAGCATATGTTTGGGACTTATGCATTGGAGATGACTAGATGAAGAGGGCATGATGGGGCTTACACCAGGAGGGTTTCCTATTGGATATGATGGGGCTTACGCATGGAGGATACCCAAATGGATGAAGACGGGATCTTACTCTATGAGTGATTCCCAAGGATATTGAATAGATTTCATGGTTTTTACTAAACTCTAATCCCACATGATTCATGATCAGTTTGAGAAACAAGAGGATGTAGTATACCTGACACTCATCTCAAGAAAGAAGTGTCGATGAGGGATGGTGTAGGTATTATGCATAGAAGATTCCCATGGAGGAAATCATTATGTACAATGAGGGATCATTATTTTTGTGGAATATCTCATTCCATTTCATTCATTCAAATAACATCCTATCAAAGTTGTGTTGGGGCTAATGCATGAAGACTTCCTTGGAGCAGATGGTGACAAAGACCAAAGGGAGAGGGATAGAGACTTGAGAGTGCGGGAGGTGGAAGGCTCCCGATGACCATACCCTCTCCGATCTTGTGTGGAGGATGTCACTAAATGTGAGGAGGATATCATTCTGATTCACACATCCATGGGGATATCTTGGGATTTCCACAAAGGTTTGGATCATAGTATAACATCATGTGTTGAGGATGATGGCACTAGGTATTTTCACATCATGCAGTTCAGATATGGGGGACTCACTCCTCAATGCATGGTCTTATATAACCATTCCTCATCGAAACATGGTAGGGGATGGCTATGAAAATTCTTGGATACAATGGTGTGATGAGTGGTTAGTAGTGGGGTCCAAATTATCATAACTATGCTGAAAATAAAAAGTAATTAGCATACCTATTCTTAAAAACGAGAGGTAAATGGAAACCTTGGGCTACACTAGAAGTAGAGTGGGACATAAGAATTGATGGAACTGGTCACATGTGGACTTGAAGTGAAATTTAACCAATCCTATATGGGTATAGAGGTTTTGTAGAACTCAACCTTTGCGAAGAGGTGTCAGTGGAAGGGAGGAAACATGGTGAGACCTGGGAGAATATCTTCATGAAGCAGTGGGCCTCAATGAAAAGTGCCTCACAAAGATCAGGTGCTTCATGGTGAATAGGGGTTGTGTGAAGGATAGTTATTCACAAAACATGGTGACCCCTATTCAGGATGAAGTCTTGGATAATGAAATGAATGCTTCACAAAGGCTTATTGCATTGTGTAGCCTCAAGTACCCCAAATAGCCTCCTTACTATGAAAAGGGAATAGGACTTCATGAAAGTCATACCCACCTTAGGTGGTGGTATTTAGAAACATTAAAAAGGGGGTTTTGTGATGCTAGGATACCTTGGGTGATCTATTTTCCATTTGGTTTGTGGTTCTCAGGTTCTTCTCGAATGGGGAAATGAAAACTCAAAATGTTGGGGTAGTCATGACTTTGAGGTAGAATGAGATTAGTATATATAGGCCCATGGGTATCACGATGCAATGAATCATAAAATGAAGTGAAGGTGGGTTCTGTAAAGGTTCGTGGTTCTATCGGACTCACAAATATATTCTTCAACTTTACCATGGTAATGGGGATCTGTTAGACTCGCAGGGCATTCTATCACAACCTCACATGTTCACATAGTTGAAGGTATTGTCACAAAATTTCTCCATGAAGTATCCCCTTTAGATGTTTTATGAGGCCATTTATTCTTGGATTAAATCTAAAATGGATATGGTCTCCTTTATTTATCCCTAGGAACATATTTCAGCACCAACCCCCCCCCCCCTCATAATGGGAGCTGACAAGAAAGGAGGGTCATATTCCGAGGTAGAATCACCAAAATTATGATAACCTGCCTTTCATTTGTGAGGATTCATCACTATGATGGATCATGATGGTTGTTGGTGCAAGACATTCCATGAAGCTGAGTGACTATAAATAGCACTTGATTCTCTACAAATTGTACCAAGCCTTCATACAAATCCCTTCCCATGCTCTCTTTTCTAAAATCTCATGAACTCTTTGATTTCTCTCCACAAACACAATCGTTCCGAACCAGAATCCTGAGACCCTTGCTTCACAAAACATGTTCTAGATAACCAAGCATTGTGATCTACTACTACCTTGTGGCCTGTAAAGAGTACATCAAGGCTCCATGATCCAGTTCTATGTAATTTACCTTCATGAAAGATCTTTGAAAACATGATCCTAAAATCATATAATTCTCAAATTTGATGGCCACTCAAGAAGATTATTAGGAGGCCCTTGTAGATATTTATCTATGGGAAGATATGGAAAACAATATTATGATCAGGGAGTACATTCAAAGTAACATTGATCAAAAATATTTTCTTGTACTGTAGTCGAAATCCTAGAATAAGTACCATCTATTCAAGTGATATCCACTATATGGATTTGGTATGAGGGATGGAATCTTCATTCTGTAGGTGATCAGGGATGAATATGATTATAGGTTCAGGGGAGTACCATAAAAATATCAGTGGAACAGAGATGATGATGACCACATTTAGAAGGATCATTCTTCCATCATAGTTGACTACCTTTACAACCATATAAATGATGTCAATGGGATGAGGATGTAGGACTATGTTTCTACACCACAATATCATAAAATCATCAAGGTTAGATTTGGAAACCTAGGGGAAGGATGGACTGATGATTGGGATTTTCCCAAGGGTGGAAAATTCATAGATTACTGGGCTTGGGCCTATTGGGAATATGTGTCCTTTGTTGAATTAGAGGTAGCTCTAAAGTAGGTAGGCCTTTATGAAGTGGCATGGGCCTCTAAATTACATGTCTAGAAGTAATGGGAGATCATTCCATATCTATAGAGTAGGTTGTCTATGGGGATGAACACATTTCATTTACATCATGGGGAGGCCAGAATTAGTCTTCGAGACCTCCATCACATCTTCAGGATTCCTATCCTGGGGGCAAGATATGATGAGTTTCTCCCTAAAGAGAATGTGTGGGAGGATCAAGAACAACTTCCATGTTTTCCAAAGTTGATTTTGGATCTGTTTTTAGGAAAAGCTAAGGAAAATATGGGGATAAGAGATGTCTATTTCAAGAAATGGTTTGGATACTTTTTGAATTTCTCAGTGATGGATCTAGGTGAGGGTGAGGATCAATCCAAAAAAATTATGACAAGGCACCACACCTATCTGAGATTATCCCAACATGGTAAGGATGACTCTTACTAGTGGATCCTGTAGGATATCCAATGGAAATTATAAAGGTATAGCCAAAAAACCGATCCTTAACCCATACTCAGGTTTTCCAAATTCATCGCATCACTCATCTATGGGTGGATCCTTCTGATGAGAGATGCACACATTGGGGTGATTCCAAAAAACATTCATAATGGTAGTGATGTTGGCAATAGTAAATCATGTAAATCGTTGGATCCCCATGTTGGTGAATCTGTACAAAGTAATCTAACATATCAATGAGGGGAATATTTAATTGTGCGTGTGTGGTCCCCTCCACTTCTTTTATAGTTGGGTGGAAGTACACATTGTGGGATATTAATATCCAAAACCAATTTTTCCTCCTTAAAAAACTTCTAATCGGTGATTCTAAACATCATGGAATGTTTCCCATTTAACCTGGGGTTGATGGATGTGTTGAGAAAGTTTGGTCTTGAAGACAACTTTACTTTTCACCTAGTTCCTTTACTATTGGGGATAGTGACCAATGATGGATGGGGTACTGAGGAACAATAGTCTTATCTCCTAGCCTTTATAGATAGAGTGTTGGTGGAAAGGGTTGATTGTGAAGAGATATGTGATCCATATAGACCCCATCGATTCATAAGTTAGATCAGGTGCCTATAGAGGCTAACATTGAATATATACTCAAAGTTACACCATGAAATTCATTCATCAGTGATGAGGCATCTTTGCTTCATGTTCACATGTAAATACATAAATATGTGAAATGATATAACCCCATCCACTTCCACATTCGTGCTGATCCATATATATTCCATGAGCTTGGAGGCCACCTACCCAGAAATAATGTTAAGGAAATAGACCATACGGTCCAATGAAGTACTGGTATCTCTACCTCAATGTTGAGGCTAAACGGTGTCAAGAGATCATTGTGGTGGAAAGGGTGGTGTGCATTGTGGAGGTGCTACTACAGTAGTGGATCCAACAATTTAGGAAACCACCCCAACCATAGTTTAAGGAAGAGAAGAAGTAGTACAAGTCCAATTACTTCTAGGCGAGCAGACTTGGGAGGAAGGGGAGCCGTCTAGAGGGTTTTGTCAGATGTATTTCATAGCCCCTGATAAGTGGTTATGTCAAGTGAACATTCCTAATAATGATATCTTTCCTAAGTCTAGGGACAACTGGGATATGAACATGCAGTTCCAAGGTCCTTATGGGATTTGGAGACATATCAATAGGTATATTATATACCTTTATATTATTTTTCATGCCAAGGATAGCTTCCTAGAATACAAATAATATGGGGAACAGTTCGTAATGGATCTAGAGGATCTAGTGAATTCTAGAGGAACTACATGCCCATTAGTTGATCGAGTAAACGTGCAGCAGGGTAAGACATCTCCTCCACAACTATCAGTAATTGAGATGGTAGAGTTTTTTCTCTTTCCTGAAGAATCTTATGAGTCTTGTGGGGGAAGATGCTAATTAATGGACCCCCACTAGAGAGTGGTGATATCGGAGACCCATTGGAGGAATTTTCTGAAGTTCTCATAGAAAATTTTAACTCATTTTCCCCTGTTATTACTCCCTCATACTTTATCTAGACTCCTCAACTAAAATTTGTCTCCTAGAGAAGGATATTGCACAAGATTCCCCTGATGATAGGGATATAAGTGTAGAAATAGGTTCATGGGAGGACTTCCTGTAGCCTATGCATGGGGAAGAAGGAATCAGTGGTTAGACCAAAGTTGGTAAGGTTAGAGAAACCACCCCAAAATACCCAGATCCTTCAATAATATATGGGGGTCCATTCCTTGGAATATATACAGTAGAAACCTGAGTACATGATCTACCACTACTCAGCTTCTATAAGTTTCCTATCTTACATATTCAATCTCATTGTCTGCTTTTCAAATCGACTGACGTCTTTCTTTTCTGAGTAATATTGGGAATATTGTTTTCCTTGCTACCAAAAATTACCGAAGGATCTAGGATTCCTTTTATGATATAGGTTTCAATCCATGCAGCACCTACCATTGGAGATGACTAGGCTATAGCCTCTATTGAATAGCCTGTTATGGCTATGGGTGATTCTACATAAGGTGTGATACTTGGGAATGATAGGGAAAACATTGTTTAGGTGGGGTCAATTGAGTATGGCCAACCACATTACATGGATACCATCCCATATGATAAGATCTTGAAGGTGGATCCTACTTCCAGACTGCTAGCTGCACTTCTAGAGTATGAACCTATAGATCTTGAAGAGCTGGATGACTCTGATTCTAACGCAGCTGAAGAAAGTCAAATCATATGACACAAGGCATGGAAGTGCATCAAAGAATCCATCGACCAAACCCCAGAGACATAATGGGTGAGAATGATAGGGCCACCTATCCACTGGATATGTATTTTAGGTATTGGAGGGGTGGATGCTCATGGTATTCATGCACTAAACCATGACTATCTTGATGAGAATTTGTTGGAAGGAAGGAAACACCTAAACATCATGTGGCCCCAAGAGAAGGATGACAGTATCTAGAAGCTCTATAAGGTTAATCAGAAAATCTAAAAGCTGGAAAAAAATAAATAAAAGAATGTTATTCCTTCATTTCCACCCAATCATAACTTGTAGTGAAACTGAGGGCCCAGCTGGCAGAGGTTCAAGATAAAATAAAGCAGGCATCGCGCCAGGTGGCTGATCTCTAGGATAAAAAACTGAGCATAGATCGGGGATGATTAGATTCATCTGAAAGACAATGAGGAAGAAGAATAACTTAATAGGTAGTAGAAAACCCTAGACGCCACACGCTAGAGGCTAGTAAAGCTGAAGTGCTCAATCACGAGGGCTAAGCTGTAGGGGAAATTTTTCTAGAACTCATCAAACGATCTAATATGGATGTCCTTGCTACTTCCATGACTTTTTGTTTTATTTTAAAATTTTCTTTAATTCATGGAAACAATTATTTTTATTTATTTAATTATAATACCTCAATCATATTTATAAAACAAATAATGATCAATACCTAAGCTCATGTGGGTCATTACTGGTGTAAGAAACACGGGACAGCCACATAATTTATCACTTTTTATGAGAGTATTGGATAACCAACAAATACTCGGGGTCTCCTATTGTTGACTGGCCACTGGTAGTGTTTGGGTTAAGGGAAATTGTGGTCATATAATAGGGATCTCAATGAATCCAACTTGTTTTCCAATGTTCAATAGTGCACAAATGGGATAATGCAAGGGGTGTTGGCATCTACTCTAACATAGGGGGATGAGAACTGTGAATCATGACACCCAACATTAGAAACACAAGGAGAGTGGCATGGTTATACAAGATAACTATTGACTATGTTGGAAACATAGAATTTGTACCATTAGCCTGAAATGGGGAAAACATATGAGGGTCAACCACTAACCATGTTCGAAACATAGAACCTATCTCAGAATGTCATATAATGTATTTTGGAAAGTTGGAATAAGATGGTAGGTGGGCCTTGTCTAGACACAAATCTGTTAGAAGTCCCTTTAGACATGGAAGAAGATGAGGATAAAAATGAGGGGTATGCAAAGTATTGGAACAGAGTGATGGAATGTTTGAATGGATCCCAACACAATTTAAATTATACCATCATAGTTCAAAAAACAACAGTGTAAGCATATTGGTCTAGAAAAAGATCAAACCTATCTTCCAAAGGAGTGTCACCTCAGATTTTGAGCGACAACCAAAGATTTTTTTTGGGAAAACATTCCTCAAGGTAATATTGTAGTGCTTTTGGGTATGTTTTTTTGCTGACAAAGATGGTTTCCATGATTCCTTATGGAGTTATAGATAGGTTTTTGATAATTTATGTTAACAAATATCCAAGACAAATAAATGCATGACCTAGTAGTGGTACAAAAATTTATGTCCACAATTTGACACTATTTCCCAATGTTTGCCAAATTTTTTGAGTCCAAAATTTGGGGGATGGATAGCATCGTGAAATATGGATTTCTATTAAGTCCTTAAGAAAATATTTCAAGGAATGAGTTTTTTAAATACTGGGTTTCACAAAGGTGGTTTCGCTAAGGTACAAAGAATTTGACGGTAATCTTTGTGACTACTAAAATAATCATGAATGGAAAATTCTTATGGTACTTTGAGAGAGAGGGAAATTCACAAACGAATTGAGAGAGCATCACAAAATGGTGATGAAATTGATGGAAGCTTATAGAATTGGCGGAAATGCCTATAAATAGGCCTCTAACTCCTTCACAAAATCTATGAGACTTAACGAATATCTTAAGGATTCATATTTGTGAAGGTGGTTGTTGTGAAAAAACATCACAAAGAAAAAAAGTTCATGAAGGATATAAAATCCAATATAAAATTTTGATCATCGTGAAAGTAATGAATTTCGAGTAGGCTATAAAAAAGATGAATGAAAGTTGGGAGCTTCATGAAGGATAAGTGATCTTCATTAAATGAAGGCAATTCATGAAGGCTATTTAAGAATTGAAAAAGAAGGGAACTTCATGATGGTAGTGAGCACTAAAAAAGTTTTAAAAATGGATTATCCAGTAAATTTGTGGTAAAGTGGTATTCATCAATTAGATGAACTTAGGACTTAAACAACGAATCTATCTATAATTGATTATTTATACATTTGTGATAATGAAGGTGCCTATATGTCCGTAAATAATGTGTGAATCCCTTCCAACAGTAGTGAGAAAATGAAGAGGAAGAAAGTGATCCTTTCCACTGGTAGTGATCCAGAGAAAGAGACTCAGGGATTGACCCTTGGGAAAGAAGTGAGCTGACCCTAAACCTTGTAATGGAAGTGATCCTGGGAATAGAAATGAACTAGCCTGAACAACATTTTGGAAGTGATCCTTGGTGTATTTGGTACATTGTAACATTGTCATTTTATAGTCCTTGGCTGTATCCCAATGAGGGTGAACCAAGTAAAATATGTGTGTCCTTGTGCTAGCTTTCCTATTTTACTTTCAATGAATCATCATTAGATAAGTAAGGAAATAATAAGAACATTATAAACACATAAGAGAAAATAAAGTTACCCTCATAATAAGGAGGTAAAGATCCATTAGGAAAATAATAATTTTCAAAATAATATTTATACCCTGATTCACCCCCATCTTAGGTTATCTTGTCACCTTGTGGACCAAAAAATTAGTATCAAAACATTGGATTATTTTATTAGATATTTTTTCTCTGACTTGGTAAAGTTGATTATTGAAATAAAATTTTTTTATCTTATCTCAGAGTGCCATAGAAAAGGGTAAAACTTCAATGTATATGAATAATTCTAGTTGTATTCCTCAGTGTGGAAGTGTCTATGGAAATATTTTGATTCAGATGAAGGAAACAAATAGTGTAATGAATAATGGTTTTGATGAATCACATAGTGAAAATATTTACTCATTCAATTATGTTGCAAGAATAAATGAAGAAACAAATATTCTAATTGATTTTCGTACTAATTATGATGAATAAATTACAAGAATACCAAAAGTGTCTAAATAAAATAAATCAATAGATATTCAGATCCATGTGATGTAAATTCAAGTCAACAAGTTGAAAGGTTTTAATAAAATACTTCTATATGTGGCTGCATATCTAAGGGATAAAAATGATTCCCATGATTAATAATTTAAAAATATTTCTAAAATGATATAAAAACTCAAATTTGATGACAAGGTAAATAATCTAAAATCAAAATAAATTTGGAATCTAATGGCCAGAAATGATGATCTTTCCACATAGTTATCTAAATTTTTTCAAGAGAAAAAAAGGCCACATTAGGATAATTCACGCTATAATGATTCTATTTCTTGGAAAAAATATAAAATAATGGATAAATATTCCATGATAGATAAAATCTCCAATAAATTAAAAAATGATATAACTAGTTATAATACTGTCATAAGAGAAAATATTGCTAAACTTGAGTATGGGGATAAGAAGATTCAATAATTGGGAGAATATCTATAATCGTCCAAGAAAAAAGTTATGAAATCTAATTCCAAAGGAAATACTAAATTGAATAATGATTTTCACTTATGATTTTATTATCCTATGGTAGGTGATAATGAAATGAAAAGGAAAATATGCTACTTTAGAGGAGAAACATTAAAGGATTTTGTCATCCCAAATGCCATCTGGTTTGGGAAAAATAGGTATCGGATATGATGATCCCTCTCCCGTGCATGATAGGAAGAGACGTGTGAACAATTGTAGAAATAGGAAAAATCATTTAGGTGCTAAAAATAGACCTAAAAAGGATTTTACATGAAGTAATGACACCATGTTTTATTTTTGTGGGATGAATAGTCATAATTCGAGTTTTCTTTCTGAATATTTGGATTGTATTTCAAATTTTGGAGTCAAAAATATTTATAAATCTGATAATAATCATATGATTATTGAAAAACCTGAAATTAATGAATCTCAAAATAAATAATTCATCATATGCTATTATTGTGGAAGCTCGGGACATAGCATGAGTATTTTTAAAGAAGCTCGGGGAATCAATGTCAGAATAAGAATAAATTTGGATGCATCAATATATCATTCAATAAATGGTGACAAAAGGTATGTATTTAAATGGAGATGTTTTATATGTTTTAATCATAGGAATTTGGAAATATATTTCATTAGGAAGAAAATTGTGAAGGAAAAGAAACTCAAAAGTAGATCCCTGACTCTAATGGTGTATAAGGGAAAATCAAATATTGGAAAACAACGTGTTAAGTTGAAAAATTGGTTTACAACTTCATGGTTCACAAAAGTATCTCAATAAAAGGTCTATCAATCATATCCTTTATTACACTCACAATATATCTCTTGAAAAAAATTAACGAACCTGGAAGAAAAAGGTAGCAACTACTCCATTTGTGAGTAATAAGAATGTACACTTAGTAAAGGACCACCACCAATAAGAAATAGTGTGGTAACTTGGATAAATGATAAAAGAAAAATGAATAAATAATGTGTTGAAAAACTAACATGTCATTCCACAATGTGAGAAGTGAAGGAAAGAGAATGAGCCCTTCAATTGAGGAAGAATCAAGAGAAGACGATAAGTGGAAACATCCATACTCAAATAAAGAGTCATGAAAAATGGTATATTAGTGGAGCATCAAATAATGAAATTTATAATAATGGGTGTAAACCACAAATTTGAAAAAATTTATGACTATGGAACCAAAATATCAGAAGAAGACTCAGCATGTCGTAAAATATGTCTTAGTCATATGGCTAGAACAAATAAAGTTGGTTGGGTAGTTGGAATAAGCACAAAAATTGTACAGTTCTTTTCAACAAAGTGTCAAAGTGTTGATCCATCAGGATCGACCACAATACTCTTCTTGAGGATACCAAAGGTACCCCTCTCCCCATAAATTAAATGTTTCTAATATCTATTGGAAGTTTTTAGGACTTAGGGGGAGATAAAATCCATGGTATATCTATGGTGAAAATGAAGGAGTACATAAGTTTAATGGAGATACATGTGAATATAATAATACGAACAATTGAAATTCACAAATGATATCATATTCAATAAGTGTTTCTATAAAAAAATATATTTTTCAAATATGTATCTAAATTTTGTGTGTTGTGGGAAAAGGATATGATATGATGAAGAGACTTCTTTGAAACTGAATAGTTGCGAAATCTATAAATGGATGATCCAATGTTGGAAAGTTGCATTGAATATATAAAAATTGGTTTCATTTTCCATTTTAGGTGTTAGTTTTTCAGTGAGAGAATATATATTGTGGGAGAAGCAGCAACATTAATGTATTGTGTGATTATCTAATTTGTTCAAATAATATGGTATCAGTTGAATATTTTTATGATACTAAGAAGTTTTTATATAATATCAACAATGTTTACAAAATAAGATTGGAAATTATTTGAAAGTAATGATGTCACTATAGTAGATAATGAATAGAATCTTCAAAAACACAGTGACTAGTTGTCTGATGAAATTGACGAGGAGGTAAGATAATCATGGGGATTAGAAGTGGAAAGTGATTATTTAGAAGAATATATTTATGATTAACATGAGGAGTTAAAATATATATCAAAACAAAATGTGAATATCTAAGCTGAAATAGATGAGCAAAACATCATTGGGGATCAGGTAGCGCTAGTGCAGACATGGAGGATTAAGACTCTACAGTAAGCATCGTTTTTATCATAGGTAGATCCTAAATGTTTTGAATAAGTATCTGGTGATGAAAATTGGGTTCAGTATATGAATAAATATCTTGACCAAATTGAGAAGAATCATACATGGGAGATTATTTTTAGGCTAACAGATAAGAATGCCATTAGGACCAAATGGGTCTTTCTCAAAACGGTGAATGAAGATAGTGTAGAGATTCAAAACAAAGCATGACTAGTGTGAAAAGGTTACTCCTAGATACAGGGTTTCGATGTTGATGAAACATTTTCACCTGTTGCAAGAATAGATACAATCATAATATTCTTTTCCATAATAGTGAAAATAAAGTTCAATGTTTTTCAGATAGATGTCAACTCCGCATTTCATAATGGGGTTCTGGAAGAAGAAGTTTATATTGAGAAGTAAGATTTTTTCCCATTCATAGAGATGGTAAATGAGTTTTTTGGCTGAATAATGCACTATATGGGTTGAAGAAAGCACCAACAGAATGGTATTCAATGCTAGATAGGTTTTTTTAATAATATTGATTTTCAATGTGGTGGAGTTTATTACAATATCTATGTAAACAATGACAATTATAAAAGGATTAAAGTGATTTTATATGTCAATGACATAATGTTTGGTGGATCAGATAAAGAAAAATGTGCTCAGTTCATGAAATTATTGAAAAGTGAATTCTAAATTTCAATTATTGGTGAACTAATGTTTTTCCTTGGTTTATAGATGACACAATGAAAGAATGTAAAATTCATTTCTCAATCTAAATAATCCAATGAGGTTTTGAGAATATTTAGAATGGATAATTACAAGGAGATGAAGAATCTAATGGCCATCTAGATGAAACTATCATGGGATGATGAGGGAAAGGCATTTAACGTCACAGAATACTGGAAAATAATTTTTAGTCTATTTTACATGATAGTGAAAAGACTTGATATTGTTTTTCTCACATTCCAAGAAGCATGATATCAAATAAATCCTAATTAAATACACTTACTTTATGTGAATATAATAATTTAGTATATCAAGTTCATGGTGGATTTTGGTTTTCTATGCAATGAAAAGTCATAGCCAGAGTTATTGGGCTATATAGATGCAGATTGGTCCAGATCAACAGATGATAGAAAAAAAATGTTAGGTGGTTCATTCTAACTTGTTGGTTTGTGTATTTCTTGTCTTATTGAGAAAAAAAATTCATTTCATTTGGAACCATAGAAGCTGACTATATTGTAGTGACACAAGCTTGCATGTAATTATTATGGATGAAGCAGCAGCTTGATAATATGGGAGTTCAAGTTAAGTCTCTGATCAGAATCCATTGTGATAATTAAAGTGCTATAAATATTAGAAAAAATAAATTCCATCAGTCATGGATGAAGAACATTGAAACCAAGTTTTATTTTATCAAGGTTAAGGTGGATCATGAGCTTGTGAAGTTGGATTATGTTCCTATATAAATATATATTACATACATTCTAACAAAGGACTTACCCAAATAAGATTTTTAATGAAATGGACTGGATCTGGGAGTTTAGTTGACTCCCCACACTCGAAGAAGTGTGAATTTGGGGCCCCCATCATCTGAGGTATGATGTTTTTCTCCTAATATATTGATCTATTTTCTTT
The DNA here is from genome assembly GCA_963277665.1 of Viscum album. Classification (NCBI taxonomy): domain Eukaryota; kingdom Viridiplantae; phylum Streptophyta; class Magnoliopsida; order Santalales; family Viscaceae; genus Viscum; species Viscum album. Next base: position 201,129,957 of record OY728163.1, on the reverse strand, counting down.
ACCCTATTACAGACCATAACTAAGTGACCTTCATGTTAATTTAAAAATGGGATAAATTTTAGACATCGAAGGGGAGAAAATGTATTAATCAAGATAGGGGGATAAGATTATAGGGGGAGCAGTGATATAGGGGATTATTAAATCTTACAATGCTGAAGGTGATCTATCAAAGGTTATATATCATGACAGATGAGGTTTGTGATGATATTAGTTGAGTGGTTTTTGAATGAATTTGTAACACCCCAAGCTTCTACGGTATGTTTCCCTTCGAATAATGCAATAGTGTGTGTTGTACGCAACCTCGAGCTCTAACACACACCACAACTAATTAAACTAGCCGTTGTGAATAGTAATACCTACTTTTTTAAATTTTATAAATTTTATTTATCAAAATAGACTTCATCTTTGAATTCGGAATATCAATTATAGCTTAGGGTGAAATTTTGGCTTTGTTCTGAAAAACTTCAAATTTTGATGAATAGTGAAACCACTAAGTGGTAGTTAAATAACTGATTTTTCATTTAAATGAAATATTACCACTTCTGTGATTTGATTTTCAAAAATCCGACATACATGGTTGTCATTAAGAAGTAAAATGTGGTTCAATGAGATTAAAATAAATTTTTGGTGAATAGTAACTTTTAAGTTCTTAATCGCGATTAGAGGTAATTAGTGTAGTTTAAGGTACAAATAATGTTTTAATAATATGAGATGAGCATGACACTTGTCCTACTCCTATTGGATGAGTAATGGCCGACCAAGACAACCCATGGGTCAACTTGGGGACCCCATGGAGCCACTTTAGTTGGAAAATGACATTAATATATATTTATTTAATGTTAAAAGTAAATTGACACAAACATGAGTTGTCTTACTAAAACAGTTTTTTAGTGGGGTTAAAAAAGTCCAAATTTTGATTATAAATATTCATTAGAAAGCTAAAAAGATTTCCTACATCATAGTAGTTTTTTTATAATTTTTAGACATTAAATAAATTAAATTATTTATGACATCATTATGATGCGGCGATGACCTCATTATTTAACGATTTAAATAAAATGAGAAGATAATGCAAAATCCAAGGCTTACACGTGTCCAAAGCCTATTGGATGAAGAGACTTCGAACCCTTATCACCTTATCCACGAATTATATAAGTGTGGGACCTTTATAATCCGAAAAGCATGGTATAATAATGTAACATTTCAATCTTTCCAAAAGAGCCCCTCCTCTCCACTTATAAAAGGCCCCCACCTCTCCCACCTCATTTACACTTTCAAGCCATTTGGCTCGGCCAAACTCTGCCCAAATACTCTCCCAACTTCCCCCTCTTACTCCTAGAAGCCTCACTTTGGGAAGAACTCTTCTCAAGGAAGCCTTTGGCTCAAATCAAAAAGAGTTACCCGATTTTGAGGTAATGTCTTCTCTAATGTTGTTTTGTTTTATTTTTCTTCTCCAACCCCCTAAACTCTATTTATTAATTTCTTTTGTAACAACACCAGTATCCTCAATATACTAGGATGTTGTTATAAGAAGTATTCTAGCTACACTTACACACACCTACATCTAATGGTTAAAGAACATACGGTTTCTGTGGATGGTGAATTTCTGCCTCACGAAACGATGATTGTTAAACACTCATATAACACCTTCAAAGGTGGCCATTAAGATGTCAATATTTTTATATATGATATATAATATGTTTAGGTTTTACTAATGCTTCTGTATTTCTCATTTATGGCATACTTTATGATTTCCATTATGGGTAAAACGCGATAATTTCATTTTAGGAAGTGCGGACTACCGCCCCCTCAAAGTGATTTGAATCGTTAATGCCATATGTGGGTTGTATAAAGGATGGATTAAATGGTATTATACACTATATTATACTGTAATTATATTATACATTTATATCATTATGATTTAGTTCCATTAAATATGAAATTGAAAAGAAAGTAGCGTTCATGCGTACGTACGGCTTACCGTCTCCATGAACGGTGCATTTCATTTCTTACCTCTAAATGTTACGTAATATTATAAATGAATGTATATACTGGATATATAACATATATATGACATATAAATCATGAATATAATTCTGGATATAATGGATATTCTACCACATGAACAACTTGTAATTATAAGAAGTTTATTGTTGACTCAAGTACCAAAGATCGACAAAACGACCGTTATTAACTTAAATAATTACATAATGTTCATAACATTGTAATAAGGGATATAAAAGGAATAATGAACATGAAAAAGGTTCTTAAGTAAATAGGAATTAACTCTATTTTATTATTCAGGAGGTTAAAGAATGGTCGAGTCAGTAAAGGACGCAAGGTAAGGGTTATTTCACAATCTCTTCATTATCCGAGGTTGTTTATACGTAATAATCTACTGGGATCTCTTTATCATCCACATCCATGTTTCTTCAAAATGTATTTCAAAACATTTTTATTATTTACAAGAATATGGGTTACGGTCATTTATACCCTTTTTGACTTTTTATAAGAGGAATCTTTCTGTCGTTTTCAAAACAAGGTCCTTTTTAACCTTTTCGACAGAATTAAGGTAAGAATGTTTTTTTTAACTTATACGGCGGGTGCGGTTATTTTCCGCTGTTATAAAATCTTCAAAGCTTTCCTTACAAGCTTATAAGAATATTTTGAAGAAAATGTTTTGTTTTATATGGCTCTTAAATGATTTCAAAAATAGAAAGAGATATTTCTCTAAAAAGTGTTTTGATTTCATCTATGTCAACATCCTTTGATGGATTTTACGCTTATTTGAAGTTGATTTATTATAATACAAAACTTCTATATTGTATTGAAGGTTTTGTGATATGTTTGACTGTGGATGTGCTATTTTTATACCATTCATATTTTATGGTGAAATTATTGACATTTCGTATGCTAGTTTTAATACGAATGTTTATGTTATGTTTAAACCTTTTCATATGGGAATGCATTGGACTTAATATGTCACGGGTGGAGCCCGCTATAGCTCCTCGATGCATCGGCAGGTCTCATGAGACAAACTAGTTTCTTGGCACGAGGCCTTGACAAAATCATATTTTTGGTCTTGGCACGAGGCCTTGGCTACGTGGTTATGATAGTCTGGCATTATGCATTCCATCATTATGAAAGTGGTTATTGTTATTTCATGTGATTATTCGACCAGTAGAATATCCATGTGAAGAAGTGAATGGCATTATCTCATTTTACTTTTGCCATATTATGTTGATGTTCAAGTTTAAAAGGCTTCTTTTTTAGTTATACATTGCCTTAAATTTTTATGTTTATTTATGAAAGCTTCCGCAATATTGTTATCCTTACTGAGCATCTGAGCTCACCCCTTTCAATGTTTTAATATTTTCCAGGATGTGAAGAAGTATTTTATGAATGACCTGCAGGGATAGTAAGAAGAGGATATGAGTCTGGACTATGAAGACTTTGTTATTGTAGTTTTTCACTTTATGATGTAATGTAACGTTTAAGAATGTATCTAGTGTTTCCAAGGCTACTAAACTAATCGGTCTTTCGAGACTTGATCTTTTGTGATCATGCCAATGTTACGAAGTAATGCACCGGCTCTGGTTAGCTGGGGTCGGGTCGTTACAGTTGGTATCAGAGGAAGTTTAGTACAAACCTTGTAAGCTAGATTTAGATAAACTCTGATTAGAGTACATAGACCTAAGATGAACTTTGAGGATTAGTATAGAAGAACTTCCTATAATTTTGGTATTGTAGAGATTTTGTGAGTTTTCCGAGCAATACATCCCTGTCTGGATACGAGCAGGTAGAGGCGGCTCTGGCACAGATGTTCCTAGGGGTAAAACCCGAAAACACCGCTTTGAGCTAGACTCGAACGGGAACTGGTGCACGACAACGGGCCTTGCTGCACTCTTGGTTACGACACTCCCGGGGGATATGCTTAGGATAACTCTCATTTTCTCTACAAATCATTATGAAGGGTTTATGAGTATATACTTCCTCAAAGAAAATATTTTTATGATTATGGATTATATCCATAAATAGTTCAATTTATGTTAAGTGTTTTATAAGTATAGGATTATGTATTTTGATTCATAAACTGATCTAGTTTATTCCATTGTTTAGAAATGGTGCCTAGTGGAAGAAATGGAAACCGTATCAATGCACGCACTCCATGTAGGGATTGCCCTCCTGCTCAAGATAATTATAGTGGGGCTGGTGATGCAACTGGTGCCGATCAACTTATTACCATACTGGGATAACTCACTCAGGTTATGAATAATAACCTTACTCGTATGGAGCACCCTGATCCGCAACGTGGAGGATCAAGGCTAGAACGTTTCATCAGGCAACAACCACCAACCTTCAATGGGAGTACAAATCCTATAGTAGTTGAGCAATGGATAAATTCCTTAGAGAAAATATTCTATGCCTTGGGGAGTAGTGAAAGGGATAAGGTTGTCATGGCAGTTTACCGCCTCACTGGAGATGCCGATCAATGGTGGTCACTAATTCAAAACACAAAGGAATATGATGAATTAACAAACATGGAATGGCAGGAGTTCAAAGAGCTGTTCTTAGAAAAATACTTTCCTCGAGACCATCGAGCAGATATGGAAAGGCAATTTCTGAGTCTGAGGCAGAAGGAGGATGAGAATGTCGCAAAGTATGAGGCTAACTTTACAAGGTTAGCAAGGTATGATGCAGATTACATACTTAACCCAAGAAGTAAGACTGATCGTTTCTTTGATGGGTTGAAACCATTTCTCCGTCGAGATTTAGTATCACAAACCTTCTCTTCATACAAAGGTATTGTCTCGTGCGCTATCAAGATGGAAAAGGAATTCTCTAAGTCTTATGACTTTAAAGAGAAGCAAGAGAAGAAGAGACCTGCTGATCAATCTGGGAATGGAAATAAAGGGAAGAAGGGAAAGGTTGAATATCCATCTTGTGGTAAATGCGGGAAGAAACATCCTGGTGGAGTATTGCAACCTCTTCCCATACCTGAGTGGAAATGGGATAATATTACGATGGACTTTGTCATGGGACTACCAAAGACTCCTAGAAGGAATGATGCAATATGGGTCATTGTTGATCGTCTTACTAAGTCAGCACATTTTCTGGCTATACGGGAGGATCTACCACTTGAACGTCTAGCAAGATTATATATTAATGAAGTTGTAAGACTTCATGGAGTACCCCTATTGATTGTTTCTGATCGTGATCCTCGTTTTACTTCAAGATTCTGGAAAAGTCTTCAAAAGGCCTTGGATACTGAACTTTGTTTGAGCACTGCCTATCACCCTCAAACAGATAGACAATCAGAACGGACTATTCAAACCTTAGAAGACATGTTGAGATCATGCTCTCTTGACTTTCAGGGTATGTGGGATCAATACTTACCACTGGTAGAATTTTCCTATAACAATAGCTTCCATTCAAGCATTCAGATGGCACCTTATGAAGCGTTATATGGAAAGAGATTTCGTACACCTGTTGGGATGACGTTGGTGAAAGAAAACTTGTGGGACCAGAACTGGTGGAAGAAACAATGGAAAAAGTGAAGGTAATCCAAAATCACATCAAATCAGCTCAAAGTAGGCAGAAGAGCTATGCCGATAACAGAAGAAAGGTTTTGGAATTTCAGGTGGGAGATCATGTTTTCCTAAAGGTATCTCCATGGAAGGGAGTTATACATTTTGGTAAGAAGGGTAAGTTGAGTCCCAGGTACATCGGACCTTTCGAAATTCTAGATCGTATTGGGGCTGTAGCTTATCGTTTGGCGATGCCGCCAAATCTCTCCAAAGTTCACGATGTTTTCCACGTATCTCTGTTGAGGAAATACATGCCTGACCCAACGCATGTACTCACCTATGAGGAATTAGAACTGGAACCCGATCTTTCCTATTGTGAAGAGCCCGTCAGGATTCTTGATGTGAGGGAGCAGGTGCTGAGAAACCGGACGACTCGTCTGGTAAAGGTTTTGTGGAGAAATCATAAAATGGAAGAGGCAACGTGGGAACCTGAGGAACTTATGATGAAGAACCACCCGAGTCTTTTTATACCCTAGAAATTGAGAGGACGCAATTATTTGAAGGAGGGGATAATGTAACACCCCAAGCTTCCACGGTACGTTTCCCTTCGAATAATGCAATAGCGTGTGTTGTATGCAACCTCGAGCTCTAACACACACCACAACTAATTAAACTAGCCGTTGTGAATAGTAATACCTACTTTTTGAAATTTTATAAATTTTATTTATCAAAATAGACTTCATCTTTGAATTCGGAATATCAATTATAGCTTAGGGTGAAATTTTGTCTTTGTTCTGAAAAACCTCAAATTTTGATGAATAGTGAAACCACTAAGTGGTAGTTAAATAACTGATTTTTCATTTAAATGAAATATTACCACTTCTGTGATTTGATTTTCAAAAATCCGACATACATGGTTGTCATTAAGAAGTAAAATGTGGTTCAATGAGATTAAAATAAATTTTTGGTGAATAGTAACTTTTAAGTTCTTAATCGCGATTAGAGGTAATTAGTGTAGTTTAAGGTACAAATAATGTTTTAATAATATGAGATGAGCATGACACTTGTACTACTCCTATTGGATGAGTCATGGCCGACCAAGACAACCCATGGGTCAACTTGGGGACCCCATGGAGCCACTTTAGTTGGAAAATGACATTAATATATATTTATTTAATGTTAAAAGTAAATTGACACAAACATGAGTTGTCTTACTAAAATAGTTTTTTAGTGGGGTTACAAAAGTCCAAATTTTGATTATAATTATTAATTAGAAAGATAAAAAGATTTCCTACATCATAGTATTTTTTTTTATAATTTTTAGACATTAAATAAATTAAATTATTTATGACATCATTATGATGCGGCGATGACCTCATTATTTAACGATTTAAATAAAATGAGAAGATAATGCAAAATCCAAGGCTTACACTTGTCCAAAGCCTATTGGATGAAGAGATTTAGAACCCTTATCACCTTATCCACGAATTATATAAGTTTGGGACCTTTAGAATCCGAAAAGCATGGTATAATAATGTAACATTTCAATCTTTCCAAAAGAGCCCCTCCTCTCCACTTATAAAAGGCCCCCACCTCTCCCACCTCATTTACACTTTCAAGCCATTTGGCTCGGCCAACCTCTACCCAAATACTCTCCCAACTTCCCCCTCTTACTCCTAGAAGCCTCACCTTGGGCAGAACTCTTCTCAAGGAAGCCTTTGGCTCAAATCAAAAAGAGTTACCTGATTTTGAGGTAATGTCTTCTCTAATGTTGTTTTGTTTTATTTTTCTTCTCCAACCCCCTAAACTCTTTTTATTCATTTCTTTTGTAACAACACCAGTATCCTCAATATACTATGATGTTGTTATAAGAATTATTCTAGCTACACTTACACACACCTACATATAATGGTTAAAGAACATACGGTTTCTGTGGATGGTGAATTTCTGCCTCACGAAACGATGATTGTTCAACACTCATATAACACCTTCAAAGGTGGCCATTAAGATGTAACTATTTTTATATATGATATATAATATGTTTATGTTTTACTTATGCTTCTGTATTTTTCATTTATGGCATACTTTATGATTTCCATTATGGGTAAAACGCGATAATTTCATTTTAGGAAGTGCGGACTACCGCCCCCTCAAAGTGATTTGAATCGTTAATGCCATATGTGGGATGTATAAAGGATGGAGTAAATGGTATTATACAATATATTATACTGGAATTATATTATACATTTATATCATTATGATTTAGTTCTATTAAATATGAAATTGAAAAGAAAGTAGTGTTCATGCGTACGTACGGCTTACCGTCTCCATGAACGGTGCATTTCATTTCTTACCTCTAAATGTTACGTAATATTATAAATGAATGTATATACTGGATATATAAGATATATATGACATCTAAATCATGAATATAATTCTGGATATAATGGATATTCTACCACATGAACAACTTGTAATTATAAGAAGTTTATTGTTGACGCAAGTACCAAAGATCGACAAAACGACCGTTATTAACTTAAATAATTACATAATGTTCATAACATTGTAATAAGGGATATAAAAGGAATAATGAACATGAAAAATGTGCTTAAGTAAATAGTAATTAACTCTATTTTATTATTCAGGAGGTTAAATAACGATCGAGTCAGGAAAGGACGCAAGGTAAGGGTTATTTCACAATCTCTTCATTATCCGAGGTTGTTTATACGTAATAATCTACTGGGATCTCTTTATCATTCACATCCATGTTTCTTCAAAATGTATTTCAAAACATTTTTATTATTTACAATAATATGTGTTAAAGTCATTTATACCCTTTTTGACTTTTTATAAGAGGAATATTTCCGTCGTTTTCAAAACAAGGTCCTTTTTAACCTTTTCGACAGAATTAAGGTAAGAATGTTTTTTTTAACTTATACGGCGGGTGCGGTTATTTTCCGCCATTATAAAATCTTCAAAGCTTTCCTTACAAGCTTATAAGAATATTTTCAAGAAAATTTTTTGTTTTATATGGCTCTTAAATGATTTCAAAAATAGAAAGATATATTTCTCTAAAAAGTGTTTTTATTTCATCTATGTCAACATCCTTTGATGGATTTTACGCTTGTTTGAAGTTGATTTATTATAATACAAAACTTTTATATTGTATTGAAGGTTTTGTGATATGTTTGACTGTGGATGTGCTATTTTTATACCATTCATAGTTTATGGTGAAATTATTGACATTTCGTATGCTAGTTTTAATACGAATGTTTATGTTATGTTTAAACCTTTTCATATGGGAATGCATTGGACTTAATATGTCACGGGTGGAGCCCGCTATAGCTCCTCGATGCATCGGAATGTCTCATGAGACAAACTAGTGTCTTGGCACGAGGCCTTGACAAAATCATATTTTTGGTCTTGGCACGAGGCCTTGGCTACATGGTTATGATAGTCTGGCATTATGCATTCCATCATTATGAAAGTGGTTATTGTTATTTCATGTGATTATTCGACCAGTAGAATATCCATGTGAAGAAGTGAATGGAATTATCTCATTTTACTTTTGCCATATTATGTTGATGTTCAAGTTTAAAAGGCTTTTGTTTTAGTTATACATTGCCTTAAATTTTTATGTTTATTTATGAAAGCTTCCGCAATATTGTTATCCTTACTGAGCATCTGAGCTCACCCCTTTCAATGTTTTAATATTTTCCAGGATGTGAAGAAGTATTTTATGAATGAAATGCAGGGATAGTCAGAAGAGGATATGAGTGTGGACTATAAATACTTTGTTATTGTAGTTTTTCACTTTATGATGTAATGTAACATTTACGAATGTATCTAGTGTTTCCAAGGCTACTAAACTAATCGGTCTTTCGAGACTTGATCTTTTGTGATCATGCCAATGTTACGAAGTAATGCACCGGCTCTGGGTAGCTGGGGTCGGGGCGTTACAGAATTGATTCATTTATGAACTTTCCATTATACTCTTATTTATCATGTAGAGAATTTCTCATGTGGTATTAGAGTTTATGTTGATTAAATATTTTATCTCTCTATGAATCTTATAAAATAAATGTTGGTGTAAGATGGAAAAATCTTCAATAAGGTATCAAGGTGTGAAGAGTTTTCAAAAAACCCAAAGGGGCTATTTTTAAAAAAATACCTCAAGGTAACATTGTATTTTTTTGGTTTATTATGTTTGTTGAAAAAGAATGTTTCAATGGATCCTTGTGGATTTCTAGAGATATTGTTGACATGGTATGTAAACAAAGATCCAAGAAAATGGAATGGATTTCCTGGAAGTGGTACAAAAAAATGGAGGATGTCTAGAATCAATAAATATGGATTTTCATGAAGGACATATGAAATTATAAAAAAGGCATGAGTTTTGAGAAGACTAGGTTTCGTGAAGGTGGTTTTCCGAAGGCACAAATAAGTTTACGGTAATCTCTAAAAATACAACAAGCATCTGGAACAAGAAATTCTTATGGTGATTCTTGAGATAGGTTGCATCATGAATGAGTTAAGGGAGTATTGAAAAATGATGATGATGTGGCTGGTAGCTTTTATAATTTGTGGAAATTCCTATAAATAGGCCACTACCCCCTTAGAAAAGAAATGTGAATTAACAAATATATTAAGGTTTAAAATTCATGAAGGTGGTTTGCAAATGTGGTAGTTTTGAAAAATTTCACAAATAAAAGGAGTTTGTAAAGGCAATAAAATCCAACCAAAAATTGAGAGCATTGCAAAAGTAATGATTTTTTGTAGGATATAAATATCCGACTGAATCTTGGGAGCTTCGTGAAGGCTAAATAAGAGTTTTGAAAAGAAGGTACTTTGTTGAGGTTATTTGAGCTTCGTGAAATAATGGAACTTTGTGAAGGCAGTGAGCATCACGAAAGTGTTCAAAAGGGATTTCCTAGTAAATCTATGGTAAAGTGGTATTCATCAACTAGATGAAAGTGGTACTTCAATAGATCATCCATATACAACTAATTATGTATTCATTAGTGATAAGTAAGGTACCTACTTGTACATAAACAGTGTTTGAATCACTTACAAGTGTAGTGAGAAAAGGAATATGAAGAATATAATGATTTCCATTAATGGTGATCTAGAGAAAGAGACTTTGGGAGTGAACCTTGGGAAAGAAGTGATCTCGGCCTAAAACTTGTAAATGTAGTTATCCTAGTCTTAGAAGTGATCTAGTCTGAACAAAATTTTTCCACTGAGCCTTAGTGGATTTCGTACATTGGAAAATTTTCATTGTATTCTCCTTGGATGTAGCCTAATGAGGGTGAACCAAGTAAAATATGTGTGTCCTTTTTCTTTATTTCCTATTTTAATTTCAATTCTCCATCATCAAATGAAGAATGAATGAATAAGATCAACATAAACACTTAATATCAAATAATGTGACCTTCATAATAAATAGATCAAGTTTGAGTGGGGAAAGAATAATTTTGAGAATAATATTGATACTCTGATTCACCCTCCCCAGGGTATCTAGGCCCCTTGTGTACCTAACAAATGAGAAAAATGTGGTATATAACCATAGTTAAGGAAGAAACATTAAGGTGAGTTCATGTGAGGCCTTTCAGTTTTTCTTCATGCAAATGAGGATGATGAACACACAGTTTAACATCATACAGTGAGGACGATGCATGGTACAATTTAATTTCATGTGACCAGGATGTGTCCCACAGTTTAACGTCATGTGATCAGGACATCGCATGCAGTTTAAGTTCATATAGTTTGGACCTATAATCCCTCATGTGGCTCTAACACATTTGTACCCTCTACCAAAAACTCATTATCCCACGTGATCCATACTCGGTGTGGGAAACAAGGAATGGTACATGAGGTTTACTTCACATGTGAGAGTTCACATTAGGGGTGACACCAAGAGTGGAATACCTCCATGATACAAGATTATATAAAGGAGGAAATTTGGTACTTTCAAGGTCTTGGTGGAGGGGAAATTGGTGAGTAAGGGCCTACTGTTTACCATGTTCGAAACACAGGGACCACAACCATACCAATCAAGAGTGGGGTGAGAAAACAAAAGACCAACTGTTGACCAAATTTAAAACACATGATCTGGTATTTGATACCAAAAATCCATTAGGGTGTGGTCCTATAAGGGGAGGTGATCCAAAAATGGCCTGAGAACATCACTGTTTGGGGTTCCATTTGGATGTGAAAGATGGTGGAAATTTGAACCTGAAAAGTCTCAAAAATATGGAATGTTCATATCAGAGAGTGGGAATCAAACCCAGTTTTTTGAAAATTTAAGGTCATATTTCTTGGACCATAAACTCCCAATTTTAGGTCATGACACTCATACCATGCTTTCATATAGTTTTAAGTCATGATTCTTGTACTATAAGAGAAATATTCAGTCCAAGGTTATATATGTGACATAGAATAGATAAAACCCAGTGTGAGTGAGGGATAAGGATCTTGTATACCACATAGATACCTCAAAATTAACTGCATACAGTTATGAGTCATAGATCTTAGATTATAATCAAGGCCAAGGTGATGAAGTTTTGGAGGATTTTGTGGTTAGTCCCCAAGACGAACAGTCTAGGCATCGCTATGTATCCCATGAGGATAAGAATCAAGCCACATATAGTTCTAGAAATTCCATGCAGTTTAGTTTCATGTGGTGAGGATAAATATGAACCGACATTAAAGAAGTAAATACCATATAAGGACCCTAGATTGAATATCTCGGAATCACTATGCATCTTTCCATAGAAAGAATCAAGCCACACGTAGTTCTTGAACACAACATGGTAGAAGACCAACGCAAGTAGGGGAAATCCTATCTGGTGAGGGAACAAAAGAATCCCATGATTATCTTCAGTCATCCTGAAATTATTCAGGGCATAGTTTTGTTTTAACATCGTTTACTGAGGATGTAAAATCATAGTTTAATGTAATAGATTTTGGACTATTAGGGATGGTGTCTCAAATGGGTATGTGTAGTGTGGTGTTATGACAAACACAATGTGAATGAGGGATATGGAGGCCTAACACAACACAACACATCCCAAAATAGACTTTCATAGAGTTTAAAGTCATGATTCTTAGACTATAGGATCCTATTTTAAGGTCATGGAGTTTGGACCTAGGGGAGGAGACTCCCTAAAGTGGGTATATATTGAATGTATAAATAATTAATCAGATATTAATGAGGACTTAGGAGGTCCAATGATGCCCCAAACTTTCCCGAGGAGTCTTCCTTTGAGCCTGAACCTATATAAATTAGTATAGTATTGATGGAAGGAGCATTTAACGTGAACAATCCAAGGAGGCCTGTGTGCCATAAATGGAGAATGAGGGTGAAACAAAAGGGGTGGTGGAATTTGTGGTTGGTCCCAAAGACAAAGTGGTTGGGAATCACTACATTTCACATGAGAATGTGAATCAATACACACATAGTTCTTCAAGGAGATCTCCCCATATAGGTCTAACCTATACATAGGGATGGGGAATTTTTTTGGGAGTGGATAGACCATGAAATAGAATTCAGACGTCTCTATGTATCTTGTATATATAGGAATCAAGGACTACATAGTTATTGAATGCATCATAGTAGACAACCAATGTGGGATATGATGTCATATCAGGTGATAAAATCATGGTGATATTTCATTTAATGTCATGCATCTAGGATGATCATGTCATAGTTTAAGGTCATGTGATAGGACTATCCCATGCAGTTTAACATCATGTGGTAAGGACACGGGTTTCTATGTATTTTATCACAATGCAAATATGACACTAGGGGATAGGTGTTCCAAAGGGGGCGTTTATGGATCAGAAACTATAACCTGACAAGAATGAGGAGGCCCACGCCACTCCACACACTCCCAAGTAAAACTCACACTCAATTTAATGTCATCATGTTTTGACTCAGGCACCCAGTTTAATATCTTATGCCTGAGACATTGAACCACTATGTGAAGTACTTCTTGAGGAACTTGGAATTGGTTGGAGGAGTGACATTCTATCTGTCCATAGTGAAAAAAGTGTATTCCATGTTGGGATACACATTGTTAATGATGTACATACCTTCCCAATTAGGTTCTAACTTTGGGGGATTTCTTATAGGTATCATTGACATTATAAGAGAAAATACTTTATCATCTTTTAGGAAATAAAGGAGGTGAAATTTCTTGTTGAATGCACTAGATATCTTGTTCTGGTTCCTATATATATTATCAAAGTCTCAGATCCTGTTCTTGTTGAGGGATTCTAGTAAAACCATATGGACTTAGGCCACCTTTTCTAAAGATTGTTTATCATAGATAGCGGTTTGGAGTGATGGTAACTGGATCCCGATGGGTATGATTTACTATGTTCCATACACTAGGTAATATGAGGTTATGTAGGTGTAATTATGGTTCATTATTTGATAAGACCAAAGGGAATTGGGGATATTTTTCAGACAAATTTTTTTGTTATAAACCACCATCTTTTAAAGAATATTGGAGAGGGTTTTCTTGAATCCATCAATCTATCTATTCACCTATTCATGGTAGAATGAAGTATGGTTGGACAGGATGATATACTTGGCGTACAACCACTTTAGCTTATTATACTAGAAATTGGTGTCATTGTTCGTGAGAATGGAATGAGGAACTCGAAATTGATGGATGATAATGGAAATTATGAATTTAATGACAGATTGAGCCTTAACTTCCTTGAGAGGGACCGCTTCTGCCAACTTGAAAAAAAAATGTTGCAGTCCGAATGAACCTGCACTGGTAGGATATCACAAGTAGGTATGATCCCATGATATCAAGTCCCTAGATTGGAAAGGTACATGAGTACCTGGTAGTATGGAGGGGCTTTGGTAGTCAATGCACAAAATTTTCAAGGATGTGACATGTGTGGTACCTCTAGGTGAACTCGATGTAGTCATAGGCCGTGGTGGGCTAGAAGTATCCCATCCTTAAAATATGGTTGGAGAGATTCAACCCTGCCTGGTGAGAACCATAGAACCCAACCTAAACATCTTGAATAACCTAAGGGATATCATCTCCCTGAATTAAATAGATGATAATCCCATCAAACCCACATCTGTAGAGAGTCTTCATGGGGTTGGGTCTACTCTGGAGTGTGAACTGTGATGCTCGCAGATGGATTTTATCACATTCGGATATATTAGGTGGTAGAGTTCCAAGAAAAAGATACTTTACAAAAGGGACTTCCAAATAATAGGTCTCTTCATCTGTGGGGGGATTCAGAGGTCCCGATGTGGAATAACCGGTAGTCATGAGGTTTACTAGATAGTTGTCATCATCATCTAAAATGATAGGAGTGAAGACCCTTCGATGTGACACATGAATAAATAGATCATCCTGGTCGGGATCTTTAAGAGAGGTGGATAGACTAGACCAGGCATCAACTCGACCATTGTGTAATAGTGGTACATGAGTCACCTCTAGCTAAGAAGGGAACTAGTCCATTAGATAGCAAGTTCTCTTGAGAAAGGGCAGGAGCTTGGTCTTCCTGACAATGTATTCACCATTGATTTTCTTGGTGAATAATTCAGAATATCCATTTATGTGTAGGTGGGGAAAATCAATCTTGAGAGCCATCTTGAGACCAGTAATGAGAGTTTGATACATTGCCTCATTATTAGTGGAACCTTATGATAGAAAGAATGAATATTGTAGGAAAACTAGTTCAGGGGTTATAAAAACAATCCTTAGGACTACTCTATTTATTTTGGGGTCACTAAGCCTTCTACCGGTTGGACTCTAAGATGAAACATAAAAATATATATTCTAGAATATAATAGCATGATCCACTAAGAGGATATCCTCATCAAGGAAATCAACATCCAAGGGTGTTTCTTTAAGGGTCGTATGGGAAGCAAAAAATTCTACCAGTGCTAGACCCTTGACAGCCTTATGAGGAATGAACCTGATGCCAAACTTTTGAAGAATCACCACCCAACATGCTATCTGGTATATCAACATCGAGAAATTAATAATATAATTTATCAGATCCACGCAGGACACCATCTGTATCTCATGATTCTGAAAATAATTCCACAACTTTTTCACTATGAAAGATAGTGTGAGGTAGCTCTTTTTGATGGGGGAGTTTCTTAGATCTGTGTCAAGGACCATGTGACTAAGATAGTATAAACTATTCTTTATCCCTTCATTATTATTCTGAGTGATTTGAGTGTTGTGGGATCATTCTAATTTGGTCACATAAAGGACTGATGGCTTCCCTAAGATAAGTGGAATCATAACTAGAGTTTTTAGCAGGTACTTATTGATTTCCTGAAACGTGATCTAGAACTCTTCATCCCACTGTTATATGACAACTTTCTTTATGATCCTAGAAAACAACTTACACTTTCCATAAATATTCCTGATGAATCAATGTATGTAGGACAAGTGAACTTGGAGGCCTCAAAGCTCCTAGAGGTTACTCATAATAGGCATCTGGATGGTGGCCTTGATCCTCTATGGGTTTATTTTGATGCCTCTTTATTAGAAGATGAAGCCAAGAAACTTCCCATAGGTAACCCCAAAGGCTCACTTCAAGGGTTTCATATTCAAATATTAGGATTGAAGGAATCCAAACCCCTTATTTATATCTCTAATATGGTCCTAATACTGGCAGTGTTTGATGACCAAATCATCTACATAGCATTCCACTAGCGTCCCAAGGATTGATTTGATGAAATGCTTCATGGATCACTGATAAGTAGCTCCTGTATTCTTCAAAATGAAAGGAATTACTTGGTAATAGAAAGTACCTTGTGTTCCTCGTAATGTGGCATAATCCTCATACTTGAGGGACATTTGGATCTAATTGTACTCGGAATACCCATCCATGAAGGATAGAGCCTCGAACCCATTTGTAGTATCCATAAAGAACCCTGACACTGGAAGGGGAAAATAATCCTTCAGACAATGGTAGTTAAGATCCTGGAACTCGATACAGCCTCTGATCTCCCCATTTTTCTTCCTAACTTGGATTATGATTTCTATCCACTTTGGTTAATGAACTTCCTTGATGAAGCTGGATCTAATGATCTTATCAACTTTCACCTTCACCATGACACCATGAAAAGGATTCATTTTTTTTGGATGCTACTTGAACTTACAATGATTCACTAGAAGACAAAAATGGTGGATGGTGACCTGAGGTTATATTACTGGAATCTCATCATAACCTCAAGTAAACACATCATGATGTTGCTTCAATAAATACAAATATCATTGTTGTTCCTCTATAGGCATGGTAGCATTGATAAACATTGTCCTCAGATCTTACTCGGTTCCAAGGTTCACCTAAATCAATTCATCGATGGTGTTAGACACACCTTCCTCAAATGCAGCAGGAGATTATTCTAGATATTCCTCCTCATTCGAGTTAGGGTAATCATTGGGAGGAGGCAATTTTTCAAGTCTTATTGATTTTAGAGGATCATTGGTGATTTCTTGGGCGGTGGTGTAATCTTCAATGGGAGACTCCTACTCTACTAAAACCATGAAGATAGAGGCCATCATGCCAATTCCATCATGCCTTCAACTATGAGGTACATGTTTGATATTGATGTAATGGTGATGGGTTGGTTTCTATTGGTTCAACTCATCTCAGTGGAACAGGCAGTTCTGACGGACAGTTGTATCCATGGGGCGAACATATCGATACTTGACAAGAGTAGGTGGTTCTGGAATCACTTGATCCAGACATGTTTAGGAGTATGAGGTAATCTTCTAATGTTCTTTTAACTTAGGGACACAAAACATTTTTATCCTAGAAATTGTGAAGAAATTCTCTAAATCTAGTGTCGTGGATTCAAACTAGTGAATCAAGAGGATGAATGAATCCTCTTAATCTATCCACAGACTAGCTATGATGGAAATGTTCTCAACCTCATTGTTCTTTACCTTATTTTATTTTCTCTGGTAATAGTAAGTGTCTATATAATTGGCATCATAGGAGGAAAAGGGTGAAGAATCACCTTGGATTGTGCTCACTCAACTATTGAGGGAGTACTTGAGGCATTGGTGATACAAGGAGGTAACTACTTCATGCATATAGAACTAAAGGCCTACCCATCAAAGTGTTATAACCAGTGTCCTATGATACAAAAATGGATTTAGTTTCTTCAACCAAACTATTGAATTGGATCTTTATAAGTAACCTTCTAAATAGTCTCTGTTTGGTCTTGTTGCGACCCTGAATCTTCACATCAGAGGAACTCATATTAGTTTCAGTCATCCCTAGCCTATAGAGTATTTGGTTCGGGATAAGATTGATCCCAGAACCTATTTTCACTATATAGTAGTGGACCTACATTCCATTTAACTAGACAGTGATGTACAGTGGGTGGACATGCCCCTATATGAGGGATACAATGTCTTCTCTGGAGAAATAGATTACAGCTTGTCATTCTAACTACTCGACCTCCTCAACTTAAAATTTATCTATTTCTGAAAACATTATTTCAAACTGGAGGGGAATTTTTGTAGCTTCTATGGGTAATTTTTATATATCTTTTGATAGAAGGAGAGCCTCTAGGATCAAGAGCTTTGTGGGAATTATAGGGAGGTGCTTCATCACATCATACTTCCAATCTTGGTACACATTTATTCACATATGGGGTTTCTCCTTAGAAAGAATAATAACGGCACTACTAAATGAGAAACAGAACTCCTGATGTTGCTGGAAACATTTTGCTACTCATCAAGTAAGCTACCCACAACCACCACTGGATGACTTTAGACTGGCTGAGGCCTATATTTAGATGGATGTGGATGATCACAATGCAACTATGATTGTTCTTCCTTGTCAAATATCATGGTCAATGGATGTAGTGAATCTGGAATAGTGGGATGGAAGGAATTTTCTTCCTGAGCTCTAGGAAAAACCTATTGTCTGGTTTTGGTGGCATCCATAACTTGGATCAAAGCACTGGACTGAGAATTATAGCGGCTTACCTATCCTCTACTTATTATTCGATGGCATTGTTTGGGGACATTTAGAGGTGTTTCTTGATATTCCTTGTCATGAGGGACCATGTAGTGATCCACTAGTTCAATGTTATTCATAGATGAAAAATATCAATCATCATCAGAAGAGTCTTCTAGTGCTAGAAGGACTCTATATGTGATCCCCATTTCTGAATTCCTAAACTAGCCTAGTGTATGAGGTATCATTGGGGATATCAAGGGAATTTTATTTCCATTATGTTGTCAGTGTTGACTCTTCCTTGATGTCGAGGGTTAAGAGGGGGATGCATAAGTGGTGTCTAATAATGCATAGTGACTTTTAGAGGTTCAGGATGGTTTAGGTGGTCACATATAATTCCATGGGCATGAGTAACTACTTTGTGAGCCAAGTAGTCATCAAAATTTTGAGCCCTGTGGTTGGAGACTTGATGACACTCACTAGAATCCTCACTATTACTTTTGGGTTCGAAAGAGATCTGTTCCACCTATGTCAAGACTTCACCCAAATTAACCATGCCATTTTCAACCTAGACCTAGAGACAATCCTTGAACACATATCAATTTTTAATTGTCTATCCAAGGATATTCTGGTAATGATAGTGGTCAGGGAGATCAGTGAGCTCAACCTCATAGGGATTCTATCATTATAGTAGCTTCAAGATCCCTTATTCCAAGACATTGTGGAAATAACCAGGAACCTTGGCCTCTGAGAAGGACTAGGTTCAGACTCTCCTATCAACGACAGGAGATCTGGGACCTTTATTTTAATGAGGGGTGGAGGCTGACAAGGGGCTGGAACCACATTCTCTTGTCTTGGTGGTGGTTCCTACTGAGTTGGTTCCTACTGATTTTGTCTCTGGTGAGCTAAATCTTACTAAGGATGTTGTCATTGATAAGGTGTTGCATGGTGAGGTTTTGTTGGAAATATATCCAGTGGATCTGGGGCTACTAACTTCACTGCGATGATAGTCTCTAACTTGGAGGCTCTTCTAGAAAGTGATGAAGGAGATAAAAGACATGATTTCTTAGCCTACAACAAGGAATCCTCTAGGCGTTGATCCTTGTCAAAGAAATACTAGAATCCACCAGGTAAATTCTGAGTGATGAGGGTGGGGACCAGTTCATTCTTGACATTCCCCATGAACATTATCAACAACTAATCTTGATTTAGTGTCATGTAGAGTGATTAAATGAGGCCCTTCCACCTAGAAATGAAGTCTGTGATGTGATATTCTAGTCATTTCATACACTTTAAGAGTTCAACAATACTCATCTTGTATGTGATGGAACTGAATTGATATAGAAACTTCATGTATAGGTATTCCCAGCTAGTGATGGACCCAATAGGTAACTGGTTATACCATATGAATTCATACCCTTAAAATATTTGAACAAAACATCAGAGATTGGATGCTTCCTACTTCTCTAGGGTTCCCAACATGGGTCTAAACCTGGAGATGAAGTGTCCCAAATGCTACAACAGGTTTCCAATCCAACTAATGGGGGAAGGTTATATTACCGAAATATGGCTGGAGACGGCCTTCCATTAGGTGGTATTTCCATATGTCATACTTCCAAGGCATTGAGCTATGTAGTGATAGAAACTATCAGGTTATCCTGGTAAGTGTTATTATCTTTCTAAGGATTCCTGAGCACCATTGCATTGAATTTCTTGGAAACACACCACATAGGCTCAATGGATCATGAATAAATTTGTACATTGTATTTCAAAATATTTTTATTAAGATCCTAAGGGATATTCTCATGTTGTTTAGGATGATTAGGTAATGCATACCATGGTCACTTTCCATAGTCTCCTTCTTCTTCTCTATTTGGTTACATGGGATTGTCGAGATCGATTGGGGGAAACTAGACAAGGACTTGTGGATATCCCTACTACCCTAGTGGAGGAGTAGCATGGTCCTTCTGATAATCACTATAATATGGGTACCTATTTTAAAGGAGTGCATTGATGATTTGGTGCTAATATACTATCTTTTGTCACAAGGAAGTGATTGTAGAATCATCCTATGTCTTTTACATAGTATCAGGTGGGTCTAAAGGATCAAGTTTTCCCTTACCATATTAAGCTTCCAGTTGGTGGGCAGTGATATAGAGGGATCCCCTAGGCCAAGTGGACACCTTTTCTGGTGAGCGATCACACCTTTGTGAGGGTCCACTTGATAGTACACTTCCCTAGTAGGCTGGTTCTCTTTATCATATCATACGATGATATCTTCATCCTTTAGAAAAGAATTCTTGGCTATATTTTCCATGACAATACTGGGAGGAATGTCCTCAATTTAATTAGGTAATTATGGATTTTGTCTAATAGGATAGAAGTGGAGAGCATCGTACTACCCTCATCCCAAGATATTAACATATGGAAACACTTCTTCAATAATCATATGGATCCCGGTGAATATTTTAATTCATCAATATTGAAGATTATGATGGTAGTCAGGTGACGTATGGTGTTGAGACACTGCAAGTGTTGAAAGCTCAACCATGTTGAATTGTTGGTTGATGTTGTTGAAGTACACATGGCTCATGGAATAGACCAAATGATAGTCATGGAGAGAACGCATCTCCCAGATGATCTCCCAAAATCATGAGACATGTTCTTGAGTGAGGGTCTCTGGAATGTCGAAGTCAAGAACTACATTTGGAAAGAAAACATCAAACATTTGATTAGTGGTGAGTGTATACCACAATATTCCTTGTTTAGTGGTAGAGCCCGACTCTCAGTTGGCCCAAGATCTGAATAGAACTGGCTGAGAAACTGGTGGAGAAACTGTCATGGTGTGATGTAATGGTGGACTCTCCAGTGGAGAAGTCACTACACAAGCAAACTAATTGTCTCACACTCGATCATCTCTTGGGGGCAGTAACAGCCACATCATCAAGTACCTATAGCGATGGGTCCTAATAACTACCTCACGTGCAAGTTAAGCGGTAGTAATCTATGGTTCCACCAATTTCTCACAGTCTATCACGTACCATAAGTAATCTCGGTTATCTCAGGTGTCGGTAGAGAATGACACTGGTGATGATAGATATGAATACTCTGAAATATGTTGTAAGGGAGACAAATCATCTTTCACCTATATAAACCTATGATGGGATTTGGGGATCTACTACATCTCACCTTCCAAGATGTTGAATCTCACCTACTGGGATCTTTCCCCGGATTATAATGCATAATACTGGGGGGAAGGCTCCATAATTGATTGGAATTCTGATTCAAAATCAGAGAAGTGAATGGGGTTAATAAAAACTTGGTGATTCCCAAATTTTTCCCTATTGTGGTGGTGGTTCTCCCTTCTACCCTTGGATGGTTCATTATGACAGGGATCATTTCAAAATGAGAAGGGACTTCGTGTTGTTCGTTGATGGCATGGATATCACTTCCTCATTGATTTTTTAGGATAGTGGGAGGACCTCTGTATCGATTGTTGCTAGAGCAGGGAGGACCTCTTATCTTGATACTAACTTTGCATGGAAGACCTCTTCTTTGGTATTAGAGGATATGGGGAGGACCTCCATTTTAGTTATGAGAGTGGGCAGGACCTCTAATTTGGTGGTTCGAGGTGGAAGAAGGGCCTTTGCAATTGTCTAGCTAGACACAGGGATGACCTCCATGTTGGGTGGTGATAGCATGGGGAGGACCACCATACTAATCATTGATGGAGAAGGGAGGACCTATTCTAGATCTGGTAATGATGAGAGGATGAAATATGTATAGCTGGTTGGAAACATTAGGAGGACCTTCATATCTAGAACCATAAGTATAGGGAGGACCTCCGTACTAGAAGTCAGATAAGTGGGAGGACCTCCACTTTGGATGATGCTAGGAACATTGGTAGGACATCCATATTGGTTGTGAGAGTGGGGAGTACCTATACTATAGCTAGAGACTATACTAGGAGGGCCTCTATGTTGAGTCTCATCGTCACAAACTAGATTTTAACAGCTGCTGGAGATGTTAGCTGCTGACAAAGTCAACCCAAACATCCTATGAGGCAGTTGAAGGATCAAACCCAATCAGGTGATGAAGAGTCCCTACTCTGCATTAGTAGGTATCTAAAGGTGTGTGATGAGGGTGGAAGGATCCATATGAGCTATGAGAGATGATTCCCTCAGAAGGAAATTATCTTGATATTGGGCCTGACATTGTCATTGGGTGATTCATACAAGGGTTAGCGGGGTAGGGGAATGGTATACATGTTCCTCTTCCTAGAAAATTGGTTGTTAGTGGGGTTGACATGGCCTAGTGGGAGCCCTACTTGGTAGCTTCTAGGTGGTGTTCATTTTTGGGATGACTCATCCATCTCCTACCTCATCGATGTAGGGGAGTGATTCAAATGATCTCTCTAATGATAGGCTCCCTAAGTGGTTCATCTTTAGAGTGGGGAGAAAGGGATCCATGCACAACCCTTAGGGGTGACGGTGTCGGCGAGGTGGAGAATCCTCTAGGTCCTGGAAAGTCATATCTCTTGTGATAATGACTCCCTCCTACTCATAACATCATACGAGGGTGTCCATCACATTCTTCTGGATGATTTTAGAGGGTTAGATGAGATATGGTTTCTAGGTAACTGATGGTGTAACAAACATTGTGGAAAAGGTGGGGTTATGTGGGATTGAAACATTGACAGTTTTCCTACCCGTGAGTGAGTGGGAATTGGGCTACTTGTTTCCTACATCTTAGTTCCTTAAAAGAATGGAGATTTATCTATCATTATATATTGTAGGAAATAAATTTACAATTCCCTATATTCATCTAATATTACATGATTTTATAGAGAGATCCACGTTGATGATGTAGAAGACCAGAATTCCCAAAGTTTAACTGCCCTAATTTCTATTGTGTTCCACATCAGGCCCATTGTTTTCTTAGTTGGTCCTAACACTGGATAGCTAGATATGATGAAATACTCTTATACTGAACTAATGATCAACATGTCAAATCCCCATGTTTGAAGTTAAAAATATTTCGTATCAGGTTCACCATTTCTGTTTCCGATGCTCTCATCGGGGTGCCCTGCCTTGCATGTTATTATTCGTTGGCATGTATTGTTACCCTGAATTCCCAATTTCCAAATTTGGGAGGAATTCATCACTTTATTAGTTATTTATTCTCCTTGATCAAAATGGTATTATTAGATATCATTTCCTCCTTCCATAGAATTATCTTTGGAATTCATCACCTAGTTTGGGTTTCACTCATAGATTTGAGTCATGTTTACGAAGCTCATTCCCAATACCATATCTTTGTGGATTCCAGTTAATTACTATACTTAATTTTGGAAATTCCAAGGTGTATTGGTAGGGAAGAAACATTAGATTGTGTGAGTAGTCAGGTTAGGAATCTTTTTCATGTCTAGATGTTGGAACATTGGTCACATGTATTCTTCCTCATATGAGGGATTCTCATGGGTATAGAACTCGAGGCATCCTATGGAGATCACAAGGTATATAATTCCAAAGACATGTCTTATGGGGTTTTTCTTAGGCATACCATGTTTAAAATGAGTTATTAGTGTGACAGTTCATGAGCTTAATGTCTTGTGGAGATGGAATGGGTTAATCAAAATGCCCCCACAGAAGTGGATCTGAGAGATACATCCCTAGGGTGGAGCACCTAGAAGGTTTATTTGATGGATGGGGTAGAACACCTTTAGAGGTGGACCTAAGAGGTGTGACTCATAAAGGAAATATGTCATACCATGAAGTTTTATCTAGACACCTTTGGAGGGGGATCATGGAGGTGCACCCCAATGAGGGGTACACCAAGGTTTACCATTGGTTGGGATTGAACCTCATGGACGCATCCTACGTACCTTGTTCAGTAGATAGGGATCAAGACATGTATAATTTAATATGTTGGGGCCAACTTATATAGGGATTACCATTTTTAGGTACATGGTGTGGAGATTACACATGATAGATACCCATCACAAGAGGATTTATCTTGGTTGGATAGTGTGGGGATTAAGCATTAGACCTGCATGGGTGCTACTAGGAGTAGCACAGCTATGGATGGGTCTTATGTTTAGAAATGGCCCATATGGATGGCACAATCCCACTGGGATGTGGTATCCCGGGTAAGAATTGGGATGGATATGGATGAAGTGTTGGATGGAGTGTATGGAATGGATGGATTGTTGAGGGTATTGGGCTTGAACCTTAGAGATATTTCCTGTGTATCCCAGTTAGTTAGGAATCAAATTCCATGTAGTTCTAGAAGGTGTATTTTGGATTACACGAGGAGTGTTTATCATGGAAGGAGAGCATATGGTTTGGGATTATGCATGGGAGATTCTAGGATGAAGGGGGCATGATGGGGCTTACACCAGGTGGGTTTCCTGTTGGACATGTTGGGGCTTACACTTGGAGGCAGCCCAAGTGGATGAAGACTAGTGATTACTCTAGGGGGGATTACCAAGGTGATTTGATTGATTTCATGGTTGTTGCTAACCTCTAAGCCCCCATGATTTATTCTTGGGGTCATAAACAAGAGGAAGCAGTAGATCTGATTCTCATGTCATTAAATAAGCATTGACGAGGGATGGTGTGGGGATTATGCATGGAAGCTACCCGAAGAGGATTTCATTATATATAAGGAGGTATGATTCTATGTGATAAAGATATAATTCCCTGCTAGTCATACATAGATCATCTTTTAAAGGTGCGTTGGGGCTTATGCATGAAGACTACCCATGGTGCACATGGAGATAAATGTAACGCCCCGACCCCAATTACCCAGATTCAGTGCATTATTACATAACATTGGCATGATACAAGGAAATCATGTCCCAAAATACCAATCAGTTTAGTAGACTTGGAAATACTAGATACATTCATAAGGTCAAAATTGCAACTTTAAAAGAGAAACAACACTAAATTATTCCATTGGAAACATCCAAGATTCCTAGATTATGTCTGAAATTCACTCATAACTAACTTCTTCACATCCTGGGAAAAATAAAACTAGAAAGGGGTGAGCTCAAATGCTCAGTAATGATTACAATATAGCAAAAACATTCATAAATAAGCATAAACATTTAAGGCAATTCATAACTAAAACAAAATCCTTTTAAACTTGAACATCAGCATAATATGGAAAAAATTAAATAATTCCATTTACTTATTCACGTGGATATTCTACTAGTCTAATAATCACATGCAATATCAATAACCACTTTCATAATGATGGAATGCATAATTCTAGGCTATCATAACCACATAGTCAAGGCCTTGTGCCAAGACTACAAATAAGATTTTGTAAAGGCCTTGTACCAAGACACTAGTTTGTCACATGAGACCTACCAATGCATCGAGGAGCTATAGTGGGCTCCACCCGTCACTTTCTAAGTCCAATTCATTACTCATATGAAAATTTTGAAACATAACATAAACATTTATATTAAAACTAGCATACGAAATTTCAATACCTTAACCACAAACCATGAATGGTATAAAAATAGCACATCCACAGTCAAAAATAACTCATTCGATACAATATGGAAGATTTTATTGTATCAGATTAACCTCAATTGATAATAATGAAGGATATTGATATAGAATAAAATAATCATCAAACTATTGAGAGAAATATCCCCCTTTTTCTTGAAAACATTTAAAAGTCTCACTATTTGTCAAGAAGTCGTTTAAAAATAGATTTTTTTGAATCAAAGTGTCCCATACCACTATGAAACTTTTAAAAGGAATTTTAATTTTAAAACTTTAAGTTCCATATAAAAAAATCATTAAAACCATTTTTAAAACATGGACATTAATGTGAAATATTTAGAATAATAAATCTTTAAAACATTTTAAAATGATATTTTAGTTAGAGTTCCTAACCAAAAGAGAGACACTTGAATAAAAAATATTGAGGTAATAAAAACTTTGTAATATCATGAGAATAAAGGGATTCATGATATACTATGTAAAAGTACATTATATACACCATATAAAAGTGATTTGGTGTATAACAACAAAGGAGTTTCAATGGAATGTAAATTGAGATGAAATCTCTCATAAAGGTTGTATCCTTAGGTTAAGGATAAATAAATGACATAATTATGTGTGAAAAATATAAATACACTCAATATGATTGGATATTAAGTGTAAAACATTCAAAATACATTCACACATATTCTTGTAAAAACAACACCAATGAATTGGATGTTTAACTCAACAAATCGAGATTGAGTAAAAATTACTCTTATCAAGTTCATACCGATGACTTGAGAATTTATAAATGGAGTGATTATGTGTATAAAAAGTATATACATAGAAAGGGGATTAAAAATTATGACATAATGAAATTAATAATGATTCCACACATAATCTTGGAGTAAAATAATCAATGAAGTATGTGTAAATCCGAATGAGTGGAAATTGAAATTTCAAATTCCCTTCTTGATTTGGTAACTTACGAAACATACACCCATGAAAGATGGATCATAAAATTATGATGTAAATATACATGAATTAAATTATATTACACAATTAATACAATCATGGGCAGTACACACACCACATGCAATAAATAACTGGTGAACAATGTAAATCTCACGGAATTAAAAGTGAGATAAGAAACCCCTTACCTCAAGTCCAAATTGTCTTGTGTGTTCCTTGTTCTTCCTGAATAACAAAATTAAGTTAATTTATAATTGATTAAGAACACTTTTAAATTTTATTATTCCTTTTATATCACTTATTGCTTTTCTATAATAATTAGTTAATTATTTGAGTTCATATTGGATATTTTATTGATGTTCGGAACTTGAGTCAAAAATAAACTTGTTATAATTACAATTTGTCCATGTGGTAAAAAGTCCATTATCTCAAGAATGATATAAATGATTTAGATATCATATATATAATATATATCTATTATATATATGTATTTATAATAGTACATAACATTTGGAGATAAGAAATGAAAAGCTCCTTTCATGGAGACGGTAAGCCATACGTACGTATGAATGCTACTTTCATTTCTATTTTTTTATTTAAATGGAATTAAAACATAATGATACATAATGATATTATAATTAAATTATAATATCATATGATATATGTTTTAAATAATTTAATTAACTCTATCCTTTATATGTTCCATGAATGTCATGAACGAATCATATCACCATGAGGGGCGGTAGTCCGCACTTCCTCAAATGAAATTATCGTGGCCACACATATTGGAAAGCATATTAGTGTGTTTTTAAATGAAAATTACTTAAGAATAGAGAAAACATAAACATAATATACATAATATATAAATACAGTGTCATCATAATGGCCACCATAAGAGGCGGTAGGAGATAATTGAACAATCATCATTTCATGAGGTGTTTGTTTTCCATCCACAGAAACATTATGTTCTTAACCCATTAGATGGAGGTTTGTATAAGTGTAGCTCAAATAATTATTATAAAAACATCCTAGTGTATTGAATATACTGTTATTGTTACAAAATAAATGAATAAAAAGAGTTCATGGGGTTGGATAAGTAAAATAAAAGAAATGAATTTAAGAGAAGTTGTTACCTTTAATTTGGGTAACTCCCTTTGGTTTGAACCAAAAGGACTTCTTGAAGTGCCTTATGCCTAAGTTAAGGCTCTAGGTGGAGAAGAGGGAAGTAAGGAGCTTAATTGGGCAGATTTTTGATGAGACAAAAGGCATGAGAAGTGTGAAAAATTGATTAGAAGTGGTCTCATTTTATAATGGAGAGGAGGGGCTCTTTAGGAAAGTGTGAAACTATTATTTTATTATAAACTTATCTTCTATTTAAAAAGTTACAAAACACATTAAAGTAGAATATAAGATGTCTAATATTAGAAATAAAATCATCCAATCAGAATTGGACATGTTTTGGATAATATTTTAATCATTATAATCTTATTTATATAAATCATTTATTAATGAGGTAAACACTACATCATTATTGTGTCATAAATAATTTAATTTATTTCATATCTAAAAAATATAAAAAATACCATGATTTAGGAAATATTTTAATATTTCCAATGAATATTTATAGTCGAAAATATAACTTATATAACCCTATGTAAAAATTAATTTACTTATTGGTATTTGTTTGTGTTATTTTTGTCTTTACTTTAAATTAATTAATCTAAAGAGTCATTATCACTCTCATGTAGATCCATGGGGTCCCAAAATTGACCCAAGGATGTCCATGGTCGTCCATGACTCATCCAATAATGTTAGGATAAGTGTTAAGGTAATTTTGTATTATTATAATATACTTTTTACCTTGAATTACCCTATTTACCTTTAACCACGGTAAATAAAAGTCAAAATTTATTATTCACCAAAAATTATTTTCATCTTATTGAACCACATTTTACTTCTTGATATTAATTTTTTCTCTCGGATTTTTTAAATTCAACTCACAGAAGCGGTAAAATTTCATTTAAATGTAAAAGTCACTTTTTTAACTACTACTAAGTGGTTTCCCTATTCATCAAAAATTGAAGTTTTTTAGAAAAATACCAAAAATTCAGCCTAATATTTATTTAATATTCCAAATTAAAAAATGAGGTCTATTTTTTCAAATTCAAAACATAAAAGTGGCATTAATTAATTTAAAATTAATTTCCGTTGTTAAAACAAATAGCGTGTTTTTAAGAAATAATAACTATCAAATGATTAACACTTGTTTATGCCCAATTTCAAAGTGAAATTAATTCCAGTGACCAAAATTAGATTAAATGGTAAAAATATATTCTAATTACACTTTAAAACAAATTAAAAAGATAATATAACCATATAAATAAATTATATTAAAACACAGTTTTGAATTAAAATACAGTATTTTTCACTATTCATCAAAAAAATGAATTTTATTAGAAAAATACAAAAAATTTACCCAAAGTAAATTTTGATGTCTTGATTCTAAAGAAGAATTTTATTTTGTCAAATATAACATATAAAAAGGACCAAAACTATATTTAAAGAGGGTTCTCCATCAAAAGGTGGTAAATCGTCCCTTTAATGAATATTAGAGTATTTATGCTTAAAATTGAATTCCTTTCTTATTTTAAGCCTCTAACTTTTATTAGATAAATATAAAAACATTTAACAAACTTATATAATCATATTTTAGTTAGTTCTATTCATTTCCACCAATACAATGGCTCGGCTTTAAGTACCATTTAAAATAATAATATTATATTATTAGTATGCAATGTAAGATTTCAAAGAAACCTGTTGTTGTGTATCGGGTAATCCATCGAACATAGAATCCACTTTAAATTAAAATTAACATTTAATTAACAAATATTAATAAATATGAAAATGTATTATTCTTTATTTACCTAGGATGTTACATCCTTCCCCCCTTTTGAGAATTGCATCCTTGTAATTTTAAAATTGGGCTCGGAAACTTCATTGAAAGCCCCACATCAGAAAAAAAAAAGTCAATAAAACCATCACTTTATAATAAATTAAGAGAAGTAAAAAGGTTACCCAAGACAACATATACTAGGATTCCATAAAAACATGGATATTGAGGTGAAAATAAAGTGTCATGTTCTGATGGAGAGGGATAGAAAACATGATCAGGAGAAAATTAAAAACAAGAAAACCACAAACTTGTGATGGGAAAAACGGTAATTAGTTTCCCAGTAGGAAAAGTAAACGGAAAACATTTTTTTTAAGTTACATTTCATAAATATTAGGAATTTATTTATGATATTGACTAAGAACATAAAGTGATATACTTACTTTTTATGTAGAGTTTCATTCTTTAATACATTTATACAACCAATTTTTTTTTAAATGATGAGTATTCAAGAAGACTTGGTCACACCAGAAGAGCTATAATAAACTTCTAGAGAATCACATGATCCACAAAAAATAAACTATATGTTTACCTTATCTTTAGAGATTAACCACCACCAAAATGGTTAGTACAAGATCAGATGATCCCCAAAAAGGATAATCCGTTAAAGAAATAAATACTAATGTTAATTTCTAAAATTAAACCAAAAATACCCAAAATTCAATAAATACCACTCAATAAAAAATTGTCCTTAAAATACATCAATATAATCTAAACTAATTTTGAAACCCAAAACATAGAAGAATTTGATTACACAGCCTTCCACGTTAAATTGTATCTCCAAATGACATCAACTACTCTTAAAGTCACATACTTAAAAGTAATTAACCTAACCACATATTCTCTATTATAGGTTAATGATTTCCATAAATAACCCAAATCACTATAATTCCCTAATAAAAACATAGATAAAAATCCACCATTACTCCTCAAATGAAATCTCATAGTATTCTATTTTCCTTGGGAATATAGTGTTCCCAACAAAGCGAATGTCTTCCAAATAACATTTATCACTTAATCACCAAATCATTTTCCTATACTACAGGTTTTCATTTTATTAGACATAAGATCCCAAATCAACTTATTATTGATCAATAAAATCATTTAACTAAAAATAATTAGTCATACTAACCAGGGACTTCACGTAGTCCAGTGGTAGGCGACAAATCTCAATCGCACTCTGGTTGTGGGTTTGATTCCAATAGCTTTGTCCGACGCAATGGGTTATCACACGGTCTGCGTGTTGTCCTTTTTTTTAAAACTATATTTTATAACATTTCCAAAATGAGATAAATTCCTCAAAATAACCATTACATAATTTAACCACAAATTTTATCTCATACCTTGCATTTTCATCCCAAAATATAATAACCTGTAATTGCCTCAAACTCAATGATCATATAAAACCAAATGGTTATTTATAACTATATCCACAAGAGAAAAGATAAGTCTTCCTAAAATATCACTTTCACATGACTAACTTCAGGGTTAAAATTACAAGATTAAATTATTCCAAAGTAATCTCATCAACAAGGATCACTAATATATTTAAACATTTCCCCAACCATTTATTTCCACATAGCTTATTCTTTGACCAAGAAAATATCCTATAGAATAGGGAATTCACTCGGGTAATGGCCAGGTCCCCTACATTTGTGAAAAATGACTGTAAATGGATTCTTAAGACCATTTTTATTTTCTTCCATAGTACTCTTCATTTTTCCTCAGCAAATCTCACTTTATGTCCATCTTTCCCACACTTAAATGATTTCTTTGTTCCATTGAGACACTTTCCTGGGTGTCTCCTTCCACATTTCCTACATGATAGAAATTTAAGATTATTTTCTCCATGGTCTCCACTACTGGAGCTCTTATCATTCATCACCTTTCTCTTCTTTGTTGAGTTAGGGAGTTGGTTAATATATATTTTGTTGATCATATTTTTGGAAAACTGATTTGGCATGAACACGATATCTTTAATGCCTATAAACATTCCATTTTGTTTATCATTTCCACCATCGTTCCCACCTTGTACATCATTCCCAAAGTTACTATGACTTCCTTGTAATCTAACCATTGACTAAAACCAGAAAGAATTGTGTGAGTAATAGTAGTCATAAAATCATTTAGAGAATATCATGACACTATATTTTCAATTTTGAAACTCCTTAGGATTAACCAAGGTCATTTATTCTCATCTTATATTAAAATCATTCAAATAAGTTTATAAAGAAAATGTAAATTATCCTAAGCATATCCCCCGGGAGTTTTGTAACCAAGAGGGCAGCAAGGCCCGTTGTTGTGCACCAGTTCCCATTTGAGTCTAGATCAAAGCAGTGTTTTTGAGTTTTACCCCTAGGTACATCTCTTCCAGAGCTACCTCTACCTGCTCGTATCCAGACAGGGATGTATTGCTTAGAAAACTCACAAAATCTCTGGAATACCAATATTTTAAGAAGTTCTTCTATAATAATTCTCAAAGTCTATCATAGGGTTATGTTCTCTAATCAGAGTTTATCTAAATCTACCTTCCAAGGTTTGTACCAAACTTGCTCTGATACCAACTGTAACTCTCTGACCCCAGTTACCTAGAGTTGGTTCATTATTACATAACTTTGGCATGATATAAGGAAATCATGTCCCAAAAGACCGATCATTTTAGTAGCCTTGGAAATACTAGATACATTCATAAGGTAAAAATTACAACTTAAAAAGAGAAATAACACTAAATTATTCCATTGGAAACTTCCAAGATTCCTATATTATGCCTGGATGTCACTCATAACTAACTTCTTCACATCCTGGGAAAAATAAAACATAGAAAGGGGTGAGCTCAAATGCTCAGTAAGGATAAAAATATAGTGGAAACTTTCGTAAATAAGCATAAACATTTAAGGCAATGAATAACTAAAACAAAAGCCTTTTAAACATGAACATCAGCATAATATGGAAAAAAATGAAATAATGCCATTTACTTATTCACATGGATATTATACTAGTCGAATAATCACAAGCAATATCAATAACCACTTTCATAATGATGGAATGCATAATTCCAGACTATCATAACCACATAGTCAAGGCCTTGTGCCAAGACACTAGTTTGTCTCATGAGACCAACTGATGCATCGAGGAGCTATAGTGGGCTCCACCCATCACTTACTAGGTCTAATTCATTCCTCATATGAAAAGTTTGAAACATAACATAAACATTTGTATTAAAACTAGCATACGAAATGTCAATACTTTAACCACAAACCATGAATGGTATAAAAATAGCACATCCACGGTCAAACATAACTCATTTGATACAATATGGAATATTGTATTGTATCATATTAACCTCAATCAATAATAATGAAGTATATTGACATAGAATAAAATAACCATCAAACTATTGAGAGAAATATCCCCATTTTTCTTGAAAACATTTAAAATTCGCACTATTTGTCAAGAAGCCGTTTAAAAATAGATTTTTTTGAATCAAAGTGTCCCATACCACTTTGAAACTTTTAAAAGGAATTTCAATTTTAAAACTTTAATGTCCATATAAATTAAACATTAAAACCATTTTTAAAATATGGACATTAATGTGAAATATTTAGAATAATAAATCTTTAAATCATTTTAAAATGATATTTTAGTTAGAGTTCCTAACAAAAAGAGAGACACTTGAATAAAAATAATTGAGGTAATAAAAAATTTGTAATATCATTTGAATAAAGGGATTCATGATATAATATGTTAAAGTACATTATATACACCATAAAAAGTGATTTGGTGTATAACAACAAAGGAGTCTTAATGGAATGTAAATTGAGATGAAATCTCCCATAAATGGCGTATCCTTAGGTTAAAGGGAAAATCAATGACATAATTATGTGTGAAAAATATAAATACACTCAATATGATTGGATATTCAGTGTAAAACAATCAAAAGACATTCACACATATTATTGTAAAAACAACACCAATGAATTGGATGTTTAACTCAACAAATTGAGATTGAGTAAAAATTAATCTTATCAAATTCATACCGATGACTTGAGAATTTATCAATGGAGTGATTATGTGTATCAAAAGTATATCCACATAAAGGGGAGTGTAAATTATGACATAATCAAATGAATAATTATTCCACACATAATCTTGGATTAAAATAATCAATGAAGTATGTGTAAAGCCGAATGAGTGGAAATTGAAATTTCAAATTCCCGTATTGATTTGGTAACTTACGAAACATACGCCCATGAAATATGGATCATACAATGATAATGTAAATATAAATGAATTAAAGTATATTACACAATGAATACAATCATGGGCAGTACACACACCACATGAAATAAATAAGTGGTGAACGATGTAAATCTCACGGAAATAAAAGTGAGATAAGAAACCCCTTACCTCAAGTCCGAATTGTCTTTTGTGTTCCTTGTTCTTCCTGAATAATAAACATAAGTTAATTTATACTTGATTAAGAACACTTTTTAATTTTATTATTCCTTTTATATTAGTTATTAATTTTCAATAATAATTAGTTAATTATTTGAGTTCATATTGGATATTTTATTGATGTTCGGAACTTGAGTCAAAAATGAACTTGTTATAATTACAATTTGTCCATGTGTTAAAAAGTCCATTATCTCCAGAATTATATAAATGATTTAGATATCATATATATAATATATATCCAGTATATATGTATTTATAACAGTACATAACATTTGGAGATAAGAAATGAAAAGCACCTTTCAAGAAGACGGTAAGCCGTACGTACGCATGAACGCTACTTTCATTTCTATTTTTTTATTTAAATGGAATTAATACATAATGATACATAGGTATATTATAATTCCAATATAATATCATATGATATATTTTTTACATAATTTAATTAACTCTATCCTTTATATGTTCCATGAATTTCATGAACGAATCATATCACCTTGAGGGGGGGTAGTCTGCACTTCCTCAAATGAAATTATCGTGGTCACACATATTGGAAAGCATATTGGTGTGTTTTTAAATGAAAATTAAATAATAATAGAGAAAACATAAAAATAATATACATAATATATAAATACAGTTCCATCATAATGGCCACCATAAGAGGCGGTAGGAGATAATCAAACAATCATTGTTTCATGAGGCGTTAGTTTTCCATCCACAGAAACATTATGTTCTTCATACATTAGATGGAGTTGTGTGTAATTGTAGCTCAAATACTTCTTATAAAAACATCATAGTGTATTGAAGATACTGGTTTTGTTACAAAATAAATGAATAAAAAGATTTCATGGGGTTGGAGAAGTAAAATAAAATAAATGAATTTAAGATAAACTGTTACCTTTAATTTGGGTAACTCCATTTGGTTTGAACCAAAAGGACTTCTTGAAGTACCTTATGCCTAAGGTAAGGCTTCTATGTGGAGTAGAGGGATGTAGGTGGATTAATTTGTCAGATTTTGGATGATCCAAAAGGCTTGAGAGGTGTGAAGAATTGATTAGAAGTGGTCTCTTTTTATAAGGTAGAGGAGGGGCTCTTTAGGAAAGTGTGAAACTATTATTTTATTATAAACTTATCTTCAGTTTCAAAAGGTCCAAAACACATTAAAGTCAAATTTAATATGACTAATATTTGAAATAAAATAATCCAATCAGAATTAGACATGTTTTGGATAATATTTTAATCATTATAATCTTATTTATTTAAATCATTTATTAATAAGGTAAACACTGCATCATTATTGTGTCATATATAATTTAATTTATTTGATATCTAAAAATTATAAAAAAAATACCATGATGTATGAAATATTTTTATATTTACAATTAATATTTATAGTATAAAATATAACTTATATAACCTCATGTAATGATTTATTTAATAAAAGGTATTTGTTTGTGTCATTTTTGTCTTTACTTTAAATTAATTAATCTAAAGAGTCATTATCACTCTCAAGTGGCTCCATGGGGTCCCAAAATCGACCCAAGGATTCCCATGGTCGGACATGACTCATACAATATGGTTGGGAAAAGTTTTAAGGTAATTTTGTATTATTATAATATACTTTTTACCTTGAATTACCTTATTTACCTTTAACCGTGGTAAATAAAAGTCAAAAGTTACTCTTCACTAAAAATTATTTTCATATTATTAAACCACATTTTACTTATTGATATTAACTGTGTGTCTCAGAATTTTGAAATTCAACTCACAGAAGCGGTAAAATTTCATTTAAATGTAATAGTCACTTTTTTAACTACTACTAAGTGGTTTCACTATTCATCAAAAATTGATGTTTTTCAGGAAAATACCAAAAATTC
This sequence comes from Viscum album, assembly GCA_963277665.1. Taxonomy (NCBI): domain Eukaryota; kingdom Viridiplantae; phylum Streptophyta; class Magnoliopsida; order Santalales; family Viscaceae; genus Viscum; species Viscum album. The sequence goes on along the minus strand of OY728163.1, from coordinate 201,093,710 downwards.
AGCCTAAGATTTATTTGATATTACTAATTCAAAAATGATGTATATTTTTTCAAATTAAAAACATAAAAGTGGCATTAATTAATTTAAAATTAATTCCTGTTGTTAAAACAAATTGTGTGTTTTTAAGAAATAATAACTTTCAAAAGATTGACACTTGTTTATGTCCAATTTCAAAGTGAAATTAATTCCAATGACCAACATTGTATTAAATGGTAAAAATATATTCTAATTACACTTTAAAAAAATTAAAAATATAATCTAACCATATAAATAAATTATATTAAAACATAGTTTTAAATTAAAATACAGTATTTCTCACTATTCATCAAAAAATGAATTTTGTCAGAAAAATATCAAAATTTTACCCAAAGTAAATTTTGATGTCCCGATTCTAAAGAATAATTTTATTTTTTCAAATATAAAATATAAAAAGGACAAAAACTATATTTAAATAGGGTTCTCCATCAAAAGGTGATAAATCGTCCCTTTAATGAATATTAGAGTATTTATGCTTAAAATCGAATTCCTTTCTTATTTTAAGCCTCTAAATTTTATTGGATAAATGTAAAAAAAATTAACAAACATATATAATCATATTTTAGTTAGTTCTATTCATTTTCACCAATACAATGGCTCAGCGTTAAGTACCATTTAAAATAATAATATTATATTATTAGTGTGAAACGTAAGATTTCAAAGAAACCTATTGTTGTGTATCGGTTAATCCATAGAACATAGCATCCCCTTTAAATTAAAATTAACATTTAAGTGACAAATATTAATAAATATGAAAATGAATTATTCTTTATTTACCCAGGATGTTACTATAAAGTTCAAAGGGAGAGGGATGGAGACTTGAGAGTGCATAAGGTGGAAGGCTCTCGGTGACCATCCCCTATTGGATCTTGTGTGGAGGATGTCACTCCATGTGAGGATGATCTATTTTCATGCCACACATAAATAGAGACATTTTGGTCTTTCTGCACAAGGTTGGATTTCATTTTAAATTCATGTGTTGAGGATGTTGTTGCTAGGTAGTTTTATGTCCTACATCTCAAACATGGGAGACTCACTCCTTACCACTTGGGATTACATAACCATTAATCATAAACCCTTTTTAGGGAGTGGTGAAAATCACGGTCGATTGTCACCTATCGACTGGTCAAGGTTCTGGTGCTCTGCTAATGTGTATAGCAGCACTCGGGTCGAATCCTCGGTGATGATACTTCTTAATAGTCGATTGTATTTTGATTGAGGGGTTTGTTTGCAGAGCATAAATGAAATTATTGATTGATTAAGATTGATTTATCAATTTGATAAATATTTGGGTGAGTTTATTATTAGAGAGTTAAGCTTGTGATATCCTTGAGCTTTGCTTTATATTGCATTTAAATTAACACCCACTTCACAAGTTGACGTCGATTAGAATTCATAAGTGTTAAAGCTTTAATCCAAGACTTAAATTAACTATGATTCTAATATCAATCAGTAATTGTTTATGGTAGTGTATTTATGGTTCCAATAATCCATGGAAACCACATGTTAAACAAAATATTTCATTAATTCATGACATATTAAGTCCAGTATACACAATGTTAAATTAAAGAATACTCATCGAGTAAATACTCTCAATCACATAATATCCCTAAATTTTGACTCGCCCCAATGAGATATTTACTCATACATTTGGGTTTTTAATAGTCTGGTTATAATAATTATGATGATAAATTAATAATAGAATAAAAATAAAGGGATTAGAAAAGAGTGGTACATCGAACACACACACATGAACAATGATGATAATTAAAAACGAATTTTCAATTGAATGAGGAAGAAGAAAAAGGGAACGAAATTCAACTGAATTTAAACTATTTTTAGAACATTAATATTAAACTATATAAGTTGGAATAGAATAATAGATATTGAATAAGAAATTTTCATAAAACAGAATTACAAAACAAACACTTATAAGATTTCAAATGAAGAAGAACACGAAAGTAAATGAAATGAAAGAGAAGAGGAAATGTCTCTAAAGTGAAAACTTGAGTATGGAAGGTAATCACAAGCCTTTTTCAAGGCTTTGTTCATTCCAATATGATCTTCTCTCTTCTAAAATTCCAACCCCTTGCATAGAGAGGATGGGGATGTATTTATAGCCCAAGGAAGTGGACTGTTTGCATTCCCAATCTATCCCTCCACTTGGCTCGACGATTTGGACATCCACACAGCCGAATCTCGAGATCTCCTCTTCTACAAAGTTAAACATAATAATGTTTTCCGACATCTCTCAAACTTTGGAGTTATTTGGACCTAAGGAGACAAAGTTATGGCTAGTTGATTAAAACAAAGTAAACTGTCCATTTCAATCCATTCTTTTTGAAGTCCAAAATGTGAATGGGTTTGTGAATAGGAAGATGCCTTCAAAACTGAATTATTTATTCAAAAAAGTTGGCCTCCTATATCTCCTATTTCACTCTGAAAAGGCTCAGATCAAAATGAATTCTAGATCAGGATCCATGTCATCAACACTGTACTGATTTTAATTCCCAGACAAAAATGTGAGCTGAGTTTAAATGAATCAGTTGGGCCCCTTTTCTTTGGATTTGGACCCTGAAATTTTTATCCAATACTCCTTTAATTATCCCCCGAACATTGGAGTAGAATAAAGGAATTTGTAATTCCTTATTGAGCCCATAAATTAAATATTCATGGCTGGTACAGTTTCTTCACCGATTCTGTAGGTCTTCTTGTGTGGTAAATATGGGCATTAAAATGGAAGATTTGGCCCATGATCCCTTCTAATGAAATGTTTTATATTGAATTGGTAATCCTAAAAAACAAGAACTACACCATTTGGATCAGTATTTTGATAGTTATAAATAAAATAGTAACCTGACTCAATTGGACTACTTCTAAAAATTCCCAAAAATTATACTTAGTATTAAAACATTAATATTTCACATAAATTATGCACATTTCATATAAAATAAGTGAAGGAAGTATTTAATAAGTAATTCAAATATGAATAACATCAACTCCCCCACACTTAGTCTTGTGCATGTCCTCATGTGCAACAAATGTAAAAATATAACAAAATCATTTTCACTCACCAACAAATATTAAAAAAAATTCTTCAATCAGGAAAGGTTTGGACTATTTCACTCATCAATTTTGAATCCCACCACAAGTTGTTACAGAAACAATGTTCCAAAACTAATTCATTTTTTTCATGCTCAAATTTATAAATGGAAAATGTGGACACTCAAAACTCACACCCCTCAAGATAACAAAATTCATTTGTGGAGGTTCACTCTTTCACCAACCAAAAATGAAAATCTTAGAGTTTGAAAAGAGATCTCAGCTTCCAATACCTATCCAAAGTGAACAAGAATCAAGTGGTCTTTTTAAGGTGTTTTTCTATAACTATGGGATGGTAGGAATATAATGTCCAAGAGAGAGAAGAATAGGGGTAAAACACCAACATAGAAAAAGAAATGCACATTTTTTTGAAATTAAACATGGAAGGAAATGAAAACAAATATTTACATGGGAATGATTGTGTGAAGAAAGACACAATAGAGGAAGAAAATATGAAGGTAATTAGAAGATGGAATATTTACAAAACACAAAAATTCTCCTAATAAGAATATAATTCAAGTGTCATTTTTTCCTTTTTTTTCTTTGTTTTTTCAAAAGTTGACCTTGAAACAGATCTCACACTCATATCCCAACCCATGTTTGATCTCCTAATGACACTAATTGTAATAGTTATAGAAAGATAAAATATTTAGGAAGAGTTATTTTTGACATACCCAAGACACAACCCATTTTTTCAATTTTTTTTTTTTGATTTTTTTCATTATTTTTTTTTGAACACTTGTCAATAACATTTACAAAATTACATAAATGGAAGTACATTACATTCCCCAAAATACACTGAATGACAGCCTCTCCCCTACACTAAAATGGATGCTTTCCCTCAAGCAGATGATAACTTCTTGAAAATCAATAATAGGGTACCCAAACAATGAAATTGATTCCCCCCACACTTAAATTTCAAAAAATTATGCATTGAAAATCCATGTTGATATTGGGTGGGAAACGTTATTGGGCTTGTAATGTGGATATAAATAAAATGTTTTCATAGGCTTGAAGGGGCTTTCAAGAGGAGGATTAATGTAAGGGAAATATAAGGCTATTTGGATATTGTGATTCTCATGTGGTTCAGAAAATGCCTCTATCATATTAATGCACACTAAGGTGGGAAATTCAGCTCGAAGGTCCACAAACTCAAGACTCACCAATGGGGGTGAAAACACACATATTGAAAAGATGTCCATAGGTATTAACATGAAAGAAAATGTTTTTACTCACTGTTTGGGAAAATTAATTGTCCAAATCAAAAATTGAGCATTCAAAATGTGTTGGTTTTGACACAAAATTCTTTATCCAAAGTCATAATGAAAATAAAAAAATTTTGAGATAAAAACATTCATGTTGACTCCCCAAAAAGGTTGGACAAAATTTTAAAACTCAATGGTGAGTAAGCATAACTCTTTTGGTTTTTGTTTTTACATTTTTTTATTTGTTTTATTTTTTTAGTGTTCTTTAAAATACACACCCACACAAAATATAAAGAGAAAAAAAGATTTTGAAAAATAAAGTGGTAAAAAAATGAAAGAGAAAATAAGAAGAAGAAAGAGGTAGAGAGATGAAGATATGTAGAGAGAGTTAAAGGGAAGAGGTGCCCCCTAGTTTGGATTTGGTGGGTTTCCATCTCCATCAAGTGGTGGGTCAACTGTAGAAGTAGGGGATCTGATGGAAGTTGAGGTGGTTTCTAGGATGTGTGTCCTTTCATGGTGATGCTTTAACTGATGTCCATTAACCATGAATGTCCTTTTGGAAGAGGGGTCTTGGACTTGTACTGCACCAAATGGGTAAACATTAGTAATAACAAAAGGACCTTCCCAACGAGAATTAAGCTTACCTGGATGAATCCAAAATCAATAATTGAAGAGAATTACCTTTTCACCTTCATGTAATACCTTTCTCAGGATGTGTTTGTCAGGGATTACCTTGAATTTTTCTTTGTAGAGAATAGAATTCTCATAAGAATCAAGTCTAAGCTCCTCCAGTTCATCCAATTGTAACAATATTTCTTCTCCAGATTTTTCAAGATCAAAATTACAAGTTTTCACTGCCCAAAAAGACTTATGTTGGATTTCAACTGGTAGATTAAATGCTTTACCAAAAACTATCCTAAAAGGAGACATCCCAATGTGTGTTTTATAGGCAGTTCGATAATCCCAAAGTGCTTCACCAAGTCTTTCAGGCCAGTCTTTTCTGGTGGGTTTTACAATTCTCTCAAGCACTCTTTTCACTTCTCTATTAGAAAGATCAGCCATGCCATTTTTTTGGGTGTGATATGCATTTGAAGTTTTATATACAACCCCATTCTTTTTCAAAAGAGATTCCATGGTTCTAATACAGAAATGGGTTCCTAAGTCACTGATCAAGGCACGAGGTGTGCCAAATCTATGGAAGATTTGTGTCTTTAGGAACTCACTAACAGTATATGAATCATCCTTTCTAGTGGGTTTGGCCTCGACCCACCTAGAAACATAATCAACCTCAAGAAGAATATATGAGAATCCATTGGAAGGGTGGAATGGTCCCCTGAAATTGATGCCCCAAACATCGAAGATCTCACAGAAAATTAATGGCTTTTGGGGAATTTCATTTCTCTTGGAAATTGTGCCAAACTTTTAGCAAGTGGGACATGATTGAAAGAACTCATGTGAGTCCTTGAAGAGTGATGGCTAGAAGAATCCAAAGTCTAGAACCTTTCGGGAGGTCCTTTGTGGTCCAAAGTGGCCACCACCAGGCATTGAGTGACAAAATTCTAAGATAGAGGAATGTTCATATTTATCAACACATCTTTTAATTACCATGTCTGCCCCAGTTTTCCAAAGTTTATTTTCTTCCCAAAAATAGTGTTTTGAATCACTTTTCAACTTCATTTTCTGTTCTTTTGAAAAAAATTCAGGAAAAATACCAAAAACCAAGTAATTTACAATTAGGGGATACCATGGTATTTTTGGAGTGAGAGATTAAAGGTGCTTAGTGGGGAATTCAGTATTGATGATTTCAGAATGAGAAGAATTAGAAATTCTACTCAAGTGATCAGCCACAGGGTTTTCTTTTCCTGGTCTATCTTTGATTTCAATATCAAACTCTTGGATAATTAGGATCCATCTTATTAGCCTCGCTTTGGAATCACTTTTCTTGAGTAAGAACTTTATAGTAGAATGTTCTGTAAAGATGATGATTTTGGCACCTAAGAGATAGGTCCGGAATTTATCTAAGGAAAAAACCAATGATAAAAGTTCCTTTTCAGTGAAAGTGTAGTGATATTGAGTTTCATCCAATGTTTTTGAGGCATAATAGATTACATGAGGAATCGTTTATCTTCTTTGACCAAGAACAACCCCAACACCTCTATCAGAAGAATCACACATCAACTCAAAGGGTAAGGACCAATCTGGGGGTTGGATTATCGGGGTAGATGTAAGAGCAGTTTTGAGTTCAACAAAGGCTCTCTTGAAAACCTCATCAAAATGGAAAGTGACATAATTTTGGATAAATCGAGTGAGTAGGAGGGAAATTTTACTGATGTTATGGATGAATTTCCGATAGAAACTGGCATGACCGAGAAATGAACGGATGTCTCGAATAGAAGTGGGTTGAGGAAGTGATTGGATCACTTCAATTTTGGCTGGATCAACTTCAATACCATCTTTTGAAACTATGTTCCCTAGAACAATCCCATTTGCAACCATAAAGTGACATTTTTCAAAATTTAACACAAGGTTACAATTGACACACTTTTGGACGACTAGAGAGAGTGAATTTAAACAAGATTCAAATAACTCACCATAAATGGTGAATTTATCCATGAAGGATTCCATGAAGTGTTCAATGAATTCGGAAAAGATACTCATCATACACCTCTGGAATGTTGCAGGAGCATTGCAAAGTCCAAAATTCATTCTTCTATATTCATATGTTCCAAAGAGGAATATGAAAGTAGTCTTTTCTTGATCCTGAGGTGCGATTGGGATTTGGAAGTAGCCATTGTATCCATCAAGAAAGCAATAGTGTGACTTTCCAACTAATCATTCCATCATTTGATCAAGGAATGGAAGAGGGTAGTGATCTTTTCTTGTTTCAACATTCAATTTTCTATAGTCGATGCACACACGCCATTTGTTCTTTACTCGAGTTGTGACTACCTCTCCCTATTCATTTGTGACAACAGTTATCCCACCCTTCTTAAGTACAATTTGAATTGGGATAACCCATTCACTATCAGAAATTGGGTAGATAATACCAGCTTAAAGAATCTTGGTGATCTCTTCCCTAACTACCTCAAGTATTAGTGGATTGAGTCTTCTTTGTGGTTGTCTAATTGGTTTGGATGACTCCTTAAGATGGATGTGATGCATACAAAGGGCAGGGTTGATTTATAGTATGTCATCTAGGGTCCACCTTAAGGCCTTTTTCTTTTCCTCTAACACCTGAACAAGATTGGACTCCTCAGTTTCGGTAAGTGAAGACGAGATAGTCATCATGGAAAAGGAATGCATATATCAGGTGTTCAGGAAGAGGTTTCAGATCAGTCTCATCATTCATTTGTGGGTTAGACAACTCAGGAATGGTGGAAGGGACTTCAGTTGCTTCAGATTCATTTTCTTTAATACTTTCAAACGTGGAGAAGTAGAGATTAGAGTTGACGTGGGATTCAAGATATTTTTCAAGTTACTCTAGATTGATGGAGTCTATGAATGAAAGGTCCACATCAACTTCACCATTTATGACTTTGTTAATCATGGTGTGGATTTCACAAGATCCTTTGTAATTAGAACATGAATAACATGGTGGATTGGGGTTCTATTGACTCTTAGAATTTTCCTCAGAAGCATGGATTGAGAATACAGAGTGATACTCATATGGGTATCACATGTCTTAGAAAATGTTGAACTTGACCAGTTGGTCACTGAATTCCATGGATAAGATGCCTGAATAGACATCAATCTTGGTTCTCGCATACATGAGGAATAGTCTTCCTATAATTAGGGGATATCGAGAAGAGTTTGTCTCACCTTCTATGTCAAGGACATAGAAATTATTAGGGAAGATAAGATCGTTCACACGAACAAGGAAATCCTCAATTATTCCCTCAGGACTGGTTGTGCTTCGATTGGCTAATTGAATGACAACACCCGTTGGATGTAAAGGACCTAGACCAATGTTGGAGAATATGGATTTGGGCATGACATTAATTGAGGCTCCTAGGTCTATGAGTGCATCATCAAATTTGGAACTTCCAATTTGGCATGGGACAGTAAAGGTCCCTGGATCCTTGCACTTTATGGGAATAGACTGCTGGGTGGAAACATTTTCTAAGGTCCTAAGTTGCCTCGTGTGGGTACACAACTTCTTCAGAAACTTGGAATACTTAGGAATTTATTTTATGGAATCTAAGAGGGGAATGTTGACTTCAACACGTCTAAACATGTTGAGCATTTCAGGATCAGGTTCAAAGGACTTATTTGGATTAGAAACAGCTTGAGGAAAAGGAATTGGGTTCTTAAGTGGAATTAAAGGAGATGATGGAATGGATTCAGGTTCCTTTTCAAGTTTCTTTTTCTTTTCATTTTCTAGGTCAACATTCAAAGGATTTTTGGAGGACTTATCTTTAGGCATAGAAATTTGATTTCCTGATCTAAGTTCAATTTCACTTACATTACCCTTGGGGTTGGGTAATGGATGAGATGGGAGTTGGGAAGAATTGGATGGTTGCTTCTGACTAAGGTGTGATGCAAGTTGACCAATTTGGGTTTCAATGTTCTTGAGGCTTGAATGGGTGAAGGAGGCAAGATCTTCCACTGCACTTTTCCATAGTTGCTTGGAAGAAGAGGCTTTTGCTGTATTGGTATTACCTAGATTTTGTTTCTTAGTAAAGAGGTTGTATTGGTTTTGAAATTGGGAAGGATCACTAGGATAATGGAATCCAGGAGGAGGATTGTTCCTTTGAGGTTGAAGAATAAAAGGATAAGGATGTTGGAAGTTACCAACACCTTGACCATATTGAAACTAGTTTGGGTTTTGAGGAGGTAATTGAGGGGGATGTGATGTGAGATTACTATACCTAAGGCCTTGGTTATAGGAAGAAGAGAAGGGCTCAGAGTGAGGTTGGTTGAAGTTTCTAAAAAACTGACCTGATAGTTGAGGGTTGGTGTTCCGCTGAGCATATACTGCATTGAGATCCATTGTTCTAGATGAATCAGATTGATCCTCTTGAAGTTGTGGACATGTTTCTATTGGATGCGATGAAGAGTTGCAGATTCCACTGTTTTTGACAGGTCTAGGAAACATTGATTGCAAAGAATATGAGGTTGGGGATTTGGTTTCCACAACTAGTTGTCGCACAAGACCTGTAAGTTCACTCATCTACTTGGTCATCTTGTTCAGCTAAATTGATTGATTATCTTGGGATTTTTTTAATTGAGCATGTTCTCGAGTATGAAATTGTTGTGTGTTTGCATCCATGTTACTTATGAGATCTCTTACAGCTGCAAGAGTTTTATCAACAAGGGCACCACCACTTGCGGCATCAATGAGAGTTTTATCCATAGCCAATAACCCCTCATAGAAGTATTGGATCAATATTTGGTCAGGTATTTGATAGTGTGGATAGGTTTCCACAAGCTTTTTGAACTTCTCCAGTACTCATGGATTGATTCACTTGGGAATTGATATATACCACTTATTTCCTTTTGGATAGAAGCAGTATGAGAAGTAGGAAAGAATTTCTCTAAGAAGAGTTGCTTCATGTCATTCCATGTGGTTATTGAACCAAGAGGTAGGTAGTAAAGCCATGACTTAGCAGTGTCATCTAGGGATAAAGGGAATGATTGGAGTTTTATTTGTTCCTCATAAACCCCTTGAGGCTTCATGGTAGAGCACACCACTTGGAACTCTTTAAGGTGGAGATGTGGATCCTCACCGGCAAGCCCGTGGAAATGAGGGATAAGATGAATCAAAACCGATTTGAGTTTGAAGTCAACCTCTATGTTTGGATATTTAATACCAAGAGGATGGTAATTCATATTAGTGTAAGCAATTTCTTTAAGGGTTTGTTCCCTACGATTTTCCATTTTTAATTCAACTGGTTTGACAAGGACTGGTTCTTGAACTATTTGATTATCTCTTATGTTCCTCCTAAGTTGGAAAAGTGTTCTCTCAATTTCAGGATCAAAAAAATCCAAGGGATTATTTGTGAGGCTAAGGGGCATTCAGAGAGATTTTTAATGAAAGAGGAAGATGGGTTTTTCTTTTTTTGTTTTCCGTTTATGATTTTTATGAGAAGACGGGTTTTTCTTTGTGTTTTTTTTCAATTTTTTTTTTAAAATTTTGGTTTTTTTGGTTTTTTATTACAATAACCAGAAAATAATGACTACTTAAAGAACCATCCCTGGAAATGGTTCCATTTGAAATTCATGGCCGATTATCGCCTATCAAACGGTCAAGGTTATGGTGCTCTTCTAATGTGTATAGTAGCACTCGGGTCGAATCCTCGGCAATGCTACTTCTTAATAGTTGATTGTTCTTATTTGAATGTATTTTTATTGGGGGGTTTGTTTTCAAAGATTAAATGAAATGATTGATTGATTAAGAACGATTTATAAATTTGATAAATATTGGTGTGATTTTATTATTAGGGAGTTAAGCTTGTGATATCATTGAGCTTTGCTTTATATTGCATTTAAATTAACACCCACTTCACAAGTTGACGTCGATTAGAATTCCTAAGTGTTAAAGCTTTAATCCAAGCCTTAACTTAACTAGGATTCTAATATCAATCAGTAATTGTTTATGGTAGTGTATTTATGGTTCCAATAATCCATGGAAACCACATGTTAAACAAAATATGTTTTTAATCCATGACATATTAAGTCCAACATACACAATGTTAAATTAATGAATACTCAACGAGCAAATACTCTCAATCACTTAACATACCTAAATTTTGACTCACCCCAATGAGATATTTACTCATCCATTTGGGTGTTTAATAGTCTGGTTATAATAATTATGAGGATAAATTAAGAATAGAAGAAAAAAAGGGATTAGAAAAGAGTGGTACATCGAACACACACACACGAACAATGATGATAATTAAAAATGGATTTTAGATTGAATGAGGAAGGAGAAGAAGGGAAGTGGATTCAACTAAATTTAAACTATTTTAAGAAAATTAATATTAAACTCAAGAAGGTGGAAGAGAATAAGAGATATTGAAGAAGAAATTTGTATTAAAATAGAATTACAAAACAAACACTTACAAGATTTGAAATGAAGAAGAACACAAAAGTAAATGAAATGAAAGAGAGGAGGAAAGGTCTCTCAAGTGAAAACCTGAGTATGGCAGGTCCTCCCGAGACTTTTTCAAGGCTTTGGTTGTTCCAATATGATCTTCTCTCTTCTGAAATTCCAACCCCTTGCATGGAGAGGAGGGGATGTATTTATAGCCCAAGGAAGTGGACTGTTTTCATTCTCAATCTTTCCCTCCTCTTGGCTCAATGATTTGGACATCCAGATAGCTGAATCTCGAGATCTCCCCTTCTTCAAAGATGAAGATAATAATTTTGTCCGACCTCTGTCAAAAGTTGGAGTCATTTGGAGTTAAGGGTCCAAATTTATGGTCGGTTGATTAAAACAAATTCAACTGTCCATTTCAATCTAGTCTTTTTGAAGTCCAAATTTTGAATGGGTTTTTGAATAGAAAGATGCCTTCAAAGACTAATTACTTATTAAACGAAGTAGGATGATTATATCTCCTCTTTCACACCAAAAAATCTCATCTCAAAATGATTTATAGATAAGGATCCATGTCATCAACACTTTACTGATTTTAATTCCTGTACAAAAATGTCGGCTGAGTTTAAATGAATCAGTTGGGCCCTTTTTTTTGGAGTTGGGCCTTGAAAGTTTTATCCGATCCTCCTTTTAGTATTCCTATAACTTTGAAGGAGAATAAAGTAATTTTGACTTCATGATTGATCCCATCAATTAAATCTTCATGGCTGGTCCAGTTTCTTCACAGATTCTGTAGGTCTTCTTGTGTGGTCAATATGGGCCTTAAAATGGCATATTTGTCTCATGATCCCTTCTAATGAAATATTTTATATATAATTGGGAATCCTAAAGAACAAGAATAACACAATTTGGATCAGTATTGTGATAGTTAGAAATAAAATATTAATCTGACTCAAATGGACTACTTCTAAAAATGCTCAAAAATTATACTTAGTATTAAAACATTAATATTTCACATAAATTATGCACATTTAATATAAAATCAGTGAAGGAAGTATTTAATAAGTAATAGAAATATGAATAACATCAAGTGGATTTAGAAATTTTAGGATACAACATTGTGTAGGAGTGGTCAGTCATAGGTTCCACATTAGTGTACCTATGCTCAAAAGAAAAAAATCATTAGATTACCTATGCTAAAAATCAAGAGGTAAATGCAAACCTTGGGAAACATTGGAAGTGTATTGGGATATATAAATGGATGGCACAGCAATAATGGGGACTTTAAGTTCAATTGAACCAATCATGGATGGGTATTGAGTTTTGGAGAACTCAACCTTCACAAAGAGGTGTCGGTAGAAGGGAGGAAACCTAGTGATACCATAGAGGAGAGCTTCACGAAGCAAGGGACCTCACTAAGAAGTGCCTCGTGAATATTAGTTTATTCAAGTTAAATAGGGGCTACATGAAGTAAGGGGCTTCATGAAACATGGTTACCCCTATTCAGGATGAAGTTCTGTCTTGGGAATGGAGTGCTTCGTGAAGGCATATTGCTTCATATAGCCTCAAGTACCCCGAAGGGACTCCTTCCTCTATGAAGGGAATGTAACTTCACAAAAGGCATCCGCAAATTTGGTGGAGGTATTTAAGAACATAAAAATGAGGTTTTATGATTCTTGGATACCTTAGGTGATCCATTTTATATTTTTTTTGGTTCTTAGGTGCTTCGTGAATTGGGATATCATAAGTTGAAAGGTTGGGGTAGTCGTGCCTATAAGGAAAAATGAGTTGGGAATATATAGGCCTAGGGGTATCTAAATGCTAGGAAGCACACCAAAAAATTGAAGGTGTGAGCCACAAAGGGACAAGGGTCTTTCAAACTCACTAATCTATTCTTCAACTTTACCATGGTCATGGGGCGTTATTAGACTTGTGGGGCATTCGATCATGGCCTCATGTGTTTGTAAAGTTGAAGGGATATTTGAAAAATGGTGATGTAAAGTAGTCCCTTTATATGGTTTCTAGGGTAGTTTTAGTATAGATTCAATCTCAATAATCTATTTCCTACTTGACTTATCTTGTGGCATTTATTTTAGTCCTAACACACCTTCAAAACTACATTTCATAAAATAAATAACTATCACCATGTTATAAATAAATTCACTACTATAATATAATGAAATTCCATAATATGAACAAGACCTCCCATAGGTATATCACCTATAGAAGGTAACCCAAAAAAATATTGATTTTCACATAAATGGATTCAATCCTTTACCTAGACACACCTCATAGCTTCAATTATACTCCACCAACTCATTAATTCATAGTTGTAGGGCCTTTTCCCTTACTTATGTCATAAAAATGAATTCCTCTCGAGTATTGGGGTACCCAAGAAAGATTTGAGTATAACTCACTAGGAAACCACAAAAAATATACCTAAATATATCCAATATATTCATGTTCATTCTAGTGATACATGTTAATAAGAATAAATCATAATAAACATAATCATTGGTGTTCTCTGGGTTCCACTGGGACACTTGGGATCGATTATACATACTTTATCCATGGAAGGGTGTCCCTAAACATGTCACTTAACCACCAAGGATTGGTAATATTCATTCCTATAATATCACATCATACCACAATATCATATATATATATATATATACTGGTTGGAATTACACCCAACTATGGAATAGGTATGTTGATGGTTGGTACCACACTCAACTCACCCCATGAAGCATTCAATAGTCAGCAGAACAACCAAAGAATAGGTCAAGAATGTTTGTGGTTGTAATTACACCCAAAATTCTTTTCCAATATGTACATGATGGGAATTACACCCCACATCTATCACAAATCCCTCTTTGGATATAATTAAACCTAACTCATACTATAAGTATTTCCCAATTGGAATTACACCCAACCCAAATCACATAATGAATTAGGTTGGAATTAAACCCAATATACACAATGAATATATCTATAAAAACAATCACATGAGTTAAAAATCCATTTAGTATAATAACATCAATAATAATAATCCCATAAATAGATATGAATCATAAAGCTTATCATGGGTTATCAACTCTCCCATTATAGACATACTTCAAGTTTTGGGTTGGTCTCTCACATGCAACCCAATCCCAACCCATAAATCCATTTATATCATCATGTTAACCTTACATATATACTATTGAAATGTTAAATAGGTTCCCTAGGTTTCTTAAAAAAGTTCATTTATGTCTAAACCTAATCGATACATGATCATGAGTTCCTACTTTGACTTTCTAACTCAACTATTTTAGGAAAACTACTCTTAGTATCCTTAGAAATAGAATTATAATGTTATATAGATGAATCACATCCCATAGTTTACTTGCCTAATATCAAACCATCATGGAAATCATTTAATATTAATTTTAGAGTCAATCACACATGGGAAACCATACCACATGTCACATGAAACATGGAATAATAATAAACCACTAATAAAGGTTATGGACCACCCTTCATAGCTTTATAGTAACATTCCCATTAAATATATATGGGTTAAAGGAAATTAACTTATATAAATAAAAAACTCACAAAATTTCTAAAATTATCCATATTTTGTGATAGTTGAAAAAATAGTGATAGTGGAAGAGATTGTATGTTGGAAGATTTGTAGGATCTCCCACAAAGATCTCTTGTAACAAATGGATCATGATTTCAAGCCTAAACAGTAAATATACACTATTATAAGTGTGCTAAAGGAGAGGGGGTAGTACATGATACTGGTTGAATAAGATAGGAGGGGATAATGTTTCCACATAAAAAACATAAAAAATTAATTAAATAAATAAATAAAAAGTAAATAACTAGTAGGTACTCACCAGATACCCATTGGATTTCCACCGGGTAGTTGGTGGGAATTGGGTACCCACCCAAGGGGAAATGTACACCTAATGTCTCTCATGGTACATCCCTATCACTTAGAGGGTTACACCAAGTACCTAATAATAAACCACTAGTTACTCGGTGGCTTCTATCACAAATATAGAAGTCTCAAAACCACCCATGACTTCCCAAAACAACCACTTGAGCCCCTATCAACACCTCCAACACTCAAAAAAAGAATACATGAGATTTGGTGAAACTTAAAAGGAACTCAAACCTATTATTTATATGGGGTATTATAAAACCCTTGTACAACTATATCAAAAAAATCAGTAATCCCCATTCTTCCATAATATTTAACCATTAATTTGATTTTATAAAATGTAAATAAATAATATACAATATTTTTTGTGAATAAAATTAGTCTAAGATCTTATAGATATTATGTATGGATATATCTCAGAATAAATTATTTGAATCCATCTTACTATGATTGTCTATGAGTTATATCAATATCATAACATATAGGTTGAATTATCTCTTCCTCATGATATGTAATAGCCTTTGGTTGAAATGTACAGAAGAATTACAACATCAAATTTGAGTTCCTAACACACTATAAAATATTATTCACATGCATATTCATCCATTTTTTAAACCATTAAATAGTATATATTTCCCTACATGGATTCTACTTATACCAAAAAATTACTCATAAACATTACACCATTACGAAAATGTTTCATAATTTCACATCACTATAATCTTAGGATCATCTTAATTCATAATTTTTTAGCCTTTATAGAATTAATATAGATGTTTGTATCTGTATAAACTTTTTCCAATGATTTTTATTTTGATCATGATAGAATATAATAGGGGAACAATAAATAGATATACGTTATCATATGTCATATGCACTACCATGTGAAAAATTATGATATAGTGACCTTCACTATAACATAGTTTAGTTCATAAAAAAATCATGATGTAGTTCATACTCCCACATCACGGTATTGATTTATTTAATACTTCTATAAATATTCCCCTTATACTAAACTTCACAGACTTTGATAATTTTCACCTCATATCACTTCTTATGTAACAAATTTTGAAACCATATCTTAAACACCTTTTTAAAATCCTATAATTTTTTTTGAAGATGGTATCATTAATTTTAACTATTTGTTGATTCATATGTAAAAAATTATTAAAATCCATAAAAAACCATTTTAGATATCCTCTAAAATACTATTAGGGTTTCTCTAAACATTTTTTATTAATTTTTTTTAACAAAGATAAATCATTATCCACAAAATCCACAATCTGTAACCCCGTCATCCATTATAGTAATGAAAAAAATTATGAATTCTATAATATATAATTTTATATAAAGAGAATACTTTAGAAAAACATATGTTCTAGAAAATATACAAATGGATCTAATATGATCTCTATAAAATACATGTATCACCATAAATATTCCCACCAGTTATATCATATAAAATATTCATAATCATATAAACCCTTTTTCCAATACAAGAAGTGACCATGATATAAAGTTTAATACAATATAATATATCCTTTTCATATATTCTCGATTCTCCAAGTATAAACTGACCAAATGCATAAATACATCACATGTCATTCATCCAATAGATTAATGTGTCATATAAACCTCATTAAAATAGATAATTACATCACATGGAACTTATCTAAATATATCCATACACATCCTCATTATATCTCAATCAAGGGCCTAAAAGTTATACTAACTATACAAGGGGATAAATTGCATCTTGGTTCAACCTCAACTGATGACATGATAAATAACATACCCAACCACCCCTTGATTATCATATACTGAAGGTTGGTGTATGAAATATATCAAATTAGGAGTGTTTTAAATCTAGTTATTATGTTAACCTAGGGTAATATGGATTCACTATAAAGCATGCACCCTTAGTATACTAAAACATAGTGTATAAAACTCCTTGTGATATACTTTGTGGGTCGTCTAAAATAAAAAACTCTTTTTATAACTCATGAGTGAATTTCATATCCTTATCTAAAACACAACCATTGTCTATGTTTATGTATCATCATATCCTATAATAATCCATGATTAATATCAATTAGGGATAACTCAAATCAATAGTTTCATATGCTAATTATCATTTTATTAATTATAATATATGTAGTGATCATTAAAGAATAATAAAGTGGAAATGAATATTTTATAACATAATATATTCTATATATTCTTAAACTCTTTATATATCTATGTGTTTTTGTAACCATGTCACATATGATAAATTTCTATAGAGAACTCTTGGAATCCTCTTGTGTTAATCATCTTTTAATGATCACAAATCCTACACATTCTATAAAGATTGTTAATCCTATTTAATATGTCTCAAGTCATGTGTATGGATGGTTGGTTTCTTTATAATTTAAATAAACCTATACAAGATCCTAAGTGTTATGTTTGATTATTTTAAACTACTTTTAATTTGTATTATAATGAATTTCCTTGATAAATGATTAAGTCTAATTCATTCTATGAATATCATTATTTAAGAATATATACAGATATTTGGATAAGTCTTAGAAATCATGAATCTGCCACTGATTGTGTTTTTCTAACAAAGGAACCAGACACCGTGACCAGACACCATGACTATACACTGAAACCGTCTTCAGATCTATTGAATTTTGTGACACCGATTCCGTGTTGAGACACCGTTTGAAGTTTGGCAAAGGACCAGACATCGTGATCCTAACACCGCATTTGTGCTACCGATTGTTGATATCTATAAAATTGTGCCATCATAATTGTCTCACTAGTCAAAGGAAAAGAAGGGGACACCATTTCATGAAGACACTGTTTCATGAAGACACTATTTCCAGAAAAACTGTGACACCGTTCTTTAATCTATTTTGTCATTTTTCAATTTAATTTCTAATTGTCATATTTGAATATTTTAAATGCACTGACATAATTAATATTTCTTTGTAGACATGTCACATGACAGTATGAGGTATGAGGTGCAGAATACATGAATCTTGTTGGCTCCAACACATGCACGTAAAGAATAAAAAGAGTGGTGTGGTCCATAAATAGAAGAGAGCACGGTAACAAATAAGCATGAGTATTATTGGGAAAATAACTGACACATGAAACTCAATACATCTGAAAAACACATGAATCATTCACTATGATACCATAGATTAGAGTCTAGCACATATTCACAATACCAACTCCACGAAGAACATGAGATAGATCTAACTGAAGATATGATAACCTAACTTGTGATAATTTGTTTCTCACAAGAGGACTCAATTCCAACATCTGCTTCATCCTAGAAGTCCAGGGCTGCATATAATAACACTCAGATCACTTCTAACCTCATGTCATCATTTTTTCTCGGTTGTGTATTGTTTTTAGATTTTGAGCAGTGTGTGTGTGTGTGTGTGTGTGTATAAAAACATGCATTGTCTCCTATACTAAACAAAAGGATACATGATATCCTTCCTCTCATATCTTTTTACACTTCTTTACTACCATGGATAAGTGTGGAAGAGTTCCTTGTGTGACCTGCTAGTTTATACCAATGAAGAACTGTGGAAGAGGTCATGTGACCTGGACAGTCCTATGCACTATTTTTTACCCCGATCCAGGGTGTGGATCAAGTTTAATAATATAAACTGCTTGGTGGAAGGTGATCACCAAGTGGATTGAATTAGGTATTAGATTGAGATTGAACCACTTGTTTTATATCCACTATGTTGTTTAATTTATTTTTTTCTAATTTACTACCTAATTCAAAAATCACTAAATTTAATTTGAAATTTAATCCTGGAAAGAAGTTATATTTGTTTTTCCTTATTAGAACAACTAAAAAAGTAATATTAATAACTAATATTAA
The DNA here is from genome assembly GCA_963277665.1 of Viscum album. Classification (NCBI taxonomy): domain Eukaryota; kingdom Viridiplantae; phylum Streptophyta; class Magnoliopsida; order Santalales; family Viscaceae; genus Viscum; species Viscum album. The sequence goes on along the minus strand of OY728163.1, from coordinate 201,074,514 downwards.
GATTTCTGATAATTAATCAATCTTTTGAGAAGTTATATAAACAGACAAAATTTTATAACTGTATTACTTTGATTAATTGGGATGTATTTATTTTATTGGGGAACTTTTTAAGAATACTCTTCAAAAAAAATATTTGTAGATACTCAATTAACCCCCCCACCCCCCTCTTGAGTACTCTACTCCAACCAATATTTGGTATCAGAGGAGTTTGTTATTCCTGTTAAGACACTTTCTTTGACCCTATTCAACTATGATTTTAGTTGTGCTCTAAAGATCTATAAATTTCTGTTAATTCTAAATTTCTAGATCTTTCAAAGTATTTATTTATTATGGATAATAGACTTTAAGGTGACGCAACAAATAAACCACCATTATTTAATGGAACCAATTATGCCAATTGGAAAATTAAAAAGAAAATGCATTTAGAAATTATGGGTTTTGAAATTTGGTCTTTAATTATAGATGAGTATAAGATTTCTGCTTCTGACATAATCACTTGGTATGACCTAATCAATACTACTTACAATAACAATTGCAAAGCCATGAATGCTTTATATTTCTCTTTAGGAGATGAGGAATTTAACAGAATTTCTTCATGTAAAACTACCCATGAAATTTGGGATACTTTGTCTATTTCACATGAATGAACTTCTAGTGTGAAAGAAATGAGACTTAATACTTATACTATTAAATATGATAACATTAAAATAAAAACTGATGAGCCTATTTCTGACATGTATCTCAGGTTCAATGAAATTTTCAGCATAATGATTTCTCTTGGAAGAGAAGTTACTGCCAAAGAATAAATTATGAGGATTCTCAGATGTCTGCCTGACAGATGGAGAGGAACCTCTGTCATTATTAGAGAGTCATGTGACATCAGCAAGTTACATGTAAAAGAACTCATTGGGAAACTAATGATGTATGAAGAGGAGTTGAAAGTCAACAAGGAAGAGGAGGATGAACATGAAAGAAAATTTGTTGCATTTAAGACCACCACCTCTAAACAAAAAGAGAAATGGAAATTGGAAGTCTCTGTGGAAAGCTCCACCAGTGAACAATCATCACCTGAAAGTGATGAGGAGATGGCTCAATTATCCAAAAGGTTTAAGATATTTTATAAGAAGAATGAATTTTTTAGAAATCCTAACATCAAGGGAAGATGTGATCAAAAAGGAATCTTGAAGAAAGATATGAAAATAAGTGACAAGTCTAATGAGATAGTATGTTGTGAATGTAAGTGAAAAGGACATATAAAGGCTAACTGCCCCAAGATCAAGTACAAAAAGAAGTATGAGGACAAAGATAGAAAGTATAAAAATGCAATGAAAGTAATGTAGAGTGCTTCTGAGGATAGTTCAAGTGAATCAGAATCTTCACAAGATGAACAGGATAACAGAGCCAATATGTGTTTTATGAAAAACACATCTGAGGTAACACTAGAATATCTTGTACACAATTCCTATTATTCTGGAGATGAGAGTGATTCTAAAAATATGTATAATGAATAAATGTTTGAGGACTATAATATTCTTGAAGAGACATCTAATGAACTAAAAGATAAATAAAAATCTTTAAAGAAACAACATGCTCTTACCTCAACTGTTAAAACTGAACTTACTGTATAAAGGGAGAAAAATGCTCAGTCACTCAAAGAAAATAATGAACTAAATCTATCTAAAAAGCCATTGAAAATTGATATTGAAAGGTTTACTTTTAATGGATTGGACTTCTATGGTCCATTCCTTGGAAGAAATCCAGCGTTTGAGGTGTTCTGGTGGTTAGGGTGACTTATCCCCGACACTTTTCAAAATTTCCAATTTGGTGAACAGTTCCAACAGTAGGCTTGTGAACAGTTACAATGGTAGACTACTGTGAACAGTTCAAACGGTAGCCTTGTGAAAAATTCCAATGGTAGACCACTATGAATAGTTCTAATGGTAGCCTTGTGAATAGTTCCACCGGTAGACCGTTATGAACAGTGCAATGGTAGCCTTATGTGAACAGTGCAGCAGTAACTTTATACAAATAGTGCAATGGTAACCTTAGGTGAATAGTGCAATGGTAACCTTATGTGAACAGTGTCATCGGTAGGCTTATGTGAACAGTGAAACAGTAGCCTTATGTGAATAGTCTCATTGGTATCCATATATGAATAGGTAAACAGTAACATTATGTGAACAATGTCATCGGTAGGATTATGTGAACAGTGCAACGGTAGCCTTATGTGAGTAGTGTTTCCAAAATTGTGAGGTTCAACGGTAGCCTCTATTTCCTTTTCCAAATTTTGAGTTCATGAACAGTGTTCCTAGAATGGTGAGGTTCAATGGTAGCCTCTATTTCCTTTTCCAAATTTTGAGTTCATGAACAGTGTTTCTAGAATAGTGAGGTCCAACGGTAGCCTCTATTTCCTTTTCCAAAATTTGAGTTTATGAACAGTGTTTCCAGAACGGTGAGGTCCAATGGTAGCCTCTATTTCCATTTCCAAATTTTAAGTTCATGAATAGTGTTTCTAGAATGGTGAGGTTCAATGGTATCCTATATTTCCTTTTCCAAATTTTGAGTTCATAAATAGTGTTTCCAGAAGGGTGAGGTCCAACGATAGCCTCTATTTCCTTTTCCAAATTTTGAGTTCATGAACAGTGTTTCCAGAATGGTGAGGTCCAAAGGTAGCCTCTATTTCCTTTTCCAAATTTTGAGTTCATGAACAATGTTTCTAGAATGGTGAGGTCCAACGGTAGCCTCTATTTACTTTTCCAAATTTTGAGTTCATGAATAGTGTATCCAGAATGGTGAGGCCCAACGGTATCCTCTATTTCCTTTTCCAAATTTTGAGTTCATGAAGAGTGTTTCCATAATGGTGAGGCCCAATGGTATCCTATATTTCCTTTGCCAAATTTTGACTTCATGAACAGTGTTTCCAGAACAGTGAGGTCCAACTGTAGCCTCTTTTTCCTTTTCCAAATTTTGAGTTCATAAACATTGTTTCTATAATGGTGAGGTCCAATGGTAGCCTCTATTTCCTTTTCCAAATTTCATGTTCATGAACAGTGTTTCCATATTTCTGTAGTTTTTATCCTTTGACGTTTCTTTTGATGTAAAATTAATTTAAAGCCTAGTTTTAAGGAATCTAAGGCCGATTCAAATGCCATAACTCCAATATTAATTTTTCTAAGGCTCGGGATTCTTTTACTTGATCAAACCATGTGATTTAATGCAATCTTCTTTTAATGGAAAATCCAGCGTATCTTAAACCTCTGCTCCATTAAATCTTCTATAAGGATGATATATCTTACTCCATGGTTGTTCCTCCTCGTTCTCAGGTGTGAGACACTCGAACCTTCCATTACTTCCCATAGGAGTTGTGCAATCAAACTTTCCTCCTTGGATTGGTTCCCCTCTGTTTTTTATGCAACCAAGCAGTATCGATCAATCTTTGATATAAGGTATGATCTATCGTCATTATTTTTGGGCCATATCCTTTTATTTATCCTTCCCATTTTATGGAATGTTATCTCCATGTTCCAAATAGGATTTTATTGGGAGTTGACTGGTGTGGTGGTGTCTCTACATCCTCGGGTGGATATAGTTGTCATAGGGGGAGGAGATCATAACCCGTTTTATGGATCATTCTCATATAAAGAACGTCAAGAACCGTTTGAGGTAGGGGATTCATTACTTCTGTTTTCTTTTACGTGAAACTATATAGTTAGCAAGTTTTATCCCACTGGATCATAATGGAATTGGCATAATAAATATTTGAACCAGATAAATAATTTGATATCGATCGTATGTTATTGTATCTTGTTTTTATAGATAGTGTGATATTTATGATAGATTTTTTTAGCTTTTTTTTCTTGATGGAAATTTGTAAAGAACCTAAATCTAGAATTAATTAATAATTTTTTGGCTAAAGATAAAGAGGCATGTGAATGAATATTATTATTTTTGTTGTAATTTGATGTTAATCAAATTGATATAGTAAGCATGTTTAATCAATTTATGATAGCGTATTGTTTAGGTTTTCCATAGTTGGAACCTACGAATAATAAATTGTTTAATTCAAGATGGATTAAATAACTAGTTGTTAGATAAAAGATAATTCCTTGTAGGGTTCTTAGTTACCCTCTTTCTTGTTTAAGGTCCAAGAGCCCAATTGATATGATGTTTTTTTCCTGCTTCTTGTGTTGTGATGTGGTCGTGGATGGATGTTGTGATATGGGGGGGCATAGAGGCCTATTTTTTATGGCAACAGTTGACACATAGAGTGGAGAGATGCATCGATTTATGCATGTGGGTGTCGGGGAGGACACTGAGGATGATGAAATGGGTTAGATTTGAATGTTTTGATTCTTGCTAATTCTTGTTGGTTGTTTATCCTCTTTACTTTAAATATTTATCAAGGTAGCTAGTTTGATTACCCTCCTTCCAAAAGGGGTGAAGACACGTAGGGTATGCCACGTTCTTTCCATGTTTAGCTTCTCAAGGGTGGATGGGTCTATTCTCTTGCTATAGGTGGCATAGACTTGATGGGTAGTTCATGTACTCACCGAGTTGAGCCCCCTTATATTTAGAATCTTAGAATTTTTTTTGTAGAATGCTTAGGAATATGGGAAAATAATAATTTTTTTAATAAATGATTGAATAAATGATGTTAACCCAAGGGGTTGGAGCTTGTTGGGATTCAATTTTGAGGTTACAATTTAAAGGGATAATGGAATTTCGGTGTGATGCTAATGAAGTATAATGTGGAACTGTTAATGTTTAATTAATTTTTGAAGAATTAACTAATGTAAAGTGAAAATAATTAAAAGGTAATGAAGTAATGTAATAAAACTCTTTAAATGGATGTGTGATTATAGGATACCTAGTCTTAGAAGTGGCATCTAAGAGTCTGAGAGACATTAGATGAAGTTGATTCTAAGACTAGGTTATGCCTATAGTGTGGTTGTGAGATATGGTATATTCTGTAATTTTTGTGTTTCTATATGGTACTCCACCCTGTTAGTTAGTACAACAGACACCTCAGGGATTCTGAGCCCTAGGGGGTGTTTTCCCCAACATTCTAGTGGGAGGATGGATGGCTGACTACCTCCTTTGGCCCTGCTCTCTTATCTTGGTAGTTACTTGTGTTGGTAGGAACAATGGTTAGTTTTCCCCATATATGCGTGTATAGGACTGTAATGGATTGTGGTTATTCACACACACATATTCTAGATATAGTTTCCTATGGACTACTATAGGTGTAACATGTATAGGCTATGATGGCTTGAGGATCCTTACTCAGTGTATGGGCTATAATGGCTTGACATTTAATACCCAATGTATGATACATGTTATGAAAACTATGGTGGCTACCAAAAACTATTGGGTTACTTTGCTTACGTGGACATGGTGGTTTTGTTGCATGAGGTGCATATTGTGGTGCTTTACCCAGGTGTCTAAGGGAAATCCTTTTTGGAGAGATATTCTTAGAACATGCAACGTTGGGGAAAAGTATCAAACCAGTGGAGAAGTAGTAGTGGGGTTCCATTGATATTCTTTATTATATTATATACTCTTGTATATGATACTTGGAGAGAGTATCCATGGTGAGGTTGGAAACTTAGTATACCTATTTAGGCGATGAGTTAGTTTCACTTGTTGTTCATTGTGTTTTATCATTATTTCTCTACTTTTGAATGAGAGGCTTCGGGGAGGATCCTACTGAGTATACTGTTATACTCACCCAATGTATATATAAACTGTTTTTAGGTCACTTGGAGTAGGTTGGAGATCAAGCTGGTTTCTACTAGCTTGGGGTTCCAGGAGATGATCGGGCTTGTGGTTGCTTTTGTTTTTAATTTTCTTTGGTACTTGCAATTTTTCCCATTCAGTTGTAGTAGTTTTTCATGACATTACATATGTGTAATTGGGATTTCTTTTATATTTCAGTCTGTGTTGGAGTTGTTTGATGTATATCTTATCTCTATCTCTTTATCATGTGTTCTTTTAGAGGGTAATGCCTCTCATTTGTGTGTTTACTATACCCTCGGTGCTAGTTGCTAACACGAGGCCTACTATAGGTGGGACTCGGGGGTCATTTTCTCTCTTCTCAAATTGACGGCCCAAGAGGGGTACATCTTGTGGGGAGGGGTCATGAAAGAGTGGTATCAGAGGATATAGTTGAGGGATAGGATGCAGTTTGGTGTTAGGAATATCTGAGGTAGCATGGGTTGGTAGGGAAATGGTGTCATTCATGTTTATCAAGTGATGTAAACACTGGAGACTGGCTGAGACATAGGCGTTTAGGGCTCTGTATGATCTGATGTGCAGACCTTTAAGTTTACAATGGCTACTAAACATGGTGATACTAGTTGTAGGGTAGAGACATAGGAAAGGATCATTCATCATTCTTCTTTGTGCCTATGCTTGAATGGGTAGACCTTGGGATAGTTTATCCTAAAATGAATAAAAGAAAAAAATAATTAATTAATGTTGAGCCTTCCAAATTCTAGGCCTAGGAGCTCTAACTATTTTTTATTATACATGTATGTATCTAGGTCGACGTCCACATCAAGATCACATAGAAGATGTCCATCAGGTGTGCCAATAGATCACTACAGGGTAGAGGTTGATGACGACACATTGAGGAGGACACTCCGAGAGTTTCAGTTCCAGAGTCTACAGAAGTACGAGGGCTCTATTTCAGATGTAGTCATATAATACTGGTTAGAGGAGGTTGAGATATGATTTAATTCAATCCATGCTCAAAAGTAAAACTAGGAATCCTTGGTTGTGACGATGCTACGTGGAGCAACAAGGCAGTGGTGGTTCTTATTCCTTGGGGATCATGAGGAGTCAGCGATCTCATAGGAGGAGTTTCGAGACAAGTTTAGAGTCGAGTTTCTTTCTTCGACCGTGAAGGCGTCCAGTCATTAGGATCATCTTACCCTTTGATAGGGAAGCTCCAATGTGCGAGAGTTTGGAATCTATTACAAGAACCTTTTACAATATGCTTCAGACCTATTTCTAGATGAGGAGACTAGGGAAATGCATTTCGAGGAGTCTTTGCGTCCAGACATCCAGCACCAGGTAACCCCATTTATAAGGAAGAGATATCTTGAGGTGCTTTCAAGGGTAGAGGTCATCAATAGGACATTGTATAGAACCAGATCATCATGAGAGGGTAGTCTTCATGATTCCTCACGAAGCAAAACTATGGTCTGGGGTTCCCAGTTTTTAGGACAAAAGAGTTTCCATTCGGTCAGGGGTAGGTCCTAGCCCTCAGCATCTCGTTTCTCTAGGGGCAGCACCTCTCATGCCTATGCCAAGGGATCCGGTACTTTTTTTTCTTGTGGTGGTCGAGGTCATCAGCAACGAGAGTGCCCGACCTTTCAGAGTAGTCATCATGCACCAGGTGCTCCGCTCCAGGTTCCACTGTTGAGGTATTTCCAGCCGAGGTAGCAGCAGCAGGATGCACCATATTTGGATCAGTAAAGGGTAGATGGGGAATGTAGAGGATAGCCCCATGACTCTCCCTTTCCTCATATATCATATCGTGTCCATGGAGGTGGTCTTCATTAGGGTCAGAGAGGCGATGGAGGAGGTTGTGGGCATCTTCATGCTTTATCGTTTCCAGCACCAGGTAAGCCATATATCGTTCAAGGTACCCTTTGCTTGTTTTCTACCTTGGTGTATGCCTTGTTCGATTTAGGAGTGAGACACTCCTTCATATCACCTACCCTTGTCCATGCTTTGGTACTTGAGGTATAGAGGATTCTAGTGCCATTGGCGTTGACTATGCTAGTTGCAGGTCGAGCTGACTTGTTTGAAGTATGTTGAGACTATAAGCTAGTTCTTGGGAAGCACCGCTCTTAGGGATATTTCCTATATTTTTACAGATACAACCATATGAATTCATCCTTGGCATGGATTGGTTATATTTTTTGTAGGCTATTGTGGATTGCTTCAGGTGGCAGGTCATGTTCTTCGATGCGGATAGAGATCTAGTGGTGTTTGTTGGTGAGCGGGACCCTCGGATGGGTTAGAAGCTTGTTCCATCCTTATCATCCATAATGGATGATTTGATGCTGAGTTCTTTAGAGGTTTAATAGTTAGTGTTTCCTAGGGTCATAGAATATTACCCTGATGTCTTTCCAGAAGAGGTTGTAACATTATCCCCTCTACGAGAGATTGAGTTTGGGATTGAGCTATAATTAGGAACATATACTATATCTATGTATCCATATAGGATGGCCTCTTATGAGTTATGAGAACTATGTATACAGCTTGATGGTCTGTTACAGTGTGGTTTTGTTCGGCTGAGTGTGTCACCGTAGGGTGCACCAGTTTTTTCGTGAAGAAGGATGACGACAATGTGTGGTTGTGTGTCGATTATCGTCACTTAAACAAAGTGAAAATAAAGAATTGATATCCTATTACATGGGTTGATGATTTATTTGATCAACTGAAGGGTTCATGTTGGATCTCAAAGATCAACTTGTGGTCAGGATATCATCATATGCGTGTGAAGGATGAAGATATCCCGAAGACTACTTTCATGTGTGATCATGGGCATTATGAGTTCATTGTAATGACGTTAGGAATGATGAATTCTCCAGTTGTGTTCATGGGATTGATGAACATTGTGTTCCGTGAGTTTCTGGACAAGTTCATGGTGGTTTTCATCGATGAAATCCTTGTGTACATCACATCTGAAGAGGAGTATGCAGAGCATATATACACCATTTTGGGAGTTATTCGTCAACATCACCTGTTTGGAAGTTGTTGAAGTGTGAGTTTTGGGCTCGATAAGTATGTTTCTTGGGGCATGTTGTGTCTCATCAGCGAGTAACTATGGATCCATCTAAGATAGAAGCAGTTTAGTCTTGGGCAGTTTCCAAGATGGTGTCATAGGTGTGAAGTTTCCTTGGTCTCGCAGGCTACTATAGGAGGTTCGTAACAGATTTCTCTCGAGTTGCAACTCCTCTTACAGATTTGACCAAGAAGGATCAGGCATTCATATGGACTGATTAGTTACAGTAAACTTTTGATTACCTAAAGGAGAAGTTATTAAGTGCTCCAGTTCTTTTTCCTCCAGCAGAGGGAGTTCATTTTGAGGTTTTTTGCGATGCTTCGTATCTGGGATTAGGTTGTGTTTTGATGCAGTAGAGATCAGTTGTTTCTTATGGTTTTTGTTAGTTGTTTCCCCATGAATGTAACTATTCCCCCCATGATCTTGAGTTGGCAGTCATGGTTTTTGCTCTAAATTTGATGAGACATTACCTCATTGGAGAGAACTTTGTGGTTTTCACCGATCATAAGAGTTTGAGGTATATTTTCTCCCAACATGACTTGAACTTATGACAGCATCGATGGATGGACTTCTTGCATGAATACAACTTCAAAATATCATATACCCTTGGAAAGGGGAATGTTTTAGATAATGCACTGAGTCAGAAGTCACGTAGTGATGTAGTGCGTGAATATGGTGATTCTTGGAGAGTAATGGGAGAACATTAAGCATTACACCTCGATATGGGAGAAGTCGGGGGTAGAGGTTGTCTTTTTCAGATGATGGTGTAGTCATCTCTGGATTTTCATGTGGAAGATTCCCAGTTGAGGGATCTTGAGGTGGAGGTCTGGAGAGAACGAGTTGATTGTGGCGAGGCCCCTGATGTTTGGTCTAAGGATGAACAACACCGAGTGTTTTTTCACACAATTCTATTTGTTCCTTTGGCCATGTGTGAGATAGCTCTCAGAGAGTTCCATAGTTCGCCTTTAGTGGTGCGTCCTAGAATGAAAAATATGTACCGAGCCTTGGGAAGACAGTTTTTGTGGCCTGGGTTGAAGTGTGCTGTTGTAAAGTTTATGTCTTGATGTTTGGTCTGCCAGAAGGTGAAGGATGAACACCATGTTTATGGTGGTCTGCTCTAGCCATTAGATGTTCCTAAATGTAAGTGAGAGGACATCTCAATGGAATTTGTTACTGGTTTACCTCAAGCTCAGGGAGTACATGACTCTATTTGGGTGGTAGTGGACCATTTAACAAAAATCAACCCACTTCATAGCAATCAAGGAGTCAATATCAGAGGAAGTTTTGTTGAGGAAGTATCTAGAGGAGGTGGTGAGACTTCATGGAGTACCAAGGATGATCATTTTTTATTGAGATCCTTGTTTCACCTCTAGGGTGTGTAGAGTTATCTAGTATGATTTCGGTTCTCAGTAATGTCGTAGATCTACTTTTCATCTGCAAACGGATGGTCAGAAAGAGTGAACCATCCAAACTCTTGAATATATGTTGTGATCTTGTGTCTTGGATTTTGTAGGTTCATGGATGAGGCACTTACCCTTGGTGGAGTTTGCTTAAAACAATAGTTTTCACTCCACCAATGGTATAATTACATTTGAATCCTTTTATGGTCGACCTTTCTGTTCTCCATTGTGCTAGACTGGGGTCAGAGAGTCAGCAATTCTCAAATCGGAACTAGTTCAGAATACAACAGATATGGTTCAGGTGATTTGTAAGAAGATTAAGACAGCACAATATCGTCAGAAATCATATGTCAATCAAAGAAGGATACCCTTAAAGTTTGATGTTGGGGATCACATGTTTCTGAAGGTGACTCCCCATCGTGGGTAGTGAAGGTTTTTTCATGGGAGTAATATTTCTCTCCAGTTTGTTGGGACTTTCGAGGTGTTAGCTCATGTTGGAGATATGGTGTATCGAGTAGCACTTCCCCCACAGATGATCTAGATACACGATGTTCTTCATGTGTCATGGCTCTGTTGTTATCTTCATGATGTCTCGCATGTCATCGATTGGGGAGAGATCGATGTTGATGATGGTGAGACCTTTGAGGAGTGACCTGTGGAGATATAAGACCGCAAAGAGAAGGTGTTTTTCAGGCATTCAATCCCCTTGGTTAATGTTTTGTGGCAACACCGTGGCATGGAGGAGAGTACATGGGAACGTGAGTCATAGATGCATACTCAGTACCCAGAGTTGTTTTACGTTTAACTATTTTCATGTAATGATGTCCCCTTTAAGGTTATATACCTTTCATGTTTATAAGATGGATTTCTTTTGGTTACTTCTTGGGGGTTGCTCTATTTTGAGAGGTATCTCGATGGGTGGTTGTTCAGACCCCGTTTTTCTTTCCCTTTAAGTGGGTTTTGAATTCTCGAGGATGATAAAGTTTTGAGAGGTATCTGATGTAATGGCTCGGACCTCTCTGGTCCATTCCTCGGCAAAAACTAGTGTTTGAGGTGTTATGGTGGTCAAGGTGACTTATCCCTAACTCTTTTCAAAATTTCTAATTTGGTGAACAGTTCCAATGGTATCCTTGTTAATAATTCCAATGGTAGACTGCTATGAATAGTTCCAACGGTAGCCTTTTGAATAGTTCCAATGGTAGACCGCTGTGAATGGTACAATGGTAGCCTTATGTGAACAGTGCAGTGGTAACCTTAGGTGAAAAGTGCAATGGTAACCTTATGTGAATAGTTTCATCAGTAGTCTTATGTGAACAGTGCAACGGTAACCTTATATGAATAGTGTCATCGGTGGCCTTATGTGAACAGTGCAATGGTAACCATATGTGAACAGTGTCATCGGTAGGCTTATGTGAATAGTGAAATGGTACTCTTATGTGAATAATTTTTCTATAATGGTGAGTTTCAATGATGGCCTCTATTTCCTTATCCAAATTTTGAGTTCATAAACAGTGTTTCCAGAATGGTGCGGTCTAACGATAGCCTCTATTTCCTTTTCCAAATTTTGAGTTCATGAATAGTGTTTCCATAATAGTGATGTCAAATGGTACTCTCTATTTACTTTGACAAATTTTGAGTTCATGAATAGTGTTTCTAGAATTTTGAGGTCCAACGGTAGCCTCTATCTCCTTTTCCAAATTTTGAGTTCATGAATAGAGTTTTTAGAACGGTGAGGTCCAACAGTAGCCTCTATTTCCTTTGCCAAATTTTGAGTTCATGAATAGTGTTTCCAGAACTATGAGGTCCAATGGTAGCCTCTATTTCCTTTTCCAAATTTTTATTTCATGAAAAATGTTTCCAAAATGGTGAGATCCAATGGTATCCTCTATTTCCTTTGCCAAATTTTTGAGTTCATGAACAATGTTTCCAAAACGGTGAGGTCCAACATTTGCATCTATTTTATTTTCCAAATTTTGAGTTTGTGAACTATGTTTCTAGAACGGTGAGGTTCAACAATAGCCTCTATTTCCTTTTCCAAATTTTGAGTTCATGAACAGAGTTTCTATTACGGTGAGGTCCAATGGTAGCCTCTATTTCCTTTTCTAAATTTTTATTTCATGAATAGTATTTTCAGAACAGTGAGGTACAACAGTAGCCTCTATTTCCTTTTCCAAATTTTGATTTCATGAACAGTGTTTCCAAAATGGTGAGATCCAATGGTATCCTCTATTTCCTTTTCCAAATTTTGAGTTCATGAACTGTGTTTCCAGAACAGTGAGGTCCAACGGTAGCCTCTATTTTCTTTTCCAAATTTTGAGTTTGTGAACTATATTTCCAGAACGGTGAGGTCCAACAGTTGCCTCTATTTCTTTTTCCAAATTTTGAGTCCAGGAACAGTGTTTTAAGAAAGGTGTAATCCAATGATAGCCTCTATTTCCTTTACAAAATTTTGAGTTCATGAATAGTGTTTCCAAAATAGTGGGTCCAACAGTAGCCTCTATTTCCTTTACCAAATTCTGAGTTCTTGAACAGTGATTCCATAATGGTGAGGTCCAATGGTAGCCTATATTTCCTTTTCCAAATTTTGAGTTCATGAACAGAGTTTCCATAATGGTGAGGTCTAATGGTAGCCTCTATTTCCTTTTCCAAATTCATGTTCATGAACAGTGTTTCCAGCTTCCTACAGTTTCAACCCTTTGACATAAAATGCATTTAAATCCTCTTTTTAAGGACTCTAAGGGTGATTCAAAGGCAATAACTCCTATATTAATTTTTCCTAAGGCATGGGATGCTTTTACTTGGTCAAACTGCATGGTTTAATGTGATCCACTTTTATTGGAAAATCCAGCGTATCTTAAACTACTACTCCGTTAAATCTTCTAAAGGGACGAGATATCTTCCTCCATAGTTCTTCCTCCTTTTTCTCGGGTGTGAGATGCTCGAACCATCCATTCCTTCCTATAGGAGTTGTGTGATCAAACTTTCCTCCTTGGATTGGTTCCCCTCTCTTTTTGATGTAACCAAGCAGTATCGATCAATCTTCGATATAAGGTATGATCTATCATCATTACTTTTGGTTCATCTCCTTATATTTATCCTTTCCCTTTTATGGAATTCTATCTCCATGTTCCTAATGGTATTTTCTTGGGTTTTGACTGGTGTGGTGGGGTCTCTGCATCCTCAGGTGGATACAGTTGTCACGGGGGGAGGAGATTGTAACCCGTTGTGTGGCTCGTTCTCGTATAAATAACATCAAGAACCGTTTGAGGTAGGGGATTCATTGCTTCTCTTTTCATTTACATGGAACTTTATTGTTAGCATGTTTTGTCCCACTAGATCACAATGGAATAGACATAATAAATATTTGAACCAGATAAACAAATTGATATCGATCGTATGTTATTGCCTCTTGTTTTTCTAGATAGTGTGGTATCTATGCTTGCTTTGTTTATATTTTCGTTATTAATGTAAATTGGTAAAGAACATAAAGCCAGAATTAATTTATAATTGTTTGGATAAAGATAAAGAGGAATGTGAATGAATCTAATTTTTGTTGTTGTAATTTGTTGTTAATCAAATTGATGTAGTATGCATGTTTAATCAATTTTTGATAGCATACTATTTAGGTTTCCCATATTTAGAACCTGCGAATAATAAATTGTTTAATTCAAGATGGATTAAAGAACTTATTGTTTGATAAAATACAATTCCTTGTAGGGTTCTGAGTTACCATATTGCTTTTTTAAGGGCTAAGATCTCAATTGATATGATGTTTTTTTTCCTACTGGTTGTGTTGTGATGTGAGCCTGGATGGCTGTTGAGATATGTGGGGGCATAGAGTCCTATTAGTTGTGGCAACATTTGATTCCAAGAGTGGCAAGATTCATCTGTTTATGTATGTGGGTGTTGGGGAGGACATTGGGGATGATGAAAGGGGTTAGATGTGAATGTTTGGATGCTTGCTGATTCTTGTTGTTTGTTTATCCACTTCACTTTTCCCACTGCTCAAGGAAACTGATTTGCTTACCCTCCTTTCAAAAGGGGTGAAGACAGGCGGGGTATTCCACATGATTTCCATGTTTAGCTTCTCAATAGAGGATGGGTCTATGCTCTTGCTATAGGTGGAAAAGACTTGAAGAGTAGTTTATCTACTCACTAAGTTGATCCCCCTTGTGTTTATTATATTTGAATGTTTTTGTATAATGCCTAGGAATATGGGAAAGTAATAATGTTATTAATAAATGATTGAATAAATGATGTTAACCCAAGGGGTTGGAGCTTGTTGGGACGCAATGTTGAGGTTACAATTTAAAGGGACAGTGGAATTTGGGAGTGTTCTAATGAAATATAATGTGGAATTATTAATGGTTAATTAATGTTTAAACAATAACCTAACATAAAGTGAAAATAATAAAAAGGGAATGATGTAATGTAATAAAACTCTTTAAATGGTTGTGTGCTTATAGGATACCTAATCTTAGAAGTGGCAGTTGGGAGTCCGAGATATGTTAGCTGCAGTTGAGTCTAAGAAAAGTTTATGCCCATAGTGGGGTTGTGAGCTATAGTATATTATGTACTTTTTGTGTTTCTATACGCTACTCCACCCTATCAGTTAGGGAAACTGACACCCCAAGGATTTTGATCCCTGGGGTGTTTTTCCCAACATTCTGGTGGGAGGATGGATGGCTGACTACCCCCTTTTGCCCCGCTCTCTTCTCTTGGTAGTTACTTGTGCTAGTAGGCACAGCGGTTGGTATTCCTCATATATGAGTGTAGATGGTTTTAATGGCTTGTCATTATTGACACACATATATTCTGGATATAGTTTCCTATGGACTACTATATTTGTAACATGTATAGGCTATAATGGCTTGAGTATCCTTACTTGGTGTATGGGCTATAATGGATTGTGGTTTAATACCTGACATATGATACACATTATGCGAGCTGTGGTGGCTCCCAGAAACCATCGGGTTACTTTACTTACATGGATGTGGTGGTTTTGTTGCATGAGGTGCATGTTGTGGTGATTCGCCCAAGTGTCTATAAACAATCCTTTTTTGATAGAGATGTTTAGGAAGTGAAACATTGGGGCAAAGCAGTAAACCAATGGAAAAGTACTAATGAGTTACCCTTGATATTCTTTATTATATTATATACTCTTGTTTGCGATAATTGGAGAGAGTAGCCTCAGTGAGGCTGGGGACTTAGTATACCTATTTAAGTGATGGGTTAGTTTCACTTATTGTTCATTGTGCTTTAGTATGCTTTCTTTACTTTTTTACAAGAGGATTCTGGGAGGATCCTACTGAGTATATTGTTATACTCACCCTATGTATATATAAACTATTTTTCAGGTCACTTGGAGAAGGTTTGATATCAAGATGGCTTCTACTATCTTGGGGTTGCAGGAGCTGTCTGGGCTTGTGGTTTTTGTTGCTTTTACTTTCCTTTTGTACATGCAGTTTTCCCTATTTAGTTGTAGTAGTTTTTCATGACCTTACATATGTATACTTGGGATTTCTTTTATATTTCAGTCTAAGTTGGAGTTGGTTGATGTCTATCTTATCTATCTCTTTCTCATGTGTTCTCTTAGAGGTTAATGCCTCCCATTTGGGTGTTTACTGTACCCTCAGGGCTAGTTGCTAACCTGGGGCCTACTGAAGGCGGGACTCGGGGGTCATTATATCTCTTCTCATAGTGTCATACCAGGAGCAGTACACCTTGTGGGGAGGCAGTCGTGACATTACTAATGGTAAAGATGCTTTGGTATAATTTTTAGGTGAACAGATTACTCCAAAATATACTACTGGCATTGGCCATCAACCTAGTAAAAGAAATTTTGGAAGAACTAATTTTGTTTCTAAGTCTAGGACATGAAGCTTTACTCCTAGATTTGGAAAACATTCAGCTACTTCAAGATGATACACTCTCTACTGTTTCAATATTTTATAGACCAAATAGAGTTTATTTTTCAAGAACTTTACATAATTATTATAGGAAACCTATCTAGAAGATGTGGGTTCTTAAAGCACAAGTCACTAATATTACTTGACCCAAACAAATATGGGAACAAAAATCTATTTTTATTTGACTATTTTGTAGTAAATCTTCTTAAAGATCTCATGTAAAAGCTTATGTTACTTGGACAGTGGGTGTTCAAGACACATGAAATTAGACTATTCATGTTTCAAGAATTTAATAAAAATTAATGGTGGACATGTCACCTTTGGTGATAATGCCAAAGGAAAGATCATTGTCCTTATCCAAATAGGTAACTCTAACATAGTTTTAATTTCCAAAGTACTTTTTGTTAATGGAGTGAAATATAATCTTCTTAGTATTTCACAACTATGTGATGAGGAATTTCATGTTAAATTTGAAAATGATGTTGGTAATGTTTTCAATTCTAAAAATGAATTAGTATTTTCTGCATTAAGAAATGAAAATGTATACTCTATTAACTTAGATTCTTTATTTTCTCAAAATACTTCATGTTTAAGTGTATTTCACAAAGAATCTTGGATTTTTCATAAGAGACTAGGACACTGTAATGTTCACTCCCTTAGGAAGTTAACTAGAAAATGTTTAGTCAATTACCTACCCAAACTTGAGTTTCCAAATGATAAAGTGTGTAATCCTTGTCAAAAGGTAAAGAAACACAAACTTTCCTTCAAACCAAAGAAATAAGTTTCAACTTCTCAACCTCTTGAATTGGATCATATGGATTTTTCTGGACCATCCAGAGTTTCTATTTTAAATGGTAAGCTCTATGTTTATGTTCTTGTAGATGACTTCTCTAGATATACTTGGACTTTATTTTTGGATCACAAAAGGGAATCATGTTCTCATTTTACCAAATATTCCAAAATTGTAGAAAATCTTATTGGACTTAGAATTAAATTCTTAAGAATTGATCATGGCTGTGAGTTTGAAAATCAAGAGTTTGAATCCTTTTGCTCAAAAAATTCCTATAGTCCAAATTTCTATGTCCCTAGAACACTTTGACCTAATATAGTTGTAGAAATAAGAAATATAACCTTGAAATAGATTTCTATAACTATGCTCAGTGAATATGACTTACCAATTTATTTTTGGGCTAAAGCTGTAAATACAACATTCTATATTATCAATAGAGTTTTGATTAGACCTATTCTTTAAATAACACTATCTAAGTTATGGAACAATATAAAACCCAAAGTAATCTACTTCAAAGTATTTGGTTGCAAAGTCTACATCCTTAATACTAAGGAAAATCTTAACAAATTTGCATCCAAGAGTGATGAAGGAATATTTCTAGGATATTCAATCCCTTGTAAATCCTATAGAGGGTTTAAAAAAAGAACTAAATGTGTAGAAGAATCTATCCATGTCAAATTTGTGGAAATAGATCCACATGATCCTAAGACCACTCTAGAGAACCTGGAGGATGATGATTCAAATCTATGAATAAATTAAAAATCCTCTAACCATCCTATAAAGGAATCTATGAAAGCTTCCAATTCTAAAAAATCATTAGATTCAAGTCACAATGAACCTGAACCTGATGAAGAACCTAAAATCACTAGTCCTTATTTTTCTAGAGTTGTTAGAACTCTTAAGAACCATCCTTTAGATGCTGTTGTTGGAGATTTAGATAAAGGAACTCAAACTAGATCTTCTCTTAGAAATCAGTTTGAACATCAAGTCTTCTTGTCACAACTTGAACCTAAAAACATTAATGATACTATCAATGATGAATTTTGGGTGATGGATATACAAGAAGATCTTAATTAGTTTGAAAGGAACAAAGTTTCAAAACTTGTTGAAATCATTTTTTTAAATTATCAAAATATTTATATGTTTTAAACCAAGATCCAATATCTTGGTATGACATATTATGTAATTTTCTTATTTCCAAAGGTTTTACAAAAGGAATATATGATCTTAATATTTTTATAAAACTAATTTTCAATGATGTTTTAGTATTTCAAATTTATGTATATGACATTATCTTTGGATCTTCAAAAAATTCTTTACGTATTGAATTTTCTAAAATGATGCAAAACGAATTTGAAATGAGTTTAATGGGTGAACTAAAAAATTTTATTGGATTTAAAATTTTTCAAAATAATGAAAGTATTATTTTAAATCAAAGAAAATGTACTAGAGATCTTCTAAAACGTTTTTTCATGGATATCACTAAAAGTAGTGACACTACAATGAGCTCTACTTGTAAGTTGGGTCATGATGAAGATGGAAAATCAGTTGATCAAACCACTTATCGAGTAATGATTGGAAGATTACTCTACTTAACTACTAGTCGACTTGAAATTATGTTTAGTGTATGTATGTCTGCTCATTTTCAAGAAAACCCTAAGGAATATCATTTAAATATTTTTAAGATAATTTTCAAATACCTCAAGCATACACTCAATCTAGGACTATTCTATCCTAGAGGGTAATCATTTGAGTTAGTTAGTTATTATGATGCTTACTTTAGAAATTTTATGTTAGATAGAAAAAGAACCTCAGGAACATGTCACTTTTTAGGCAATTCACTAGTATCATGGCGTAGTAAGAAACAAAACTTTGTTGCATTGTCTACTGTAGAAGCTGAATACATAGATGTTGGTAGTTTTTGTGAACAAATTTTGTGGATGAAACAAACATTACTAGATTATGGATATAAATTCTAGCATGCACCTATAAATTTTTATAATACAAGTTCTATTAACATCTCAAAAAAATATTGTTTCACACTCTAGGATAAAACATATTGATGGAAGACATCACTTTTTGAGAGATCATTGTCAAAAGGGTGATATCACTTTGGAATTCATTGGAACTGAATATCAGCTTGTGGATATATTTTCCAAACTATTAAATTATGAAATAATGGATTACATCTTACATGATTTGGGAATGATAAATCTTAAGTAGTAAGTGTATTGTTTCATAGTTTACAGTTTCACAAGTCACTGTCTCAAGATTACTATCTAAATCTAACAGTTCTATAGTTTTACTATCTTAAAAGTTTTTGTTTCATGTTTACTGTCTCACAGTTACTATCTCTTTATTATAATATGGAAATTACTATCTCAATCAATATGGTCACATAGTTTTGAAATCACTCAGTTATAGTCTCACCGTAAAATCCTGTTATGGTCTCACCATGAAATCCAGTTCCGCTCTTACTGTAAAATTCTATCACAGTCTCACCATAAAGATTCTTTATTGTTTTATTTACATATTATAACCCATATCGTTTTAATTAATTATTTTATTCTTTTACTTTCCCACACTTCTGATTTTGCGACACTTGATATCCCTAAATGATAAAAAACAAGAGGTTTCACTCATTTCTTCACCTGAGCTCTCTTTTCTCAAACCATAACCCCTCTTTCAATATTTCGCTCTCTAGAACCTTCATTGAATGTCCAGAATAAAACATATGTCCTCATCAACCCCTGATAAGTATAGTTTAAAGAAGAAGATGAAAATAGCACTGATGTTAGCACCCAAAGGTTCGTTGAATCCAAACCTGGTGAATAGAATAGTGGTACCTGAAAATGAAATTTTCCCCAAGTGGTTGTTGTTAAGTAGGTCTTTATTATTAAAAGTACTAAAGGAGATAGGTTGGATGTATTGGTTAAAAAATTAGGTTCGGCTAATATACTCGAAGCTATTTGCACAATTTTATTAGTTTGTTCAATTTATTTTTGATACAAAAGATGGTTTTGTTCTTAGAATCTCGATCAATGTTCAAATATGTACCTTTTCTTCAAGGTTATGGGATGCATGCCTAAGGATACCTCATGAGGGTATTTTTTAGGACTACCAGAGAGGTCCTCCACCTCAAAGTGAGATCTTTGTGTTGGAAGAATCCTTGATAAGCTTAACTGGGAATGCAACAAAGAGAAGAGCTATAGATGCTGAGCTAGATGGCGAAACCATACTTTTGTTTAAATTTGTTCAGAATATGATCATCCATTCCAAAGGTGATTTCACTACACTCAAGTATCAAGATGTATTTTTGATACACCTTATGAATAATGGACACAAGATTAACCTATTCAAGTATGTTATAATTTACTTGTGTGAGTTGATCAAGCTAATCTCCAAGTCAACCTCCATTTTCTACTCAATATTAATCTTAGTTATTCTTCATGAAAAATGGTTGGTTAGACCAGATGAAGAAGTCATTAATGATTATGAATATTGTATTTCAAAATTTATAGTTAGGATAATGAAAATGAGTTGAAATCCATAGATAAAAGCATGGGTGGAAAATAATGATAGGGTTGATGAAAAGTTCAACCTGGTTGAACACTCTTCAAGACCTAAGGACATTTTTGATTTTGGTTTGGAACTAGATAAAATCATGGACTATTATGATGAGGAAGAAGAGGAATAGGTTGTTTTACCTACAAGGAAAAATTTCATGGATGAGAAAGATAGTGAACCTGTTCTCCAAGACATAACTGAGAAAGAAATACATGTCCCTGAAGAGATTGTTGATCTAAAAGAACTTGCCTCTAAGGAAGAATCTGTTTCTATTGAAAAAGAAAAGGTTTTTCTAGAAGAATGTTTAGAAGAAGATATGTCTCTTGAGAAATAAGCTTCTCTTAAGGAACACATAGAGGAACAATCTATTCATGAAATTATCCCATTTTCTGAAGAGATAATTGATCAAGACTTTCAATTAGCTAGAAAGTAAATGGGTGAGGTTGTTGGGGATGAAATTTTGGAATTAGATCAAGGATATAAATCTCTTAGTCCTAAGAAAGACACACACATTGAGAGGGAGAATCACCCAAATCTAGAAAGTGTTGAAGTTCCAAATCTGGTTGATTCAAGATCTGTGGATACATAGTATAAATTTCCTAGCTATTTTTATGTGAATGACTCCTAGGAAGCCATAATTAAAGCTATATATTTTTATATTATGTTTCAATTGAAACCAGTATCTTCTCTTGATGTTATAGCTTCAAAGGAACATGATCCTATCTCAACTCCTATCCCTGAACCTTCACAAGAACCTTCAATCTTGGTGAGTAAGGATTATTTGAAAGCATTTGAAGCTACCCTATTGGTTGGGGTTAAAAAGCTCAAGAATACTCAACCTGATCCTATGACAAAATTGAGTGAAAGAGATGATTCCCTGTTGTTGGAGATGATTATTTGGAAGATTCAGCCGAAAATTCTTCATGAAATTCAAGAATTCATAGTTGAGAACAAATAGTTAAGTTATGAAGTGAATTATCTCAGAGGTATGGTTGAAGATATACATACAGTGCTAAACACAATACCAGAACCTGTTGATCATCCTATCATGGATGTGGGTAGTCAGTTTCCACAGGAAGTATCCTCCATGATTCAAACTAATCTAACTTCCTTATAAGACAAGGTGTCTTAAAGAAACAAGAAAATTGTTCAAGAGATGCGTGAGCTTGTTATTGGAATTAACAAGTTGACTAATGAGTATAAGGGATGTATCCAGAAAGTTTTGAATCAACTGAAGTCTCTTACTTCGGTTGTTATAGCTTTTAGTGCCTATGGAAAATCATCTCAACCCTCTTTGGAGAGTGATCTTCTCAGAATAGTTGTTAAAGAAGAACTTCAGTCTATGCTCAATGGATTTGAAAAATAATCTCTATTTGTGGTTGTCAAGAACAGTGATAGAGTTCATGATTTGGTGAGAATTCATTCCACGATTTCCAATGATGTTGAAGAGGAAATTACTAAGAATGTGGAATTATACTTCAATAGAATCTTCTCCAATCATGATATGAAAAACCACTTCAAGTACCTTGTAGAAAATCTGAAAATCCCTCCTTTTACTCAAGCTTTCAAAACTCGGTTCCAGAAGCTCAAAGATTTCACTCCGTTGTTGGACAAGTTCATGGAGAACAAGGATGAATTTGAGAAATTGATGCAGTATAGTGGTGAGATTATCGCTGAATTCATCAAGATTTTGAGGCCTTATATTCATGTGAAGAACAATACTATTGTGGCTCCTACACCTGCACACTTGATACCTGGTTTTCCTACCTTCTCATCCTCAGCCTTACCTCAACTTCTATGTTGATCTCTCAGGCTTTGAGTCGGATCAAACATATTATCGTTGACCAAAAATTTCCTCGGTCTTCCAATACACCTACCTTGGCCCATCTATTTTTGAAGGACTTCCTTTACCTTCTCTGTAATTTTCTTCCCTTCCCTCTTCCACTTCTACTTCTACTCTGATAGATTCTAGTGATGCTCCTGCCAAGGGAAAAGACAAGACAGTCAGTGCTGAAGAAAAGTTACTATTATCTTTTGATAGGGATTTTGTTGTATTTTTGTTGCCTAATATTTGAAATGACACTTTTTATCCATCTAATGCATTGTGAACTATTATTACCTATTCTCTTATTTACCTTTGTACTCTTTTTGATAATCTAAAAAGGGGTAGAGACATGCACACTAAGGGAGAGACACATTCACTAAGAATAGATATCTCACACACATGATTTGTGTTCATAAAAAAGAGGGATATTATTGGACTCCTCATGTGTTAATCATGATTTAATGATCAAAAAGCCTATAAATTTTGTAAAGATAGTTAATCTTGTTTAATCTGTCTCAAATCATGTGTACAGATGGTTGGTTTCTATGTACTTTAAATAAACATATCCAAGATCTTAAGTGCTATGTTTGATTATTGTAAACTACTTTTAATTTGTATTATAATTAATTTTATTGATAAGTGATTAAGTCTAATACATTCTATGAATATCATTGTTTATGTCTATATACAGATATTTGGATAAATTTGATAAATCTTGAGTCTGCCACCAGTTGTATTTTTCCAGCAAAGGAACTAGACACTGTAACCAGACACCGTGACCTAGACACCGTGACCCAGACACCGTGACCCAAACACCGTGACCCAGACACCGTGACCCAAACACTGTAACCAAGACACCGTGTCCCAGACACCATGACCCAAACATCGTGACAATAAACTATGACTAGACACCAAAACCAACTTCATATATGTTCAATTTTGTGACACTAGTTCTGTGCTGAAACACCGTTTGAAGTTTTGAAAAGGACCAGACACCATGATCCTATCACTGCATATGTTCTACCAGTTCCTGATCTCTATACAGCTATTTCATCATAATTGTCTCAATGCTCAAATTAAAAGAAAAAGACAACATTTCATGAAGACAATGTTTCCAGATAGACTGTCCAACCATTCTTTAATCTATTTTTTATTTTTTAAATTTAATTTCTAACGGTCATATTTAAGTATTTTAAATGCACTGACATAATTAATATTTCTTTATAGACATGTCAGATGACAGTATGAGGTAAAAGGTGCATAATACATGCATCATGTAAGCTCCAACACATGAACTTAAAGAATAAAAAGAGAGGTGTGGCCTAGAAACAGAAGAGAGCATGATAATAAATAAGAACAAGAATTCTTGAGAAAAGAACTGACACATGCAACTTGATACATCTGAAGAACACACGAAGCATTCACTATGATATCATAGATCAGAGTCGAGCACATATTCGCAATACCAACTCCATGAAGAACATGAGCCAGATCTAACTGGAAATTAGATCACCTAACTTGTGATACTTTGTTTCTCACAAGAGGACTCGATTCCTACATCTTCATCATTCTAGAAGTCTATAGCTGCATAGAATAACAATTAGATCAATTATAACCTCATCTCATCATTTTTTCTCTATTGTGTATTTTTTTTGAGTAGTGTGTGTGTGTGTGTGTGTGTCTGTATAAAAATACGCATTGTCTTCTACACTAAACTAAAGGATACAAGATATCCTTTCTATCATATCTTTTTAAACTTGTTTACTCCCACAAATAAGTGTGGAATAGGTCCCTGTGTGACCTATTAGTTTATACCCACAAAGAACTGTGGAAGTGGTCATGTGACTTGAATAGTCTTGTGCACTGTTGTTTACCTCGATCCAGGGTGCAGATCATGTTTATTAAAATAAACTGCTTGGTGGAAGGTGATCACCAAGTGGAGTGGAATAGATCTTGGCTTGAGATTGAACCACTTGTTTTATATCTGATGTGTTGTTTAATTTGGTTTTCTCTATTTTATTATCTAATTCATAAATCACTAAATTTACTTTCATAGTTAATCTTGGAAAGAAGTTATATTTGTTTTTCCTTATTAGAACAGTTTTAAATGTAATCTTAATAACTGATATTAAGATTACTGAGAATTAATCCATCTTCTGAGAAGTTATTTAAACAGTCAAACTTTTATAACCATATTACTTGGATTTATTGGGTTGTGTTTATTTTATTGGGGAAATTTTTAAAAATAATTTTCAAACAGATATTTTTATAGATACTCAATTCATCCCCCTCTTGAGTACTCCCTATACATTTTGTACAGCTTGTTAATTCTATTTAATATGTCTCAAATCATGTGTACAGATGGTTGGTTTATTTATACTTTAAATAAACCTATCCAAGATATTAAGTGCTATGTTTGATTATTGTAAACTAATTTTAATTTGTATTATAATGAATTTCCTTGATAAATGATTAAGTCTAATCCATTCTATAGATATCACCGTTTAAGTTTGTATACATATATTTGGCTAAGTCTAAGAAATCATGAGTCTGCCACCAGATGTGTTTTTCTAGCAATGAAACCAGACATCGTGACCAAACACCATGACCCAGACACTGTGACCCAAAAACCATGACCCAGACACCATGACCTAGACACCGTGACCCAGACATCGTGACCTAGATATCATGATCAGAAACAGTGACTAAACACTGAAACCAGCTTCAGATCAGTTGAAGTTTGTGATAGTGGTTCCTTGTTGAGACGTCGTCTGGAGTTTGGAAAAGGACTAGACATCGTGATCCTAACACCGCATCGGTGCTACCGGTTCTGGATCTCTATACAACTTTGTCATCATAACTATCTCACTTCTCAAAGGAAAATAAGGAGACAAAATTTCATGAATACACTATTTCTAAACAGACTTTGACACCGTTCTTTAATCTATTTTTTTTTTGTTTCTCAATTTAATTTCTAACGGTCATATTTGAGTCTTTTAAATAAACTCACATAATTAATATTTCTTTATAGACATTTCACCTGACAGTACGAGGTACAAGGTGAAAAATACATGCATCATATCGGCTCCAAAAAATTCACTTAAAGAATAAAAAGAGAGGTGTGGACCAAAAACATAAGGTAGCATGATAACGAAGAAGAACGGGCGTTCTTAAGAAAATAACCAACACATGAAAATCAATACATTTTAAGAACACACGAAGAATTCACTATGATACCATAGATCATATTCGAGCACATCTTTGTAATACCAACTCCATGAAGAACACGAGTCAGATCTAACTAGAAATCAGAGCACCTAACTTACAATACTCTATTTCTCACAAGAGGAATCGATTCCTACATATGCTTCATCCTAGAAGTCTAGAGCTGCATAGAATAACACTCAAACCAATTTTAACCTCATATCATCATTTTTTCTCTATTTTGTATTGTTTTTAGCTTTCGAGTAGTGTGTGTGTGTCTGTATAAAAACATGCATTTTCTCTTATACTAAACTAAAAGATACAAGATATCCTTCCTCTCATATATTTTTACACTTGTTTACTCCCACAGATAAGTGTGGAAGAGGTCCCTGTGTGACCTATTAATTTGTACCCATGAAGAACTGTGGAAGAGGTCATGTGACCTGGACAGTCTTATGCACTGTTGTTTACCTTGATCCAGGGTGTGGATCAAGTTTATTAATATAAACTTCTTGGTGGCTGGTGATCACCAATTTGAGTGTATTAGGTCTCTTCTTGAGACTGGACCACTTTTTTTATATCTGTTGTAATGTTTAATTTAGTTTTCTCTATTTTAATGTCTAATTCATAAATCACTAAATTTACATTGATATTTAATCTTGAAAATAATTTATATTTGTTTTTTCTTTATTAGAACAACTTCAAAAGTAATCTTAATAACTAATATTAATATTACTAAGAATTGACCAATCTTCTAAGAATTTATTTAAATAGTAAAACTTTTATAATCGTATTACTTTGATTAATTGGGCTGTATTTACTTTATTGGGGAAATTTTTAAGAATACTTTTCAAAAACAAATTATAGATACTCAATTCACCCCCCCCCCCCCCTCTTGAGTACTCTACTCTGACCAACAAGAACTTATTTTTATCACATTTTCATAGTTTTGATAAACTATTTATATCTCTATATAATTACTCCTACAATTCTATGTGACTATCTGATAAAAACTCACACTTAAATACCTAAATGGGTTAACATCTATGAAGAAATATTATTTCAAAATGGTGAAATTTGGATTCATTATACTCATGTTAAACTATTTAAACATAATATTCAAACATCTTTACATACAATATCTAATTCTATGATGTCAATAACTTCAATTATATAATTATATAGAATTATTTTTAAGTTTATCATCATCTTTAGAACCATTTAATAAGAACTTTTTATTTATATCTATTGATAACAAAATTTAATGTAACACTTTTCATTTATTTATTTATTTAATAACATACCCTAAAAACTTTTAGAAAATAAAGTAAATTTCACTTTAAATTGTATTGTTATAATTATTTATTTATCACACTTTGAACTTATCCTGGTTTAAACATAATCCCATTTTCCTCTTAGAAACTATTTTTCTCCAAAATAAGTTTCTAAGAGAAAGAATATTTTTATGTTAGAAAAAAATATGAATATTCAAAAAAAACAAATTATAACCATATAATATATGGTATTCTATGTGTTTGGAGTAATATTCTAGAGAAATTGTTTTATTCTTTAAAATATTCCACTTTTGGGTGGTGGGAATACCTTCACTCATATTTTAAAAATAACATAAATTAATTTTTATTATAGATATAGCTTAGTTTGTATCTTCTTTTCAAATCATATTGTAGGATTGGATAAATCATAAAACATTTGTATTAAAGACATGGTCTCGTTTCATTCAAAGGAACCATTGTTTACAATAAAATTCTATTATCACATAATAAAAAATAAGATTTGAATACAAATCAATTACCCATTTGATATTTAATGCTATCCATTACATCCATATCCTTATTGTTGAAACCCTTTTTCTTAATCTTTTGAATATAAAAAACATCAAGCTCCATCCATAAATTCTTCATTAGTTTAGAACTCTTATACATTTATTATATTTTTATAATTTATAATTTTTATCATATACCATTCAATATAGAAAAATAATTTATATAGAATTAATATCTAAAATGGAATCTTTGTAGGTCCTCATTTACCCCATTATATATTCCAGAAAAATCCATCTCCAATTTCCATGTTTTCCATAGTTTAAAAACTTCTCTTTAATAGATAATTATTTATTTTGTTTAAAAGAAATTGTTTTTGACTCTCTATAACTTATTTTATTTTAATTATAGACCTAAATTTTACCATTTATATTCTATATCATCAAAATGGAACTTTATAATAGACCTCTCATATCTTCCTTAGCAATCCCCATCATATTTATGAGATCAAGTAAACTTATATTGAATTCATTCATGTTGTAATTCATAATGAATTGTCAAAAACTCTTGTGTAGTGATTTAAGAATGAAATATATGGATAAATCATGTCTTAGTAGTTACTACAGTGTCTATAATTAATTTATACACCCATTAATATTTAATAAATGATTTTTACTAAAGTACCTACAACTATCTTACACTGAATTAGTGATTCAGAACCTTTATATCTATCATTTATATCATGTTCTTGGTAAAGACTTTTCAATTCATCTATCATCCAAAAATCATAAATATTACTATATTTATTTTAATTATTTTTATTCAAATAAATAAGAATTAATTTAAGGAAATCAAGAGAATATTTATTCTTTCTCTTCTTAACTATCATCATCAACAGATTCTTTATTAATATTTTTTTCTCAACACATATAATTTTCCATCTTATTTGAGAATAATTTTCAAGTTACAATACCTATCTAGTAAGCTTCTTCCATTAATATTTTCCTTTACCATGAATTGATTACAATTTCAAAGTTAATAATGATTCCAATTTTTTCTTCAATATAAGTGTTTATCATATGATTATCAAGTCTTAAAATAATTTAAAAAATACTTTTATGAAATTTTTCCCACTAAAATTATAAACCTTTTAAATTTTATAATATATATTAGTGGGCCTATATTAATATTAACTAATTAGTTTTTTTATTTAATGGTTATCTCATTGATTACATATTTAGGTATACCATCATGACGATCATTTCATATATAAATCTTGGATTATTAAGTGGAAAAATCCTTTCCTAAATCTATAATACAGATCACCTAATCTATTTTCCTATATTTTCCTAGAATTTCTAGTTTCCAAGCTATGTGTGACCCAAATTTATCACTAGTTATAGGAACCTAATCCCATTAGGGTCACCCATATTTTTATTTACTTAAAAAAGATAGTCCATAGAAACATAACATTGACATAAAACAACCCATTTGAATGATTGTGGTCATGAAAAGTGTTATATTTTCAATAAATATAACACTTGTTATTTTTAGAATTATTTTAATATTACTCAATTTTTCTCATGAATTCGCTTCATGTATTCATTCTTCCAATGATTTAAATTTTTTATTTTATACCTTAAACCAAATTATTATGTTAAAAAATACTAATATATAACACTCTATACTACTTACATAAAAACAAAATACTATTATTTTTATACATATCTAAATTATTCTAATGTATAAGTTATATAAAACCATTTTATATAAAGGTATATAATTTTATGAGCAAAAAACCCAAATAAGATAAATTATAGCATGAAAAGTATCCAACCTCAGATTTCTTGATATATCCAAATCCCTGAAGATAGTGTGAAGTTTGACATAATGTTTCACGACTCATAGTTCAATTATTAGGATTCAATAAGAATTAATGATATATGGTGTTGAATTTTTTATCAACCATTGTTAATAATTTATATGGTGTGGTATTTTTATTAAAAACTGAATAATGATAAAAATGTTTCCAAATAATGACAAATATATCATATAAGGTGGATATTGTCATTGAATATGTTTTAAAAGAAGTTAGAAAATTTTATATAGTTTTTGGATGAATTTTTTAAGGAATTTGAAAATCACATCATAATGTGTATGATTACACAATTATTGTTTTGATGATTGAATAAGAATTATGCATTAGACTATGAATCTCATAAATAAGTTTAATATTGATATTATAATAGAATATTCTATATAGTAATATACCATAATTTGTTTAGTATAGTGTTGGGGATAAAGCTCAATATTTTCACTATTATTGGTAAGTGGATACCATGATTATTTTTAGTAGAAGTTTGATGAAAAATGATAATAAATATTATTTATTAATAGGAAAATAGTTTATTTTGATTTATTAACACTTTAATAATGGTTTTTGGGGTTATTAGTTGGACTCTTGAATCATTATCTTGAAAATTAATGTTTTGAATTCAGTATTATACCATAATATTACCATTATTCCATAATAATGTTTTGAGATAATTTTCCATATTGATTCATTCCATTGTTTTTGAAAAGAAGGTGTGGATCGGAACAGGATTTTTGGAGGAGCTAATATTTTGACTAAATTATTCAATAATGTACATAGTTTCACTATAAGGTAGTTTGCTATATTAGAAAAGTTATTATACTAATATTATCTAAATATGAAATTGATGAAGTTATATTTGGTTGGAATTACTCAGATCTTGTAGATGGATATAATGGGGTCTTGACTATTATTAAAAGTTTAGAATTTAAACAATTATATTTATGATATAAGGATATTGTAAAATATAATAAAAATAGTATTTTCTATCTAGAAAGGGTGTATTAAGAACTGATATTGATAAATCAAGGATCGATGTAAAAAAGAGATATTGGAGAATAAAGCATCATCACTCACTAACATATATTTATAATAGAGGAAGAAGAAGAAGACTTTATACCATCAGGATTCATTGATGATATATTGTAAGAAGTTGAAGTTATTATCCTAATGATGGTCGAACATTTCTTATGATAGAGGAGGATAATTTAGATATCAAGGAGAATCATTCCATTCTTAATATGATATTAAAATGGTGATATTTTTCCTTTCCTTATAGTATCCTTAATTCCATGTTATTTACTTTCTTTAGTTATGAAAACAATAAGAGAAAATAGGATTGACCATTATGAGTTAGCGAAACACCCTAAAAACTTTTTAAATTGAATAACTATTTTATTGAAGTTTCTATGTCTAAACCAACCAATTAAAGTGATTTAATGGATTTGGGTACATAAATACATCATCAATCTATTATTTTTTAATATAGTGCAATGTGAACAAACCAAGTAAAATCATCAAATCTTATGTGTATAAAATTTTCTTACTTTTATAGGACATATATTCATATATTGGTTTAGTATTCATTGAGTAAATTGGATTAAGGTAAATAATTAAAGGATATATAAAATAGATCATTATATTAACAGGATATTATACATTACCCTACTAATTATTAGGTTAATATCTCTTGGCATGGTGTGAATTAAGGATAAAGCAGTTTAAATTAGAACGCATTTTCATAACTGATTCATCTCCCTTATTATAAAATTTATAAATAATAAACATATAGTTCTAATAATTGATATCAAATCTATAATTTACCTTATTATATTTTTTATTCCATTTCTTATCTAATTTTCTTTTGGATTCAAGATTATATTTATTACTTTAAAGCTCAATTTCTTTCATATCTAAGAGGAAAGAACAAAAAAATAAGTAAAACTCTAAGGATATTTTATGAAATGTAAAAATTTAGGGTGATATCATGATTCATATGAAATGTTTTAGTATCTCCCAATAATAAATTAATGATGATAATAATTCTAAAACATCTATTTATTATTCAAAAACAGATGTTGTAAGATTATTAGATAAACCTGAATTTCTTAATGATGTTGGTTCAACTAATGATTTTGAGATATAATGTAATATATAGATATAAGTTATCAATTTACGGAAAAATATAGAATTGAGATTACAAGAAGAAGTAAATAAATCGATGAGTATGAAATAGATATTTTAAGTCTCATCCTAATAGAGACCAAAGTCACTACATAACCCCAGATTTTTTTATTACCTTCTTGCATCACCACCCATTTCTAATTAATTTCCCCTTTATTTTGTTTTTCACATTGTTCTTACATAACCACTAACTCACCATTTTCATTTTCGTACTACTCATATTCCCTCTAATCTTTGAAAACTTCATCAATTTATCACTTTTAACAACTTTTTACCCAATTATTACTCATTATTCCTTAGATTTATAATTTTTTTTATTGATGAACTATTATAACTATGGTGTATCTTCTAAGTATTAAATATACTATTTATTTATTTTTTGGTTTATTTCTTGGTTTCAGGTTGAATTTGTTGGGAATTAAAAGATAATGTGGTTATAATGAGATCTTAATAGTTATTTCATGTTTAGTAGTGACCATGTAGCTTAATCAAGCATAGGGTGACCCCATAGAATTGGGAAGATTATGGTTAGAACATGGATAAGAGAAACTATATAGGTTAATAATACATAGTTTTGGGAAACCGTTAAATCCTAAAAAAGAGCTCTAGAACCATTCACATGGTTGCCACACATTTTACCAAACTGTGTAGTAAAACCACATGGACTATCCAAAAATTAAAAAATGTTAAATTACAACTCTACCCCTATAGGAATTTAACACTATTTTATATAACCCCTCCCTATAAATGAACTATTCTAGTCTATAGCCGCATTATTCATTTATATACTCCCTTATCTCTTGATATCTTATGGATTCCCCATTAATAAACATAAAAAATCATCAAGTAGGTGATCATACACTTCCTAATTTATCTTATTTTCTTTATCTCTATGATTTTTTTCTAATCCTGTAGAAATGGTGGCCTAACGGTTATATAAATAAAAATTTTAGGATGGAGGATTTTATTTTTAGGTATTATAACTAATTGGTTAAGGTATTTCTTCCTATCTTTTATTTTTTTATGTCAACCACCATAAATGTCATCTATTTAAGGTTGGTGGTTCCATTTGTTTTCCCTGTTTAAAACCCCATATGTGCTTTATTTCCTAAAATGTTACTTTTAGCTATTTTAAAGTGTTTTATTCAATATTCTAGGACTAATATAATCTATTATTTTATTCTATAATATCTTCCTTTTTTATTTGGATAATTAAATTGATCTTCAAATAAAGTTTTTAAAGGAAGTTTAATGATTCCTATCATTAGATTTGTAAAATGATTCACCAAGTTCTCTATAGATTATTTCTTGATGCATTATTTTTTAAAATAATATAGATTTTTTTAATGGTTTTTGAAAGGAATTATATGAAATATAATTCCTCTTTTAAGTAAAAAAGTGAACTTATAAAAAATTTGAGTCTTTATTAATAGTTATGCTTCATGGGAATCATGGTTACTTGGGGAGGGAACCTAAAAAAGTACCTTACTACATATTGATGCCACTCTACCTAGTTATATCTATATTAAATCACTAGATAAATATTTTTCTTTAGCTATTGATTCTTCCCACTTATTTAAGATGTCACTCTTGCTATTAGTATGCACATAGTTTGATATACTTGATTTGGATGTGGATTAGTATGAGGATATTAAGGATCCTTAACCTTAGTTACATAGGGACTATCCTATGATTATTGGATTGGTATTATTTAATATTTTATTGTTTTACATTCATGTCTCCCCACTTCTATATCTGTTTCTTTAAATTTTCATTTTTTATTTTCTTTGTTAAAGATAAAATTCTACTATTATATCTTTATTTTTCTAACTATAATGATTGGTTTATCTAAAAATGTTTTCTAATGACAAACATGGGAGGATTATACTGGGGTAGTTATAGTAATACCATGCATACAACCTTCATCTGTATGCTAACCATGTTTTGACTAATATAGGTAATGTAAAGGAACCACTCAAATGTGTTGGGTTTTCATGTTAACTTAGATAAGGTTATAAGATGTGATATGATGGGAGATGAATCTCATATCACATGGAGATGGTTATTTGTGGTTATTGTTAAATTTTAATTATATATTTTTGATAGATTCATCCATTATGTATCGCCTCTTTGGTTTCCTATCTCATCTCCTTTTCTGTTCCTTTTTGGATTTTACTTTATAGAATAAATGGTATTGGGGTATTATTTAAAATTATGGATGTTTTACTCTTTTTATTTTCATTATGTATTTTTTTATGAGTTTCATATTATTATATTAAAATTTTTTATTCATGTACCAAGTTATTTATTTATTTTCTTTACTCGATAAACTATGGTGGGGTCATATCAGGTTCTAGGGATAGGTGCTTAGTAGTTTTTTTTCATTGGGTGAATCCATTCCCAAAATTGTCCCCTTGATTTGCATACATTATTTTACCAACCTTGAGGATTATAAGTTCCATTTGGACTATGTGGAAGGCTAGATCAGGTACCAGTCAAGGGTTAAATATGAGAAAGGGTAAATTTTTAATTTCAATTTTTTTATTTCTAGGCAGCATTCTTGGTTTATCTATATAAATTAGTAAACTGATGGAATGGTTATAAATCCCATTATTATATTTGAATTGTCTCCTATATCTATCAATGATAAATCCCCATGGATTATTCTAATCATTAACCTTTCACTACCATGGGTTCATGCTTTGTACAATTAAGTTACAAAATTACTACTAATTATGTACTAACTACACAAATCCCACTATAACACCATTCTCTTATAACTTCAATTAAATTTAAATCATAACAAAGTGAAAATGTAAAAATAAAAAATAAAAGATTTTATACATGAAAATAATTGTGTGTGTTAAAATTATCCCTACCATATCACTTTTTTACCCTAGAAATTTAACCTAAAGATAGTTGATGATAAAATAGGTGAGGCCATTACTCTCTCATAGGTGAATCCTGCTCCAACGTATCATGGGAATCCTTATAGTGCTTTCATAATAAATGGACTAATGGAATTTATATCCCAAGTGGAACTCTATTTCAAGAATTATTAATCTAAATAGGTTTCTCAGTCACCAAAACAACTTGGTCTAATCAAGTGGTTAGGGTCTTTCCTACTATATTTTGTGGATTTATATCAAATTCCCTAAATTTCATCGATGTAATTTAGTTGGTTCCAAATGTTACTGTTGTTTGAATAAATATATATTCCTAATTTTATAAAATGATTTTATTTTGTTTTAAATTATTATATGTCATATTTGAGGACCAAAATAATTTATATGATTACACTAATTATTTCCTTTAAATTATTAAATTAAATAGGTTCTCAAATAAAAATTTTAATATAGAATTTGATGATTCATATTATATGTTTTATGAAATTATTTCTTTATCATTCTATGAAATTTATTCTTTGTAAATTATTATTTATAATAATATATATTCATTATATGATTTTGGAAAGAAAATACATGAAATGGTGTGCCTCTTTGAGTAAAAGTGAACTTATAACAATTCTGAATTCTTTTATAATAGTTGTAATTCAAGGGAATCACATATGATTTGGTAGAGAATCTAGGACAAGTACCTTACTGGGTATTGATGCCACTCTACCTAGGTAAATCTAGAATATATCACTACTAAAGGATTCCACTATAGAGAGTGATTTTTCCTACAAATTTAGGATTCCACTCTAGATATTGTCCTGCAAGTAGTTTGATATACTCTTTTTGGTTATGGATTAGTATAATTATCTTAGGGTTCCTTAACTATAGTTAAACTAGGAAATATCATATGATGCTTGGTTGAAAATGAATATTTATATGTATATTTAATTTTATTATTAATTTGTATTAAATCTCATTTATTTACTTACTCTAGGTTACTAATTTATAAAAACTAAAAGTGTATTTTCATATTTTTATTTTCAAACTAGCTAGATTATATTATCTAAAAAGGTTTATCATAGAATACTTGGCAGGGTCTTACTAAGCTAGTTTCGATCACACCCAACATACACCCTTCATGTGTATGTAGACTCTATTTTTATTTATTTAGTTAATGGAAAGGATTTGGTTAGAGTTGGTGGGTTTTCATTATATCTTGGATCAGGTGTCAGGAGATGAAATAATGGTAAATAACCATTTTGTAACATGGAAATAGTTAGAATTGGTTCTAGTTCCTTTATGGTTATGGTTTTTTGATAGAATCATCATTTATGTATCACCTCTTTGGTTTCTCATACTATTTCCTTTTTTATTCATTTTCATATTTTCTTTTATAGTATACATGGTTTTGGGGTTTTATTTCATTGTATAGATTTTTTCCTCTCTTTATTTTCATGTTATAGTTTTTTATGTGTTTCCCCTTATTTTAATGCATGTTTTGTTTTTATGTATGTTACATGTTATTTATTTAGTTTCATGAATCACTAATCTATGGATGGGTCCTTCCAGATTCCCAGGGAAGACCCTTAGTAGTTTATTTTTAATAGTAATTCATAAAACTGTATCTAAGCACTAGTTACTAGCCCATGGGGATTGGTATTTACATTTTGTACATGCCATGGGTTATATATGGTATCGAGTTCTGGGTAGTGGGGGTTGTTTTGTGACAAAATAGTATCATTTACAAACTTTGATTTATATTATTTGGGGAATCAAGGTATAAAGTAGATAGGATTATCAAGGCATAAGGGGTAGTTTGAGAGTGACTGTATGGATAAAACTAATCATAAAAACTCTTAAGTTTCCATTTTTATTCAAGAAAACAGTATTTGGAATGTATTTTGATTTCATTTTAGATTTTTTGGAATTTATAGTTGAGGAATGCATGATTGGAGGAAATTTCTAGGACACATGGTTTATGATAATGCTCTATAGACCATATGGTAACCATGAAACTCATTTTTTAGAGAATTAGAGTGTTCCCTACACCATTGAATTTTTTTTTATAAAATCATGAATCCAAACCATGTTACTGAATCCCAAAAATCTAGTGAGACCTAGATAGTTGGTGAAAGGTTTGGTAAACCGTGTAGTTTAACCCTATATAGTAGTAAGTTTGGTGATTTTATTATTTTACATATTTTAAATGATTTCAAATTATTCTTATAGTTGTTCATGGGTTTTTTATAGTTTTAATTAGTGATATTTATTATTATTTTGTGGTTTTTTTTTTCTTATTTATTTGGTTTCTTATAGTGTAATGCTCCATCGAAGTGCTCTATTGAATCCTTTGGAGGGAACTATGGATAAATTTATATAAGATAATTCTCTAGTTTATAATAATTTGATCAAAATTATGGTGTAAGACATTAAAGTTATGGAATAAAGGGTGGTCCTTGTCTTAGCTCGGGTTAAGGAAGCAGGATATGGTTTTGTCACGATATGAACCGTGCTCAAGAATTTCTTCACCATAAGCCTCTATATTTTTGAGGAAGAAATGGTATTCAAGAGGTAGATGAGGGTTTAGGGAATATTAAAAGGATGTTCAAATTTCCTGAGACCTCTGGATCTATTAAAATTAAATTATCTATGTTTATCCTTGAAGGCCCAAATCATAAATGGCGAGAGTCCTTTATTCTGGCCAATATGAATGAGAAGTTAGAGTGGGGGGAATTCAAGGACATATTCACCTAAATATTATATCAGGATACTATGGATTTGGTGAACTCCCTAAAGTTTATTTACCTCATTAAATTAAATCATATGGTCATGGAATATGATAACTAGTTTTTTCAACTTGTTAACTTTTAACACATTATGGTTTCAAATGATAAGTTGAAATCTCTCTGTTTTCAAATGGGTCTTCAACCAACCATCTGATCACAGGTCTTCCTATTGAAACTCATGACCTATGGGAAGTGTTTTACCAAGACCTAATTGTATAAATAGATTAGGATGTGATTTTAGGGATTATTTAAACCTCTCTCATTCCAAGTTGGAGTAAATGTGGCTTTCTTAAAAATAATTGTAAGTAGCATGAGTTTAAATGGGGTTGTAGTGATGGCTCAAGGAATCTATCATAGTTGGATTATTATTCCCAATTATAGATAAAATAAATTTTATGTCATACATTTTTTAAGGTTGGGCATGTGAAACCTTATTTCCTAGACTTCCCCCAAGACTTTTTACACTTATGGGTACATGGTTCACATTTATAAGTTTTATATAGAAAACCATTCAAGTAGAATTAGTGAAAATTGTTCGACCCTCAAGGGGTGACATGTGTTATTTTATGCTTCTAATGCAATGCTATACTGGACATATAGTCATGGAGATAAAGTTTATTTATCTTATGGGTAGATCTGGTTGTGGGTTGAACCTCTATCTGTTGGGAGGCCCCGATCTTACTCAGAAGTGAGGTATTTTCAAGTGGCGGAACAAGTGCCAGCGGAATCAGCTACAGGAATAGAAACTATATTAGGTACCATATTTATTGAATTATATATACATATAGTTGATTTAGCTCCCTATAATTAATTTTAATTTTCTTATACTATGTATCTACTAAATCTTTCATCTGTCCCTATACGATAAATTATGGAAATATCTACATCTATTAAGAAAAAGATACAACATGATTTCCAATGCCCTTATTGTATTATCTTTATATCTAAAGTGAAGGTAAAGTGGGAATTTATTATTCTTGATATGGACCTCTTACATAATATTATCATGATATATTATATGGTTATTTTTAAATCTTGTATTCATTTTATCATCGAAAGGTAACCTTCATTGCTTCTGATGGGATCTCTCGTCTATTTCAAGGAGATGAAGGTTATTATGGAGATGAGTCATCTCCTATAATCAAGGAATTTCATAAGTGATTTTGGATGAAATATTTGGGTGTCATCCTAAGAAGGAAGATGATTTTTTCATTTATTTAGTTCATGAGACATAATTGATTTAATTTATATCATATAATAAGGTTCCTGGTGAATTAAAATATTTTAAGGTCCTACTGGATAATCTGGAATCCAAAGGCTTTATTTGGATGAGTGTCTCTCTAGGTGTCATGACTATCCTTGTTACTAAGAAGGAAGATGGAACTCTATAACTTTTTATTGACTATATGAAGCTTAATAATGTTCCTATAAAGAATATATACTTTTTACCAAACATTTATGACCTATTTGATCAAATAAAATTGAAAATTTGGTTCTCAAAGATTGAAATTTTCTTGGGGTACTGTCAACTCCAAGTTAGGGAATCTGATATTCCCAAATATGTGTTTAGATTTAGGTATAATCACTTTGGATTCAGAGTAATGGCATTCCTCCTAGATAATTCTCTAATAGTTTTCATTAACCTTATAAAATAAATATATCATTGATACCTATACTTCTTCATTGTGGTATTCATTAAAGAAATTTTTTTTTACCAATTATAAGACCATAAAATGAGGATCATCTTTGGAACTTTCTCTGATCATCACCTTTATTCATAGCTATTGATGTGTAGCTTCTAGATCTAATAAATAATATTCTTGGGAAATGTGGTGTCAAAAAGAGTCTCTTTAGTCTATCCTGAGATGGTGGAGGCCATTATATCTTGGAAAGAGGCAAATGATTTTTGGGAGATACATAGCTTCTTAGGTTTTTTGGGTTACTATTTGCGATTTGTTAAGGATTTATATAAGTCCACAACATCTTTGAATGATCTTACTCAGAAAGGGGTGACATTTATATATATCACTAAATGTTAAACCTCATTTGATATGTTTAAATATATATAGAAACCACTGTCTCATTCGCATATTAATAGATGATTTTAAACATAAATATTTAGAAAACACAATCCAAGAATCTAAAGGCCTGATGTCTTTATGAGATTAGATACATAAATCATTAACTTAAAAATAAACTATAAAATTGTTATTTAAATAAATTTAATTTTCTCTTAGATCCATTTTATCTTATATTACTATATAATATACCCTGGTGACATACATAAATAAAATGGTGAGATATAAATCCCAGTAATGGAATAATCATGATAGTGAAGCATTACATACAAGCCAAGTGACATAACATGATATCATAAAAGAAGAGGATCATAAATAATCACTTATAAAAATGACATAAATAAGATGATATCATAATATCATGGCCTCATAATAATGTATCAGGAAACATAAATATGACATCATAATCATAAGACGAGGCTCACTACTAAGACAACATAACATAGTGTGCTAGGTTTATTTCCTGTGCACCATACGTGGTATCTCATGAGATGAAAACATTACATGATGCATTGGGGATGTATAATTACAATACCACCCACCACAGTATAATATTTACATGAATATGTGTTCCATATAAGAAAATCATATATAATACATAAGCATAAAAAATCCAAGAAAAGGAAATGGGTTACTTAATATTGTCTTAAATAATAATCAAATGTTATATCATAAATATTTTCAAGTGAAGAAGAAAATAAATATTTTCATCCATTAATATTTAGATAAATAAGAATATTTATTTAATATATAGTTCAATTTTAGAAAATTCATAAGAAATGAGTAGAGGAGAAGATATATAAATGAACCTCTTAAACGGTGTTTTAAGATATGAGTAATGGGCCTTTAAAGAAGGAGAGAACATGATGTTTTCTTAGAAACTAGATATGAATGAGAATGGTTTTCCATAAAATATTTATTATTATTGTAAATAATGGAAGAGTTAAAACTATAAAATATTTACACATGAAAAGGAATAATGAATTGGAATTATTTCTATAAACTGGTTTTTTTTTAAAAAAGATTAATAAGTGAGCATGAAAAACACACATAACCCCATAAAATAAAGTTAAAATAATAAAGGTATATTTTTAAGTGGCATATATGGTGAATATATAATAATTAAATGAAAATAATAGAGAGATAAAGTGAAGCAGATTGGGAGAAATTTTAATCCAAAAGAAAAGAGGTTGGCTTATAAGTTTGTTTACCTCGGTTCGTGACCCTATTTGTGTGTGTGTCTACTATAATGACCCTCGATCCAACACTCTCTCACATGAATAGAAAAGAGTTGGTATTGAGACCTCAAGAATGTATCCCCATACATTAGAGGCTTCTGAGTAGCAATGAGGGTGTGATAAGTGTAGTGGATAGACTATACCCTCTGTTGACAAAAATACAATATAGTAAAAATAAATAATATAGATAAATAAATAAATATCACACTCCATAAATAATGGAAGCAAAATTATAGTGTAAAATCAATGATAAATACAAATGAATAATCCAATAAATAATAAATTAATAATGTAATTACATGCTTAAATGTATCTAAATTTCATGCCTAAAGTAAAACAAAATAAAAGACTATCAAACTCAAAAGACCCCGGACCCAAATCCCATGTCGGTCCCATCTCCAAACTCCAACCCATCCAGCAAGAAAACAATAAACAACAAGTTCAGTTTCCCTTGTCCAATCTTGCATCCATGTAATCTTCTTGGGTGTCAAACGGTGGCCTGAATAGAGTGTGAGTATAGCTAAGTAGGTCCACACTATCATGTCAAAATATAACCAGTCTGATAAAAAGTACAGGTAATAATGCAATAACCAAGTGTATTAATTAATTAAACAATTAAATTAATAACACATCAACCTACTTTGGCACCATGTTTGGATATCTCTGAGCATGTCTAATAACAAAGACAACCATAACCATATAACCATGGTAAAACATAAACAACCTCAGTGCCATGTCAGAATGTCTCTAAGCATGTCTCAAAACCATGCCAACCATAACCATATGACCATGATAAAACATAACCTTATAACCAAGGTAAAAATCACACATTTATGGGTCAGAACCCACTATATAATCATTTAACCATTTAATTTTAGCCCATTATATAATAAATTTATCATTTTTCATGGAAAATCCCAGAACATAATCATTTTAGCATGTCTCGGGTCCTAGCTCAGTATATACACATTTTAGAATTTCTCAAGGCCTAGCCTAGTAAGAATTTCAGCAATTAGACTAGGTCAGGGCCCCATATAATTATCACAACAAATAAATCACATTACACATCATAACAAAAAGGATATTACAATATCAAAGAATCATTATCAATAGTTAATTATGAAAATTACCATTTATCATTCAATTTATCATTTCATTTATCATTTGGTCCTAAACCATTAGCATTCAAATAATTTCAATAATCAGTCTAATCCAAGGTGATTCTATATCAATAAAACACCCAAATTTCATGTCATTCTAAACACACTTTAATCCATTGAAAAATTCATTTAATAATCAAGGTTCACCCACCCGAACGGTACCATAATCAATGTCAAAACCAATTAGATCTAAAGGGAATCCATGTAATATTACAATTTCATCATTTAATTTATTTGTCACATGATATGTTGGAACGATTTCAATATTGAATATACATGAAAATTATCAAACCATGGGGTTAAGATTTATACCCCATAACTTTATGGATGATACAACAATGCTTCCAAGGGTAGATTCCCACGAGGAAGAAGGTGTGGATGATCACAAGAGGGATCCTAGATCAAAACCAAACAAGACCAAAACCAACAACACACACAGTCAAGATATTACACAAAAATGGATGGAGAACCATGGTAGAGGATATAAAACCTAACCAAAACCAATTAATAGGGATCATATGCATGATTGGGATGTCCAAAATTACAATAGGTACTCTAAAATATCCTGGAATGTCTCCCTAAGTTGAGAGAAGCAATATGTAGGAAAGTTGGACAATAAAATCAACCACATGGAAAATTTAAAAATTATAGGTTGGGGGAATTAAAATGAGTGTGATATAGTTACATAGAGTGTGATATTGTTACACATAGTGTAACGTTTTTTAGAGGGATACACAAAAAAACCACTCACCTTGGATGAATATTAAATTATCCCAAACATTATATGAAGTGTAATCTATTTACAAGGCATGTAACTGTTTTTCAGATAGTTTTCATCCAATTTTACTTACAATAAATCCAAAAACCATTTAAGGCTACTCAACCTACCAATAACCTTAGCAAAACAAGACTCATTTATACTATGACTCCATTGATTCAAATAAACATACATCCCTGAACATTAAGTCATTTTCCCCAATAAAGGATATCCATGTAGATCCTATTTAGTATTCTCAAGTTTCCTCACAAACCAATAATTAATTTATTCAAACACACAGACATCCATGATGAAAACACAACCACTAAGTTTTAAAGATGAGGAAAAACCCAACCGAAATAATCTAAATGATAAACTCAAGGAGAGACATAACTGAAAAAAGAGGATCTTATAACCTCCCCACCATATAATAGCTCTTCCCCGAGCTTCTCCAAGAATCATTGTGGGGTCATTACAAAAACTTTCAGCCACTATTCTTGTATATCATACCCCCTCTCCCAGGTCTCCTCCTGATATCTCCCATGATTCCACTACACTTAAGCTAATGAATCTCCCTACCCTGAATATACTTCTCACTATGGTCCAAAATACATATTGGATGCTCCTTAGAGGATGCATAAACACTATGATAAATTTCTACTATGTCTATCACATGATATGGGTATAGATAATATCTCTGAAGATGTGGCATGTGGATCATTTCCTTCATAGAATTATAGAACTATGGAATGGATAATTTATGTGACACCGGATAGTCCCTATCCACTATCTCAAGTGGCTTGACAAACCTAGGCACTAGATTTCCCTATTTCTGGATATAAAGTTTCCCCAACCTAGGTGACACCCAAAGGAAAATAGGATGACCAACCTTGAACTACAGAGGTCATCTCTTATGGTCATCATAGGATTTTTTCCTACTCTTCATGACCACTAAACACTGTCTGATCAACCGAACATGCTTAGACATCTTCTATATGAGACTAGGCCCCAACAATGCAAACTCAATAGCCTCCAACCAATAAAGATGCAAACGGAAGGTCCTTCCATACAAATCCCAAAATTTTTCCATTTTGATAGATGACTGGAATTTGTTATTATATACAAAATCTATGATTTCCATATGTTTCTCCCATAAACCACTAAAATCCAAAACACATACTCATAATATATCCTGTAGAATCTGAATAGTCCTCTAAGATTGACCATTATTCTGAGGATGATAGGCCATACTCAAAATAAAATGTGATCCCAAATCCTTCTAGAGACCCTACCAGAAACCTGATGTGAAATGAGGATCTCTATCTAAAATGATACTTCTTGGAACACAATGAAATCGAACTACCTTGTTCACGTAAAGATTACCCAGATCATTAACTGTGAAGGTATCACTGATGGGTAAAAAGTGGGATACATTCATCAATTGATCCATAATCACCTATACAACATCATTCTTATGGGTTTTACTAGGAAATAATATCACAAAATCCATAGTAACATCATTCCATTTCCACTCAAGAATGGGTAAAGGATGAAAAATCCCATCTAGCCTCTCATAATTGATTTTCACCTACTAAAAAGTGAAAAATCTAGCCACAAATCCTTCCACCTCTTTCTTCATTCCAAACCACTGATATTTTCTACTAAGATCACGATACATATTTTTCAAACTAGGATATACTACCTATCTAGAATCGTGAAACTCCATCATCAACACCTTGTAAAATCCTATAGGATCCCATACTTGTCCATAGAAAAGAATATAATCTACACTACCAAGAGCCTGTCCCAATGGTGTCTCACCACCAAATAAGTTATCTCTTAAAACCAATACCTCTGGATCAGATAATTTTTCAATCTTGATCTGGTCCAAAATCACAGGTATAACCAATATCAAAGTCAGAGACACCCAACCCAAAGACTCCTAAACATCTAGATTTATTTTTATAAAGAGATCCATTACTCTCCACTCATTGTAGGACTCCCCCACTACCTAGGTTTGTGCCTTTTAACTCAATGTATGGGAAAAGAATTTTCCTTTTCCTAGTGTATAATCCAACTCAAATTCAAAAGACTACATATACTAGACACACTTCATATGTCAAAGGTTTGAGTATCATTGATAAAATTTGTACCTGAGGCTATTGTGGTTTGTGTATACCATAAACTTATCACCCATGATATAATTCCTCTATCATATCAAGGTATGTACCACTGCTTATGACTCCAAATAATGAGAAGGATAATTCCTATCATGCAATTTCAGCTATATAGATCTATAAGAAACCACATGATCCTCCTACAATAGAACTGTAGAGACCCGAAGATTAACGTACATGGAAATTACATTAATTTTTCAGAATAATTAGTACATAACAAAAACACACACACAAGGATCGTAATAGTTTAGTGTCTTTGGAAACTCGGAATATAATCTTCAAATCGTGGTGAAAGATCTTCAAAATCTCCCATAAAGATCTTACTTTTTTTTACC
The DNA here is from genome assembly GCA_963277665.1 of Viscum album. Lineage (NCBI taxonomy): Eukaryota > Viridiplantae > Streptophyta > Magnoliopsida > Santalales > Viscaceae > Viscum > Viscum album. Next base: position 201,029,756 of record OY728163.1, on the reverse strand, counting down.
TAAAACCTTTCTTTATATCCTGGGGAAAAGAAAACATAAAAGGGTGAGCTCAAACGCTCAGTAAGGGTAAACAAAAGAAATATCAATCAAATCATATTCATAAGAACATAACATTTTGGAAATCTTAACCTGAAAAAGAGAGCATAATTTCATAACATGGGATAAATCATAGTAGTGAAATGAAATACCAATAATCATAACTTAAAACATGAAACTTTGTGTCATACACACATAATCATAGAGAATCATTTCTTATTAGTCAAGACTCATTTCCAAGACTATCTTAGTGGACAAAGTCCATTTCTGAACCGAGTTACCCACGTTTCAGTCCTGCTTCACTAAACCGGTATAACCTACCGTTCCATCCATGTATATCTCATGAGATATAAAATCTTTACCCAATGAATTGGAGGGAGATATAGGTCCCACCCATCTCATAATTATATCATTCTTATGTGTGCCACAAAATCATAAATCATACATCATTGCATAACCCATGTATTAAAAATGGGATTCTTAAACAACATGAGATCATAAAACAATTCATATAAGGTAAAGGAATTCATAAAAATAATTCCATCACAACATAATCAAATCAATGTAATAATAGGGATATAAACATAACCCTATATTATCTTAGATGGAAAATAATTTTGATAAAACACTTGAACTCCATTCTGGAGGAAAATATCCTTTCAAATTCAAAAACATTTTCCTTTCATAACATGTCATACAATTTTAAACTAAAATAAGTTGATTAAAAATAAACTTGAAATCTTTTAAAGGAATCTTCTTTTAAATAATGTTTTAAAAATCCATTCATTCCGTATAAGTTAAAAAAAACATTCTTCTCATACTTTTTTCGGAAAAGTAAAAAAGTACCTTGTATGAAAAACGGCAAAAGATTCCTTTCATATCTTTTACTAAAAACTCATCGAAGGGTAAAATTGGATTTAAAAAATTGTAGGTGGATAGAAACAATATTACATATTTAGGAAACATGGATGTGGATGATAAAATACACCCCATTAAATACCAAAGTATAAACAATCTCGGATAAAAATGAGATTGTGATATTTCCCTTACCTTAGGTCTGATTTGCTTCGTAAGTGTCCGAAACTCCTGTATAATGATTTAAATAATGTAATTGACTTATTACAGAATCATATTTATTGTTATTATATCATATATGGTTCACTTATGACTTTATATTACCCGTTCTTTTTTAAATTAATGTTAAAGAAGCGTTTTAGGTAAAATCGTTTCATTTATCGTAGGTTTTTGGACTTGTTGTTCTTGAAATTATTATTCCTTATATCATGATTTACTTACTTACAGAATATAAAACATGATTTATATATAATATATATTCAGTATATATATATATATAATAAATAGATAAATGAAATGAAACACACCGTTCATGGAGACGGTAATCCGTACGTACGCATGAATACTGTTTTCTTTTCCTTATTGTCTTGAATGGAAGTAAGTAGATGACATAAATATATATATACATAAATCCAGTAGATTTACCATGTCATATATTTCATTATTATTCATTATATATACTTTATAATCATTCTGGAATGGTTAACATGGATAATGAATCTCATCGCATCGTGGAGACGGTAGTCCGTACGTACGCACGAGCGATGATATCGTTCCCATGGTCGTGGAATTATGTTGAAGTGTATGTATACTATTTCAGTATCAATATAAATTTATAATAATCATATATATTTACTCATTACACCATTATACCCATCCAATTATGGTGGTGGCGGAAAATAGATTACACCACGGCGTGGAGACGGTATTCCGTACGTACGCACGCGCGGTGTTTTCCTTTTTTCGTAGGATGGATAAAAGGTTAATTAGAGTTGTTTCATATTTATAATAACATATCAGTATATAATAAATTCTTATGTTATTACTTTACCATGAAACAACTAAAGAAGAAGAAGTTGAAGAAGAAAGAAATTGAAAAAGATCGGTAATGGATATTACCTCTTTTTGACGCACCTTTACTTAACCTCCACTTAAAGAACTAAGGATGGTCTTTGAAGAAGACCAGGACCTCTATGATGATACTAGGGAAGTGTATAAGAGATTTTGGCAGGGTTTGGCCGATCTTGAATGCTCAAATTGGTGTGAGGAGGAGAGGGAGGAGGTGCCCTTTTATAAGGGAGGAGAGGGGCACCTTAGGAAAATATCAAAATATTATTTTATATTAAGGTCAAATTCGGTTTATAATGGTTACAAAGGGTCTTATTTAGAAGATAAAGTGTGGATGGGTCTAAATCCTCTCATCCAATAGGATTTAGACAAGTTTAGGTTATTATTTTAACCTTATCAATTAGATTTAACTCTAAGTTAAATAATTTAACTTTTACCGTGTCTTTTTGTTTTCTTACACTATATGGTTAATAAACTTACCATAACAAGCCAAACGAACCCAAAGTTGTTTATTATTAATATATATATCCTTATCTAAGTCATTTGGCCGAACCTTATATTTTTAGTAATTAAATAACAATTAATAATATAATATTTGTTTTAAAAACTAATTTATGCCAATTTTGACACTATTTGGTACATGATTTTTATGAAATTCATAACATAATGATAAGTTCGAAAAACGTTACTTAAATAAACAATAACATATCATATTAACCTATAAAATTATTGTAAGTCATAAAAAGTCACAAATTACATTTATTTGGGCATTTATAACATCAATTTTGTCAATATTTCATTAATAAGACAATTACTGCATCATCATTGTCTCATAATAAATGATACTTATTTAATCCCTAAAAATTATAAATAAATTCCTATGATGTAGATAATTGTATTAGCTTTCTGGAGACTATTCTGGTTCGAAGTTTCATGAAGTTTATCACTAAATTAAAATTATTATACTTATAAGATTTAAGAAAGTGGCATGTTGTCACATTCTTTGGTTTTAATAATAATTAAATTATTTTCATGGACAAAAGTCCATAAAATGAATCTAATATGATATGGGTCGACTTTTAGTCATCCAGTAGGATTTTGACATGTGTTAGGGTAATTTTATAATATTATATTTACCCTTAATTACCCGATTTACCTTTAACTATGGTAAATAAACTTTACCGTAGTTACTATTCATAATTCCCAAAAATAAAAAGTAGCTTATTAACGTAATTTGGATCCACTAATTCCAAATATGGAATCCATTTTTCTAAATTCAATACACAAAAGTTTCAGAAATTGAATTAAAATTAATCCCGTTGTCGAAAGAAAATGGGTTTTTCTTTAAAACATTGCAAAAATTGAATTGATTTAACCTACGAATTCAAGGTAAAATCAATGATAATGACATACATTATATTAAATGGTAAAAATATATTCTATTTATACTTTAAAACCATTCAGTATTTTCATTTAACCACATAAGATATTATGATGAAAAAATTTGTTTTTAATTAAAATATAGCGTGTTTTTACTATTCATTAAAATATGAAAGTTATCGGAAAAATATCAAAACTTTATCTAATGTAAATTTTTATATCCTGATTCAAAAGAAGAATTTTATTTTGTAAAATTGAACTTATAAACATGTCAAAAACTAGATTTAAAGTGGGTGCGCCATCAAAAGGAGGCAAAACTGTATTTTTTAAAAAATACTTATTTTACCCGAAAAATTTATTTTGTTCTTATACCATGTTCTAGAAATGTGTAAGATGAATAATAATGTTATAAAATTCAAAATTTAGTTAACACTATTCATAACGGCTAGTTCATAACAATATTATAATAATATATCGTTGTTTAGTAAAACCCGGTATTGCGTACAACACACGCTATCGAGGAAGGTTGCGATTGCATGTAATGCAAGCCAAGTTAGGGTTGCGTGTAGTGCACAACTCCTTTGTTGTTGCGTATAACAGAATCCAATCATATTTTATTTATACATTGAATATATATATATATATACACTCAATGTTGCGTAGAATAACTTCTATCAAACGAACTTGAAATTGTGTGTAACAAGAGCCAAGAAAAGTGTTGCGTATACTGCAAGCTAATACAATGTTGCATATAGAGCAAGATAATCTTGGTGTGTCATAAAATAGAAGATATGAATGAAATTAAAAATAATGTATCTTATAAAATATCGGGTTGTTACATTCTACCCCCCTTAAAATGAATTTTGCCCTCGAAATTCGTCGGGGTTATAAATGGTTTACTATTCGAAAGTTTCTTTAATAGAAACCCACATCGTAAAAAGGAATACCAAAACCAATCTTTAAAAACAAAATTATGAAACGTAACGGTTACCCAAATAAACTAATCACTGGGTTTCCACATAGGTGAAAATATGGATATGGAAGAGGAATCTAACCATCATGTTCTGATGGAGAGTGGTAGAGAACATGGCTATGAAAAAGCCAACAATCACAAAGCCATAGATTTGTGATTATCTAAGGTACCATCTGATTCATTGGATATAAGGGCAGTAGGAAAACATTTTTGGTTTTTCAAGATCATTTCCCTAAAGTTGATGAAATTGGAATTATAAGAAATACTTTCGTGATTTTGGTATAGTCTCACCGTTTGTCATTCTTTGGACAATTTCCACATCATCTCTTAAAGAAATGAAGTTGAATTTGTCATTCATGATGTGTTAGTAGATCATGTGATATAATGATGGGTCATTCCATCTGTCTCAAACAAAAGGTTAGAAAAGTTATCAAAAATTACATAAGTCCATCTATAGTGAGATTAATCATATATGGTTCCTAAAATGGACTTATACTTCATATATCATACTGCTTAATATAATAAAACTAGTTTCTACTAAACAGGGACTTCCTGTAGGCTGGTGGTAGGCAATAAAGGCCAGTCGCACTTCGGTTGTGGGTTCGATTCCGACAGCCTTGTCCGACGCGATGGGTTGTCTCTCGTCCTGCAGGTTGTCCTTTTTCTAAAACTATATTACTATAACATCCCATCAATAATATCTAAAAAACTTCTATCCTTAAACAATACTAACTTATGTCCAACATAATCCATTCCAATATTTAGTCTTATCCATAATACTTCAGTCCACTCTCATAATATAGTGAAAACGATTACCAGAGATTTAATACCATCGTTGATCCCCATATATCCTAAGATATGTCTTGTTGGTCACATTATAAACATTCAAAGGCCTTAATCATGTATTCTCTTGAATACCCATTGAACCTTAGTGAAAACATGAATGCAGTTAAATGTTAACACTTTCCACATACCAAAATCCTCAAAATTCTATATACTCAAACCATGATATAACCTTCTCTTTATATCAGTCATGAGCTCAGGAATACTATCGAACATTTAATTTTCTCCTTATCCCTTCATTATGCGCATATCATCTACATTCCAAAAATATCTAAATAACCTTTCATGGATACTGGTAACATTAATCATACACTTTCAAAACTCAAGGAAAGACAACAGTGTAACAATCCTTAGATGTCTCTTTATTCCATAGTACCATGACATTACTTATACAACATTACACATTATAAACATGTAATCATTCCACTACATTCTTAAACCATTGACTGAGCTTCAACAATTCTTTCATCTCACATATCATTTGTAGTCTCTTCATCATCATCAACATAAATACTACCCATAAGACCATACTGATTCTCTTCATTAGACTTTCCCTTAGGGAATTGGTTTGCATAATGCCCGTACATTCCACATTTAAAACATTTAACAATTGTTGATGTCGTAGCAATACCATTATCCTCATCCCTGGTGTTAACTGAACCTTTTCCTTTGCACTTACTGGCTTGGTGTCCTTCTTTTCCATAACCAAAGCATCTTCCATTTCCTTTGAAAGATTCTCCTTGATGCCTCTTCCCACATGATTGACATAGGGGAAATTGAACTTTCTTTCCTCTATGATCATCATGAAACTCTATCTTTCTCTTATTAGATGAGTCAGGAAACTTACCAAATTTTACTTTATTGATCATATTATGAGATTGCTGATTCGGCATAATAATGATGTTTGGACTTCCAAATCCCATTTCATTTGGTTGCTCATGAAGAATATCATTACATTGTCCATCATATCCTCCATTATCGTGAATCATCCTGTTTCCAGCCATTTTCTAAAACCCAAAAAGAATAGTGTGAGAGGCAAAAATCATAATAAAGGGGGAGTAACTTCAATATCTAACATCTTTGGTTTAATCTAAAATCATTACCATAGTTCTAGGACTATATCCTATACGTTTACTTATCCTTAGGGACATCCCTAGACATACCTTAGAAATATCTCTAGGGATCTCACTAAAGTTCTCGCATCCTAGTTTCCAAAGGTTGACTAAACTTTTCCTCTGATACCACCTGTAGAGACCCGAATCTTGACGTACATGCACATTACATTACTTTTTCGGAATAATTAGTACATAACAAAAACACACACACAAGGATTGTAATAGTTTAGTGTCTTTGGATACTCGGAATATAATCTTCTAATCGTGGTGAAAGATCTTCAACATCTCCCATAAATATCTTCCTTTTTTTACCTAAAACCTTTCTTTATATCCTGGGGAAAAGAAAACATAAAAGGGTGAGCTCAAATACTCAGTAAGGGTAAACAAAAGAAATATCAATCACATCATATTCATAAGAACATAACATTTTGTAAATCTTAACCTACAAAATAGAGCATAATTTCATAACATGGGATAAATCATAGTAGTGAAATGAAATCCCAATAATCATAACTTAAAACATGAAACTTTGTGGCATACACACATAATCATAGAGAATCATTTCTTATTAGTCAAGACTCATTGCCAAGACTATCTTAGTGGACAAAGTCCATTTCTGAACCGAGTTACCCTCGTTTCAGTCCTGCTTCACTGAACCGGTATAACCTACCGTTCCAGCCATGTCTATCTCATGAGATATAAAATCTTTACCCAATGCATTGGAGGGAGATATAGGTCCCACCCATCTCATAATGATACCATTCTTATGTGTTCCACAAAATCATAAATCATACATCATTGCATAACCCATGTGGTAAAAATGGGATTCTTAAACAACATGATATCATAAAACAATTCATATAAGATAAAGGAATTCATAAAAATAATTCCATCACAACATAATAAAATCAATGTAATAATAGGGATATAAACAGAACCCTATATTATCTTATATGGAAAATAATTTTGATAAAACACTTGAACTCTATTCTTGAGGGAAATATCCTTTCAAATTCAAAAACATTTTCCTTTCATAACATGTCATACAATTTTAAACTAAAATAAGTTGATTAAAAATAAACTTGAAAACTTTTAAAGGAAGCTTCTTGGAAATAATGTTTTAAAAACCCATTCATTCCATATAAGTTAAAAAAAACATTCTTCTCGTACTTTTGTCGGAAAAGTAAAAAAGTACCTTGTACGAAAAACGGCAAAAGATTCCTTTCATATCTTTTACTAAAAACTCACCGAAGGGTAAAATTGGATTTAAAAAATTGTAGGTGGATGGAAACAATATTAAATATTGAGGAAACATGGATGTGGATGATAAAATATACCCCAGTAAATACCAAAGTATAAATAATCTCGGATAAAAATAAGATTGTGATATTTCCCTTACCTTAGGTCCGATTTTCTTCATAAGTGTCTGAACCTCCTGTATAATGATTTAAAAAATGTCATTGACTTATTACAGAATCATATTTATTGTTATTATATCATATATGGTTCACTTATGACTTTATATTACCCGTTCTTTTGTAAATTCATGTTAAAGAAGCGTTTTGGGTAAAATCGTTTCATTTATCGTAGGTGTTTGGACTTGTTGTTCTTGACATTATTATTACTTATATCATGATTTACTTACTTCAAGAATATAAAACATGATTTATATATCATATATATTCAGTATATATATATATATAATAAATAGATAAATGAAATTAAACACACCGTTCATGGAGACGGTAGTCCGTACGTACGCATGAACGCTGTTTTCCTTTCCTTATTGTCTTGAATGGAAGTAAGTAGATGACATACATATATATATACATAAATCCATTAGATTTAACATGTCATATATTTCATTATTATTCATTATATATACTTTATAATCATTCTGGAATGGTTAATATGGATAATGAATCTCATCGCGTCGTGGAGACGGTAGTCCGTACGTACGCACGAGCGATGATATCGTTCCCATGGTCATGGAATTGTGTTGAAGTGTATGTATACTATTTCAGTCTCAATATAAATTTATAATAATCATATATAGTTACTCATTACACCATTATAACCATCCAATTATGGTGGTGGCGGAAAATAGATTACACCACGGCGTGGAGACGGTATTCCGTACGTACGCACGCGCGGTGATTTCCTTTTTCCGTAGGGAAGATAGAAGGTTAATTAGAGTTGTTTCATATTTATAATAACATATAAGTATATAAGAAATACTTATGTTATTACTTTACCATGAAACAACTAAATAAGAATAAGTTTAAGGAGAAAGAAATTGAAAAAGATCGATAATGGATATTACCTCTTTTTGACGCGCCTTCACTTAACCTCCACTTAAAGAACTAAGGATGGTATTTGAAGAAGACCAATACCTCTAGGATGATACTAGAAAAGTGGAGAAGAGATTTTTTCAGGGTTTGGACGAGCTTGAATTCTCAAGTTGGTGTGAGGAGGAGAGGGAGGAGGTGCCCTTTTATAAGGGAGGAGAGGGGCACCTTAGGAAAATCTCAAAATATTATTTTATATTAAGGTCAAATTCGGTTTATAATGGTTCCAAAGGGTCTTATTTAGAATATAAAGTGGGGATGGGTCGAAATACTCTCATCCAATAGGATTTAGACAAGTTTAGGTTATTATTTTAACCTTATCAATTAGATTTAACTCTAAGTTAAATAATTTAACTTTTACCGTGTCTTTTTGTTTTCTTACACTATATGGTTAATAAACTTACCATAACAAGACAAACGAACCCAAAGTTGTTTATTATTAATTTATATATCCTTATATAAGTCATTATTCCAAACCTTAGATTTTTAGGAATTAAATAACAATTAATAATATAATATTTGTTTTAAAAACTAATTTATGTCAATTTTGACACTATTTGGTACATGATTTTTATGAAATTCATAACATAATGATAAGTTCGAAAAAATTTACTTAAATAAACAATAAAATGTCATATTAACCTATAAAATTAGTTTACGTCATAAAAAGTCTCAAATTAAATTTATTTGGGCATTTATAACATCAATTATGTCAATATTTCATTAATAAGACAATTACTGCATCATCTTTGTGTCATAATAAATGATATTTATTTAATCCCTAAAAATTCTAAATAAATTCCTATGATGTAGATAATTGTATTATATTTCTGGAGACTATTCAAGTTTGAAGTTTTATGAAGTTTATCACTAAATTAAAATTATTATACTTATAAGATTTAAGAAAGTGACATGTTGTCACATTCTTTGGTTTTAATAATAATTAAATTATTTTCATGGAAAAGGTCCATAAAATAAATCTAATCCGATATGGGTCGACTTTTAGTCATCCAATAGGATTTTGACATGTGTTAGGGTAATTTTATAATATTATATTTACCCTTAATTACCCGATTTACCTTTAACTATGGTAAATAAAATTTACCGTAGTTACTATTCATAATTCCCAAAAATAAAAAGTAGATTATTAACGTAATTTGGATCCATTGATTCCAAATATAGAATCTATTTTTCCAAATTCAATACACAGAAGTTGTAGAAATTGAATTAAAATTAATCCCGTTGTCGAAAAAAAACGGGTTTTTCTTTAAAACATTGCAAAAGATTGAATTGATTTAACCTATGAATTCAAGGTAAAATCAATGCTAATGACATACATTATATTAAATGGTAAAAATATATTCTATTTATACTTTAAAACCATTCAATATTATAATTTAACCACATAATATATTATGACGAAAAAAGTTGTTTTTAATTAAAATATAGCGTGTTTTTACTATTCATTAAAATATGAAAGTTATCGAAAAAATATCAAAACTTTATCTAATGTAAATTTTCATATCCTGACTCAAAAGAAGAATTTTATTTTGTCAAATTGAACTTATAAACATGTCAAAAACTAGATTTAAAGTGGGTGCGCCATCAAAAGGCGGCAAAACTGCATTTTTTGAAAATTACTTATTTTACCCGAAAAATTTATTTTGTTCTTATACCATGTTCTAGAAATGTGTAAGATGAATAATAAAGTTATAAAATTCAAAATTTAGTTAGCACTATTCAAAACGGCTAGTTCATAACAATATTATAATAATATATCGTTGTTTAGTAAAACCCGGTATTGTGTACAACACACGCTATCGAGGAAGGTCGTGATTGCGTGTAATGCAAGCCAAGTTAGGGTTGCGTGAAGTGCACAACTCCTTTGTTGTTGCGTATAACAGAATCCAATCATATTTTATTTATACATTGAATATATATATATATATACACTCAATGTTGCGTAGAATAACTTCTATCAAACGAACTTGAAATTGTGTGTAACAAGAGCCAAGAAAAGTGTTGCGTATACTGCAAGCTAATACAGTGTTGCATATAGCGCAAGATAATCTTGGTGTGTCGTACAATAGAAGATATGAATGAAATTAAAAAGAATGTATCTTATAAAATCTCGGGTTGTTACAAGAACTACTCTTGGTCTGACTTCTGGTGTGTTATAGTACATGGTATATGATTTACCCAGCACAGGTATAGTGAGGATAGGTGTTGAGGTCCCCCTTCCTTTCATCTTCTGAAAAGATTTCTAATAAGTATCCGGCTAAAAAAACTTCACTCCCTTTTTGGTCATCCCAGACATCAATGATTCCATACAGGAGAAGTCTGTGATAAATCACTAATAATAACCTACCAAACCTAGAATGATCCAAATTTTGATTATGTTCTTAGGATGCTTCCAAGATACCATGGTTGTAACTTTATAGAGGTCTAATAAAACTCCTTCCTCTGAGATGACATGGCCCAAGAAGTGAACTTTATCAATCTATAAACTGCATTTGGTTACCTTGGAATAAAGAATATTCTCTCTCAATGTACTCATGATGATGTAATGATGTTTGGAATGATCATCTACTAACTGGGAGTACATTAATATGTCATCAAAAAAACACCACAAACCTCTCCATACAATGATGAATGATCATGTTCATCAGTTCCATGAATGTCATTGGTGAATTGGAAAAATAAAATAGTATCAATACAAACTCAAATAAGTTATACCTACTCCTAAAAGCAGTCTAAGGTATGTTTGATGGTCTCACCCTTGATTGATGGTATCCTATTCTAAAATCGATCTTCAAGAATATATTAGCACCTCTCTATTTATTGAAGAGATCTTTGATTCATGGAAGAGGATACCTATTCTTGAACATCATCTGGTTAACCTTTGATAATCCACACATAAGAGAAAAGTACCATTATCCTTAATGGAAAAGAGAACTAGAGAACCCAAGGTGATGTAATAAGACTTATGAAACCTTTAGATTCCAGATCTTTCAACTAAACTTTCAACTCCAAAATCTCTACTGGTTCCATTCTATAATGCAGGATAGAAACTAGATCTACTCTCGACACCAACTCAATTGAAAAATTGATATATCGCTCAGAAGAAAATCCATAGAACTCATCATGGAAAACATCATTAAAATGGTCTGCAACTAGAGGAAGATAATCCTGCTGCATTCCACCATCATCTAGAGAAAGACCACCTATCTGAGCAATGATACAATCCAATCTGCACTGTATTGGTCATGCACAACCATCCTAAATATCCCACACACCATTTTGAAAATAACTACCTCCCTATAGAGATAAAAAAGGTAAATATTCTCCAGTTACAGTCAATATGATCCTGGTATAGAACTAACCAATTCATACCAAGAATAAAATTAAAACCTATCGTTTCTAGAATAAACTTCACCTAAAGGAAACTATAATCACCAATCTCTAGATAACACACCTTGAAACATTTTATATTCTCTTAATGAACTCCCAATAGTATGTCGCTTGTCAAAATACCATCAAGGATTTCCATAACCAAGCCCAACCCATTTTCAAAAAGAGATGATAAAATGTAATGTGATTCTCATGTAACAAAAAAACACTTGAAAGGGTAGATGATACAATAATCTTACCTCTATAGTAGATAGTCTTGCATTCTCAATAGATAGAGTAGTATTTATAACATGTAGCTGACCATAACCTCTTCCCTAAGTTCCAATCTAACTCCCCTAAACTATACCCTCTTCTTGGTACTTTTATTCCTACATGGGGGTACTACATCCCCTTTCATGACCAGAATGTCCTATGTAACTCCAGCTACCTATTTGTTAAGGAATAGTTAATTCCTTCCCGGAATTGGGTGCTTTTCATATTCCCCTTTCACTACTATATTGTGGCATTATCCTAAAAAACCTTTTTAGGGGGACCTATCTTCTATAAGCATGAAACTCTAAAGTGGGGTAAAAACACTAAGTTTGTTTATAGCCCATATTTCCATACTAGTAGAACAACAATAGAACACAATCCTGAGATGGTTTTCCACTTCCCTGGATGTTTTCACACTATTTATTTGGATAATACTGTCATAATTACACTTATTTACACTAGAATAAGAGTTCATTGTTTTCCCTATTGAAACATCTTGACTGATGCCTAAGGCCTCTCTTAGATTTCCTTTTCTGATGAGTGTTAGATTTATCACATCTGTAAAACTACTCAGATGGATCACGTTCACCTGTGACCTGATCTCATTGTGAAGACCATCCTAAAAACATATTTACCTAGATATCTCATCAACTTACAAATATGGTGAAAATTTTTGGAGTTCGGTGAAATGTTCATCGTATTCCAGCACTGACATTGTCTCCTATTCCAGATTCATGAACTCTTGAGACTCTTAATCTCTTGATGTCTTAAGATAAAAAATGGCATAGTTATTCATCTTAAAGTCCTTCCAAGATAACTCCACTTGCTTTACAACCTAACCAAAAAATTCCCACCAATACTTGGATGGTCCACTATGTATATATGTAGAAAGATTCACCCTTCTCTATGTGGGTGTATCAAGATTCTTAAATATCATCTGGACTAACTCAATCCAGAACTCGGTTGCTTGGAAGCCTCCCTCCTTAGTGAATGTAAGCAGATGGTGCATCTAGAAATCTCTCATCAACTCATACATCTAAGGTATGGTGAAAAAAAGTATCTCTTTCCATGGATCTCATAACCCTAAGGAATCTATCATGAAGCCGAACGTCCATATGATCCTCAAGAACTACATGAAGCTCTAGTTTAGTAATGTTAGGAGCATGTTGATTTCAACTCTCATGATTCTTAGCTTGAAGATGATGGGCAGGAATTTTCTCTATAAGACAGACACCCTCCTTAGATTAATGGCTATCAATGAGGTAAACCTCAATAGGTGACATCAACAGAGAGATGCTGACTCCTAGTCTCTCTAAACATCGTTTAAAAGTGTTTTAGCATGACATAATAGTTAATTTATTTCATTTCACCAATAAAATAGGTGTCTCATATCATAGTTTTTTTTAACATGAATGTATATATCACGTGAAATAAATATGTACCTATCATAAACAATGAATTCTAATATATATCCATATGTTCCTAGTATGATTCAAGCATACACATCTCCCGCCATACTGGTTCATGAGTATAATCCCAAGAATCAATTAAATAACACAACATGTGAATCACCCAAGGTAAAATAACACCAACATTAACGAGATAACAGTATAAATAAAATTCATCTTGGGGAACTTAGATTTTTTCTTATACATATGTTAGTTACTATCATGCAAAAACTCATTACCAAGTCTCGAAACATACTAGTCTTCTTTCTACCTTTCCCAAATGGTAAATAAATATAAAAGAAACTTTGTTTGCTCTGATAATATTTTTTAACGACCCCTGATCTGGAACTCTCTCATGTGGCCATAAATGGGTGAGTTGTGAGACCTCAAGCATTCCTCCTCATGTACTAGATGTTATCGACTAGTAGAGGGGGTGTGATAATTATAGTGTGGATATTATACCACCAGGTTAAAAAGTTACAATGCAGTAAAAATAAACAATATAGATAAATGAATAAATATCAGAGTGGAAATAACATAAACAAAATGATACCATGGAAAACCAATAATAAAACCAACTAAATAATCCAATAAAAAATAAATTAATAATGTAATGACATGCTATAATTTATCTAAATTCCATGCTATAAGTAAAAATAATAATAGATTGTCATACTCAAAATACCCAGTCTCAATTCCCATGCCAGGTTTGTCTCCAAACTCCAGCCCATGTATCAATTAAAGAATCAACATCTAGGTATTTTTTCATTTTCCAATCTTGTATCCATGTAATCTACTCGGGTTATAAATGAAAAATTGATTAGGTTTTGAGTATAACTCAATAGTTCAACACCATTATGTCTAAATATAACCATTCTGATAAAAATTCCATGAAAAAATGCAATAACCAAGGGTACTAATTAATTAAACAAATAAATTAATACCACATCAACCTTTTTTGTCACCATGCTGGGATATCTCTGATAATTTCTCCCAAACATGCCAAACATAATCATATAACCATGGTAAAACATAAACATCCTAAAATCCATGTCAGAATGTATCTAATCATGTCTTGTAACCATGCCAACCATAACCATATAAACATGGTAAAACATAACTTTATAACCAAGGTATAAATCACACAAGTCTAGGCTAGAACCCGCTATATAGTCATTTCAACATATAATCGGGGTCGAGACCAGTATATAATCATTTCATCATTTATTAGGGCCTAGATCTGTATATAATCATTTTAGCGTGTCTTAGGTACTAGCCCTATATATAATCATTTCAACATGTCACAAGTCCTTGTCTGGTATATAATCATTTCAATAATCATACTAGGATAGCTTCCCATATAAGCACTACAGTATATAAAACACATTATAAATCATAGAAATAATGATATCACAATATCGCATCATTAATCTCAATTTTTAATTATTAAAATTACCATTTATCATTCAATTTATCATTTCATTTATCGTTTGGTCCAAAACCAATAACATTCAAATCATTTCAATAATCAGGCCAATACTTAGTGAGTCTATATCAATAAAACACCCAAATTCCATGTCATAATAAAGATATATTAATCCATTGAAAATTCATTTAATAATCAAGGTTCTCCCACCCAAATGGTAGTCAAAATCTAGGTCAAAACCAATTTGATCCAAAGGGACTCCAAGGAATATTCCAATTTTATCATTTAATTTATTCAGTGCATGATATGTTGAAAAAATTTCAATATTACACATACCTAAAAATTATCAAACCATAGGGTTAAGTTTTATACCCCTACCTTTACTGATGATCAAAAAACACTTCCAATGGAAAACACCCATGAGGAAAAAGGTGCAGATGGTTATAATAAGGATCCTAGATCAAAACTGATCAAAATCAAAACCAAAAACTCACATGGTCAATAGATTTCACTAAAAAGGAAAGAGAACCAAATTAGATAAGGTAGAACCTAACAAAAATACTTACTAGGGATCACATATGTGATTGGGACATCCAGGATCAAGAGAGGCACTCTAAAATTGCCTGGAAGGTCGCCCTAGGTCGAGAGAAGGAAGATCCAGGAGAGTTGGAAAATAAAATCAACCACACATCATACTTAAAAATTGTATTCTAGGAAATTACATGGTGTGTAATATAGTTACACATCGTGTAATAATTTTTATAGGTATATACATAAAAACTCATTACCTTAGCTGAATATTAAATTTTCCTAAACATTACACGATGTGTAATCCATTTACACTGTGTATAAATGTTATGTAGATGGTTTAAAGCCCATTTTTATTATAAAATACCCAAACCCCCTTTAACTCTTCTCAAATTACCAAGAAGATATTGTCACACTAGACCCATTTATACCCAGACTCCATTAATTCATACAAATATAAAACCTTAAAATTGATGTTGTTTTCCACAAAAAATGATCTCCACATGAATCTTATCTAGTTTTCTCAAGTTTCCTCACAACCTAAGAATAAATTTATTCAAACACACAGACATCCAAGATGAAATCACAACCACTATGGTTTAAAGATGAGGAAAAACCCAACTGAAATAAGTTTAATGAAAAACTTAGAGAGAGAGATACCTATAAAAATATGGGATCTTACATCTAACCTCCTAGATAATTGAATTAAATTTATTAAATAATTTATTCATATCATTTTCTATATATAAATTTTATTTCATACTATCCTTTTATGTTCATTTTTATCATTTTTTTATGTTCACTATTTTGAGGATGTTCATTTCATGGTTCTAAGGCCACATCAGTTTCTTGGTAATTATGGGTGTTCCTAAAAAAAGAGTCAATGAATCAAAAATTGAAATGGTATGAATTTAATTTATTTCAAAAACATATATTTTTTTGAAATTTGATATTTTTATTAAAAATATTAATGATTCATAAAGTATAAATTTTGATGTTTAATTATTAGTTTACTTAGGTGGTTTTTCCAACCATGCTCAACTTAATCGATTTATTTTAACCTTTATGTTTATTTACCCATTATATATTATGAGATGGGATATAATATAATTATTTTGGTCATAATAAACTATAAAATTATTATTATTACCATCCATTAAGGTGGTTATGAAAAAGAAATGCATCATCCATGAAGGTGATGAACAGACCATAATATGGGTGATGTTTTCATTTTAGAAAAAAAATGAGTGGAAGGTAGATAGTGGTTATTAAATTAATATAATAATATTAAAGTATATTTATGATAATAATGAAATTATATCAATATTAATTTAATATATTCATGGGGAGGTAGATGAAAAAGAAAATGAATAAAATGACATGGAGTAATTAGGAGTTATTACATTACTCCTTGGGATGACTCGTTTGTTAATTAGATTATTCTTTTGAAGGGTGGTGTTTTGATGTGAAAAGTACCTCAAGGATATTTATAAGGTATTTAGGGATTTATTTTGACAATTTTGGATGAGATTATAATTTAAGGTGTGAGTATAATAGGGGTGGTGATGGGTGGTATTTATAAAGGGGGTGATAGGGGTGTTTTTTAATGTAGTATTCATTAGTTTATTATTTTTTATCCACACAACCAATAGTGATTATTATTGTGGATATATATAATAATTATTTCATGTTAATATGATATAATAGTTTCTTACATTATCCATGATGTAATTTATCATATATTTTACTTATAATACAAAATATTGTATTTTGTCGAATTTCACTATTCACTGAAAATTGAACTTTTTTAGAAAAAAAATAATTACATTATCCTTTAATAATTTTGATACCGACATCCCCAAAGTGTAATCCATTTTACAAAAATAATTTTTTAAAAACAAAAAAAATAATAATTTTTAACTAAAATCTGTATTTATTGAAAAATACTAATTTTTATGACCCGATCAAATTTATAACACTTACAAAAATTACTTATGATCACATAAAATTATTTTATTATTTATATAAAAAAATATTTATTATTATTTTAAACCATTATATGTAAATATTATTTAATTAAAAAAATTTAAATTTATCATAAAACTTACTTTAATGAAAATAAAACATATAAGTTTTCCAAAAATGCATTTATGGTTTATTTATATTAAATATTTATTTTCTCATATTTAACACTTTTATTTAATTATATTGTGATATAAATTTTGTATATTTTATTTGATAAGATAACTAATATTTTATTTTACTATTCCATCAGTCATGTTATTATTCTAATGATCAGGTTACTATTCCTATCTTCATATTTCCAAAAATAATATAGGTATTTTACTTCTTATAAATACCTCTTATTTAATTTATTCATCCTTTACATTAATTTCACTCGTGATTCTATATCATTCATTTTCAAAATATCAATTTCATTACTAATGTTTTTTTTATTTTTTAAAATGTTTTTTGCGGGTGTGATTATTCTAGGGGACCCAAGTTATCAAAATTTTCCTATTCAAGTGATTTTGTAATTACCCCCATTATATTATTATCAATTGCGTATTTTTATCCTCTAAATGACATGTTCTAAATTATAATAATTTTTTTAGTTTTTATTATGTTATGGATGAGTTTTATACTCTACTATATTACTAAATATTACACTCATGTTTATTTATAAGGAAAATATCATATATAAAATTCTACGTCATTAAATTGTTCCCCCTAATAGAAATTTCATCCTCAAAATTCCATTCCACACAATAGGATGAAAAAATATAGTGGTAATTTTTTTATTACTTCCTCAATTTACCATGTTTCTTCTTTTTATATATAGTTTTACCAAAGTACTTTAACAATGTGAATTTTCTTGTGATGTAGAAATTTTTATCTACAATTCAAGATCTTCATTGGCTACACCTCATATAAGATATCATGCTCAAAATATACCACCACTAGATTTAGTATGTGTGATTTAATTAGTATATACTTCCTAAATAAGGATACATAGAACACATCATTCACTTTAGATAGGTTTGGTGGGAATACTATTTGATAGGCCACAAATTTGATGTAATCGATAATCTAAAAAGGGTTGATGTATCTTGGACATAGATTTCCAATCTTTCCAAAAATCATGACTCTCTTCCATGGAGATATGTGGAGGAAAATTTTATCTCCAACCTTGAACTTGAAGTCTCATTGATGATTATAGTCATATCTCATCTATCAAACTGATGCTTATTTGATGTTTTGATGAATGGATTTAAATTTCTCTGCCATTAATTCAACCAGTTCAGGTCCTGAAATCTTATATTCTCTAAATTTCTCCCAACATTTTGGAATTCTATATTTATTCCCATATAGGGATTCATAAGAATCCATATTATTGATCAAGTGGAATCTATTTTTAATTGATAAATTAACCAAAGGAAGATGTTAATCTTGGACTTATTTGAAGTCTATAGAGTAGGATCTGAGAATATTCTAAAGTTTCTATATAGTCATTTTAGATTGGAAATCAATATTGGGGTGATAGGTTGAGCTGAAGTTCAACTCTATGTTTATGGAATATTGAAATTTTTTCTATAACTCTTTGGTGAACCTCATATATTTTTTTCATAAAAGGGTTTTTATTTATTATAGAAGGAAAAGTGGCTGAAAATTCTACAAATAAAGAAATTTAGGAGGTATAAAATAATGAATTCCAAGAGTGTCAGTCCAAACAAAATGAGTACCCCCATGAGGAAACGAACCCAGGTCAGAGAAAATGAGGAGAAGATCATCCTGAGAATCTCTAGAAGAAATATATTCATCCACCATATTACCCTCACACCAAGTATGAAGGGTGGACATGTGATTATACATAAGTCCCTTGCATCTCCTGATTGATTATTCAATGGACCAAGGAGTGGAGCCTTTACCTGAGATTGCATTGAATATGAAAAGTGATTCAGTCTCAATCTCCCTGATAGAAATATTACTCTAGTTACAAAGGAGTCATGTGAGCATGGAAAAAGATTCCACTAGAAGAGAATCCTCAGTCCCAAAGAAGGTGCAGAAGGCAAACACAACTGACCCTTTGGGGTCTATGATAACTCCTCCACTACACATATCCCCTAAATAAAAAGATCCATCTATGTTAAATTTGTACCCTAAGAGGGTAGGCTTCTAAATGATCCATTACCCATGGTTTCTCATAGATTTGAAGCATAAGTATTTCTAGGACACAAGATGAGAGAGGGAGGGAGCCATCACCAAATCTTTACACATCCTGGAGAACTCTAGAATTAAATTTATGATGTTGAAGATGATTTCTTTGGTGGATTTGGTTGAAGAGTGATATATTTTATCATTTATGGACTAAAATAGAAGATAGAAACCTATTGTGAAAATAATAACCATGGCCTTACGCTCTTCAGCATGTCTTTCTACACCATGAAACAAGTGTTGGAGGAAAGTATCAGTAAAAGACACATGATTGGACCACCGGGTAAACTAGTCAAATGAAACCCATATGTCCTTAGCCTAATCTCTTCTATAAAATAGGTGGTCCTTTGATTCAAAATGAGGATCACTATAGTATAAACATCTCAAAGAAAGACAAAAACCTATCCACTAAATATTCTACTCAGTAGGCAATGTGTTGTGCCTGATACCCCATACCAAAAAAAGGAATTTCTAGGGGAGTTCCTTACAGCACAAGATTTCCCCCCACTAATCCTGAGGGTAGGCTACAAGTTGAATTTTTTTTAAAAAAAATTACAGATTGAAAAAGTACTAGTAGTAGAGGCTATGAAAACACACTTATCCGGGTCACTGGACATAACTATGTTGTCAAAGAGTATCTTATGTTCATCATCTAGGGTGTTCTGGATGAAGGTTGGGTGTTCAATAGCCTCCTTAAAGGTGATGTTAGGAGTAGGGTAATTCGGGGAGCCTTGAAGAGTCCCACACTAGTTATAATTCCAATAACTAATATCCCCTTTTACAACAATCTATTGGGTATGTTTCTAAAGGTAAGGAATATAAGGTTGGACCATCTTTTGGATTTTAGAGGGTTTCATCCTGGAATAACTCCCTTCCAATTCATAATTGCTCTGTATTTATTTTCCCCATAATGTTTTCCCCTCAAATATATATCAAGCAAGTCTCGCATGAAATCCATTCATAGATCCAGAGGAACTTCTGACATTAAGACCCCATCACTAATGGGTTTAGCAATTTTACCCCAAGAATCCCAGTGTGCCTTGCCTTGTAAATGGTCATCCCATAAGAAGGAGATTAGAGTATGGTCAATTTTGGAAATAACCTTCTTGGGAAGTTTCAAAGAGGACAAAATATGCATGGGTATAGAGGATAGGATAGAGTTGATCAAGGTAATTCTCCCTCTAAAATAAAGGAACCTATTTTTTCAATTATGAAGGTGGCCCATGATTCTATCAACAACCATATAAAAGTGTTTGATAATAAGAGGTTTAGGGGACATAGGGGAGCCCAATTAGATCACGGGAAAGGACCCTTTTCTCATTCCCAAACTAGTTTCCAAGGACCTTATCTGCCTCTCCAAACATATATTAGGAGCAAAGAAATTTCTATTCTCATGGTTGAACACCTTCCCACTCTAAGTATAATAAACCTCAAGATCTTAATTAACCCCTGGATGGACCTTCTACTTCCATTCAAAAAAAAGTAGGGTTTCATCAGCAAACATGAGTTGAGATATATCCCTTTTCAACTTCATGTTATGGTATGGTTTAACCTTTCCTATCTCAATGCAATGGTTAAAATAGAGATTGAGCATATCTTGAGAAAAGATAAAGAGGGAGGGGGAAGGGGATATCCCTATCTCAATCCCCTAACATCTTTGAAGAACCCAAACGATTTTCCCATAAAAGTAGTGGTCATCCAAGGGGAACTAAAGTAGCAGAAGAGAAGATCAGAAACCCAAAAAGAGAAACCCATATTGGTCAGGACCCTGATGAGAAACTCTATTCAAATATTTCATAATCATTTCTCATATATAATTTAATGGACACATTTTTATCAATGGTATTCAAGTTTATGTCACTAATAATTTCATTGTCCAAGTATTGGCCCCTTGGATAGACCTACCTTTCACAAAACTATGATGCTCTTCATCTAACCAAATTGGGATGAAGGGAGACAACCTTTTGTTGAGAATTCATACCAAAACTTTTTAGGGTACATTTCACAAGCTAATAGGCCGATAATTATTCCAATAATGAGGGTCTTTAACCTTAGTAACAAGAACAAGATTAGTATAACAAGACACATGAGGAAGGTTACCACAATTAAAGAATTACCAGACCACACAAATCAAGCTGCATTTTAATGTCCCACGAGAACCTGTAGAAGGAAGCTATAAAATAATCAGGTACAGGAGCACTGATAGGATTAATGGACCACATGTCTTCATTAATATCTTCCTCATCAGGGATAGCCTATATCATTTTATTCACTTCACTAGTCATAGAGCAAGGGAAAATCTCAAACATAACAGAAGAACCTCCTGGATATCCACCCTCTATGCGCGGGTTGGGAGATGCCAAAATAGATTTGAGATAGCTATTCGTCAAATTTCCCATAGAATCCCTATCATTGTAAAAAGACCAGTCATACATATAAAAGTTAAGAAACATATGCTTGTGTTTTTCTTTTAGACAAGCATGAAAATAACCCAAGTTCCTTTCACCCTCTCACGGCTATTTAACACAGGATTTTTCTCTAGAAACTCATTCATTCTTAAGTAACAGATCTGCAAGGGCATATTTTTTCATCTAAAATCGGAAAAAATGTCATCCTACCATCTATCCTTCTAGCTCAACTACAGAACATGAATATCTATTTTCAAAACCTCTAGGTCATGATCACCTAAAGGAAGGCCCCTGACCCATGAACCAAGATGATCTTCGAGATGTAAAAGGTTATTATGGAGAGATATCCAGAAGTTTCCTCTAGATGGTTGCTCCCAAGAGTCCCTCACAATGTTATGGAAGCTTGGATTCTCTACCCGTGAAGAGAATAAATTAAAGAAATATTTTTTTAATACTCTTGGCCTGCAAAGTGATGTAGAGTGGGTAGTGATCTGAAAGACCAAGAACCAGGTTAGCAACTTTTATATCTGGGAAGGAGGAAAGTGCTACCTCACTCACAAGGAAACGATCAAGACGGTTCCAAGTACACTGACTACTGCATTCATTATTTCACCGTGTATATGGGTATCTAGTGAAACTAGCATCCAAGAGTCTGTTTCTATCCATGAAAGACACAAAATATTGACTAGCTCTTCTCGGAAAGGGGCTACAACCTTTTTTCCCATCTGGATTGGCCATAATTTTAAAATACCCTCCAAAAATCCATGGAGACTCCCTTGGATTAATAGCACTTATTTTATCCTAAAGGGGCTCTCTTTCTTGAGGATTGCATTTGGTATGAACAACTGAAATAAGAATCATGTTACCTCTCACTAAGAGTTTGATACTGATATTTTGGTATGAAATAGATATAAAGTAAACAGAAGAATTAGTTTTCCAGAAAATCTAGATGTGAGACTTCATGGGGGAACCATTGAGGAATCCATGGTCTCTCAAACACCGTGAGAAATCCTTGACTTTAGAAACTCCTTGTTTAGGTTCCATAATTGTAACCAGAGAGACTGAGTGAAAATGAAATTCATTGGAAATGAAGTCTAGTTTTACCTGAGATCCCAAGTCATGGGAATTCTAAATAAGGAGGTTAATCATTGAGAGAATAAGTGCCTGGAATTGGACCCAGAATCACAACCTTGAGAATACTTTGAATATATATAATTGGTACAAGACTTTGACTGAGATCTAGTTCACACTCTAATTGGTGATTTTCAAGAGTGAGAAGCAATATAAAAGCTTTTAAGCACTGAAACCTTAGGTGTATAGGGAAGTTTTTTCTAACCCTTGAGATGACCCTTTGAGTGGGGGGACCCTTAGGAATTCTCTAAAAAAGGAAGAGGATCCACCCATGTAGAGGAGGGAAAAGCCGACACCTCTAGCTTCATGAGGGTATTACAAGGTCTCTGGACACTAATTTGTATCACCGAAGAGCTATACTTCAGAACATTGACAGTATCACTATTAATAAAAAAGGAGTCAAACCCCCTACAGATGAAGGTTCTGGATCACAAGGTAGTAAACATTCATACTATGGACTAACCATCGTTTCCTTTTCATGAGCCAACCTAGTATGGTAATCCTTGGAGAACATAGATACCTTTGAAGGGAGCAATGATGGAAGAGAATAAGGCACTAAGGATAGGCATGAAGAGTCCTATAAGATTGGTACTGAAGTAGAACCCACCTTCAATTGATGGTGAGAAAGTTTATTGAATTGGAATTCATCCCGAATAGAGATTAATTAATAAGTCTATGTAATTTATTACACTAAAACCCATATGGTATTATTTATTTTTTATTCCTTCAAAATACCAGTGAAAAAATTCATGGTGATGCTCTCCCAATTCCAAAAAGGTGTGAGTAATAGTTTCATCATCCCCTTGTACTTTTTCCTTTTTACCTTCACTTACAAGAATACTAATAAATGTTTTTTATATTAAAAAATCTCATTATTTATATTTTTTTTCTATAATTTTACTCATATATATTTTTATATAATTATTCTCCAAGGCTACATAGAGAATTTTGAACGAGAATCATTCAATATTTTTTTTATCTGAAACTCAAAGAGTACTCATATTCATTTCTCAAATATCAAAACTCTTTATTTATCAATGACTAACTATAAGTATTTCCCCTTTCTTATATAATCAATCTTCTTTTGTGTCTCCATATCCACCTTCTATGATTTCTTAATCTATTCAAAAATGTATGGTTTAGAAATAATTTAATCAAGGTAGGATATTTATCCTTCCTTTATGATTCCCATGCTTATACTTTGTATGTATAAGAATATTGGATCCCTCTAAATCCTCATCATGGATAAGGTTATAGGATCATTTCTACTTAGTTCATCTATCACTTTATTCAACTTCCTAATATGATAATGTATTGAGAATTAATCATCCTTGATTATCTCTAACCAACTTCATTATTATGTGTTGAGATCAATCAATATAAATATATATTTCAATATCTTATGATCTATATATATTTCACACTTCTCTCAATAGAGATATTTACTCCAAATCTTCATTGTAAATATTACTTCCAACAAATCCAAATCATGAGTTGGGTAATTTTCCTTAGGCACCTTCAACTTTATTGAGGCTTGTGTTATTAATTTATAACTTTTCATAAGTATATAACCAAATCCCTTCTTTGATGCATCATTGTATATCGTGAATATTTCCACACTTGAGGGTAGTGTGAGTATAGTTTCAGTGATTTACCTCTTCTTCAATTCCTTGAGGATCTACTCAAATTCATCAGTCTAAAAAAACTTTACTCCCATCTAAGTTAACTTTTTGAGTGGGTTTGACAATCATCATAGGTTCCTCACAAATCATTTATAATACAAAATAAAACTAAGGAAACCATGAACCTCTATTATAGATGTTACCCATTCCATTCATCAATCTCTTTTATCTTTTATGGATCCATATATATCCATTTTCTTGTGATAACATTCCCTAAGAATGTTACTTTCCTCATCCAAAACTGACATTTACTAGAATTTGAAAATAAATTATCCTTTTTCAAAACTTGAGTATAGTACTCAAATGATATTCATTTTCCTCCTTAATTTTGGATTACATAATAATATAATATATAAATACTAACACAAATTTTTTGATATAATCTATAAAGAATCTATTCATACAGTCCATGAAAATTACTAGATCATTCTCGAGTCGGATAGACATCACTATCATATCATAGTGTCCATACCATG
This sequence comes from Viscum album, assembly GCA_963277665.1. Classification (NCBI taxonomy): domain Eukaryota; kingdom Viridiplantae; phylum Streptophyta; class Magnoliopsida; order Santalales; family Viscaceae; genus Viscum; species Viscum album. The sequence goes on along the minus strand of OY728163.1, from coordinate 201,004,161 downwards.
TATTAAAGGTATTCTTGTTAATATTCTACTTCTTAACATTAAATTAATGATATCCTAAATAAATATATGCCTTAGGGGTGTACTAAGACTCTTTCATTTTTTCAAAAAAAATCATCAATTCATGGTAGGGAATACTTGATTTTTATTATGATCTTATTGAGTTAATGATAATAAATGTAGAGAATAATTGACCACCCTTCTTATTGAAAAATATGACTTGTTCACCCCATGGTGAATCACTAGGGATTATAAAAAAAATCATGATTCCATTTTTGTTTCTTCTCAGGATCTTTTAATTCATTTAGGGGTTATTCTATTAGTACTCTTTGGTATGGGTAGAGATCTGAGTATATGTTTGATTGAGAACTCAACATACTAGATATAAGGAATACTATGTAATTCATTAAAGAAAACATTAACACATTCCCTCAATATAGGAATGTCTTAAAAGAAGATCCCCCCCCCCCTCTATCAATCATTTGAGATAGGAATTCTTGATTATAAGGCAATAATATCTATTCTTGAGAAGTGTTTTTTAAAGTAAATTAATCATTATTCTTACACTTTTAGAGAATTATAGGGTGATTTTGGATATTTAAAGTGATTTACATCTCTCATTAGTTGATGTTATATCTCAATTGATATATTCAATCCATACCCAATATATCATTTAATTATAAATAAGGGATTTTAATATGTCTTACTAGGAGATTCATCCCACATAGGTTAATTGGGGAAGAGTTATATGCTTGGGATGCAAAAATTACACCACTTGGTGTTTTCATTGATGAATCAACCTTTATGTATTGATGTAGTTTTTGAATACATTCAATAAAATTACATGATATAAAAGAATGTATAAAAACATAATTAAATAAGAAATTCTCTATTATTGGATGAATAATAAGTGTACGAATCACCACATCATTTTCATGATCTTACTTAATAGTAGAAATAGAATATTGCCTATATTTACCTCTTAGATTTAGTGGTTTTTGTTTTTGGTTATCATCAACAACCCTGGGCATAGTATGCTGACTTTTATAGTGCTCATGTTAATTAAAATTGAACTATTGTACCATAAGTGAAGAATTGATCGGAATATTCATTTCATAAATTATATTATTTTTATTTATCATCTAACTTTGGCATTCATTATCTAGATTCCCCTATTTTCCATGCTTAAAACATCTATGTGTTCCCTTAAGGTAGTTTCCTATATGCTTATTCCCACACTTATGACATGTTTGTAGTTGGATTTTCCTCCCTCCATAAGATTTATTTGTTAGCCCTCTAGAATTAAAATTTACTCTCTATGTTTTATCTATTTTCCAAAGAGAACATTTAGAATCACTACTATCCATCTCAACTTTAAGTGCATGTCAAACCATTTCTTCATATCATTAAAAGTCCCAAATTGCTAAAAAAAATTGAGTAACAGGTTTTAGTACACTAAAAATAAGTTCTTTGTTTAATCATACTCAATGAAAAAGTTGTAATCATACCTTGTAATCCTTGTAAATTTTTATTTATAAGACCCAATTGACTTATCCTTTTACAAAATTAAAGGAACTCCATCTCTATTTTTAGATGGAGAGTGCACGAAAAATATTTATTGAAAAATAATTTCTTAAATCCATCCCTGTAATTACCCATACATTTATATAATGAACTTTCATTTTTGAATAAGAATATGATTCATATTTAGTCATGGATCCATTATAAAGTGACTGTTATAATTAGTGTGTATTAAGGATAATGAAGAGTATTAATTGATGCATAAGGGAGAAACTATATCATTGAACAGTAGGAAAAACCTTTATAGAGATCATTTTTAGAGATATAGAAGGCAATAATATCATTGGGGTTCTCCCTTAACTAAGCACAAGAATAACTTCAATAATTAAATCATGAGCTGGATCATCTATGGGAGAAGTTCAAGTTAGTGGAAATCACCACTAGAACAATGTTTCCTGAACCACCCCATGAATGTACCACCATTGCACACTATACCCTTAGGGATTATACTGGTGTAATAAGGGGTTATGTAAATAGTGGTTAATATGTATTAAAGTGTAAATTATTTTAAAATGAAATGATATTCACTCTGATAGAATTTTTTAAGAGTCAAATTATGCATAATGTGAAGATGGCTTAAACAAAATGGATTGTATATTGGAATCAGGTGGCATAATTTAGCTAAGGGTGAAATTTATTATTTTTTGATAAAAACAGTAAAATAATATTTTGGTATCTTAATATAAGGAATTTATAATATAATAAAAATATTAAATATGAAAAAACAGATTTTTGACACAAAGAAACCATAGTTTTTTTAAACAAGTGTTTTATATTCACTAGAATACATTTTTATGATAAATTTAGAAGTTTTAAACTAAAATATTATATTCATAAAATTATTTTAAACAAAAATATTTATTTTATATAAACAATAAAATAATTTTCTATACTTGGAAGTAATTCTTCTAAGGGTTGGAAATTTTATCATGAGATAAAAAGTGGTATTTTTAAACAAATAGTGGTTTTATTTTAAAATTTAAATTTATCATTTTTAGAAAATTATTTTGATAAAATTGTATTAATTTTTTTAATCAGTTTTTTAAAATTTGGTTAGGGTGATGTTTTTTTTATTTTTCATAAAAAGTCGAATATGAATGTGAATTAGTAAAATATTGTATAAGTATTGTGTTTATTAATAGTATATAAGAATGAATTTTAAATATTTTTAAAAGTTAGAAGAATATTTTAGTATCCCCTTTTTTGTTTAATCATAATCCCCTTACTTTTGAATCAAATTATGGGCCACTATTTAAATATATAATATTTTATTATAATATTTTATTCTAAAACACCCCTCTCTCACCCTTATAAATATCGCCCTTCACAAACCCACTTTTCCTTACACTTAAGCCTCTTATATCATCAAAAATACACTTAAATACCTCCCCAAATATCTTTCCCATGTTCTAGAGGTTTTTGGTCTCATAAAAAGACTAATAGAAGAGTGATGAAGGACTGGTTTAAAGGAGGATATCCAAGAAAGAGGTAATTTTTTCAACCAAGTTCTTTCAGGATTTTATTTTTTATACCTCCTATAAATTTATTCAATACAAAATGATTTAATAACATTTTTATCATATTTATATTGAAATTTTATTATATTATTGTAATATAAAATATCATACTCTCATCTACTCTTTAATTCTAAAATTAAATCATCTCCATATTATGGTCGGTTCACCGCCTCAATGGATAATGTGCTTTGTTTTCCATTAATACCTTACTTGGTTGGATTTAAAAATGTATTTAATGAATAAAAATTATATTTATTACATTATTAATGTTTTTAAAACATAAAACTAGGCATTATATTAATAATATTAACAATAAATAGTCACTGAAAATTTAACCACAAAAAATATGAATGCCCAAACGTTTTTTTAAATTTGAATCTATTTTTGAAAATATATTGAGAAGTATAAATTTTGTGATACTGGAATGATAAATAAAATATATCTAAAAAAATATTTAGATTACTAATCTATTTAATACCACCTTTTACCATAACGAACATAGTAAATAATTCTTAGAGAAATTTAACGAACAACCACAAGTGACTAATGTGAGAAAAATATGTATAATAAATGAATGAATTATGATAATAAATGAACCTTAAAAATTAAATTTATATGAAAATGGTTCTTAAGAAAATATTTAATAAAACTAATTTGATTATTAAGGATATTATATACAACTATCAAGCGGCTTGGGACCTAAGGTAAGGGATCTTCTGAATCACCATCATTACATTTGGGTTATGCTTTCTCTTTCTTTACCTCACCCTCCCTCTCTATTCTTCTCATGTACTTATATATTATATGTATATTTACATTACATATATATATAAATACATAGTTGACTTTACCTTTATTTTCTATAATTATATATGTTTTTTGTGTCATGACCTGACCCACTGAGGCCTAACTAGCTGGTAGTATATAGAGTGTTATTCCCAAATCCCACTTCCAATAGGCCAGGGGTTAGTGACCAATGACAAGTAGACATATAACACACATGGGAGGTCTTTTCCTAAGGTACTTGTACAAATACACACATCTCTATAAACCATTATAATGCATAAAGAAAAGATACAATGGATACTGAGATGCATGCATACAACTATATCCCATGTTAGATTATAACACAAATATGGGGAATAAAAGGGCCAAATACAAGACTACTAAAGTTGTAAAAGAGTTAAACCTACTAAAAAGTAGGGGATTTGTATTACATGAAACTCCTAGAAATGATTGTGGTCTATATAGATAAACTATGATCCACCTACTCTTGGTCATCCTAGAACTCTGTTGAAAATTCTTTCATCTGTATAAGACATTATATGTGTAGGAATATTCCATGTAGGGGTGAGTATAACAATACATAGTAGGACCCCCCAAAATCACCAAACACAAAGCATAAAAATATAGGACAAATCAACCCCACAAAATTATGTCAATTGGAATATGATATAATGTGACAATAATAAAAAACCATTTATGCTCATGATAGACACCAAGCCTTATGGTAAGGCCATGTCCTTACTACTAGCCTATGGTTCTTCTAGAGGATTCAAGGTGAGACTCATCCAGTAGAACTAATTCCATGGGTCTTTCTAACATTGATGGAACTCATTTGAGAGGTCATGCCAATTAGGACTTTTTATTAAAAAGTACATAATATAACATAGAATATATTGATACATAGATAGGGGATCACACCCAAGGCCTATGGGTGATACCTAACCCTAATTAGATTAACCTTTTATATAGGGGATCGAATGCCTGGGTCTGTAGGTCACGTGACACCTTCCCCTAATAGGGAGAAAGATGGAATGAGGATCCAACCCTGAGTCGTGTTTAGTTATAACTGTTTTATTCTTCCATGGGGATCTTACATCCAATAATCAGGATTATATATCATACTAATACCTACTATAAATAGACTGGGAAACTCATCCTTAAACAAGGGAAATCACCCACACTAAATTGGAAAGAGGGAATGCACCCTAAACTATATTGAACAGAACAATGGCTTCAACCTACCTTGGAGAAAGTAAATAACAAGTATAGGTGGTGCACGGTGTTTCCTACTATACTCAGGTCTTCTGAAACCCATTCCCATGCCCCTATCTTTTTGGTCATGCTCGTGTTCACTGTCTATGTTTTTGTACTCTGTTCATTCTCAAGTACACTTGTTGTTCCTATATACTCTATTTGTACCTATGTACCTGGTATTTTTTATGAAAATATACCCCTAGGGTACACACTAGGATTCCAGCCTCAGTCACATGGCATTTGATTCATTTATTTTAGTTTAAACCATTTTCACTACTAAATTGGGAATGCATGACATGTGTTCTTTGGACTACACCCTGTGTATGATAAATTTTCAAAGATATTATATAATTCCCATGTATCTTATCCCACACTAACACCTCCAACATTCTATCCATGAAATCCACCAAGGAACATGGATCTCATGTTGACCAAATCCAAATCATCATTGGTGGATAGGTTTTTGGACACCCAAATTCACTCATTAAGCATCCCTGATCACACCACATCGACCACATGCCCAAACCATAAAATGAGGATCTTTGATCCAACTTTGGTCTCCCTTCATCTTCATCTCACCATGATTGTTTTATCAATCCCAAAACTAAACCTGTGGTAATGATCTCTTGCACTAAATAAAAATTTTGAAATGATCACTCCCTAGGTATTTTTCAAACCATAATCCAAATGAATTATCGATGATGAACACTCAAAGAACAAGGGGAGAAAAACACAAAACACAATCACAAGGAAAAAAACTCATCCATTTTTTTAGGTTGGCCCCAATCCATTGATGTTAAAATAAAAAACTCAAGTAAATAATCAATTATTAAGCAATATTATCAATTATTAATTCTTGGAAGATGAATCAACACCCGTAAATCATGAATCAACCCACAAATCTATTTTTTAGAATAATATATTCATGTTCATCATGGTATAAATGAATAAATATTAATACAACATAAAAAAAGTATTAAATTTAGTTTATATTGATTTCTAATGAATAATGGTTCCATTCTCTTATTGTTGGTGTGGTCCAAGAACTTTGTCATCAAAGAAAAATCCTTGAAAATTTGATCACTAATCCTCAATATCATTTTTATCTTCCATGATCTTCTATATGATCCTCTATAATCTCAAGGGTTATGTGGATAACCCATGATTTTTTCCATAATAGGTATTATATAGAGGAGGAATTAGGTATGGTCCATTTAATAAACAATAAATTAATTAGTTAGTTAGTTTATTTATTAATCCTCCCATTAATACTCTTAGACCAAACACCTGACACATAAAAAGGTTATGTTGTACTTAGGGGAAACCCACATTCTAGATGTAAATGAGGACTCAATTTTCAAATATGAGACACTATTTGGGAGTTCATCAATTATTTCTGAAAAGTTATGTGTGCATGATATAATATATTTCATATTTTTATTATATTAGCATTGAGGCTACACAAGCCCTGAAATATCATGATAACTTATCTCTTGTATTTTATAATATTCTTTGAAATATTCAAAAAAATTACACGGAAAAAATCATTAAATTAAGTTACCCCCTCAATATTCTCTCTAGAGAACACTCGATTCATGGAAAAATTACTATTCAATTATTCATTTTCCTATGTTAATATTTTAAATTATTTTCATTCCATGATTTCTAAAAATGATAAAAAAAATTGAGAAAAAAAATTCTTTATTAATATTTTCAAATAAAACACCACATGCTGGCCTTTTTTTAAGATTATTTATAATTTTCTTAAAAAACATGATTATAAGGATTGTTTCCTAACATACTTCTCCACTCCTTTTTTATGACCGTTAATTATTTAGACTTAATTAACCTATGTTTTATTATTATTTTTATGAATGTACAAAAAATATTTAATTCATTATTATTATTTAAATATTTATTAAATTACATATTTTATACATCAAGATAGTATTATATAACCCATATAATTTCCATGGGTTTTTATTATACATATACATTATATATTATTTAATTATATGGAACACATATTAATGTATATTTTATGAATTTGATGGTTTTTCCATGAATTATACATCCCCAAATACATTAATTAATGTTTTCATCTCATGAGATACTAGGTATGGTGCATGGAAAATTAGTTGAGCCCATAATGTTTTGTTATCTTGGTAGGTATCCTTAACTTATTATTATAAAGTCAAGTTTTATGTTTTCTCCACATTCCTCTAATTCCAAGATCATGTGATATCATTTTCATTATTCTAGACTTCCAGTTTATGATATACGATCCTCCGCTTAATGAAGTATTTTTATTCCTCGTATCACAGCCATTATATTTCACTGTCATTTTTTCTCATATACTGGGGTTTATAGATCATCCCTTTTCTTTATGTATGTCCTGAGATTATCCTTTTTGGTTATAAAAGAACAAAATAATTTAGGTATAATAACCCCAAATATAGTAAATTAAATATGGTTTTTACTTTATTATATTGGAATAGTTCCTATAGATACAACCTAGTGGTTATGTCCTATTGTGGTGTTTAGGGATGTCTCGGTTTTGAGTCTCCCCATGCATAGTTCAAGAGGTTTTCATATGTTTATCCCCTTACCTTGACTAATGTAATAATATTAAATTGGAATAGATTCAAGGGATCAGATCATGTAGGATCGATCGGTTTGAAAGACTTTGAAAAATAGATACAAACATGATTCACATATTACATTGTAAATATAATATATAATCATAACAAAATTAAATGTTATCCACCCTTGAAACTAATTCTAATATTTCTTATTTATAACCTAGGGATATGAAACAAAATAAGGATTTCCTCAAATGCTTAGTAAGGTAAATGTATAGTGGAATCTATCATTATTAAATAATCCATAATCAATATGGGAAGGTAAATAACATAAAACACAATCCATTTAATTAGAAAATTGAGCATAAGATAAATCCATGGATGATATAAATGAAGTAATTTCATAGATAATAATAAATAAATTATCATCTAAAGAAATGAATACTATTTGACATCATGATAGCATACATCATGATATATCTACCATCATGACCTTGTGTAAAGATAGTTAAAAATAATGGGTAAAACCCCATTTAATTTGGCCAACTCGTTTGTCTTATAAGACATGTTGATGCATCAAGGGGATATATAATTTTGGGCCCCACTTTTCACTGTATATATAATTAATTCCTCATATATTGAATTATAAATTTAATTTATAAAAAATATTCCTTGTCAACAAATATTTGTATTGAGTAAAAAATAAAGAATACCAATATTTCCTCATTCAATCAAATAACATTAAAAGTAAAACACCATATGTATAAATGGTATAAGTCTTAGGAAATAATAATATTGATGATATAAATAATATGGATATTTAATGGAAGTTTAATGTTTAATTATCATAAGAAATTTAATGTTTTAATATAAATTTAATGACCACAAAATTAATAAGAGATAAAATATGACCTTTAGTTCATCAGTTAAATAGGTTTTCAAATAAATTCATGTATTTTGAAAAATGGATGATAAATATAAAAATAAAATTTCTGAAAATATATTTCTTTGTAAATCATTTGAAATATTATATAATAAGATAAATAGTGTAAAATGGTTATGGTGGGAGGAAGGTATATTAACATAGTATAAGTTAAAAAAACATTCTTTTGGAATTTTTGTTTAGAAAGTTAAAAATGACCCCTTTCAGGAAATCATTATAAGTACTCCGTTAATACCATCTAAAAATTAAATTATTACTTAAAATATCATTTATAAAACATTTGTTTAAATAAAAATTATTTTCAAAAAAACATTTTTGAAAAACATGGGTATGGAAGAAAAATATACCAGATCAGGAAGAGAAATAAGATCAAATTTTATTTTAGAAATTCCTCCTGAAATATTAAATTGAATTGAATAATTAATAATTATTAATAAATATATATTCAAGTTAAATAAATAATTTGGGAAATATATACACAAAAAAAATAGATTCATATTACCAAATATGTCTCAATGGAGTGGAAAATGAGATGAAATCCCTTACCTCGCATTCCCTCTTACTTGATTGTGATTTAACCTCATGTATAATGGTTTTAAACATATTATTAATTTATAAAATATTCATATTATTATTTATAATATCATATATGATCCTATTATAACATCTTATTACCCATTTCTCTACAATCTTTCATTATGATCATTGTTTTGGGTGTTAACTACTTTATTTTTACATGTATTTTTTGTCATGGAACTTTTAGTACTTGTAATATTATTATATTTATATAATATATATAATGTTATTAATTATATAATTATCATATATTTATATTAAAAATATCCTTATTATGCTCCATGTTGAGAAGAAATGAAACACGAATCACATCGCTTCATGGAGGCAGTTGTCTACATGTACGTAAAAGAGAAGTTATCATTTTCCAATGGATAGGAAGGTAATAATGTTTATATTATATTAAAATTACAGAGGTATATTTATGTCATAAATATCATATATATTTATTACTTTCATATATATAACTATCCAAGTAAATTGGTGATGAAAAATTAATTACACCACTATGTGGACACGGTAAGTCATACGTACGCAAGAGAAATTTTTTGCTTTTGATAGGATAGAAAGGAGATGGAAAATTATCATACCATAATCATAATAATATTTTAGTATATTTATGATAATAGGTGTATTATTTTTGTATGGTTATATCTAGTGGATATTGAATAATAAATAAATTTGAAAGAGTTGGAAATGACGATTACCTCTTCTTTGAAATATCTCCTTTAGATCTTCACTTCAGGGATCTAAGGATGGTATTCTAGGAATACGAACACCAAAAAAATTATATAATTATATTATAAGATAATTAGGCATGTTTTTAATGAGAATATGGATCAAATTGTTATAAATAATTGAGAGAATGGATGTCCTTTTATAAGTGAGGGGATTAGCGTTCTTGGAATTTATTAAATTATTAAAATAATATAAATTATTTTTTATGTAAAAATGAATCAAATTGATATAATTATCATATAATATTTTTCAAGTTTTGGTCATGATTTCACTCTTATCTTCTATTTTTAACACCCTGTTAATCCTCTTCACAGTTATTATACTATTAATGTTTTCTATTATTTACGGTTCAATAATGCTAATATGAAATGAAAAATGACCCATAAATGTAAAATGGTTTATTTTTCATGCATATCACATAAAGTTTTATAAATAAAATATTTTTATAAATTTTAAATCATTTAATAAAATATAATTTTTTATAAAATATCATTAATTTTATTTTTGACATTATTCATTTAATTTGACTTTAAACACATCAAGTTAAAAATTGAATTAGAATACAATTTTTTAATGTATCACTAATAGTTTATATTTATCTAAAAAATTCATGTATCCCAATAATTATTTAAAATTATATTATATTTTTTATTTTCAATATTATTTATATTATTTTTCGATTAATTAAATAAATGTTGCATCGGTGTTGTGCAATATTTTAAGTTAATTATTTCATCACTAAAAATTATAAATAAATTACCATGATAAAAAATTATTTATATTTCAAATGAATATTTATAACCAAACATAAGTTATATTTATCTATATCATAAAATATTTTAGATATTAAAAAAAGAAAAGTTACATTTTTTTTCTTTATCTCTCACATTAGTATTATAAAGGTTAAAATAATACCTAAATGGATAAAAACATCATTTTTAAAATTTTGGATGATTATGGAAAAAATAGACTCATACAATTAAATTAATTAAAGTTATGGGTTTACTTTTAATTCCTTGTCACATTATTTTTAACCACAATTTCCCAATTTACTCTTACCATGGTTACAATTATTTACTATGATTACTATTCATAATTACTAGAAATAAAAAAGGCCTATTTAAAAAATTTATATCGCCTAGTTAAAAATATTTAATATATTTTTCAAGTTTTGATTTCAATAATTGTTAGAAATTAATTTAAGATTAAAACACAAAATGCTACTAAAAACAGTTTTTCTAGAAAAATTCCTTTTTAAGTATAAAAATGTTTTTATACTAAATTAAATTATAAAATTCATTCAAAATACATTAATTTGATTATTAAAAATATAATTGAACTAATTTTTCCTTGAAACTATTTTAAAAATGACTGATCTTTTTAAATTCTTGAAATAGAAATACAGTTTTCAATAAAAACAGTATTTTTCAATATTCATTAAAAATTATAAAAATCCCAAAAAAAATCACCCTAATATAATTTTCATATGATGATTTTAAAAATTAAGTTCATTTCATCAAAAAAATTCTAAAAGTGTAAAATTTTAATTTTATTAGTTTCTCACAAAAAGAAATAAAAATCATTTTTGAAGAAAACATATTTTTGAAGAATAAAATTACTTTACTAAAAAAATTAGTGTTTATTTCTTGATAATTAATAAATAAATTTTTATTACGTATTAATTTCATAGATATTTCATAATTTTTTATTTCTATTTATATTCTCCAATTCAATGGCTTGGTTATAACGATCATATTAAAATACTAATATTTCGTAGTTTGTTTAGGATCGGTGTTGTATGTTGTATATGCTATCGAACATGGTGTTCATAAAACTTTGGGTATTACAATAGAATAAATTTATAGAGATAAAAATAAATATGATTTATATTATGTTTAAGTTGATGTATCTTGTAACTAATCACCCAAATACAATAGGCCTATTGATTTTTGGATTGTTTTTTATGGGTTTTTATGTTAAACATTATGTAATAATATGTGTTTGAGACTTAGGTTATTATATTTTGTTTCAATAAAAGTTATAGTTATTTTTAGGGATTAAGACTATAAATCATTAGATAATATCAAAGTTATAATTCTAAATACCTGAAAATATCCTAATGTTTTTTTATTGTAAAGAGTATATGGTCTCCTATAAATAACATCCTTGTATAGATACTACAAGTGGATGAAGGTACTTCAACGGATGCACCTTGTGGTAATAATCTATGAAAAATTTGGTTAGGTATTAACATGATCTTCACTTAGTGAACAAAAAGTGGGCCTAACAGTGAACTTGTTTAGACACTCCCAAGGGATATGATTTGATTGATTCACATGATCTTTATAAACCATTATGCCAGATTTGAATATATTTTTATAGTATTATAATATATGACAAGTTAATTGTGAATATCTAACAATAATATGGCCATTGATAACATATATTGAAACCTATAGATTCATAAGTTAGGGTATCTATTTCATTTAGGAGTTATTCATTCTATGTTCATAGTTTTCATTTTATATTGTTATTAATTTGAGTATTCTCATCCCTAACTTCCCTTTATTTTATAAAATGGATGGAAATGGTAGGAATCGTTCTAAGAACCTATGTGATGGAAAATTTAATTTTTTCACTAATTAAATACCTATTATTATGGGAGTGTGATTTTAGAACCTTGTGAAAATACTTGCAAAATTGTTGCAGGTTATGAATAATAACTAGAATCATTTAGAACTCCCTCATTCTCTGGATAAATAAAAAGCTAAAATTAAGTAATTTATGCATCAAATGCCTCCCACTTTTAGTGATTATTCTAATCCCCTATTTGTGAAATAATATAATTATTCCATTGAGAATATATTATCTTTCCTCCAATGATATGATCTTATAAAATTTATATTGGTTGTTTATCGTTTAGAAGGAAAAGACAATAAATGGTGGGAAATAATCAAGAACATGAATCCCAAGTAATAAATTAAATGAATGGAGTGGGAAGGATATATTTTTTTAATAAATATTTACTTTATACTCTTCATCTTAAAATAGAGAGGGAGTTGCTTGGAATAAGTAAAAGGAAAGATAAATCAATAAATTTTTATGATTAAAACTTCACATATATTACATGCTACACATAAATCTTTGTCATTGAACCATAATTTAAGGTTGGAAACTTCTTTAGTAGACTAAGCCTAACTATTCAAAAAAACATTAGTGATTTGAGACTTTGATATCTATGATAAAATTTTCTAATGTTCCCATTAATTTTAGATGGAGATTGATGATTCTCAATATTCTTTTGGGGTTAAGATAAAAATAAGAGAACATAGTTTTATTCTGGATAATCAATGTATAAATATCATAAAGGGAATAAAATCTAACTACCCACATTTTATAAGTTTGGAAAAAATAATTCAGGGAACTACATCAAGGGAACAAGGAGATTTTTTAATAGTGTAAGGGAGGGAATCAAGATAATTAATTTCAAAGGGATATGAATAATCCCACTAATATGATGGAACAAAATAAGGTTATGATCAATCCTCTACTTATGATCCAATGTTCAAACTATAATAAATATATACACCATGAAATTTAATGCTCCAATCCAAGGTTAATCAAGGATAACTGACAACAACAACCTTTAAATCCAAGAGATAAAGGGTAATCTTATGTTATCACTAATTTTGAGGTGGACCAAGACAAAATAGTGGTGATATATACACTTCTTATTCATTTAAAAGTAAAAAATGTCTTATTTTATTCTGGCTCTATGCATTCATTTATATCATGAAATTGTAATTGAACTATTACAAAACCACCCCAAGACATGAAGGTTGAATTATCATTGAAAACATTAAGTGGTGCAATTTTTTTACCTTAATTATATAACTCTTCCCCAGTTAGAATTGGTAGAATGAATTTTTCACCACCTTTTTTTATACTCCCTTTAGTGTGATTTGAATTTATGTTAGGCATAGATTGGTTGTCTTTATATATATCCAACATCAATTATTAGGATAAGTAAATCACTTTTCAAGTCCTAAATCATCATGTGGTTCTTTATAGGTGCAATGAGGATGATGAATATCCTTTTTAAACTTCTTCTCAATAATGTAAATGGTTTCCTTATTAGAATGAATTTCTTTTATAAATGATTGAGACAAAGGAGTGGATATCACTTAAATAAATTCCCGTTGTGATGGTATGTACTAATGTATTCCTCAACTATTTTTCTGGTCTTCTTTCTAATCAAGAGGTTTAGTTCTCTATTGAACATATACTCAGATCTCTTCCCATAAAATGGACCCCATAGGTTGAGTTTATTTTTCTTCCTCTAAGATTACCTATATAATAGCCCCCATTTAACTAGAATAATTTAAGAATAAACTATAACATAATTGGGATAAAATATTTATATTTCTAAGTGCTTCAACATGTGGTGCACCAGTTCCATTTTTCAAGAATAATGATTGGTTAATATGTCTCTACATTGGTTATCATAAACTCAACCAAATCATGATAAAGAAGAGGTATCCCCTACCACAGATTTAGGATTTTTTTGACCAGTTATGAGGGACTCAGTACTTATATAAGGTGGAATTCAATCGATATATCATCAATTAAAGTAAATAAAGAGGATAATTCTAAGATTTCCTTTTGAACAAGGTATAGACACTATGATTTCATTGTAATTCCTTTAGGACTCAAAAATTATTGAGTGATTTTTCTTGAAATTATAAATAGAGTGCGTAGAGATTACCTCAAAAAAATTATTGTATTATTTATAGATAGTATTCTCATATACTCAAAAAATAAGGAGAAATGTGAGTAAAATTTTTGTATTGTTATAAAGACTTTGAGAAAGGATAATTTATATGAAAATTATAGTAAATGTGTGTTTTATATGGAGAAAGTAACATTAATGTGGTATTTTATCACAAGAAGGTGGATATATATGGATCCTTGGAAGAAAAAATTGAGTATGGAATAGAACAAACCAATATAAGTAATAAAGATATATAGTTTCCTTGGATTAGCTCGGTACTATCTAAGATTTGTGAGGATATTCTCATGATTTTCAAACCCAGTAACCAAGATAAATCTAAAAGTAGTTAAGTTTTTCTAGACTAATGAACGTGATGATATCTTCAAAGAGATGAATAAAAAAATTATTACTACATATGTACTCACACTAACCACAAATGGAGAAGGATTTTAGATTTACAATGATCCTTCATTAAAGGTAATAGTCTATATACTAATGAAAAATGATAAAGTAATAACATATTACTCAATTAATTTGAAGGTGCATGAGAAGAATTATCTAGAACATGATCTAGAGTTGGATGCGTAAATCTTCACATTGAAGATCTAGTGGAATTATCTCTATGGATGTAATTATAATATATATACATATCATAAGATCCTATAATATATATTCACACAGAATGAGCATAATATTCACTAATGAATATGTATATATCTTATCAAATACTATGATTGATTAATTCACTACCATCTTGGGAAGGTGAATAAAGTGTCAAATTATCTAAGTAAGAAATATCCTAATACCTTATCCATGAAAAGGATTGAAAGTTATCCAATCTTCTTAGACATGAAAAGTATGGACATGGGAATCATAAGGAAAGGAACAATTTAATACCTTGCTCAAATAATTTCTAAACCATCCATTCTAGAGAATATCATGGATTCTTATAGGAATAATGTAGAGATACAGAAGGAAAAAACAATAAATAAAGGGAAATCCTTAGAATTAAACATTGATAAAGGAGTTGTGAGATTTTTTTAAATTACTATGTGTACCATTTGAGCATGAGATAAAGAATGAGATATTGAATGATGATCATATCTCAACATTCTCTATTTACCTAGGGAGCACACAAATGTATAGAGATCTATAAGATAAATAATGGTGGGACAATTTGAATATGTACATTTCTGAATATAAATCAAAGTTCTTGGTATGTCAGAGAGTAAAAGAATAAAGGAAAATTTCCAAGGATATGATAGAACTATTACTCATATTTACATATAAATGGGAGAAAATCACCATGGATTTTATCACAGTTCTTCCAAATGAATAAAAAGGAAATAATTCCATATGGGTTATATTGGAACATCTTATAAATACTAGTCACTTAATTTCTATTCTATGGAAACTATCACATGATAAACTTGAAAAGTTATACATTATAAAAGTGGTGATGATATATATAACACCACTATTAATTGCATTTGATCAAGATCTAAGGTTATCCTAAAAATTTGGGAAAATTATTCAACATGTAGTAACATAGAGTTAAATTTAAGTATGTCCTATCACCCTCAGAATGATGGTAAATCTAAACATACTATCCATACACTTAAGGATATATTGATAGCATACTCTATGGACTTCAAAAAAAGGTTGGGGTCAATATCTTCCTTTGGTCATATTTTCATATAATAATAAATTCTAATTGATCATTCAAATGGATTCTTATGGATCCCTCTATAGAAACACAATTGTATTGCACATAGTCAATAGAAAAGGTAAATTAACAATCATCTATGAGACCTAGAGTTTTGAGATAAAGATAAAATATTCCTTTCTATATCTCAGTTTTACACTTTGGACCAATACAGATACACGAGGGGGAGACGAATCATGTGTTGAATTTTTTTCACTAAATTAAAAACTATCCTAAAAACCATTTTGGAATTTAACCGCTATTTTGAATTACTTTAAATGGATCTGTTAAAATTTTACCAAGAAACAGTCAACTTTATGCATTTAAGTAAATACACAAAGAGTCTCACAATATTTTTATAAGGATTGGTGAAAATATATACTCATTTACTTTATTGGTTGTTCTCTATAATCTTGTATTATCTATAATAACATTATGTTGATTATAATGGTAAGTTTTTCCTACAATTACAGTTATAGAGTCTCGCTAGACTTATATATGATTGTCTCACATATGACATCCTTCTTTCCAAAATCACATTGAATATCTCAATAGCTTCACACTATTTTCTTGGAGTCCCATAGTGATCACAGAGTATAAATTGATCCATATATGATCCATAAAGTCTCATTTTTTATATTCAAGTTTTTTTTTTAGGATTGTACTTTGAAGTAAAACAAAAAATCTACTCAAAGATGTCTCTGAATCAAAATATTGATCAGATTAACTCAACTCATAGTCTTCAACTTCCAACTGGTAATTCAATATAAGTACATTAAAATTAGTATATAAATGTTACTCAGATCTCATATCTTCTAAAAAACCTTCTTATTGTCTTAATAAACTTCATCACTCAAACTCAGTATAGTGAAATCAGGTGGGATTACAGCCTCAATTATTGGTACTCTCTTCTTCTACTTTGACTCAATAATCATTGAATGGTTGAATATATCCTTCTTATCAATCATCTTTGATACAAAAAAGTATATGTAGCGTCATTGTAGTATCATCTTACACTTATTTCTATTCAGGAGTTCTTTAGATATCATACAACAAAACAACTATCAGACTCTCATGTTTGAACACACAGTAGAAGCAAATGCTTCTTAATTTTTTATTTCTTTCACCTAAATATTCTTATAAACATATGAAATAATTTAAGTGCATTAAATTTCTTCCATCAAAATCATTATCCTTAAATGGAATATTGATGGGACCTTCTCACTCCCATTCATAAAGTGAAATCATAAAATACTGATTTTGGGTTCCCATATTACTTTATGTGTAGCTTTTGGAACTCGATGGATATTCCAAAAATACCCATATTTAATGATTCTATTTTTTGAAACTCATCCTAAAATATATTTAGAAAATATATACATCAGGAACATATTCATCTCCTCAAAAATTTTCTGCAAAATTAACACTCCAAATCTTTACAAGTATATAAAAAACATACAACATAAATATCAACATCATGAAACTCATCCTAATTTTCTAGATTCATGAAATCTGGAATACAACTCAGTTATCAAGTCCTAATAAAATTCTTAGAATTCCATCTCATATCCTTAGGAATACTTTAACATCTTTAGATCAAACTGATGTTGGATACAATAAATATAATCTTTAGTTTTAGTCAAAATTTATCAGTATTATTCTTGAAAACCTGATAAATTCATTTTCTACTTCAAGAAATACATATAGTGGTAATCATCCTTTGATCCTCCTCAAAATAGACTCAGATCATGGATTGAGTCAGCGTCATGATATTCTAAACTCAAAATAAAAACAGTATCATTGATTTATTTATATTTTACTTAGAATTAAATAATTATGAAAACTTATCTTATTATTTAGATTTGATCTTTCCTTTACAATTATGAAGATCTATTTATCATTATTCTCATTATTTAATCACAAACCAATATAGGTTTTTATAATGTTTATACCATGAATGAATAGTTCTTGTTTCATCACATATAACTTCATTTTAATTGTATTTAAAATCTAGAAAGTTGATTTTTTTTATCCAACATAACTTCTAGAATTTCATAAGTGTTTAATTATTTTGTTGTGTACTTCAAAGTATTACATTAATAAATCCTTATAAGGAGCTTTATGTTCTATCCTAGGTACTTCTTTTCATCCATCATCTTTCTGAAAATTTCACCAAGTGTTTAACATTTTCCCTTAGTCAAAGATTTATGTTATGGACTTCAAAGACTTACGCACAATGGGATAAGCCTTATAATTAATGAACTTAAAAAATTTCATCATACTTTAAATCCATACAATGAAATAATATGATAATAAAAGACATGCATTCAGTTATTAATGTATTATGTTTAAAATTAATTCATTTGTTCTGGTAAACAAAGCCTTATGCTTAGAATTTTGGCATTTTTCAGTGAACTCCAAAATCTTGATTTCTATAGGTAGCTTCAAAAGGACTTATTATTGCTTCTAGGGCTTCTCAAACCTCTTCTAATAATATCATAATTTTGTCAAATAATTTTTGGAATTAATATAATAATTTAAAACTCCTTCAATAAAACTTCTAATGTGTTTTAGTATATAAATTACTCAACTAAGAGTATTGTAGAAATTATATATATCATATCAGGTTTGGATCCTCTTTAAATAATACAGATCCATTTATATTAACTTCAACCTTTAACCAGAAGTGTATAAACATTATATTCATAGAAACCAACATGATTTGTACTCCTTAGATGGCACTACAAAAAAAGTGACATTTACCAACAGAAAATTATTGACAGATAATATATCTGTTGGTAAAAATTATAAATTCCAACAGATATTAAATTCTATTGATATTCACTATAAGTACCAACATTTTTTTACCAACATATATATATGTTTATATTAGTTTTTCAATGCCAACAAATCTTTTACCAACATTTAAATTTGTTTCCTTATCATAATAATACCATCAATTCATTTACTGATAAATGAATCCATTGTTGTGAATTATTATTACAAAAAAATATTTTACCATTATAAAAATCTATTTCAATAAATTATTTACTAAAATCAAATATTTTATAAAAAAATTGAATATATATATATATATATTACCCATTATAAACATATCATTTTGATAATAAAAATATATGATCAAATAAATTATCCATAATTTAATAATATTTTTTGATAATATATATATAAACATAAGCCTTATATATATAATTTTTTATATAAATTATATA
This sequence comes from Viscum album, assembly GCA_963277665.1. NCBI lineage: Eukaryota > Viridiplantae > Streptophyta > Magnoliopsida > Santalales > Viscaceae > Viscum > Viscum album. Next base: position 200,984,481 of record OY728163.1, on the reverse strand, counting down.
TAAATTCATAACTTTTTAAGTTATATTAAAAATAAAAAAATAAAAAAAATAAAAAGAAATATAAAAAACCCCATACTGTGTGACACCCCACTCTCCCACCCCTGTTCGCCCCGACCCCCTCCCCCAAACCTACATCTTATTACCGCCTTCATTCCTCATAGATCGTAGGAACCTCTACTCTATTCCCGACCAGTGTTCCTTGTTGAATTCTTCATTAGAACCCCTTCTCTCTTCTCGTCCGGTGTCCCCCACTGACATCATCATGTGAACCCCCCCCCCCCCCCATTTTCCCGGTCGGCATCCTCACGCAAAACCCATCATGGACCTTCCCCTCCCAGGTATTCCAAGCTGTTATCCTCGCTTGACCACCATCGTCCACGACGTTTTAGACCAGTGTCCCCGTGCGACCCCTCTATTGCTGGTGCCCTAGCTCAACCCTATCCATCTTTGGAATCTCTTCACATCTCCACGGTCATCCCTTCCCTCGAACTGCGTCACCCACTACTTCCCCTAGTTTGAAGGTTTTCCACTTCACTAATTTGGATGGTTTCCATGGAAATAACTCTCCCCTTAGGTTACAGCGTTCTCATTGCTAATTGGATCTGAATTCCATGGCTAAGGTTCATGTGTGAAAGATAGATCTGGTACAACTTGTATTTTTTGGTTTGTTGTTATCACTTCTTATTTAGTATGCACTTGTTTTTTAATAGGCTATATGGTCATTATTTTTTCCATAACCCTGAGCATTGTTATATTGTTTGAATTTCTAGGCATAGAGTTTTGTTTGATCTCTTTTCATTGTTCAATAGTAGGTAATTTATAATTTCCAGTGAAATATAATCAAATTTGTTTTTGGAAATAAATTTTCATCCATTTTGTTCATTACTTATCATTTTTATTTGTGTTTCCTCAGTATGAAATTACTTAATCTTCTAAATACAGTGTGTTAAGGATACATATATTCTATTGACTGAACGAATGTCACTCTTTTCTAGGTCCTCCCTTACCATCCATTTTCAATCCATGTTTTATTCCTAGTTACCTTATTTTAAGAAATAATTATTTATATTGGTCATTATTTTTAATGTTCCTCTTCAACATTGGGTTTATTCTTTTCTTCCATTGTTGGAACTAGAGAAAACCAGTATTCAATACTGGGTAAGTTATTTTTTATCTATTATCTCCCTTTTTGTTACCTGAAAGATTTTTTTTCTTTTCAATACATATTATGACTATAATTTTTTTTTCATATCATCATTCATTTTTGCACAAATCTATTGACATCATGTTATAAATTTCATCTCATGTTCACTTTCTTAATTCCAATTTAGACTGGAATGAGCCTTATTATTTTCAGTTCAAGTAAGGAATTGTTTTTCATTGGTGATATAATTGGACTGTAAAAAGTCGGAATACAACCTTAGATGTGAAAGTGGATACACATTCCAATGTATGAAGAAATTGTTCTCGATACAACCATATTTTATTAGGTTAAAATTCATTTATATTTTTAGGCATCCTCCCAAGTGTCTGCAGATAATATCTTCCCCCCAAACAAAAAGTATAGTTACCCAATCTCAAGTCTTTGTGAAACTAATTTTAACACAAATACAAATTTATTTTGAAATTTTAATATTTTGATTATGATATAACAACTCATTAATGATTAAATAAAAAAATTTATAGTAAAATAGGATATTTAATTATATTTATTTATGAATGAGTATTTCTGATTTACATTATTCAACAAAAATATAATTTTTGAATCACATTATCCTAAATGACCATTGAATAGTAAAAAGCTAAGGTCACCAGGTAAATCGATTTTTGATTGCTCAATTTACCTATTTAAGGAATGTCACATTTGATATTTCATGTTTCTATTAAAGTAAATATATGATCCCGAGGCCTTGTTTTTTTATCATTACATAATAAGAATTTTAAATGTCGGTTCCAGACATAGGACCCATCGACATGAGTTTATAGGTGATTGAGTAAGTGTTTTGTTTTATATTTGTTTAATGATGTCAAATACATATCATATCAGTTTATTATTATTTATATTTGATTCTAGGCTACTAATTAACCTTACATATAAGTCTAGAAACATGAAAGAGGTCTTTAAAATATTTTTCTTCTATCTTGCAAAATTGGTAAATCATCCATGAGGAGTTGAGATACACTATGTAAACCATAACACCCCTTAAAGTATAAAACTATGTTTTATATGAAATAATTTTGGTTTATAGTGAGAAATATTTGAAAAAATTGAACAAGTTAAGAGATAGAGGGACCACCTAACATAGACCTCAAACAGATTTATGGAATCCATATAATCAACCAATATGTGAAATTGAAAACTAGGTCAATGAGATGTATCAAAAAGACTACTCCAAAATTCCTTTAACAGATCTCATCCTCCTTATATCATCAAGAATTAATCCCCACTCAACCTTTTAATATGACATTTATATATCAATCTTACCCATAACATTTCTACCCAGTACCTTGCATTAGAGTTATATCAATATCTCTTATGATAAGACTATTGGCCCATGAATACTCATACCGTTAAGAACAAAATATTATTCCTCTGAGATAAAAGGGTGATGAAGATCAACTATCCTATCATTATTCAGTTTAATAATGATTTTATATGATATGTTACATAGATTATTATAATGATAAACTCTTAAAAGAAATAGTTGGGTGGTATTGGGAAAAAAGACAAGAGATGTTACTATGGTAACTATGGGTATATTCTCACCACTAAAGAAATTCAGCATTGATTTAATCACATAATTTTTTATTATATCCCATTCTTCTACATTAAAAGATAATATAAAACCATCTGGGCCATGTGCACAATAGATTCATAGAATCTTTACTTATTCCAATATTACTACTTCATCAAAAATATTAACCATACATGCATTATGATGTTCAATTTCTTCCATCCCTATATTCAAAAGAATTTTTATGGATGATAATCCTTTTTAACCTACACATCAGGTGTTTAAAGAGAAATCTAGAATATTGGGCCGCACTGTCACCCCTCTAGAGCTGAACATAATGGCCATTATTAAAGGCTTCCAAGAGATGGTTATTTTCAGTTCTTCATGCATTCAATTATGGGTAAAAGGTGAGTTTTTGTGTTTTAATCATAGTTTTCATGAGATTCCACTTATTTGGTTTCTTGTTTCATTGTACAACATGTACTGGATAATTCACTATTTGAGTACAATTTTTCCGAAGTTATATCCTTTTCTAAAAGTGTTTCTATGATTGTTTTATGAACTATTTTCTCTTTCATATTTTCTGTAACTTATTTAAATAAGATGTAGGAATGATGTACAGTAGTCTTCTCTCCAAATGTACTTTATCTCCCTGGAGATTAACCATCCACCACAATCTAGGGAAATAGAAATTTTGGTATATCATGTGGTTTTATAGGGAGGAGCTCTATTCTTGTACCCCTTGGGATGTCTTTAGGTTTGGAATTGTGTTCTTTAATTTACTATTCTATTTTTGTCTTCCTCCAACAGGTGAGGGTGTCATCCTTTTCTTATCATTACTTGGTTGTTCCCCTTTGGATTTCTTTGGGCATAAATTAATTTGGTCTTCATAATGATTGCATTCATGACCCTTATTGGTACTAGATCAGAATTTTCCCATTCATTTGGGACATTCCATCATAACTGTGATAGTTATTTTTCATATGAAAAATAGATGATCTCCTCTTTTTTGAGAATATGGTGACTATCTTAGATCTACTCACATTTTTATGCCATGATGCTTTCAATGTTGACTAACTCCATTATGAGATAGTACTGTTGTGGTGGATATTTAAAGATGGTATGGTTACTTAAGACCTCATACATATATTAATAGAGAAACTTAGCTTCAGGTGTTCATAGTGGGAATTATGATTTTCTTAGTACACATCATCCCTGCATCAGTGTATATGATTTCTTTGTTTTTGAGATCAGTCATGTGCTTTGTATTGTTTGTTTTCCCTCTGAATTTGTATAATATAGAATGTTATTTTGTAGACAAAATGGTATTTCTAAGGAACCTTGTTCTTGGGTCTTGAGATAATTTTTTATCTTGGAGAGTTCATGAATGTCAGTTGTTTCTCATCAGTTTTCTTGGTGATGTGTCTCCTGATGGAGGCAGTTTTGATGACCTGAAGGGACTTTTTCATGAATAAAGAAGTAATCATTGCTAATTTTAGTGACTTTTGAGTATATATCATGATGTTTTGGATGGAGTTTTTTGGCACCGGATGGCTATTCACATTCTATGCATGGACTAACTATGGAAGTTTATTCTCTGGATGACTTTTTGTGCTTGAATATTTGATGAAGTAAGAATTGTATTTGGTTTTCTGATTATTCTATATACTTCTTCATGATGATAATTTAGAGCTACTAGATTCAAGTTCTTCTTTGCTGAATTTGATATCTATGTAACTGTTGGTTGCTGATCATAGAGGTTGTAGTTACTTTTGGCACAAAATATGACTGATGTTTTATCTGTTTTTGACCTTCTCAGATTTTTTGTCACTAGAGCTTCGGTTTTTACAATCTGGTGGACAACATTACATCTTGATTGTGTTTTCAATCCAGGATGTTGTGAAAGATGACCTGGAGCTTTTGAGATTTTTTTTCCTTATCACTTTTATGGTTGTTGAGATATTTTACGAGATTCAATGGATTTAATTGGTCCCTAGCTGGCTGGACAATGCATCGTTCTTCAAATGTTGAAGGATGGATTCTTACAGAGGTGAATTATTTTATTCTTTGTGATATTTTTCTGATGTTTGTGTAATCATATTTAATTTATTACTGGTGTAAGTTCACTACACCTCGTGTATGACTTGTAACTCTTTCTTTCATTAATAAATTCTGCAGAAAATATTTACCAAACAAAATGTGGAAATGATAATCTGTGACACGATAGTATTTGGGATTCTTTTGTAATATTTTTGGAGAAATTATTCCTTAATATGAGTCATTCTAACTACTGATCATTCAGATTTCAATAGGGATGATGAAAAATGATCACTATGCAAATAATTTTTCTATCCATCCATTTATTTCTATTTTGATTTCAATTCATGTAGATATTTTTCGCTGATTTTTGTTTATTATTTTTGGTTGTTTGTGATGTAGATATTGGAGATGAAGGGTGTGAAATAGACTATAGATGGCTCTATTTTTTTCTTCATTATACTGTAGATGGCTCATTTTTTTGGTATGCTCTTTGGTTGTGTGTGGTGGAGTTCTTGAGGGAATGACCCACTGATTCGATACATGATCGATTGACACATAGATTCACATTCTTGCTGGATTCTAATTATGATAGATAGTTTCACCATTCTTCTGGTTTGCTGCAACATGCTGATGTTACAGACATTTGGCCAGAGATTATGGGTATTCATCCGTTCGAACATGCTGGTACTTGTTTGAACCCCTGTCAATGTTTGATGTTGGGTGTTCTTTTGAAGACCTTTTTTGTATAGATCTGGTATTGAAGGACTTCAAAGGGGGGTTTTAGTGTAGTGTGTCTAGTATGGTGTGCATTTCTGAAGCTGATGAAGAGAATTTATGGAGTTTCAAATCACTGCAATCTACTACGAGCTACTGATTCAAGTGGAATGCATTGATCCAAGCATTTGGGAGCTCATTCTGTGTCTGGGAACTTGGTCACATCTTGGCTACTGTAGGATGGGTGTTTGTGTGATGGAAAATTAGGATATTATGGGTATTTTAGCTCATTGAAGTTTGAGGTTTGTCCACTTATATACATTCTAATTACATATGTGGATGAAACATGATTATGCCGTTGATGGTTGGCTGGAGCTTACAGGAGTTCATTCGTCCAAACATGTTGCTGCTTATTTGAACCCCTGTCAAATATTGATGTTGGATGTTCATTTGAAGACCTCTTTTGTATAGATCTGGTATCACAGGACTTCAAAGGGGGTTTCAGTGTAGTGTGTCTAGTATGGTGCGCATTACTAAAGCTGATGGAGAAAATTTATGGAGTTTCAAATCACTACAATCTACTACGAGCTGCTAATTCAAGTGGAATTCACTGCTCCAAGAATTTGGGAGCTCATTCTGTATCTGGGGACTTGGTCACGTCTTAGCTACTATAGGATGGGTGTTTGTGTGATGGAAAATGAGGAGATCATGGCTGTTGTAGCTCATTGCAGTTTGAGGTTTGTCCACTTGTATACATTTTAATTACATATGTACATGCAACATGCTGATGCCGCTGACGGTTGGCTGGAGCTTATGAGAGTCCGTCCAACTGAAAATGATGCTGCTTGTTTGAACCCCTGTCAAATTTTGATGTTGTATATTCATTTTAAGACCTTTTTTGTATAGATCTGGTATCACAGGACTTCACAGGGGGTTTTTAGTGTATTTTTTCTAGTATGGTGCGCATTGCTTTAGCTAATGGAGATAATTTATGGAGTTTCAAATCACTACAATCTACTAGCAGCTACTAATTCAAGTGTAATGCACTACTCCAGGAATTTGGGTGCTCATTCTGTATCTAGGAACTTGGTCACGTCGTGGCTACTGCAGGATGGGTGTTTGTGTGATGCAAAATGAGGAGATCATGGCTGATGTAGCTCATTGTAGTTTGATTTTTGGCCACTTATATACATTCTAATTACATATGTGGTTGCAACATGATTATGCTGCTGATGGTTGGTTGGAGCTTATATGAGTTCATCTGTCCGAACATGCTGCTTCTTGTTTGAACCCCTGTCAAATATTGATGTTGGATGTTCGTTTGAAGACCTTTTTTGTATAGATCTGGTATCACCGGAATTCAAAGGGGGGTTTCATTGTAGTGTGTCTAGTATGGTGTGAATTACTAAAGCTTATGGAGAGAATTTATGGAGTTTCAAATCACTATAATCTACTACAAGCTGCTGATTCAAGTGGATTTCACCGCTCCAAGAATTTGGGAGCTCATTCTGTATCTGGGGACTTGGTCACATCTTGGTTACTGCAGGATGAGTGTTTGTGTGATGGAAAATGAGGAGATCATGGCTGTTGTATCTCATTTCATTTTGAGGTTTGGCCACTTGTATACATTCTAATTACATATGTACATGCAACAAGCTGATGCCGCTGACAGTTGGATGGAGCTTATGAAAGTTCATCCAACCAAAAATGATGCTGGTTGTTTGAACCCCTGTCAAAGTTTTATGTTGTATGTTCATTTTAAGACCCTTTTTGTATAGATCTGGTATCATAGGACTTCATAGGGGGTTTTCAGTGTATTTTTTCTAGTATGGTGCGCATTGCTTTAGCTGATGGAGATAATTTATGGAGTTTCAAATCACTACAATCTACTATTAGCTACTGATTCAAGTGGAATGCACTACTCCAATCATTTGGGTTCTCATTATGTATTTATGAACTTGGTTACGTCGTGACTACTACAGGATGGGTGTTTGTGTGATGGAAAATGAGGAGATCATGGCTGATGTAGCTCATTGAAGTTTGAGGTTTGTCCACTTCTATACATTCTAATTACATATGTAGACTTTTTGGTGATGGATATTGAATTTGTAGTGCTAGTTCTAGATGGATTGAATCATGGATCCCTTCCCAAGATTTGGTTCCCTGATGATCTTTTTTTCCTCCATCATGGTACTCAGAATAATTCTTCAGAAAAGTTTCGTGCGAGCTGGGTCATCTGGTTGGGTGTTGTTGCAAGTCGTGTTCAAGGGTCACATGATTGTGGGAAGCTTTGTATCCCGAGTAGATGATATCTTCCAGTAATCTATGTACACGTATACTAGGTAAGTCGGTGAACTGTGTGATTAAAATAGGTGAATGGTGAGTCCTTTCAGGCATTCTGTAATTAGGAAATTTTCGAGACCTTAATTCCACAACATAACACTGCAAACGGAGGGGCTATGAATATTGACCGGGAGTGCAAGGAAGACCAGAGGGGTCTGAGCTGGGTCATCTGAATCATCTCATTACTGGGGAGTATTTTTTTCATACATTAATGTGAGGATCAATATTGAGTGAAGATATAAAACATGGTGGTTGACTCTTTAAAAATATTTCTGAATCATCTCATTACTGGGGAGTAATTAATTTTGTTTTTACTCATCTAGATCAATTCAATATTTTTGATACTTACTGGAACTCTTTTGATTTCTTGGTTTCTAGATGTTATTCTGGTTTTTTAAAATCTACCTACTTCTGGTAAAACATGTGAGTGTTATGTTTTTTAGTGCATGTTGTTTTTTATCGTGAAATTTATATATGATTTGATTATTGAACATTAGTTTAAATTTTGGTGTATGGTGGCTGAAGTTTTTGGTATTGCATTGGCACAAGGTCTCTCTAGAGGTGGTTTACTGGTTTTGGGGAATTCATGGCTTGCTGGTCACTGGAGGTTGCTTGCTATCATGGATGAGCTAGTGCTTCTGGCATGGATGGGTCACTGGTGCTCAGTCATCGGTATGTAGGGGATAGATCCGTTGGTGTTGTAGCTTCCTTGTTAGCGATTATGGATTGTATTTGCTGGAGCTAACTTGTTTGAGTTGTTAGTGTTGGTGGTGTTGGAGCCAACTCGCTAGAGCTGGGGTTGGGGTTGTGTTGCAGGGTTGGGGGTGGTGGATCTTGTTTGGGGGGAGGGGTGTCTGATGTTTTTGTATTGATTGTTCTTGTAAAGAATTTCATTATTAATATAATTTTTTAAATATTGAATGTGTTAAATTGTCTTATGTATCATAATTAAGGAAAATATATTATATATGATAAATTAATAAATATAATATGAAATTTTATTAGAAATAATGTAATTTATAAAAAAATATTATATGCTGGTAATATGATTACCAACAGAAAAATTTGTCACTAAAACCTGTTGTTAAACACTTTAACCAATATATATATTATCTTTTGGTATTATTATAATTGCAACATAACTATTTTATATTTCGTAAAAACATTTAGCGACAGAGTTTTTACCAAAAGTTTAGTGACAGGGACATTTATTTTGGTAAAACGTTTTACCAAAAAAATGCACTTTTACCAACAGATATACCCCTGTTGGAAAAAGTGAAATATTTTGTATTGTGGGTTATATAGTTTCATCTATCTCTCCTACATGATTTTTACCTAATTACTAAATGTTCTTCAAAAATATATAGGCTTTAGAGACATAGGTTCAGTATTAATCTTCTCTCACTTCTACTCTTACATTTAACTTATGGAATACAAAACATCTTCACCTTTCGAACATTTCATAAACATGAATATTATATCTTTTAATCATATGATGTTAGTATGGTATTCACACTTGAATCTATCCAGGAAGTTATTCAAGGGAAACCAACCCCTCATACTCTTTTTACCCAATATGTGGTAAATAGCTCCAAACTCCAAGAAATTGGTGGATGCACACTCTATCACCCATTACTTCAAGACATTTATTGAATTTTACATTGAAAATAAACACAATCAATAGTCCAAATGGAACTTCAATCTACCCCTTTATATTTTTTTTCAAAACATTGGACTTCTAAGAACACTCCATCACCCATCCCCCCAAGGCATGTATTGACATGCCCATTGAAAAAAACACAATCAATAATCAATATGTAACTTCCATATCACCCTTTGGATTGTTTTTAAATACTTTAAAGTTATAAACACACTATATTCTTGTAAATTTTCAATATAATTTCTCTTTTCATATCCCCCTTAATTCCAGTAAATGCAAAGGGAGGAAAAAATATCTGACTTAATGTTAGGGTGTTCTCATCCACTTGAAATACCAATTATTCTCTCAATGATATTAAATTTTTATTAGATAAGGAATGAACTATATAATTCTTAGAAATTATCCATCATTTAATCACTCTATAACCACTTGGGAAAGCTTTGTGTAAAAAGTAATAGTTCATATCCTAAACATCAAAGTTTTACATTACATTTATCAATGTAGAGCCAACTCATTTTTTCAAGTATTAAGGGTTGTATAAATATGATTTTAAAAACCATTTATAAACCTAAACTTATCTTCAAAAAACAAATCATAAAGTTTGTGTGCTAGCAAATAGACTCAATAATTTTTTATAAAAACAATCCCCCTTGATAAGTACATCATGTATACACCATAATAATGAAATAAGAGTGAATATCATACCTCACACTTCATCAATGATATCATTGTCCATGTTTCCATAATTTAAGAATATAATAAATCTATGGAAACCTTCACTTCATCGGTTAATCCCCCTCAAGGGTTACACTTCATACTTCATCACCATGTAAATTTTATACAAAAAGTGAACTCCACAAAAATATGATACCAATTGATTACTAATAAAAATTTAAAATAAATACCAATTGAAATTTTATCCCACCTTAATGGTCATCGTTCATGGTTGTATGAGTATCAAATCCCTTCTTTATACTTCACCTTTAATACCAAACCTTGAAACAAAATAATAGTTTATTTAAGGATAAGGTGGACTTTCAACTACTCATTAGTTGTAGCACTAAGATTTAGACTTCTCCCCCAACCCAATTGCAATTATCTTTGAATATCTAAAGTTACTTTCTTTCTTCATTATTGCATCCACTTTATGTTTCCATATTCCTTTCTCATTGTGAAGAATAGATTTATTTTAATTAACATAATTATTTTTAAATGGAATAGATTTCCTTTCTTGTACTAGCATAATAGATTCACTTTTTCATGATTTCTCAATCCTCCTTAATTCTTACACCTTCTAGGTATATATGATCAATATATAATTAGTCTCACACACCTCCTTCTACTTTGGTTTAGAATTATTCTTTCAAAAATAATATTTAGAACTAAATTACATTGTTTCTTAAATTTTTTCATTCTTATGATCCTTTTGAACAATAATCAAAGTCATGAAATTCTTCAGTACATATCCTTCCATGTTACACCTTACACACACCATTCAACTAATATTTGATTCACCTACCTTGGAAAAATTCTCAGATATGTTATCTTTCATCATATAATTATTTCCCAAGAAAGATACCCTTGCATGCTTATCCTACTTTTTAGTAAATGGTGGAAATTTCTTCTATTCATTGGATGTATGGTACCTGGTAGGGTTGTACAAACATTCTACAAAGTATTTACCACTTATGTTTCACATCACATAAAAATTCTCTATATATTAAAATATATTTTTAAAAGATAGATTCTGATTCTTATATAGATTTTGGTCAATAGGCTTATTTATAATTTCATCTTTAATCCCCTTTTCTTCAATCTTTCTATCATATGAATACACTAACCTATTATTCCATCATGCCATAGCCTTATGTAAAAATTTCCAGTAGTACCAATATCTTCCTATAAAATTTATTCTTATATATTTTACAGAAGTTTGTCTATATTTTTCATATTTATATGCTTGTTGATTTTGTGAACATTCACTATTTTCCTAGACACAAATTGCAGAGATTCTAATTTTAAATCTTATCATATACACCCTTGAGGTTGTGGTGGGTATCTCATTATTTTAAAATACCTAGTTTTATAAATTCATTTATTTGTTTTATATACAATTATTAGAATCATATTTAGAAGTGATATGATGAATTGGGTTTTATGTTACCTTCCTCTATGAGAAACTAGAAAATGAATCTCCAGAAGGTTCAAGATCTCACTTCCACTAATCTGAGTCTTCTTAGTAACCACTATTCTATAACATGTTTGTGTGGAAGCACATTTCTTCATAGTTATTTGGGAAGGTCTGTCTTGGGTTGATTTTAGATTCTTTAGTTTTATTTCTAGTTCCTATAAATTTATACTAATTTTATTATTTTCAACCATAATTGAGTCCAATTCCCTTTCTCATTATTTCTTTAACTTTTCAATTTCAACTTCTTGCAAAAATTTTATTCCCTACAGGATATATAAAATATCATTCACCTTTTTTGATTTTATATCCAATTGAGAATTATTTACACCAATATCATCTTGATGTGACTATCCTTATGCATGGATTTTGTTTTAAAAAAATTAAATAAATTTAAATTTCTCGTCAAGATAGTATCGCATGATTTATTCTAATAATGAATACTTTCCCCTAAAAGTATGTTGGGATTTATCCTTATATTTTAACTCCTTGATGAAAGATTTATATTTTTTTCAACTGCCCTAACAATTCATTTTTCATTCCTTCATCATCAACTTTAAACTATGATTTTTCGTCATCAAGATCATGAATAAACTCAAAAAGATGAATAACAACCTCAATAATAAAATTAATTATATATTCACCAACCTCATAGTAGATATAATTATTAAATTTAATACATTCAATATCATTATATGTTGAAGTATTAACACCACTCTGACTACCTTCAACTAATGGGTGTTCTTAATTTATTCCTTAGGTTCTTATCATCTTTTCAGCATGTTTCATTCTTCTATTTTCCATTATCTTGGGTGAGATTCCAACATCTTCAGAAACAAGAATAGATTATGACTTTTTCATCTAATTGTCTTCATTAATCTCAAATATTAACTTCATATACTTAAATTAAGCGCAAATTTTCTTTTAAAATATATCCAATCAGAGGTAACCATGCTTTGATACTAATTTATTTACCCCTTGGACTATTTTAGACACTTAAGGGGGTTTGAATCAAGTGTTTCATATTTTTAACAAATTTCAAACTATTAAGAAACCCCTTTGAAATTTAACCTCTATTTATACTTAGTGAAAAATTATATATTAATATTTAAAATAGAAACTATCAACTATATATATGAATGTAAATAAATGAAAAGACACATAATATTTTTAAAATGTTTAGTACCAAGAACTACTACTTTACTTGATTGGTTGTTTTCCCCAATCATGGATTCTTCATAATAATCTAATGTTGATTGAAATTGGTGGTGTTTCCCACTCCTATAATTATATATACTCATTGGACATAAAAATTAATATCTCACATAGTACATCATTTTTTCTACTATCACACTAGACTTATCTTAGAAACTTCACACTATTTTCGCCTAGTCCCATGGTTCTCCCCCTGCATACCCTGAGTCACATAGGTTCCATAGAGTCCCACTGTGTATATATATTTATCCCACAATAATATTATGAAAATGTACTTAACATAATAAGGTCCAAATACAAGACCACCAACATTGGAAATAAAGTCCAAGATTCTCATAAGGTGGGGAAAACTATCAAATAAAACACCGATATAAACCTCGTTATGTCAAGGAAAAAACTATGCTCTACCAACTCTTTGTCCTTCCAAGACTCCATTAATATTCCTATCATTTTCATAGTAAATTAAGTGTGTGGGTATATCTCATTCATCAGTGAGTATAACAATACCCAGTAAAACACCCAAAATAACTAAACAATAAATCATTAAGAAACTAGTCATCTCTTCAAAAGGTGTGGAAATCAAGATATGAGATATAAAAATAATAAAAATCCATATATATTTAAAATAGTCTCAAAGTATCAAATAGGTCTCAACCATACTTCCAGTCATAAGAATATACTTAAGGCTTAAAGGTAACTCTCATCCGGGAGAACCCACTATTCAAGCTATTCAATCGCTAATGGTGCTCATCTGAGAGGTTGTGATCATTAGGTATCTCTAAAGAAACACTAATTGGATCTCCAAAAATCTCATTATCTAGGTGGGGTATCACACCCTGGACCATTGGGGGACACCAAAAACCCTACTAGATATGCTTGCTCGATAGGGGATCAATTCCCTGTATATGGTGGTCATTCTGATACCACAAATCCTACCTAGGATAAAGAAGGAGTGGTAGAGGATCCCACTCTGGACGCATAAAGGGATACACCAAACTCTTTATAAGATAGAAACACATATAGGGGATAATAATCCTATACTTATGACATTATTCCACATTGTACCCTCATAGGGATGGATAAAGGAATCACACTCAAAAGAACCTGGTCTAAACTAAAGAAATAAAGGCTCTAAACTACCTTAGAGTAAGTTCATGGTGTTTGTAGAGGGTACAATGTAAGAACCCTATTTTTGGCTATAAATGACTTCGGAATATTCTTGATATTATTCCAGGGCAGCACCCTCAGACGGCGTGCGATTTCGAGCCCCAGTGTGGCCGGAATTAAATTTTCAGTGTGTTCACACTGGAAACACCAAATAAATGGGATAACTTCTAAACGATGCTTCATATCAGAGATCCAAGTGTACGTGTGGGTCTATAATGGGGTGTTTAACCTAGGAACGGCATCAAACATGTCGTCGCGGGACATTTGGACCCCTCGCTCACTTTCAGAATGTTAAACGGATAATTAAGTTAATTAATTTATTCATTTAATGGTGGAACTCAATTATCTCTCAAACGGTGGCTCGGATTGGAAAACTAAGGGCACCGTTGAGTTCGGAATGTTCCGTTTACCCTAGGAGGGGTGTAAGTTTTGCGGGCGAGGTCCGTCTGTGAAAATGGTCTCAGGGGCATTTTCATAATTTGGCGGCTTTGGGCATTCAGTTTTATAACTTTTGAACGGGGCCTCGGATTAAAATTCCAAGACCGCCGTTGCGCTTAGAGTGTGGTTTTTAGCCGAGGGGAGACTTAATCCCGACTCCGACGGGAGTTTGGTTATGGGGCCTCAGGAGGGTGTTTAAGTTAATTAATTCATTTAATTAACCTAACCCCCCCCCCCCCCCCTCTCTTAAATCTCATTTCCCCCTCCCCTAGTGAGCTCCTCTCCTCCTTCCTCCTCCTCCAAGACAGCAACGATGGATCGGAGGTAGTTTTGGCCACGGCGGAGCTCGGATCGAGCATAGAAGCGTTAGCGTTCCGCCCGCAGGTAGGCGGATTTGAGTTTTACACCCCTTTCCCCGCTAAATTTCTATTTATGCTCAAACGCACTATTGGATCGTCGAACGACGCCCGTAATTGCATATATCTTGTCCTGAGATTTCCGGAATGCTATCCAGATCAAATTTTCGACCACCGGATCGTTTCTGATGGTCCTATGAAGTTTTTTGGCCATGAGGCCTGATTTAGGTGGTCGGAAAGGAGGTCTGACGGACGGCGGCCTCATGGCGGACGGTGACGCGGCAACAGGCACGAAGGAAGGATGGTCGGCCATCCGGCCAGCCGGGCGGAACCTCGCCAGTGCGGGATGGCGTAGGTGGACCGGCCGAGGGCGCCGGCCACGAGCGCCGGCGAGGGGGACGATCAGGGTCGCAGGTGCCCGACCCCGCGGAGAGACCGAGACTCGCTAATGGCGGGTCTCCGCGTGGACACGACCGGCCGTGTCGGTTGGTCGGTGGAGGAACCCGCGCAGGCGCGCAGGCCTCACTAGAGGCGGCGGGCCGCGGTGCGGGAGGCGGCGGGCCGCGGTGCAGCAGCCCGCGGGTCCGGCTGGACCGGGCCCAGTGGCTGGGCCACGGATTAGCTGGCCGGCCAGAGCGGGTCGGCCCGAGCAGGGTGGACCGGTCAGACCGGGCCGGTCCGGCCTAGGGGTAATCCCCCTTAGAATTTTGGACGCCCGTATTTTGAGCTACGGGCGTCCGTTTTGTGCGCCGTCTGCGGAGGCACGGACCTGACGCAGAGGTGGACCTTTTGAGGTGGTTTCAAGAGTTTTAACTTCTGAGATGAGGGGCTCGGGATCATGACACGTGCGTACAGCAGCTTAGCAGGCTTCCAGGGAATTCTTGTTTTGGGCGGCACGGACAGGTTCGAAGTCCGTTTTGCACGCCGTTAGTGGCGTTGTGACCCTGGCACCGAGGCAGAGGTTTCTAGGGTGGTTTCAGGCATTGAGACCAGAGTTGAGGTGTGGGCCCCATGGCCCGTCCTTCAAGCTGCGAGCAGCATTTGGCACCTTTCTCACCGGACGTCCGTTTGGGGCGTGCGAGCAGTCAATTCTGGGTGTTTTTCTGAGGGAATTGCAATGGCGCAATCCACCCGCTTTAATTCTACATGGAGGTGCGGGTCCCACATGGTCCATTTTAGGAGTTTATGGTGAATTCCAACTCCTTCACCAGGTGTCCAATTTGGACGGGTGGTTAGCCAAACTTGTGTACTTTTTTGAGAGGATCACAACGGTGTGATCCGTTTATTGTATTTTGGGACCGGGTTGCGGGTCCCACGAAGCACCGCTCGTGTGTGGTGCACCGGAATGCACCTTTTTCTCCAGATATCCGTTGCACTCAAGTGAGTAGTACTTTTGACATGTTTTCCCGAGGGGATCGCAATGGTGCGATGCGCCCGACTGTTTTTAGGGCCGAGGCTCGGGATCACGGGACGCCGTTCGAGCGTGAGGCTGTGTTGGCGACCTTTCCATTGGATATCAATTTGAGGTGAGCAATTAGTCTATCTCATGTGTTTTTCCGCGAGGATTACAAGGGTACGATCCTTTTAGTTGTGCGGATCCTCATATGCGGTCTTATTAAATTTGGAAATATGAAAGGTGCCCCGGTGGTGGTTCTTATACCGTGTTTGTAGCGGACCTTTGGTTTGTGATCACATGCATTCCTGAGAGAGTGATGTTGGTGTTTAAAAAGATGTGGTTGACTGTGCCTCAGCCGTTGAGGTGGAAGGATGGAGTTGTTACGTTACGCCTTCGCATTGACGTTGGGTGTCGTGTGCACGATAGCCTTTGGGCTGGAACATGGTATACTCTAGGTGTATACGGGAACATTGGGCGGTACATGTGGATGTGGGTACCTGAGAATGTTTGTGCGCTTGGTCGGGGTTGACTTGGGGCCACACGTCGTGTGGTCCCCATGTGCGTGCCATGTTCTACTTTGCATACTTTTGACCTCTCATGACGTGGAGGGTCCCTTTGTTCTCGTTTTTTGACCAGCGGGGTTGATTTTTTCCCCTGGATCTATGCTCAATGGTTTAGATCAGCAGGGTTGAGTGGTTTCCCCTAGTTTTGTTCCAGAGTTGGGTGGTTGCACGATACCCACTCCGTGTTCGGTTGGCCAGTGTTGTACCATCCAGTAGAGATGGAGAGAGTAGTACTGGGTTTACCCTCCAGCAGGGTTGGGCAGTGGGTTGCTCATGGACTTCTCAGGGTTTACCCTCTAGTAGAAACTAGGCAGTGGGTCACCCGACGACTCTTGAGGGTCTACCCTCCAGCAGAGACTGGGCAGTGGGTCGCTCATCGTCTTGATTCAAGTCTACCCACCAGCAGGGCTGGGTAGTGGGTCGCTTGTCAACTTGTTCTGGGTTTACCCTCCAACAGGGTTGGGGAGTGGGTCACCCGTCGAATTTTCTAGGTCTACCCTCCAGCGGGGCTGGGCAGTGGGTCGCCTGATGATGTATTAGGGTTTACCCTCCAGTAGGGCTGGGCAGTGGGTCACCCGATATCTTATTAGGGTTTACCCTCTAGCAGGGTTGGGCAGTGGGTCACCCGATATCTTATTCAGGTTTACCCTCCATCAGGGCTGGGCAGTGGGTCACCCGATATCTTATTGGGGTTTACCCTCCAGCAGGGCTGGGTAGTGGGTCACCCGATATCATATTATGAACTACCCTCCAGCAGGGTTGGGCAGTGAGACACTCGTTGACATTCCAGACTCAGTCCTTTCTACTAGGCTAGTACGTGGCTTTCCTCTGTGATCACCGGAGCGGGACCCTTGGTTGTACGGGTCGGTGATGGAATAGCTTTGAATTTGAGGAGACCTCTTGAATGTGGGGCAGTGATGAGGTGTGGTTTGACTTAACCCGGAACTCTCAAGTATGAGGGGCGCTTTTCCCCACCGAGATGCGTCCTTGAGATGCAGCCAAAAACCGTGTGGGAGATTTAATACCACCCAAAGCGGATAGTGTTGAGGTGCGGTGATTTGATCCCTTTGACTTGTAGTTCGGGGAAGACGTGAGGGATGCTGGGCATCGATGCTGTTTACTTCTGGGACTGTTGGAGACTCACTTTCTTGCGCTGAGCTATGGGATGGAGATCCCCTTATGATCTTGTTTGGGTTTCTTGTTGAGCATATGTTTATGTATATACCTTGTTCCGGTACCCACTTCTTGGGTTTGGTTACTCTCCTTCCAGGAGAGGCGAAGACACATAGGGTATGCCACGTGCTTTCCATGTCTAGCTTCTCGTGGTTGGACGAGTCTACTCTCCTGCTATAGGTAGCGAAAGCTCGACGGGAAGTTAATCTTCTCACCTTTCCTATATTTTTTTGTTAGGATGAGCCTTCTACCTTCCTCTTGTTGGGTTGATCTGGACTCTCTATTGTACTCTTTACTACACTCTCTATTGTACTCCTTTGCTTTCACCTGTTCGATCTACTACTCACCCTTCGGTACCTCCTTTGTTGCTCCCTCGAGCCTTTGGGGTATCCTACTGAGTATTTTTATACTCACCCCTTCTTGGGCTTTGCCTCCACTTGGTGTGCCCTTGCAGACGATGGACAGGTTGGTCATGACTTCAGAGGATCTTAGGAGTTCGGGGGCTTGGACCGCGTGCGGTGGTTGTAGCCGGGTTCCAGGTGAGACCTGTCAGCTATTTCTTTTTGTTTACCTATTTCCGGGTTGTGGCACCTTTTCTGTTTGGGCGCGTGTTTTTCCCCTTTTTCCTTTTTAGCACTTTACTTGTACTGTTTAGAGGTCGATGCACATTTTTGGTACATATATAGCATTTTCCCTTTTCTTTACTTGTCTTTTCTTTTACTCTGTACTTTTTCATTGAGTGTGATGTGTGTGTGTGTGTGGGTACTTAGGCAAATGCCTCCCCGAGTTATTGTGCCTTCGGCGCTGGTCGCCAGCCCCTGGCCTATGGAGGCGGGCTTGGGGTAGTTGCGGCTCGAGCTGGGTAGGGTCGGGTCAGGACAAAGTGGTATCAGAGGTGGTTCATTCCTTGGGACGCTATTCGGACGTCCCTAAAATAAAAGTAATTGGTTGGGATTTAGGGCAACAGTGTTAACATGTCTCGAGAGTGTCTCTTAGGCCAGGAAGTCCAGTGATGGTGCGGCGACTGACGTATCCATTCACCAGGACCCTGATAACCCTCTTGTCGACTCGGCATGCTGAGACACTTGTTGCTGGGAAAATTGGTTTGTGCATCACATAGGATTGAGTCTTTGACTGTCCTTCTTGAGTCAGCTCCCCATAGTTGTTATTAGTATATACATATATGCTCATCTGACTGCGGCACTCCTTGATAATATTCAGGATGTCTCAGTGAAGACAGCCAGCCAAGATACCAGCTTTGGTGCGTGATGACGACCCTGTGAGCTACGAGGCCATAGTCTAGGACCCATCATGCGAGCCCCTTTCTCCATGTGGTTTGGTAGTAGCACCCCCACCTGTTGAGTAGCAAGCTGAGATTGAGCTCAGGTTGAGCGCACTCTGTGAGTTCCAGCGGAAGAGACCACTGAGGATCAGTGGTGATCCAGACCCTCAGGCATTAGAGGTTTGGTTTGAGACAGTGGTTCACCTTTTCAGGCTTGTGCAGACACTGGTAGATCAGAGAGTGGCTTTGGTAGCCAACCTTTTTCGTGAAGCAGCTTGGCGTTGGTAGAGTCTGGTGACTCAGTTTCTTGACGAGTCGTCACTTTCATGGGATGACTTTCAACTTTTGTTCTGTGAGGAGTTTTACCCCTCCTACTTGTGCTCCATCCGGATTCGGGAGCTTCTACAGTTTCATTAGGGAGGGATGATGGTGGTTGAGTACGCAACTAGTTTCGCAGACCGTGTGCATTTTTATCCAGACTTGGTCCACGACGACGACTTCCGAGCGCGGAAGTTCGAGCAGGGTCTCCGCAGAGAGATTCATGCTGTCATAGTACCCTTGGGCATTTCCACTTATGTCGAGGTGCTAGAGAATGCATTGGTGATAGAGAGCTTCCTGTCACGTTTTGCGGTTGGTAGTGGCAGTGGGCATGACGGAGTCGAGACGTCTGTCGTAGCTAGAAGGTGTCGGATGACAGAACCTCGATGCAGGTGGCCTTCCCACTGCCGGTTTTGGAGACGTGGTCATATACCCCTGTGGAGAAAAGGTGCAGGGCCTCAGCCGAGGATGCCCTTCCGTGAGTGGATCTCGGGCTGTGGTCGTACACTACAATGGCATTGGAGGGCACAAGGGTAGCCCAGAGAGCGCCGGTGTTATGCTTGTGACGGGTGAGATCACTTGGCACGAGACTGCCTAACCCGAGTTGCTGAGATCTTCGGGAAGGCAGCAGGCGCACCGCCACGGCAGAGGCAGCGCCGTGATCAGAGTAGTGCCCAGATAGGTGGTGCTAGCAGGGGAGCGGGAGGAGCTAGAGGTGGGGGACGATGTTACAAGGTCTTCCCATCACCATCAGGTGGTCCATGTCAGGCTCTAGGAGCTGACAGATGGGACCACAGACAGCCACGAGCCTTGGATGTCTACGATCCTGCAGAGCATGGGGTGATGAGAGGTACCCCTTGTGACTCTTCTACTTCTTTCAGTAGAATTGTTAGACTCTGTGTGTGAAGTGCTTCTTCTCCCCGCTCCTTTCTTGAGTTGATACCAGGGTGACGTAGGGCATCGGGTGTAACCCTATGTTGGTAAAGTATAAGGTGTGAGACCCTTTTCTTTAGTTGATGGTGGGGACTCCTTCGCCTTTCGAGCATGTAAGAGAGTCTTGGTCATGGGAGATCGACTGTGAATCTTGTGTGACTAGATATATTTGGGTGCTTCACCATATGGATATTCTGATGGAGGGAATCGTTGGGCCTTGTCCCATGTCCAAGCGGTGATTCCTGTCGCGGTGTGCGACGTAGAGGTTTTACCGGGGAGGTGAGCTACCCCCGAGGTCCTTCAAACCGTTTGAGATCGTGCAGAGGGATGGTGAGGTTCCCTACCGCCTTGCCCTAACCCCAAAGGCTGGTTTGGGTGTGTGACGTCTCCCACGTGACTCACCCGAGAAGAGGTGTGCGATCTTCTATGCACAACATCAGTGAGGGAAGACCTTGTGTGAACAGATCAAATCCTTTGGTCTGTGTGTGGTGGCATAGAGCTGTGCGAGAGTTCTTCTAGGTACGGGGGAGCCATGTGTGGGCTTAGTACCCTGAGTTGTTCCCTGGTTTTGCTTTTCGGGGATAAAAATATTGAATAAGGGAATGATTTAAGAACCATTTTTTGGATATAAATGACTTTGAAATATTATTGATATTATTCTAGGGCAGCGCCCTCAGACGGCGTGCGATTCTGAGCCCCGGTGTGGCCAGAATTAAATTTTCAGTGCGTTCACACTAGAAACGCCAAATAAATGGGATAACTCCTAAACGGTGATTCATATCATAGATCCGAGTGTACGGATGGGTCCGTAATGAGGTGTTTACCCTAGGAATGACATAAAACATGTCAGCACGGGACGTTTGGACCCCTCACTCGCTTTTGGAACATTAAACGAATAATTAAATTAATTAATTTATTCGTTTAATGGTGGAACTCAAGTATCACTCAAATGGTGGCTCGTATTGGAAAACTGAGGGCACCGTTGAGTTCGAAACGTGCCTTTTACCCTAGGAGGGTTGTAAGTTTTGCGGGAAGGTCCCATCTGTGAAAATGGCCCCATGGGCGTTTTCATAATTTGGCGGCTTTGGGCGTTCAGTTTTATAACTTTTGAACGGGGCCTCGGATTAAAATTCTGACACCGCAGTTGCGCTCAGAGTGTGGTTTTTAGCCTATGGGAGACTTAATCCCAAATCCGTCGGGAGTTCGAGTACGGGGCCACGGGAGGGTGTTTAAGTTAATTAATTCATTTAATTAACCTAACCCCCCTCTCTTCACTCTCATTTCCCCCTCCCCTAGCGAACTCCTCTCCTCCTTCCTCCTCCAAGACGGAAACGACAGATCGGAGGTAGTTTTGGCCGCGGTGGAGCTCGGATCGAGCATAGAAGCATCGGCGTTCCACCCGCAGGTAGGCGGATTTGGGTTTTACACCCCTTTCCCCACTAAATTTCCATTTATGCTCAAACACGCCATAGGATCGTCGAACGAAGCCCGTAATTGAGTATATCTTGTTATGAGCTTTCCGGAACTCTATCCGGATCAAATTTTCGACCACTGGATCATTTCTGGTGGTCCTATGAATTTTTTCGGCCACGAGGCAGGATTCGGGCGGTCGGCAAGGAGGTCCGGCGGACGGCGGCCCCATGGCGGACGGCGGCGCGGCAGCAGGCGCGGCGGAAGGATGGTCGGTCATCCGGCCGGTCGGGCGGCACCTCGCCGGTGCGGGACGGCGTAGGCGGACCGGCCGAGGGCGCCGACGAGGGGGATGATCGGGGTCGCAGGTGCAAGACCCCGCGGGGAGACCGGGACCCGCCGATGGCCGGTCTCCGCGTGGACGCGACAGGCCGTGTCGGCCGGTCGGTGGAGGATCCCGTGCAGGCGTGTGGGCCTCACGGGAGGCGGCGGGCTACAGTGCGGTGGCCCGCAGGTCCGGCTGGACCGGGCCCAGCGGTTGGGCCGCAGATCAGCGGACCGGCCAAAGAGGGTCGGCCCGAGCGGGGTGGGCTGGCCGGACCGGGCCGGTCCGGCCCAGCGGTAATCCCCCTTAGAATTTTGGACGCCTGTATTTTAAGTTACGGGCGTTCGTTTTGCACGCCGTCTACGGTGGCGCGGACCTGACGCAGAGGCGGACCTTTTAAGGTGGTTTTGCGAGTTTTAACTGTAACACCCCGAGATTTTATGAAAAATATTCTTTTAATTTCATTAATGTCTTATGTTGTATGCTACACAAATATTACCTTGCGCTATACGCAACACCGTATTAGCTTTCAGTATACGCAACACTATTCTTGGATCGTGTTACACACAATTTTGATAATAGTTATTCTACGCAACATTGAGTATATATATATATATATATTCAATGTATAAATAAAATATGATTGGATTATTTTATACAAAACAACGAAGTATTCTTGTACAGCACGCAACCCTGACTTGGCTTGCATTACACGCAATCGCGACCTTCCTCGATAGTGTGTGTTGTACGCAATACCAGGTTTTACTAAACAACTATATATTATTATAATATTGTTATGAACTAGCTGTTATGAATAGTTTTAACTAAATTTTTAATTTTATAACATTATTATTCATCTTACACATTTCTAGAACATGGTATAAGAACAAAATAAATTTTTCGGGTAAAATAAGTATTTTTCAAAAAATGCAGTTTTTCCACCTTTTGATGGCGCACCCATTTTAAATCTAGTTTTTGAAATGTTTATAAGTTCAATTTGACAAAATAAAATTTTTCTTTTGAATCAGGATATAAAAATTTACATTAGATAAAGTTTTGATATTTTTCCGATAACTTTCATATTTTAATGAATAGTAAAAACACGCTATATTTTAATTAAAAACAACTTTTTCCATCATAATATCTTATGTGGTTAAATTATAATATTGAATGGTTTAAAAGTATAAATAGAATATATTTTTACCATTTAATATAATTTATGTCATTAGCATTGATTTTACCTTGAATTCGTAGGTTAAATCAATTCAATCTTTTGCAATGTTTTAAAGAAAAACTCGTTTTCTTTCGACAACGGGATTAATTTTAATTTAATTTCTGCATATTTTTTGTATTGAATTTGGGAAAATGGATTCCATATTTGTAATCAATGGGTCCAAATTATGTTAATAAGCTACTTTTTATTTTTTGGCATTGTGAATAGTAACTACGATAAATTTTATTTACTATAGTTAAAGGTAAATCGGGTAATTAAGGGTAAATATAAGATTATACAATTACTCTAACACTTGGAAAAATCATATTGGATGGATAAACGTAGACCCCTATAACCTAAGGGTTGTATTAGATTCATTTTATGGACTTTTGTCCATGAAAATAATTTAATTATTATTAAAACCAAAGAATGTGACAACATGTCACTTTCTCAAATCTTATAAGTATAATAATTTTAATTTAGTGATAAACTTCATTAAACTTCGAACATGAATAGTCTCCAGAAAGCTAATACAAGTATCGACATCATAGAAATTTATTTAGAATTTTTAGGGATTAAATAAATATCATTTATTATGACACAAAGATGATGCAGTAATTGTCTTATTAATGAAATATTGACATAATTGATGTTATAAATTCCCAAATAAATGTAATTTGAGACTTTTTATGACTTACATTAATTTTCTAGGTTAATATGACATGTTATTGTTGATATAAGTAACTTTTTTAGAACTTATCATTCTGTTATAAATTTCATAAAAATCATGTACCAAATAGTGTCAAAATTGACATAAATTAGTTTTTAAAACAAATATTATATTATTAATTGTTATTTAATTCCTAAAAATCTAAGGTTTGGAAAAATGACTTAGATAATGATATATATATTAATAATAAACAACTTGGGGTTCTTTTGGCTTGTTATGGTAAGTTTATTAACCATATAGTGTAAGAAAACAAAAAGACACGGTAAAAGTTAAATTATTTAACTTAGAGTTAAATCTAATTGATACGGTTAAAATAATAACCTAAACTTGTCTAAATCCTATTGTATGAGAATATTTCGACCCATACCCACATTATCTTTGAAATAAGACCCTTTGTAACCATTATAAACCGAATGTGACCTTAATATAAAATAATATTTTGAGATTTTCCTAAGGTGCCCCTCTCCTCCCTTATAAAAGGGCACCTCCTCCCTCTTCTCCTCACACCAATTTGAGCATTCAAGCTCGGACAACCCCTGCCAAAATATCTTCTCCACTTTCCTAGTATCATCCTAGAGGTATTGGTCTTCTTCAAAGACCATCCTTAGTTCTTTAAGTGGAGGTTAAGAGAAGGCGCGTCAAAAAGAGGTAATATCCATTACCAATCTTTTTCAATTTCTTTCTTCTTCAACTTCTTCTTCTTTAGTTGTTTCATGATAAAGTAATAACATTAGTATTTCTTATATACTGATATGCTATTATAAATATTAAAAAACTCTAATTAACCTTCTATCCATCCTACGGAAAAAGGAAATCACCGCGCGTGCGTACGTACGGAATACCGTCTCCACGCCGTGGTGTAATCTATTTTCCACCACCACCTTACTTGGATGGGTATAATGGTGTAAATAATAACTATATATGACTATTAAAAAGTCATATTGATTCTGAAATATTATACATACACTCCAATACAATTCCACGATCATGAGAACGATATCATCGCTCGTGCGTACGTACGGACTACCGTCTCCACGACGCGATGAGATTCATTATCCATGTTAACCATTCCAGAATGATTATAAAGTATATATAATGAATAATAATTAAATATATGACATGGTAAATCTACTAGATTTATGTATATATATATTTATGTCTTCTACTTACTTCCATTCAAGACAATAAGGAAAGGAAAACAGCGTTCATGCGTACGTACGGACTACCGTCTCCATGAACGGTGTGTT
The DNA here is from genome assembly GCA_963277665.1 of Viscum album. NCBI lineage: Eukaryota > Viridiplantae > Streptophyta > Magnoliopsida > Santalales > Viscaceae > Viscum > Viscum album. Next base: position 200,959,035 of record OY728163.1, on the reverse strand, counting down.
TCATTTCATTTATCTATCTATTATATATATATATACTGAATATATATGATATATAAATCATATTTTATATTCTGTAAGTAAATCATGATATAAGTAATAATAATGTCAAGAACAACAAGTCCAAACACCTACGATAAATGAAACGATTTTACCCAAAACGCTTCTTTAACATGGAATTTACAAAAGAACGGGTAATATAAAGTCATAAGTGAACCATATATGATATCATAACAATGAGTATGATTCTTTAATAAGGTAATTAAATTATTTAAATCATTATACAGGAGGTTCAGATACGTACAAAGCATATCGGACATAAGGTAAGGGAAATATCACAATCTCATTTTTATCCGAGATTGTTTATACTTTGGTATTTACTGGGGTGTATTTTATCATCCACATCCATGTTTCCTCAATATGTAATATTTATATCCTTCTACAATAGTTTAAATACAATTTTACCCTTCGTTGAGTTTTTAGTAAAAGATATGGAAGGAATCTTTTGTCGTTTTTCGTACGAGGTACTTTTTGACTTTTCCGACAAAAGTATGAAGAATGTTTTTTTAACTTATACGGCATGAATGGATTTTTAAAACATTATTTCCAAGAAGCTTCATTTACAAGTTTTCAAGTTTATTTCTAATCAACTTCTTTTAGTTTAAAATTTTATGACATGTTAAGAAAGGAAAAAAAAAATTGAAGTAGAAAGGATATTTTCCTCAAGAATGGAGTTCAAGTGTTTTATCAAAATTATTTTCCATCTAAGATAATAAAGGGTTCTGTTTCTATCCCTATTATTACATTAATTTGATTATGTTGTGATGAAAATATTTTTTATGAATTCCTTTATCTTATATGAATTGTTTTATGATGTCATGTTGTTTAAGAATCCCATTTTTATTACATGGGTTATGCTATGATGTATGATTTATGATTTTGTGGAACACATAAGAATGGTATCATTATGAGATGGGTGGGACCTATATCTCCCTCCAATGCATTGGGTAAAGATTTTATATCTCATGAGATAGACATGGCTGGAACGGTAGGTCATACCGGTTCAGTGAAACAGGACTGAAACGAGGAGTGAACTCGGTTCAGAAAGGGACTTTGTCCACTAAGATAGTCTTGGCAATGAGTCTTGACTAACAAGAAATGATTCTCTATGATTATGTGTGTATGCCACAAAGTTTCATTTTTTAAGTTATGATTATTGGGATTACATTTCACTACTATTATTTATCCCATGTTATGAAATTATGATCTCTTTTGTAGGTTAAGATTTCCCAAAGATATGTTCTTATGAATATGATGTGATTGATTTTTCTTTTGTTTACCCTTAATGAGAATTTGAGCTCACCTTTTTTTATGTTTTATTTTCCCCAGGATATTAAGAAAGGTTTTAGGTAAAAAAAAAAGGAAGATCTTTATGGGAGATGTTGAAGATCTTTCGCCACGATTAGAAGATTATATTCCGAGTTTCCAAAGACACTAAACTATTACGGTCCTTGTGTGTGTGTTGTTGTTATGTACTAAGTATTCCGCAAAAGTAATGTAATATCTATGTACGTTAAGCTTCGGGTCTCTACAGTTGGTATCAGAGGAAAGGTTTAGTCAACCTTTGGAAACTAGGATGCGAGAACGTTAGTGAGATCCCTAGAGATATTTCTAAGGTATGTATAGGGATGCCCCTAAGGATAAGTATACGTATATGATATAGTCCTAGAACTATGGTAACAATCTTAGAATTTAACCTAAGATGATAGATATTGAAGTTACTCCCCCTTTATTATGATTTTTTCCTCTAACACTATTCTTTTTGGGTTTTAGAAAATGGCTGGAGACAAGATGATTCACGATAATGGAGGATATTATGGACAATGGAATGATATTCTTCATGAGAAACCAAATGAAATGGGATTTGGAAGTCCAACCATCATTATTATGCTGAATCATCAATCTCATAATATGATCAATAAACTCAAATTTGGTAAGTTTGCTGACTTGGATAATAAGAGAAAGATGGAGTTTCATGATGATCATAGAGGAAAGAAAGTTAAATTTCCCCTATGTAAATCATGTGGAAAGAGGCATCGAGGAGAATGTTTCAAGGGAACTGGAAGATGCTTTGGGTGTGGAAAAGAAGGACACAAATCTAGTAAGTGCAAAGGAAAAGGTTCAGTTAACACCATGGATTAGGATAATAGTATTGTTACGACATCAACAATGGTTAAATGTTTTAAATGTGGAATGTACGGGCATTATGCAAACCAATTCCCTAAGGGAAAGTCTCATGAAGAGAATCAGTACAGTCGTATGAGTATTATTTATGTTGATGATGATGAAGAGACTACAAATGATATGTGAGTTGAAAGAATTGTTGAAGCTCAGTCAATGGTTTAAGAAGGTAGTGGAACGATTACATGTTTATCAAGTGTAATGTTGTATAAGTAATCTCATGGTACTATGGAATAAAGAGACATCTAAGGATTGTTACACTGTTGTCTTTCCTTGATTTTTGAAAGTGTATGATTAATGGTACCAGTATCCATTAAAGGATTTTCAGATATTTTTGGAATATAGATGATATGCGCATAATGAAGGGATAAGGAGAAAATTAAATGTTTGATAGTATTCATGAGCTCATGACTGATATAAGGAGAAGGTTATGTAATGGATTGAGTATATAGAATTTTTGGATTTTGGTATGTGGAAAGAGTTAACTTTTGACAGCATTCATGTTTTCACTAAGGTTTAATGGGTATTCATTTTTCAAGAGAATACATGATTAAGGTATTCACATGATTGGAATGTGACCAACAAGATATATGAGGGATAAATGATGGTATTCACATGCTTGGTTGATGACATTTCAAGTAATCATTTTCTTTATATTATGAGCTTGGACCGAAGTATTTTAGATAAGCCTAAATATTGGAATGGATTATGTTGGACATAAGTTAGTATTATTTAAGGATATAACTTTTGATATTATATAGTTTTAGAAAAAGGAAAACCTGCAGGACGGACGATAGCCCATCGCGTCGGACAAGGCCGTGGGAATCGAACCCACAACTGAAGTGCGACTGGCTTTTATCGCCTACCACTGGCCTACAAGAAGTCCCTGTTTAGTAGAAACTAGTTTTATTATATTAAACAGTATGATATATGAAGTATAAGTCCATTTTAGGAACCATATATCATTAATCTCACTATAGATGGACTTATGTATTTTTTTGATAACTTTTCTAACCTTTTGTTTGAGACAGATGGAATGACCCATCATTCTATCACATGATCTGCTAACACATCACGAATGACAAATTCAACTTCATTTCTTTAAAAGATGAAGTGGAAATTGTCCAAAGAATGACCAACGGTGAGACTATACCAAAATCATGAAATTATTTCTTCTAATTCCAATTTCATCAACTTTAGGGAAATGATCTTGAAAAACCAAAAAATGTTGTCCTACTGCCATTATATCTGATGAATCAGATGGTACCTTAGATCACCACAAATCAATAGCTTTGTGATTGCTGGCTTTTCCATAGCCATGTTCTCTACCACTCTCCATCAGAACATGATGGTTAGATTTCTCTTCCATATCCATATTTTCACCTATGTGGAAACCCAGTGATTAGTTTATTTGGGTAACCGTTACGTTTCATACTTTTGTTTTTAAAGATTGGTTTTGGTATTCCTTTTTATGATGTGGGTTTCTATTAAAGAAACTTTCTAATAGTAAACCATTTATAACCCCGACGAATTTCGAGGGTGAAATTCATTTTAAGGGGGGTAGAATGTAACACCCCGAGATTTTATGAAAAATATTCTTTTAATTTCATTAATTTCTTGTGTTGTATTCTACACAAAGATTACCTTGCGCTATACGCAACACCGTATTAGCTTGTAGTATACGTAACACTATTCTTGGATCGTGTTACACACAATTTTGATAATAGTTATTCTACGCAACATTGAGTATATATATATATATATATATATATATTCAATGTATAAATAAAATATGGTTGGATTATGTTATACGAAACAATGAAGGATTCTTGCATAGCACGTAACCCTGACTTGGCTTGCATTACACGCAATCGCGACCTTCCTCGATAGCGTGTGTTGTACGCAATACCGGGTTTTACTAAACAACGATATATTATTATAATATTGTTATGAACTAGCCGTTATGAATAGTGTTAACTAAATTTTGAATTTTATAACATTATTATTCATCTTACACATTTCTAGAACATGGTATAAGAACAAAATAAATTTTTCGGGTAAAATAAGTATTTTTCAAAAAATGCAGTTTTGCCGCCTTTTGATGGCGCACCCATTTTAAATCTAGTTTTTGACATGTTTATAAGTTCAATTTGACAAAATAAAATTTTTCTTTTGAATCAGGATATAAAAATTTACATTAGATAAAGTTTTGATATTTTTACGATAACTTTCATATTTTAATTAATAGTAAAAACACGCTATATTTTAATTAAAAACAACTTTTTTCATCATAATATATTATGTGGTTAAATTATAATATTGAATGGTTTTAAAGTATAAATAGAATATATTTTTACCATTTAATATAATTTATGTCATTATCATTGATTTTACCTTGAATTCGTAGGTTAAATCAATTCAATTTTTTGCAATGTTTTAAAGAAAAACCCGTTTTCTTTCGACAACGGGATTAATTTTAATTTAATTTCTGCATATTTTGTGTATTGAATTTGGAAAAATGGATTCCATATTTGGAATCAGTGGGTCCAAATTATGTTAATAAGCTACTTTTAATTTTTGGGCATTGTGAATAGTAACTACGGTAAATTTTATTTACTATAGTTAAAGGTAAATCGGGTAATTAAGGGTAAATATAAGATTATAAAATTACCCTAAAACTTGGAAAATCCTATTGGATGGATAAAATTAGACCGATATAACCTAAGGGTCGGATTAGATTCATTTTATGGACTTTTTTCCATGAAAATAATTTAATTATCATTAAAACCAAAGAATGTGACAACATGTCACTTTCTTAAATCTTATAAGTATAATAATTTTAATTTAGTGATAAACTTCATGAAACTTCTAAAATGAATAGTATCCAAAAAGATAATACAATTATCTACATCATAGGAATTTATTTAGAATTTTTAGGGATTAAATAATTATCATTTATTATGACACAAAGATGATGCAGTAATTGTCTTATTAATGAAATATTGACATAATTGATGTTATAAATGCCCAAATAAATGTAATTTGAGTCTTTTTATGACTTAAATTAATTTTATAGGTTAATATGACATGTTATTGTTGATATAAGTAACCTGGTTCAAACTTATCATTCTGTTATTATTTTCATAAAAATCATGTACCAAATAGTGTCAAAATTGACATAAATTAGTTTTTAAAACAAATATTATATTATTAATTGTTATTTAATTTCTAAAAATATAAGGTTTGGCCAAATGACTTAGATAAGGATAGATATATTAATAATAAACAACTTTGGGTTCTTTTGGCTTGTTATGGTAAGTTTATTAACCATATAGTGTAAGAAAACAAAAAGACACGGTAAAAGTTAAATTATTTAACTTAGAGTTAAATCTAATTGATAAGGTTAAAATAATAACCTAAACTTGTCTAAATCCTATTGGATGAGATTATTTCGACCCATCCCCACTTTAACTTAGAAATAAGACCCTTTGGAACCATTATAAACCTAATTTGACCATAATATAAAATAATATTGTGAGATTTTCCTATGGTGCCCCTCTCCTCCCTTATAAAAGGGCACCTCCTCCCTCTCCTCCTCACACCAATTTGAGCATTCAAGCTCGGAAAAACCCTACCAAAATCTCCTCTCCACTTACCTAGTATCATCCTAGAGGTCCTGGTGTTCTTAAAAGACCATCCTTAGTTCTTTAAGTGGAGGTTAAGAGAAGGCGCGTCAAAAAGAGGTAATATCCATTACCAATCTTTTTCAATTTCTTTCTTCTTCAACTTCTTCTTCTTTAGTTGTTTAATGATAAAGTAATAACATCAGTATTTCTTATATACTGATATGTTATTATAAATATGAAACAACTCTAATTAACCTTCTATCCATCCTACGGAAAAAGGAAATCACCACACATGCGTACGTACGGAATACCGTCTCCACGCCGTGGTGTAATCTATTTTCCACCACCACCATACTTGGATGGGTATAATGGTGTAAATAATGACTATATATGACTATTAAAAAGTGATATTGATTCTGAAATATTATACATACACTCCAATACAATTCCACGGTCATGAGAACGATATCATCGCTCGTGCATACGGACGGACTACCGTCTCCACGACGCGATGAGATTCATTATCCATGTTAACCATTCCAGAATGATTATAAAGTATATATAATAAATAATAATGAAATATATGACATGGTAAATCTAATAGATTTATTTATATATATATTTATGTCATCTACTTACTTCCATTCAAGACAATAAGGAAAGGAAAACAGCGTTCATGCGTACGTAAGGACTATCGTCTCCATGAACGGTGTGTTTCATTTCATTTATCTATCTATTATATATATATATATATATATATACTGAATATATATGATATATAAATCATGTTTTATATTCTAGAAGTAAGTAAATCATGATATAAGTAATAATAATTTCAAGAACAACAAGTCCAAACACCTACGATAAATGAAATGATTTTACCCAAAACGCTTCTTTAACCTGGAATTTACAAAAGAACAGGTAATATAAAGTCATAAGTGAACCATATATGATATCATAACAGTGAGTATGATTCTGTAATAAGTTAATGACATTATTTAAATCATTATACATGAGGTTCGGATACGTACAAAGCATATCGGACATAAGGTAAGGGAAATATCACAATCTCATTTTTATCCGAGATTGTTTATACTTTGGTATTTACTGGGGTGTATTTTATCATCCACATACATGTTTCCTCAATATGTAATATTTATATCCTTCTAAAATAGTTTAAATACAATTTTACCCTTCGGTGAGTTTTTATTAAAATATATGAAAGGAATCTTTTGTCGTTTTTCGTACGAGGTACTTTTTGACTTTTCCGACAAAAGTACGAAGAATGTTTTTTTTAACTTATACGGCATGAATGGATTTTTAAAACATTATTTCCAAGAATCTTCCTTTACAAGTTTTCAAGTTTATTTCTAATAAACTTCTTTTAGTTTAAAATTGTATGACATGTTAAGAAAGGAAAAAAAAATTTGAAGTAGAAAGGATATTTTCCTCAAGAATGGAGTTCAAGTGTTTTATCAAAATTATTTTCCATCTAAGATAATAAAGGGTTCTGTTTCTATCCCTATTATTACATTAATTTGATTATGTTGTGATGAAAATATTTTTTTATGAATTCCTTTATCTTATATGAATTGTTTTATGATGTCATGTTGTTTAAGAATCCCATTTTTATTACATGGGTTATGCTATGATGTATGGTTTATGATTTTGTGGAACACATAAGAATGATACCATTATGAGATGGATGGGACCTATATCTCCCTCCAATGCATTGGGTAAAGATTTCATATCTCATGAGATAGACATGGCTGGAATGGTAGGTCATACAGGTTCAGTGAAATAGGACTGAAATGAGGAGTGAACTCGGTTCAGAAAGGGACTTTGTCCACTAAGATAGTCTTGGCAATGAGTCTTGACTAACAAGAAATGATTCTCTATGATTATGTGTGTATGCCACAAAGTTTCATGTTTTAAGTTATGATTATTGGGATTACATTTCACTACTATGATTTATCCCATGTTATGAAATTATGATCTCTTTTGCAGGTTAAGATTTCCAAAAGATATGTTCTTATGAATATTATGTGATTGATATTTCTTTTTTTTACCCTTACTGAGCATTTGAGCTCACCTTTTTTTATGTTTTATTTTCCCCAGGATATAAAGAAAGGTTTTAGGTAAAAAAAGGAAGATCTTTATGGGAGATGTTGAAGATATTTCGCCACGATTAGAAGATTATATTCCGAGTTTCCAAAGACACTAAACTATTACGGTCCTTGTGTGTGTGTTTTTGTTATGTACTAAGTATTCCGCAAAAGTAATGTAATGTCTATGTATGTTAATCTTCAGGTCTCTACATTAACTTCCGAGAAGAGGGGCTCAGGGGCACTCCACATGCGTAAAGCAGCTTAGCGGGCTTCCCGGGAATTCTTGTTTTGGGCGGCGCGGACACGTCCGGAGTCCGTTTTGCACACCATCAGTGGCTTTGCGACCTTGGCACCGAGGCGGAGGTTTCTAGGGTGGTTTCGGGCATTGAGATCGGAGTTGAGGCATGGCCCCCACGGCCCGTCCTTTGAGCTGCGAGCAGCGTTTGGCACCTTTCTCACCGGACGTCAGTTTGGGGCGTGCGAGCAGTCAATTATGGGTGTTTTTCCAAGGGCATTGCAATGGCGCAATCCGCCCGCTTTAATTTTGCATGGAGGTGTGGGCCCCACGTGGGTTGTTTTGGGAGTTGACGGTGAATTCCAACTCCTTCACCAGATGTCCGATTTGGACGAGTGGTTAGCCAAACTTGTGTAGTTTTTTGAGAGGATCGCAATGGTGTGATCCGTTCATTGTGTTTCGGGACCGGGTTGTGGGTCCCATGAAGCACCACTCGTGTGCGGTGCGCCAGAATACACATTTTTCTCTGGATATCCATTGCACTCAAGTTAGTAGTTCTTTTGACGTGTTTTCCTGAGGGGATCGCAATGGTGTGATGCGCCCGACTGTTTTCGGGGCCGAGGCTCGGGATCACGGGACGTCGTTTGGGCGTGAGGAGGTGTTGGCGACCTTTCCGTCGGATATCCATTTGAGGCGAGTAAGTAGTCTATCTTGCGTGTTTTTTTCCACAAGGATTACAATGGTACGATCCGTTTGGTTGTGCGGAGCCTCATACACAGTCTTATTAAATGTGTAAATATGAAAGGTGCCCCGGTGGCGGTTCTTCTACCGTGTTTGTAGCGGACCATTGGCGTGTGATCACGTGCACTCCTGCGAGAGTGAGGTTGGTGTTTAAAGAGATGTGGTTGACTGTGCCTCAGTTGTTGGCAGGCTGGAGTTTTTACGTTACGCCTTCGCGTTGACGTTGGGTGTCGTGTGTGCGATAGCCTTTGGGCTGGATCGTGGTATACTATGGGAGTATACGGGAACGCTGGGAGGTACATGTGGATGTGGGTACCTAAGATCATTTGTGCACTTGGTTGGGGTTGACTTGGGGCCACACGTCGTGTGGGACCCATGTGCGTTCCATGTTATACTTTGAGTACTTTTGACCTCTCGTGACGTGGAGGGTCCCTTTGTTCTTGTTTTTTGACTAGCGGGGTTGATTTTTTCCCCTAGATCTGTGCTCGATGGTTTAGATCAGCAGAGTAGAGTGGTTTCCCCTGGTTTTGTTCTGGAGTCGGGTGGTTTCACGATACCCACTCCGTGTTCGGTTGGCCAGTTTTGTACCATCCAGTAGAGATGGCCAGAGCAGTTCTGGGTTTACCCTCCAGCAGGGCTGGGTAGTGGGTTTTCCATGGACTTCTCAGGGTTTACCCTCTAACAGAGACTAGGCAGTGGGTCACCCAATGACTCTTGAGGGTCTACCCTCCAGCAGAGACTGGGCATTGGGTCGCTCATCGTCTTGATTCGGGTCTACCCTCTAGCAAGGCTGGGCAGTGGGTCGCTTGTCGACTTGTTCCAGGTTTACCCTCCAACAGGGATGGTCAGTGGGTCACCTTTCAACTTATTCCAGGTCTACCCTCCAGCGGGGCTGGGCAGTGGGTCACCTAATGATGTATTAGGGTTTACCCTCCAGTAGGGCTGGGCAGTGGGTCACCTGATATCTTATTAGGGTTTACCCTCCAGCAGGGCTGGGCAGTGGGTCACCCGATATCTTATTAGGGTTTACCCTCCAGCAGGGCTGGGCAGTGGGTCACCCGATATCTTATTGGGGTTTACCCTCCAGCAGGGCTGGGCAGTGGGTCACCCGATATCATATTATGAACTACCCTCCAGTAGGGCTGGGCAGTGGGACACTCGTTGACATTCCAGACTCAGTCCTTTCTACTAGGCTAGTCTGTGGCTTTCCTCCATGATCACTGGAGCGGGACCTTTTGTTGTACGGGTCGTTGATGGAATGGCTTTGAATTTGAGGATACCTCTCGACTACGGGGTAGTGACGAGGTGTGGTTTGACTTAACCTAGAACTCTCAAGTACGAGGGGCAATTTTCCCCACCGAGACGCGTCCTTGAGATGCGACCCAAAACCGTGCAGGTGAGTCAGTGCCGCCCAAAGCGGATAGTGTCGAGGTACGGTGATTTGAGCCCTTTGACTTGTAGTTTGGGGTATATGTGCGGGATGCTAGGCATCGACGGTGTTTACTTCCGGGACTGTTGGAAACTCACTTTCTTGGGCTGAGCTACGGGATGGAGATCCCCTTACAATCTTGTTTGGGTTTCTTGTTGAGCATATGGTTATGTATATACCTTGTTCTGGTACCCACTTCTTGGGTTTGGTTACTCTCCTTCCAAGAGAGACGAAGACGCGCGGGGTATGCCACATGCTTTCCATGTCTAGCTTCTCGTGGTTGGACAAGTCTACTCTCCTGCTATAGGTAGCGAAAACTCGATGGGAAGTTCATCTTCTCACCGTTCCTAGCTCCTTGTGTTAAGATGAGTCTTCTACCTTCCTCTTGTTGGGTTGAGTTGGACTCTCTATTGTACTATTTACTGCACTCTCTATTATACTCCTTTTCTTTCCCCTGTTCGATCTACTGCTCACCATTCGGTACCTCTTTTTTTGCTCCCTTGAGCCTACGGGTATCTTACTGAGTATTTTTATAATCACCCCTTCTTGGGATTTTCCCACACTTGGTGTTCCCTTGTAGATGATGGAAAGGTTGGTTGTGACTTCAGAGGATCTTAGGAGTTTAGGGGCTTGGACCGCGTGCAGTGGTTGTAGCCGGGTTCCAGGTGGAGACTCTTCAGCTGTTTATTTTTGTTTACCTGTTGCCGGGTTGTGTCACCTTTTCTAGTTAGGCGCGTGTTTTTTCCCTTTTTCCTTTTCAGCACTTTACTTGTACTGTTTAGAGGTTGATGCACATTTGTGGTACATATATAGCAGTTTCCCTTTTCTTTACTTGTCTTTTCTTTTACTCTGCACTTTTTCATTGAGTGTGCTGCGTGTATGTGTGTGTGTAGGTACTTAGGCAAAGGCCTCCCTGAGTTATTGTGCCTTTGGCACTGGTCGCCATCCCCTGGCCTATGGAGGCGGGCTTGGGGTAGTTGCGGCTCAAGCCGGGTAGTTTCAGGTCGTGACATACATGGTGTATACCTATAAACTTGAACCTACCCATGTTTATTCTTGTTTTCCTATACTCTTGATTGTGTACTTCATACCATTCCCATGTACTTGTCCATGTCCAAGTACCTAGTCATCTCTGAGTACATGGTTGTACCAATGTACTTGGGTTGTGATTATGTGTCTGGTTGTGTCCATGTTTTTGTACTCTTGGGGTACATGTTGAGCCACTAGTATAAGGTTACATGGTTTCTAACACATGTCATGCAGCATGTGATATTTTCTCTTCACAAAAACCCTGGTTATGCAGAATAGGGACTACTCAGCATGTGTTCATGGGACTATACTCCCTATAGTTGGTAATTTCATAGAAATTCTAGACTATTCTACATATCTTTTCTCATGCCTCCTTCCTTAGATCTATCTATGATTCCCACTATAGGTCGTAAATAATGATATGAATGAGCCCTATTATCATTGATTACTGAATTCTAACCATCCAAATGATCAGGAATTAGTTCCCATCACACTATTCCATTTCCACACACCAAATTGGGAAAATGGGGATCTCCAATCAGGTCCCAATCCTCCACCAATCACTCATTGACACCATTACACCTAAATTTATCCCTTGATCATGGACCCAATCCATGGTATTAGTATATTATTCTGAATAATGGTTTCTAAATGATTGATTATTGGGTATTTTTCAAACTGAAATCCAAGGAAATATCAGTGACTAATCATGTGAATAAACATAAAATATGTACAAAGCACAAAATAAGAACAAACCTCGACCATTGTTCAGGTTGGCCTTAATTTGTTTCTATTCGAACAATGAATAAAGATCAGTATATAAACAACTATAATAATTCCCAAACCCTGGGTGAATAAACCAGAACCCAAAAAAAGAAGATCGTCCCACGAATCAAACTATTAGAAGAATTTATTCACATTCATCATGGGAAAAACAAACAAGGAAAGTAAAACACAAAAACCAAAAACCCTACCTCAGATTAGGATCAATTTCTGATGAAGAAAAAATATTTTTTATCCATGACAGTGATATCCTTGAATTCAGTTAGATAAAATGATCCTCTATTCATTGTTAAACTCTACTATAATGGATCCTAGATTTCACTCTGATTCAATATTTCATTTTCACCCTTACACCACAGTGCTAAACTTGTTTTATATTGAAAATTATAAAAATAATAACAAATTTAATTCCATGTTTGAATAATTTATTTTGTGTTTATCACTGTTAAAAAGGGAAATTTTACTTGTTTTTATGATTCCATTGTAGGAGGAGGTGATTTGGAGGACCCATGATGATGTCTAAGAAAAATGGGTCAAACTGCGCAAGATCCATGCACACCAGTGGACTCATCCGCACACTACTCCGGAATCATCCTTCTAAATGGGATGAAATTTTGTGGAATGGTCCAAACTTCATTGAGACACATTTAATATGAAGGAACCCAAGACTCATTCTTCCATATGGTGTCCCTACCTAGCTGATCTATCCAGCACACTGAATCTACATGAAGTCAAAAGTGGTGTGTTGTGATCTTTCCATATCTCGGTCTCTTGTTGTCCAAATTGTTCCAAAATTTTTATGGAGACATAAAAGAGGTTGGGATACAAATTTTTTATTTTCTAAAAATAGATATAAAGTTGTCTTGAGGTATAAAATCATGTGACAACTAGTTTTAATAAATCTGTGTGCTCAAAACCACCTTCCTATTTTCCTATAAAATGGCACTTTGGGATCCCTATTTGCAAGTTCGACCAGGAGGAAAATCTCTGGTATTTTGAAGACCCAAAGGATTCCTCTCTTCATCCAAGAAGTTTTGGAGGCCCCTATCATAATAGGGGGATCAAAAATTATGAAGGAGTTCCACCCAAGATTTCTCCTCCTCTCGATGGGGAGCTAAACGGTGGGTGATCAATGCGAGGGATCTACACACTTGAAGAGGGAGTTCAGGCACCTTATATTCTACTGGTTTTGTGTGATTTTTGTGTGAATTATTTTACTTATTTTTAATCTTCATATGATTATTATCTAAATGCATTTATTTGGTTTAATTAAGTGAAACATTTCTCATTTCAATACCGATTGGGTTGAGATTCAAGTGGGAATCTTGAGTTGTTCCAATTGGACAACACAAGCATCATATTTCTCTCACACATACATGATATTTCAGTATTCTTTAGTAGAACTCACTCTATGCTTGAGTTACAAACCTTGACAACATTATTATTGTGTCAAGGGGTGGTTCTTTGTGCATTATTTTAAGAGGAAAGAGGGGAACCAAGATCTTGGTCATCCCTCAACCAAAGGATTACAACAAAACCTAATAACCAATTGATTACAAGGAACTCTTAAAGTGATGTAGTAACTTAAAAATGATCACTTATTTATCTCATATTTTTTAAAATCCACTTTTTCTTTCAACTTTACAACTCTTTACTTTAATTTACTTTCTTAAAATTTTTTACAAAATCACCCCCCTCTTTTGCTCTGCTTATTAAAAATACACACTCAAAACCTATCAACACTTCTTGAGAGATGACCTAGGGTCTTACATAGACTATAAATCAACCTTAAAAACATAATAAATTTGACGTGTCATGACATCATGATCAAATTTTGGTGTCATTTACGAGGAGCGCTTTGGTTTTAGTGCATGTTTTTTATAAGATTTTTGTAATTTTTGTGAATATTTATTTGTTTCATCTTCTACCTTTACATTTATTTTTGTGTTCTAATTTATTTCTTGTGTAGGTTATGTGTATGAAGTGTTCTATTCTAGGAGACTTACAACCTTTTGAACCCAAACTAGAGAGGATCCTACATCAGTGACCTCAAGATACACAAGAGGAACCATTGAAAGAGGATGCACAAAACATCAACACTCACCTTGATCCTTCTTTTTCTTCTTCTGGAACCAAATTAGAACCTGAAATTAACATGTTTAAAATGGATGAAAACAATAGAACACTAAAATAATTAACCTCACCAGTTTTTGATATCCAACCCACTTACATTAAAATTCATGGTGAGGCACCCAATTTTGAACATAAATTTGGTTTAATTCATTTATTACCAATATTCCATGGACTTGTGGGAGAAGATCCACACAAGCATATTAAAGAATTTCATATCGTGTGTTCTACATTAAAACCTGAAAATGTGGATGAAGAACAAGTAAAGCTCAGAGCATTCCCATTTTCATTAGAAGACACTAAAAAATATTGGAATTACTATGTTAATTTTCCAATTAGATGTTGGGCGGACATGAAACGCCTTTTTCTTGAAAAATATTTCCTAGCGTCTTGAACTGAAACTATAAGGAAAGAAATATGTGGTATAAGGAAATCTGAAGGGGAAACAGTACATGAATATTAGGAATGCTTTAAAAGGTTATGTTCAAGTAGTCCACACCACCAAATAAGTGAACAACTTTTAATTCAGTATTTTTATTAAGGTTTAATTCCTATTGACTGAAATATGATTGATGTTGCTTCAGGTGGTGTGCTATTTGATAAAACCCCAATCGCTACAAAGACCTTAATTGAGAACATGGAACATAACACTCAAAAATTCAGTTCAAGGTCCAATGTACCCATTCAAGGTGTATATGAGGTGCAAAGTACCAAATTCGAGAGGAAGGTGGACATGAAGTTCAAAGAGGTAAGTACCCTTCTTCGATAACTTGCTCTTTCCCAAGGGAAATCCCAATCTAATCCTCCCATCCATTGTGTTATATGTTCTTCTGAAACCCACTACTCTGATCAATGCCCCCAACTAAGAGAAACTTTTGATAGTTGTGAGGAAATCTTTCAAGGATGCCCCTATAACTGACCCTTTAGGATAGAAACATACTATCCATCCATTCATGGGTGAAAAGACAAACAATCCTATAGTTAAGGGGGATATTCAAACCAACCTCAACAACCATGGAACCAACTAGGGTAGAGTATTCAACCACCACCACCCATAAATCCTCAACCACAACAATGGTATTTCTAACAAACCCCTCCAAAACCTGATCCTAGCTTAGAATACATGATGAAACAAATGGTTTCCAACAATATCCAATTCCAAGAAACCACCCAAGCTGCCATACAAGACTTCAAAACCCAATTAGGCTAACTTTAAAACTCTGTGGGGGAAATTTAGAGCAATGGGTCGGGTAAACTACCTTCTCAACCAATAGTTAACCCTAGAGATGAACGAAATTTCAGTCCTATCACCCTTATGAGTGGAACAAAACTAAAAATACAAATGACCCCTCCACTAGATTCATCCCCTCCTAATGAAACCACCATCCCAACTACTGGAAATGCTCCAAATAAGGTAGAACCTTATCCTGATAGAATCCTCTCTAAAGAAAAGATTGTGTCTATTGATGAGTCACCTAGCCCAAAAATCCCTCTTTAATTTACACAAAGGTCCACCCTACCAAGAAAACAAAAGGAAACTGAACTCGATAAGAAGATTTTGGATACTTTTGAAAATGTGCAGCTAAACATTCCCTTAATTGATACAATGAAACAAATTCCAAGATATTCCAAATTTATAAAGGAGATGTGTACACACCAAAGGTGAATTCAAGGTGATGAGAAGGTGATCTTGGGGAGGAATGTATCAGAATTTATAAAGCCATCACTTCTCACCAAGTACAATAATCCTGAAACATTCTCAATTCCGTGCACCATAGGGGAGTATTCTTTTTCTAATGTTATGCTTGATTTAGGTGCTTCTATAAATATGATGTCTCGCTCCATTTACTATACATTGTAGGCTAGGGAATTGAAGTGAACTATAATTATTGTTCAAATGGATAACTGGAGTACAACACACCCCTCTAGTGTGTTAGACGATGTTCTTGTGAGGGTTCAAAATTTAATTTTTTCTGCTGACTTTTATGTGCTTAAAATGGAGGATGATAGGATGAATGGACATACCCTGATTATATTGGCAGACCCTTCTTGAAAACTTCCAAAATCATAATTAATGTACACAATGGTACATTATCTATGGAGTTTGGTGGTGACATTTTCCACTTCAATATCCTTGATGCCATGAAGCACCCCTCAAAAAAACATTCCTATCTCTCTATTAATTCTATAGATGTACTCCCTTCCCTTGAAAAAACTTTATTTCATTCCCTTGAGCCCCTTTCTGAGTTTTATTCATTGATAAAAATTCTAGGAAATGATTCATGCATTGATTGTTGTAGTGGTCTAGAAAAGTGACATGCATGTTCATTGATTGATGATTTCTTGAACAATGAGGATCTAATGGCCATCGATGATACTGCTAAGCTTGTAAAATCTCATTCCTCATATGAGGATGCTACCATTGAGTTGTTAAATGAGATCAGTGACCTCTCACTTTCACACACACTCCCATAAATCCAAAATCCCCCTAAATTTGAATTAAAACAACTGCCTCAAGATTAAAAATATTCATATCTTAGGAATGGAAACAAGTTGTCTATCATCATTTCTAGTTCACTCTCTCCTAAGTATGAATTGTGACTACTTGAACTTTTGAGGGAGTATAAAAAAGCTTTGGGGTGGACACTTGCTGACATTCCTGGTATTATCACATCAATTTATACACATCATATTTTATTAAATAATGAGGCTAAACCAGTGAGGCGATCACAACGTCGACTAAACCCAAACCTCCTAGAAGTTGGAAAAAATGAGGTTACAAAATTATTGGCTTCTGGAATCATTTACCTGATCTCTGACATCCAATGGGTCAGTCCCATTCAATTAGTTACTAAAAATATTATCCTTATAGTAATAAAAAATTAAAACAATGAATTGGTTCCAACTCATGTGTAGAATAGTTGGCGTGTCTACATAGACTATCATCGACTAAACCAACACACTAGGAAGGACCATTTCCCTTTTCCATTCATTGACCAAATGCTAGAGAGGCTAGCGGGTAAGTCCCGCTACTATTTTCTTTATGGGTATTCTGGGTACTTTCATATCCATATTTCCACCGAGGATCTGGAAAAGACAACCTTTAATTGCACCTTTAGCACATTCGCATATAGGAGGATGTCATTTGGTCTGTTCAACACTTTGGGTACTTTCTAGCGATGTATGGTTAGTATTTTTTTGGATTACCTGGATAATTGCATGGAAGTTTTCATGGATGATTTCACTATTTATGGCTCCTCTTTTGATGAATGTTTGAGTATTCTTGGTTTATCCCTATGTTTCTGTATTGAAAATAATCTTGTATTAAATTATGAGAAATGACATTTCATGGTGCAACAAGGTATATTTTTTGGGAATGTCATTTTAGGGGATGGTATCCAAGTAGATAAATCAAAAGTGGGTGTCATTTCTTCCTTACCATTCCCCCAAAAATGTACGGGATGTGCAGTCTTTCCTAGGTCATGCTGGATTTTACTGTCATTTCATTCGTGAATTTAGTAAGATTGAACTCTCAGTCTCCCAATTACTCCAAAAAGAAAAAGAATTTGTTTTTGATAAAGAATGTGAGGAAGATACTAATTAGTTAAAATGGAATCTCACTTCACCTCAAATAATCCAACCACCTCAGTGGGATTTACTATTTGAGCTCATGTGTGATGCCTCGTACTATGCAATTGGGGCAGGCTGGTCACAAATGGTCGATCGAGCTCCACGTGTCATTGGCTATGCCTCACGTACATTGGACCATGCCCAAGAAAACTACACCACAACTGAAAAATAATTCCTTTCCATGGTGTTTTCCTTGGATAAATTTAGGTCATATATTTTACGGTCCAAAGTCATTGTATTCTCCGACCATGCAGCCCTCCGGTATCTCCTTAAGAACTAGAATCCAAACCATGCCTCATTCGCTGGATACTCCTCCTTTAGAAATTCAATCTAGAAATTAGAGATAAAAAAGGAGAAGAGAATGTGGTGGCTGACCATATTAGTATCATTTACCCATCCACATACATTGACTCCTCCTCCAAATCAAATTTTTATTCAAAACAGGAAAACAAAAACAACCCCGGGTGACCCGGGACTAGGGAGGTCTGAAATAGTGCAAACCAAGAGAATTACCTCTAAGTAAGTTAATGCACTCTGGTTTCAAACTATTGACAGGGATACGGGAAGTGGAGATGGAGTTCTGAACCGCCAAGGAATCCAAATGATTTTCTACCTTATTACCCTTGTGCCAAGTGTGAGACACCTCGATATTGGGACTAAGAAGAGATCTGCATTTTCTAACAATGTAAGCAATAGTCCATGGGGGAAACCTGATTACAAGCATGGAATCATGGGGAATCCTGGAATCTGTCTCCGCCCTGGTTAGATCCAACTTCTCCTGCCTACAGAGGGAAAGCCCTGTGAGCATGGCCATAGCCTCAGCCAAGAGAGACGTTCCCTTTCCAAAGAAGGACATGAACGCCATAACCACCTCCCCCCTAGGGACACGGACTATGCCCCCTCCTTTCATCACCCCCATAGTGCAGGACCCGTCAGTATTCAGCTTCAAGCTAGAATAAGGGGGTTTCCAGCTTACCCAGTTTCCTTGTTGGGAAACCCGAGTAGGAGAAGCCAAGGAGCTACTGGCATGTTGTTGGTTGAGAGAGGGTACCCCTGGCCAGTCCTTGATGAGCAGAGCTAGATCAATCAGTAGGAAGAAAGTCCGCACAATGACGGACCTGACCGAAGGAGCGAGGCCTTCGAACCTTGCCTAGTTCCTGGCTTGCCACAAGCTCCAACAACCTGCACTAAAAATCACCGAACGAACCATCCTACCCTTCTCAGATCCTGTAACGTCGTGGAACCAGCTTTCCATAAAGGTTATGTCATTCTGATCAAGAGTGGAGAGTGCCAAGGAGCCACCGAAGCAAGACCACACTACCTGAGCCCAATCGCCTTCAAAAAACAGGTGTTTCGTACTCTCTTCCCGCTTGAAGTGGCAGCAAGAACACCTCAACGCCAAGAAAATACCCATCTTCTTCACATTCTCGTCTGTCTCTAACGCAGTGTTCCTAATGCACCAGGTTAGAAATTTGAACTTCATAGGAATCCTTTGGCACCAAACCGCACCATTCCACCCTTCCTGAGGATCCTGCTCAGAAAACAACCTATTTAAGTCTTTTCACGAGAAGTCCCCCGAAGCAGCGGGGGTAAAAACGCACCTGTCTGATTCACCATTAATCTCTATAGACTCAAGAAGTACCTATTGATCCTCATCCAGAATAGCCGAGGTGAAACTGGGGTACTGACAAGCTTCTTTAAACGTAATCATCGGGGTCGGGCAACCAGGGAAGGCTAAAATAGAGCCCTCCCAGTTCCTGTGCCAGAAAAGAATATCCACAGATCCCATAATCCACTGAGAGTTGAGATGAAGCATCTGATATAGGGGGTAAACTTCCGCCCACATAGGAGAAGTATAACAGCTGGTAGCCTCCACACTACCTCCATAGAGAGGCGACATGAATTTACCCCATAAGGACCGCTCCTCCAGAACTTCCCATGCAAGCTTTCCATGAATGTAGAGAATCGTTCTCTAAAAGCTCTTCACATTAATCCCACCATCCTGAATCGGCCTCTCCAATTTACCCCACGAAGCCTAGTGCTTCTTCCCTTCCGATCTAGCATCCCACACAAATCTGCACAAGATTTTGTCAATGTTCTTAATCACACCTTGAGTGACGTTGGAAGAGGCCATTGCATGGATGGGAATGGCAGACAACACGCTGTTCACCAAATCTATACGCCCCCCAAAAGACAAGAACTTATTCTTCCAGTTAAGGATACGTCTAGTGATTCTACTCACCACGTGATCATAGTCCCTGATTCGGAGTCTTCCGGAAGAAATAGAAGATCCCAGATACTCCATCGGAAAGAACCCATGCTTCATGTCCAGACGATTGCACAAGGATGACACCCTCCTTTGAGAACTTTTATTGGAAATGAATATACTGCTTTTAGAGTTGCTGACAACCTAACCTCTCTAGTAGCAATAATCATCCAGAATTCCCTTAATCCCACGAACCGATCCCCGACCACCATTAATGAAGATTACCGTATCATCAGTGAACATAACATGAGACACCGCTGGAAGATTCATTTTCCTTCTAAAAGAAAGAATAACCCCTTGGAAAATACCTTTGTTGATGAGTCTGTTGAGGGTGTCTTGAGCCAGAATGAAAATACTGGGAGAGAGTGGGTCTCCCTGCCGGAGACCTCTCGTTTACTTGAAGAATCCATGGGTCTTCCCTCTGAATGACACCGCCAACCATGAAGAACTAAAACTCCTAAAAAAGAGGTCCACTGCCTTGTCTGACAACCCAATGCCCAAAAGGACTCTGTTGATGAAACTCCATTCAAGCCTATCATATGCCTTATTCATATCCAATTTGATATCCATGTTAGAACCATGAGTCTTTAAGTTGATGTCCCTTAACATCTCATGGGCCGTAGCGATGGCACCCTGAATGGATCGGCCTCTCACAAAGCCATGTTGCTCAACTGAAACCCACCCGAGACGCAGATTCGCCAGCCTCTGGTTAAGCACGCACGCAAGGATTTTGTATGGGAAGTTGAAAAGACTCACCGGCCTATAATGCGAGAGATTAGAAGGGTCTTTGATCTTAGGAATGAGCACCAGGGTAGTTGCACTAGCCACTTGAGGAAGGAATCCACCTCAGATGTAGTCCTGGATAGCATCAATGATGTCGTGCTTCACTACATCCCATATCCCCTTGTAAAAGGAACCTGGAAAACCATCAGGTCCGGGAGCGCTCTCCGGGTTGAGCTTTTTCATGGCTGCATGAATTTCTTCCTCGCTAGGAATCGCCTCTAAGACCTCATTGTCGCGATTAGACACTAAATAGGGAATCATCCCCCACAACCCTATGTTTCCCCTTGGATACCCACTGGGCATCCTTGGATTGGTGCCAGCAAGCAGATCTTTGAAGAAGGAATGTGCCATTCCCCCTACCGTGTCATAGTTATCAGTATAGGAACTATCCTCGAGTAAGAAGTTCGGCAAGGGAAAGTGTCTTCTTTCTCTAATGCACGCATGGAAGTAAGTAGTATTTTTGTCTCCTTCCTTCAGCCACCTTACCCGGGAACGGTCGCGAGCCAACCGCTCCTGCTTAAGAAGCTCCTCCTCCCAGCTCAACTTGATACCCACAAGCTCATCAAACACCGAATCAACCCACTCCTCCTCCATATTAGATTCTAAGATCTGTATTCTCTGCTTAAGATCTTCCAAATTATGGTCAAAGGAAGGAAGCCCCCTTGACCAAACTTTCAACCCCTGTTTCAACTTTCACAACTTATTTTGGAGATCAACCCACGTATGCCCCTAGGTAGGAGCCTCCCATGAATTCCTAACGAGCCTCTGATACTCTTGGAACTGATCCCAATGTTGATAGAACCTGAAGGACTCTTGGGAAACCTGTTTAGGAATTAGAGACACCAGTATAGGAGAGTGATCAGAAATACCTCGGACAAGATGCTTCACTTTGGCCTCTATATAGGAGATGAATGCCTTGTTATTAGCCAAGCAACGGTTGATCCTGCTCCAACATCGCCTTCCACCCGTTTGGTTATTACACCACATGAAATTGTCTCCAGAGTATCCCAAGTCGAGGAGACCCTTATCCGCCATGAAGAGAGCGAAGTCTAAGCTGGCCTGACGAGGGAAGGCACCCCTGCCCTTCTTCTCCTCTGGGTCAAGAATGGAATTAAATTCCCCAACAACAAACCACGGGAGGTCCTCCAGGTCAAACTTCCCAATCCCGTGACACAATCTCTTGAGTTCCCAAGCATCGCAGCTCCCATAAGAAAATGAAACAAAAAAACATTCCCCTCCCTTCGATACTTTCTTGGTGAGAAATTGGTCCCCTACCTCAATCAGTTGTACTGACACCTCCGAGTTCCAAAAGATCCAGATATGCCTGTTAGTCGGATCTACATGCATGAAGCCATGCAACCGCACCTTGCGACAAAAAGCCTTAATCTTATTCGGGTTTTTTTTGTGCTCGAGAACCGCGACGATGCACGATTTATGCTTCTTAACTTCCGATGCTATAAGATATGTCTTCACCCGAGCGCCCAGTCCACGAGAATTACACACTAGCATAGATAACATTAATAACTGGGGAGCCCGGATTTGGCCCTGGGCTCATCGGTCTTCAGGCTGAGGGGAGAAAGGCTTTCCCTAAGATGTCTTAATTGTGCCCGGGTACACACTCCGGGGCTCTGAGCAGCAGCAATCGGGCCTGGAGACACACAAATTAAAACCGCCGCCCTTCCCTTCACCAACTTTCGAGGGGAAAAGTAGGATGTGTTTTTCTCTTCCTACCCCTCCATACCAGGGGTCTCATGAGACTCTCTTGAAACATCACAAATACTACCCTCCGAACAAGCCTCACAAAGAGGACGATCCTGGGGCTTGTATCCCAAAGACTCCAGTACCACAGGAGCATCCTCAAAAACAACCTACAGTGGCATGCTGGACTCCCCCGTCTCCCATGTAGGTGGTAGAGAATCCAGAAACCTTTTCCATTGCCCCCCCAGCTAAACACCATTGGCCTTGAAAGAGTTACTGGTCAGCAAGGGCATCAACCATAGCTGGAGCAGCATCAAACTTGTAAGGTACCAGGACCTGGCAAGAGGGGGCCTTGAAGACAGGAGGGAGAGTGAGCTGATACTTGACATCCAACACGGCTAAAGAATCTTGAACCCCAATCACAAGGCCAACATCCTCGCTATAGCATCTCGCCTTTTTATCACATAAACTTTCATTACATTTTACAAAACCAAGGATCTTTAAGGTTTAGTGTCTTGGAAAACGGTAACTTGAAACATGAAAACATAAAACATTCTTCTTAAAAAATTGAAAGGCTTATCCTCATGTTCATCCTAGGTTCATTGATGCATCTCATAACCTGGGGACATACATCAAAAGAAAGGGTGAGCAGAAGGCCCAATAATGGAAACAAGAGAAACATTTTACATGTGAACTTGAGATACTTCATTAAGGTCATGAAAAGAACTTTAAGGCATGAGAAAGAAATCATGAGATATATCATAATAAAAATAACATTTTTCATAACTTGAAGATGTGGCTACAATATTTAATATTGAAAATCATTTCTTTTCACCAAGGTCCATCCCCAAGGTGTCATTAAAAATTACCAAGGTTATTCACCAAGGTATTAGTCTAAAAGGTCATCTTTAGAGATTAAGTCTTTACCCAATGCATTGAAGCGCTATCTGGGCGCACCCTTGACATGTCTTTATTATCATGTGATCCACATATATAATAATCAATCATTTCATAAACAACCCAAATATCATAAAAGAAATGGGTTTCATTTCATAATCATAATGTTTTAAAAACTGCTTTAAAGACATGATCTTTATGTCACTTTAAACCCACAGAAAGGGAAAGTGGGTTTCATGTATGTAAATCCCAGAATTTAAAATAGAAAATTTTGATATATATTTGAATACCCCTCTAGAAATAAGATCTTTGAGTATTCACGTAATAACATAAAATAATTTTGAGAAAAAGAGAGAGGCATTTTGAGATGAAAATTCTGCAGCATAACGGCTACGTTACATGGTTTTAGAAAACGTTGAAAAGAGAGGGGACATGGGTCACCCACTCATAAATGATCCATAAAATAGTAGGGGAACAGAATATAAAGGATCTAAGAACATGGTAATGAAATTTTAATGATATACCATATGAAACGAAGAAATTGAAAGGAAGACAAAAAATAAGATTTCTCTTATGAGAGTTCGGCAGCCTAACGGCATCACTTAAAACTTCCAAAAAATGGATTGACGAGATCAAATAGGGTCTCTCATAATATGAACATAAAAGTTTAGTATGATAGATATAGATATCATACCCCAACATAATAAAAATTAACTTTAAAGACTTGACATGAAAGTATAACTTTGAAAAATGAGAAAGGTGAACGAATCCCTTAAAAATTTGGCAGCCTAACGGCACCACTTAAAACTTCAAAATACTGAATTGAAGAGATCAAATGGGGTATCTCATAATATTATCATAAAAGATCTGTATGATAGATATAGAGATCATACCCCAGCATAATAAAAAGTAACTTGAAAGACTTTACATGAAAATAGATCTTGAAAAATGAGAAGGGAGAAAGAATCCGTTACAAAAATTTCGGCAGCCTAACAGCGCCACTTAAAACTTCATAAAACGAAATAATGAGAGTAAGAGGGGATCTCTCATTATATGAACATGAAAAGGGTAGTAATAGGAATATAAAATAACATAATTTAACATAAGAACATGGAGCATAAAAGAAATGACATAAAAGAGATTACTTGAAAAGAAAGAGAGAGGTCGGATCCCTTACCTTAAAATGTAACTCTTAAAACTCAAAGGTTGGGACCTTGAGGGATTGGGGTCACCTTGGGAGGACTACTTGGGAGGTAATGAGACCATAACTTCGTTGGGGTGGAGTGGGGAGTCGAAATGGATGAGAGTATGTCTTGGTATTTATAGGGAAAGTGAGGGGACAAGGCATTAATGGCCAAGGGACACCTCACAAGTGGTTTTCTCAAAAGCATGGGTTCTCTCCCATGGTATTTCCCATAGATTTAGGCCACATGGGGCCCCCATACAATAATTCATCACCTTTGGTCGAGAATCCCTTAAAATATCTCATGGAATCCTCATGACACAGTTATGATGTCATTAAACATACCGAAACCCTAAAACTGTATTTTTACTATTCACTGAAAATTCAACTTTCTCAGAAAAATCCCAAAATTTCACATTAACCAAATATCAATGCTCTTATTTCAAAAATGAACTCCATTTTATAAAAATAATTTTCTAAATATTTTTAATTTAATTTTTAAATAAATACACTATTCACTGAAAATTCATTTTTCCAGAAAAAACCCCAAAAATTACCTTAACATAATATCGATGCTCTGAGTTCAAAAATGAAATCCATTTTATTGAAATAATTTTCAAAATATTTTTAATTTAATTTTTAATTAAAAAACACTATTCACCTGAAAAAACTAATACTTGAATAATAATTTATGAAATAGTTATTTAACCATTTTATTGAATCACATTACTTAATCAAGGTGCCTAGATTATATTAGTACTTTCTTTAAGTGAGATTACTAATCTATTTGGTCACATTACTAATCCTAAGCATAAAATAACTATTCATAATTTACTATTCATCAAAAATCAAGTTGATCTTATTAGACTCTAAATTTCGTACTGAACATAATTTTAGAAGACCATTTTTTGAATATCATTACACATTTTTAATTATTTAAGGTTTACATAAACATTTTTAAAATATCCTTTTTCTAAAATTCATCAAAAATATGCATACTATATTTATCCGGTCATTTGAAAATTCATAAAATTCATCATAAGAAGAAATCCCAATTTTTATTTAAAACAAAGGATTACACAAGGCAGTTATGGTCTCCTTACATATCCTCTTATCACACCAGCATAGGACCTAAGTGTAAGGTGTTCTAAGGTGAGAGAATCTGAGGGAGGCTCGTCCAACATCGCATGAGTAGTAATTTCTATCAGTTTTAACTTCTTAGAGAGGCGATTCCGTTCTATCTTCACATGATGAAGTTCGGATTGGGTTTGGTCCAGAGCAAAGCCCAGTGGTGTTAACTCCTTCCAAAGTTCTATTAGATGGGCTTCAATCGGTCCAAGACTACTAGGTGAGGCCATAGAATCTTCTTTCTATAATAATTAACCAAGATTACTTGTATTTAGAGACAATAATCGAAATGTTTAGTTTACAGCGGTCATATTGACCAATGGTCATATAACAGTCAAAACCCAACGGTCTCATTTTAATTATACTCATGTTATCAAATGAAACGGTTTTGTTGAGTATAAAATAACACACAAAATTAGGAAACAAGATTTATTTAAAATTTCGGGTCATTACAATCTTCCCCCCTTAAGAAATTGCGTCCTCACAATTTTTTTAAAATTGGGTTTTGAAATTTCATTGAAAGTCCCACATCATAAAAAGATTCAGTAACACTATTACTTTAAAAGAAAGAAAAGGAAGTACAAAGGCCACCTGAGTTTACCTATACTAGGATTCCATTTAAGAAAACATGGACATGGAGGAGAAAACAAAGTGTCATGTTCTAAAGGAGAGTGATAGAAAACATGATTAGGAGAAATTTAACCACAAGAAAATCCCAAACTTATGATGTGTGTAAATGGTCTTTGATTACCTAGTAGGAAATGTAAACCAACAACGTTTTTGTTTTACGTTCTTTTTCATAATTTTGAGGAATTCATTTACAACATAGAACAAAAACATAAGGAAATATACCTACCTTCAAGTAGAGATTAATCCTTTAATAAGTCTCTACCAAAACTAATCTTTTCTCCAAACGATGAGAATTAAAAAACACTTGGTCTCATCAAAAGCACAAGAATCATCTTCTAGAGAGTCACATAATCCACAAAAGATTAACTATCTATTTATTCTATCTTTAAACATTATCCCAAAAACATAAAGGGTAAGGTAAAACAACTCTTCAAAAAGAAAGAATCCCATAGGAATGGAAACTACTTTTAAATCTTAAAAGTTCTATGGTACTACCCAAAGTTCATCATAGACCATTCCAAAAATAACAGTCCTTAAAATTCCTCAAAATAAACCAAACTAAGATTTAAACCCAAATACAAGAAGGATTTGATAACATAGTCTTCCAAAATAAACTTCATTGTTCATCTCCAAACAACATCAACCACACCTAACATCTTATAACAACAGTAGCTAACCTAAACATCTTTTACCCAAGATAGGTTAATCATTCCGATAAGTAACCTAAATTACTATAAGTCCACATTAAATTCATTGATTCTTCAAAATATAAGTCAACCTTACTCCTCAATGAAAATACCGTAGTAATCTATTTACGTCGATCATATAGAGTCCCCAAAATAGTGAACGTCTTCCAAAATAATAATCATCTTTTAATCCCCTAATCATCTCTGTCATATTAATACTACAATCATCGCATTTCCTATCACATTGGTTGTTGGGACATGTTCTTCCATTTCCCGCCATTAACTAAGAAAAGAAACTATAATTAGGGGATTAAATACTTAGCCAATAATCATGAAAAGGAAACTTTAAGAATAAAAGGATAAACTTGTAGAATAAAAGTATATCCTAACTTGTGATCCCCTAGGTTCCAATCTAGTTTATCCGTGATCGTATATTCGTAGGTGAATATTTATTTTATTTTATCTTTGTTCCTTTAATAATGGTTCATACTAAGCTTATGAATTTACCAAATAATATCCCCCGGGAGTGTCGTAACCAAGAGTGAAGCAAGGCCCGTTGTCGTGTACCAGTTTCCGTTTGAGTCTAGCTCAAAGCGGTGTTTTCATGTTTTACCCCTATGTACATCTGTGCCAAATCCACCTCTACCTACTCGTATCCAGACAGGGATGTATTTGCTTGGCAACCCATTATTCAATACTCACAAAAATACCAGGAAGATTTCCTATATATAAACTTTTCTATAGGATTCTTCCTAAAATTTTCATATCTTAATTTCCAAAAATAACTAAACCATCCTTTGATACCAACTATAGCATCCCAACTTTTTATCACATAAACTTTCATTGCATTTTACAAAACCGAGGATCTTTAAGGTTTAGTGTCTTGGAAACCTGGAACTTGAAACATGAAAATATAAAACATTCTTCTTAAAAACTTGAAAGGATTATCCTCATGTTCATACTAGGTTCATTACTTAATCTCATTACCTAGGGACATACATCAAAAGAAAGGGTGAGAAGAAGCCCCAATAAGGTAAACAAGGTAAACATTTTACATGTGAACTTGAGATACTTCAATAAGGTCATGAAAAGAACTTTAAGGCATGAGAAAGAAATCATGAGATATATCATAATAAAAATAAAATTTTTCATAACTTGAAGATGTGGCTACAACATTTAATATTGACAATAATTTAGTCTCACCAAGGTCCATCCCCAAGGTGTCATTAAAAATTACCAAGGTTATTCACCAAGGTATCAGTCTAAAAGGTCATCTCTAGAGATTAAGTCTTTACCCAATGCATTGGAGCGCTATATGGGTGCACCCTTGACATGTATTTATTATCATGTGAGCCACATATATAATCATCAATAATTTCATAAACAACCCATATAGAATAAAATAAATGGGTTTCATTTCATAATCATAACGTTTTAAAAACTGCTTTAAAGACATGATCTTTATGTCACTTTAAACCCACGGAAAGGGAAAGCGGGTTTCATGTATGTAAATCCCAGAATTTAAAATAGAAAATTTTGATATATATGTGAATACCCCTATATAAATAAGAGCTTTGATTATTCACGTAATAACATAAAATAATTTTGAGAAAAAGAGAGAGGCATTTTGAAATGAAAATTCTGCAGCATAACAGCTACGTTACAGGGTTTTAGAAAACGTTGAAAAGAGAGGGGGCATGGGTCACCCACTCATAAATGATCCATAAAATAGTAGGGGAACAGAATATAAAGGATTTAAGAATATGGTAATGAAATTTGAATGATATACCATATGAAACGAAGAACTTGAAAGGAAGACAAAAAATAATATTTCTCTTATGAGAGTTCGGCAGCCTAACGGCGTCACTTAAAACTTCCAAAAAATGGATTGACGAGATCAAATAGGGTCTCTCATAATATGAACATAAAAGTTCAGTATGATATATATATATATATCATACCCCAAAATAATAAAAAGGAACTTGAAATACTTTACATGAAAGTAGAACTTTGAAAAATGAGATAGGTGAATGAATCCCTTAAAAATTCAGCAGCCTAACGGTGCCACTTAAAAATTCAAAATACTGAATTGAAGAGATCAAATGGGGTCTCTCATAATATGATCATAAAAGATCAATATGATAGATATAGAGATCATACCCCAACATAATAAAAAGTAACTTGAAAGACTATACATGAAAATAGATCTTGAAAAATGAGAAGGGAGAAAGAATCTGTTACAAAAATTTCGGCAGCCTAACGGTGCCACTTAAAACTTCATAAAAAGAAATAATGAGAGTAAGAGGGTATCTCTAATTATATGAACATGAAAAGGGAAGTAAGAGGAATATAAAAGAAAATACTTTAACATAAGAACATGGATCATAAAAGAAATGACATAAAAGAGATTACTTGAAAAGAAAGAGAGAGGTCGGATCCCTTACCTTAAAACGTAACTCTTAAAACTCAAAGGTTGGGACCTTGAGGTCTTGGGTCACCTTGGGAGGACTCCTTGGGAGGTAATGAGACCAAAAATTTGTTGGGGGAGAGTGGGGAGTCGAAATGGATGAGAGGATGGCTTGGTATTTATAGGGAAAGTGAGGGGACAAGGCATTAATGGCCAAGGGACACCTCACAAGTGGTTTTCTCAAAAGCATGGGCTCTCCCATGGTATTTCCCATAGAGTTAGGCCACATGGGGCCCCCCATACAATAATTCATCAGATTTGGTCGACCATCCCTTAAAATATCTCATGGCATCATCATGACACAGTTATGATGTCATTAAACATACCGAAACCCTAAAACTGTATTTTTACTATTCACTAAAAATTCAACTTTCTCAGAAAAATCCCAAAATTTCACATTAACCAAATATCAATGCTCTGATTTCAAAAACAAACTCCATTTTATAAAAATATTTTTTTAAATATTTTTAATTTAATTTTTAAATAAATACACTATTCACCGAAAATTCATTTTTTCAGAAAAAAAACCCAGAAATTACCTTAACATAATATCGATGCTCTGAGTTCAAAAATGAAATAAATTTTATTAAAATAATTTTATAAATAATTTTAATTTAATTTTTAATTAAAAAACACTATTCACCTGAAAAAACTAATACTTGAATAATAATTTATGAAACCATTATTTAACCATTTTATTGAATCACATTACTTAATCAAGGTGCCTAGATTATATTAATACTTTCTTTAAGTGAGATTACTAATCCATTTGGTCACATTACTAATCCTAAGCATAAAATCACTATTCATAATTTACTATTCATCAAAAATCAAGTTGATCTTATTAGACTCTAAATTTCGTACTGAACATAATTGTAGAAGACCATTTTTTGAATATCATTACACATTTTTAATTATTTAAGTTTTACATAAACATTTTTAAAATATCCTTTTTCTAAAATTCATCAAAAATATGCATACTATATTTATCTGGTCATTTGAAAATTCATAAACTTCATTATAAGAAGAAATCACAATTTTTATTTAAAACAAAGTATTACACAAGGAATTTACGGTCTCCTTACATATCCCCTTATCACACCAGCATAGGACCTAAGTGTAAGGTGTGCTAAGGTGAGAGAATCGGAGGGAGGCTTGGCCAACATCGCACGAGTAGTAATTTATATCAGTTTGAACTTCTCGCAAAGGCGATTCCATTCTAGCTTCACACGATGAAGTTCGGCTTGGGTTTGGTCCAGAGCAAAGCCCAGTGGTGCTACCTCCTCCCCAAGTTCTGTTAGATGGGCTTCGATCGGTCCAAGACTACTAGGTGAGGCCATCGAATCTTTCTATAATAATTAACCAAGATTACTTGTATTTAGAGACAATAATCGAAATGTTTAGTTTACAGCGGTAATATTGACCAATGGTCATATAACAGTCAAAACCCAACGGTCTCATTTTAATTATTCTCATTTTATCAAATGAAATGGTTTTTTTGAGTATAAAATAACACACAAAATTAGGAAACAAGATTTATTCAAAATTTCGGGTCGTTACACCCGCAAGGGGAAATAGACTCTAGGCCACCTGGACTGATCCCCTACGTCGTGGCCTTTCAATCCGCGCCTCCTTGCTTCCGGTTTCTGCACCTCATCCTGGAGTGGCCTTGAAGACCACAGGACGAGCAAAACCTAGGAAACACTGGAAAAGAAAGAACCTTCTCCCACTCCCCAACATCCCTGACCTTCAATACAACCTTCTCAGGAGGCGGCGACGACAGATCCATCTCAACGCAAAACTTAGGAATCAGAATGTTTTCACAAGAGAGGGTACGATCATCCGTGCACAAGAAACCACTAAGAGAGTCATCAATCGCCTTCAGAAAAGCGCCATTTTGAAATGGTAAAGGCAAGCCAGGAAGACCTAACCAAACCACGGCACGAGGGATTTCCCGCCCCTTGTGAGCCTCCAGAGACCAGGGAGCTAGGCTGAATCTCCATCGCCTGAAAGATCTAGGAGCTTTGCACCATGCAGATATGAAATCTGCCTCCGACTCTAGCACCAACCAAAAGGAATGACGAGGATCACAGAGAGATGCACTTGTCCCAGCAAGCCCCACGATCCTACTAAATGCTTGAAAATTTTCAAAGGAGGTTTCTCCAACCCAAAACGAGCTATTAAGGTCCACTGGAGGAGATCGACCGCCTCCGCAAAAGCCTCCAGGGGGAACCTCCAAAGAAACACCATCGCCATCCCTCGATACCACCAGAACAAAAGGCCGCACGTCTGGGAAACAGCTCTTCGGAGGGACTCAGGTCGCACCGCAGAGGGCCTTGCGGTAGGACACCTGAGTCCAATGAGGGGAGCCGGAGGGCTCCGGGATCCTACCAGTGCCAGAACCAACCTACGAACCGGGGTCGAAGGTAGGAGGATCCAAGGCCGCCGACTGCCGATCACCGCCGCCCGGAGGAGCAACGGGCGGGAGAATTTGAAAACCCAGCGTGTGGGGCACGTTCAAAGGAGAAACTGTACCGAGTGCAATATGTTATTCCTTGGTTTTCTGAAATTGTAAATTATTTGGTAGCATCTTTCATTCCTACTAATTTTAAAAAAAACCAGGCCGACCATCTAAAACATGAGTTCTGTTGGTACATTTGGGATGACCCCTACCTTTGGCACACCTGTAGTGATTAAGTCCCCAGGAATTGTGTTCATGATAGCGAGTTTCAGTCCATCCTTAGTTTCTTACACACTCTTGCTTGTGGGGGCCACTTTGGTTCCCAACGGACTGCTTGCAAGGTCCTCGATTATGTTATCTTTTGTCCCACATTGTTTTGGGATGCCCATGACTTCTTTAAATCTTGTCCTCACTATCAAACAATGGGGAATGTCTCTAAAATAAATGAGATGCCACAAAACCCTTTCTCTTCCATGAAATTTTTTATGTTTGGGGAATTGACTTTATGGGACCATTCCCCAATTAATTTGGTAACATGTACATTCTTTTGGAAGTGGATTATGTTTCCAGATGGGTAGAGGCACGAGCTATAAGGACTGATGATTCTATGGTAATTATAGAATTTTTGAGAACCCAAATTTTCTATAGGTTTGGCTTACCTAGGTTCATCATCAATGACCAGAGTTATCATTTCTACAACCGAACAATGAAATCACTTTTGCATCGGTATGGGGTCAGGCATAGAGTGTCTACTGCATATCACCCACAAACCAATGGTCAAGTCAAGGTGTCAAATAGAGAGGTAAAACATATTCTTGAGAAAACGGTTCAACCTAATATATATGATTGGAGTATTCAACTTGATGATTCATTATGGGCATACCGTACTGCTTTCAAAACTTCCATTAGAATGTCACCCTATCAGCTTGGGCTTGGAAAGAGTTGTCACCTTCCTATTGAGATTGATCACCAGGCCTACTAGGCCATCAAATAATGAAACTCTAATATTTCTGGTGAAGGTTATCAAAGGGAGATGCAAATTTAGGAGATGGAGGAAATGAGAAGAGATGCATATGAGAACTCTAGGATTTACAAGGAGTGAACCAATGCTTCCCATGACTGTCTCATCCTTCATTGCCAGTTCCACATTGGGAAGAAGGATATCCTTTATAATGCAAGGCTAAATTTTCATCCAGGTAAGCTTTGTTCCCAATGGTTTGGACCATACACTATTACTAATGTCTCTCCATTTTTTTGTTGTCTAGGTTCAAAATGAAGAAACCAAGAAAACCTTCATAGTTAATGGGTAGCGACTAAAGAACTTCCACAAAACCCTTCTGGAGTCCCTGATGGAGGAACTCTAAGTTCAAGAATCAGTCTATGAATGACACCCACCATGTTTTATCCTTCCTTCCTACATTCTATTTTTACAGTGAGGACACTGTACACTCTAGGTGTAGGGGGATGGGTATATTCATGGGTTAGTTATGAATTTTTATCATCTTTCTTCTTTTTCTATTTTTAGCTTACATAATAGTATTTTTACTTTCCCCCATTTTTCTCCCACTCACCTTTGTTCTGGAATATTATTTTTTCCCCACTTTTTCATGGAAAATGATGCCCATTTAATCATGGAAGTTATTGTAAATGCATGTGGAATGTCTGTATTTTTTGTTGTTTTAACATTTAAAAAAAATATGATGAAATGTGTATTTCAGAAATAATTCAATACTATGGTGTGACTTTATTTTGAAATTTAGTTCTTAGTTAATAATATAAATGGTTGTATCATTTTGAAACCTTTGAGAATAATGGTGCCCTTTTTTGTGAATAGTTTAAAGTAAAATTGTGTCACTTAATCTATCCACACATTTTTTCACCCAAGCATGATGTGTGAAAATTTCTTACTTAATAGAAGTTAAATATAAGTTAGGTTTATTTTTCTCTACTTTCCAAAATTATTTTTTCATTCATTCATTCCTTATCAGATCTATTTCATTACTATATCAGATTGACCAATGCGTGTTTACTTGTTATCTGACTGTTGTACGCCCTCAAAAAAATAAAAAATAAAAATAAAAATAATGAGTGTATATTGGGTAGGTCAAAAACCACCCTTCCTCAAACTTTTATCTTGTTATAACTATTAAAATTAGTGATGTGAGGAGATCAAACATGGGTTTGGAGAAGAGTGTGACATTTTTTCCAAGTGAAACTTTTGAAAAATTAATAAATGAGGGGAGTGAATAAATGTACAACATATGGGGATATCTAGGTCGGGAGCTAATGGTTTGACTTATGGGAATTCTTAAGTGAGTGGGTCTTGAAATTTTATTGCAAAGGATGTGGGGCAATATCAGTGGAAAGGATCTTGTAACTAGACAATTATTAAAATAACTTATATTTACTCAATAAAAAGTGGAAAGAGTATCATGAAATGGTTTTCACACACACACATAGAGAATTAGTGACATTATTAACTTTTGAATTATTTTCTTTGATTGGTATCATGAATCTCTTGGAATTTCATATGGATACAATTTTTGAGACGTCTTTTTCAATGATCATTGAGAATAACTCCTCGGTGTGATTTTTTATTTGATCACATTTCTATCAGGAATTAAATTTTCATTGAATGTTAAATATTTATGAAGTTGGAAATTTCTACAGGCATAATTTTTGGAATTATGACTTTTCCCAGGAGTGAAAATGTTTAGGTGTGTGGGTGTGATTGCACCGTGATTCACTATTTCATTTTCACCCTTACACCACTGTGCTAAACTTGTTTTATATTGAAAATTATAAAAAAAATAACAAATTTTATTCCATGTTTGAATAATTTATTTTTTATTTATAACTGTTAAAAAGGTCAATGTTACTTGTTTTTATGGTTCCATTGCAGGAGGAGGTGATTTGGAGGACCCATGAGGATGTCCAAGAAACATGGGAAAAACTGCGCATGATCAACGCACACCATTGGAATCATCCGCACACTTATCCTGAAATGTGCATCCAAATGGGCTGAATTTTTTTTACTAGTCCAAAATTCATTGGGCTACATTTCATATGAAGGAAACCAAGACTCATTCGGCCATCTGGTGTCCCTACTGACCTGATCTGTCCAGCACACTGAATTTGCATGAAGTCAAAAGTGGTGTGTTGCGATATGTCCATATCTCGGGATATAGTTGTCCAAATTGTTCCAAAAATTCGGTGGAGACATCCAAGAGGTGGGGATAAAACTTTATTATTTTCTAAAAAGTTATATAAGGCTGTATGGAGGTCAAAACCCATGTGACAACTGGTTTTAAGAAATTTGTGTGGTCAAAACCACATTCCCATTTTCTTATAAAATGGCACCTTGGGCTCCTCATTTTTAAGTTCAACCAGGAGGAAAAGATTTGGTATTTTGGAGGCCCAAAGGAGTCCTCTCTTCATCCAAGAAGTTCTGGAGGCCCCTATCATCATAGGGGGATCAACAATGATGAAGGAGTTCCACCCGAGCCTTCTCCTCCTCTCGATGGTGAGCTAAACGGTGGGTGATCAATACGAGGGAGCTACACACTTTAAGAGGGAGTTCGGGCACCTTATATTCTACTGGTTTTGTGTGATTTTTGTGTGAATTATTTTACTTATGTTTAATCTTTATGTGCTTCTTATCTGAATGAATTTATTTGGTTTAATTAAGTGAAACATTTCTCATTTCAATACCGATTGGGTTGAGATTCAAGTGGGAATCTTGAGTTGTTCTGATTGGACAACACAAGCATCCTCTTTCTCTCACACATACATGATATTTCAGTATTCTTTGGTAGGCCTCACTCTATTCTTGAGTTCCAAACCTTGACAACATGATTATTGTGTCAAGGGGTGGTTCTTTGTGCATTATTTTAAGAGGAAAGAGGAGAACCAAGATCTTGGTCATCCCTCAACCAAAGGATTACCAAAAAACCTAATAACCAATTGATTACAAGGAACTCTTCAAGTTCTATAGTAAATTAGTAGTGATCTCTTATTTATCTCATATTTTTCAAAATCCCTTTTTTCTTTCAACTTTATAACTCTTTACGTTAAGTTGCTTTCTTAAAATTGTTTACAAAATCACTCCCCTCTTTTGTTCTTCTTATTAAAAATAAAAAATCAAACCCCATCAATGCTTCTTGAGATACGGCCTAGGGTCTGCCCTAGACTATAAATCAAACTTAAAAACATAATCAATTTGATGTGTCACAACATCACAGTCAATACTCTCTCAATCTTAGGGCTATATAGTTAACACTGGGGATTTGGAATAACCATACATTTATAGAAGATCTTAGTTCACTATATTTAAACATATCATAGTTAATTAGTTAATTAGTTTTATTAATTTTTCCCATGAATAAACTCTATCAAAATGCCTAAAGATGATAAATATTATTTCTTGCCCAGGGTAAAACCAACATTTCAGACTCAATGAAATTCTTAAATTTCCCATCCTTGTCCTCATTTATAATTTATTCCACTATTTCAAGAAAACTACATGCACATGTTATAATATATTTAATATTTTTATTATATTAGTATCGAGGATCTCCATATCTTGAAATACCATGTCATCTCAATTTTTGGATTCATAATTATTATTATATATATTCCATAGCTTTACATGGTTTAAATAGAGACATTTCACTTTTATTTATGGTATTTTATAGGTAATATTATTTGGTTTCCTTATGATATCCTAAGAAATATACACTTAGTTCTTCAGAGTGAAATTTTGTTTCTAGAGAGGGAATTAACAAAATCTTTACATCCCCATACCTGTATATATGAAATACATGTTTACTTGTTTAAAAAACCCATATAGAATATATTTTTTCCACTTTAGTTGACACCTGGTTTAGTATGTGTGTTTTGTTTTATGATGCATATCTTAAAAAGGATAATGTAATACTTTAATAACTCATCATTGATCTCACCATGTCCAATAAGGTGTGGTTACACATTCACTTACACCATTCCACTGAATTGTATAAGGAGGAGTGAGTTTGGATAATATTCCAAACTCTTATAGATAATCAATGAACTCTTAGTTAATATATTCTCTGCTACGATCTGAGTAGAGTATCTTTATCTTATTACCAAGATGGTTCTCAACTTAATTCTTGTATTCCTTGAATTTATCAATGTTATTATACTTATACCTTATTAGGTATACATATCCATATGTACTAAAGTAATTAGTAAATTTTATAAAGAGAATCCACCCCTTTATTTCATTGGAAAATTTTCACACACATCTGTATAAAAAAAGTCAAGAATCTTTGTGTCCCTTTAATACTTTCCTCTAAATGTAGATTTCCTAATTTAATCCTTTAAACAAGTGTAACACATAAATTTTTTAATTTTAGATGAATATAAATATCCATCTTCATATAGTTGGGTTATGTTTTTTTTTATTACATGACCAAGGAGTTGATGCCACGGTTGGGTGTGATATTTTCCATACAAAAAAAAAGATTCCTTATCAATTTCCAAAACTTGGTATTCATATTACTACACATAAATATCATTATTAAGATGTCCCATTATATAACATATGTTATATTTATAAAAGTGTAAGCTTTTATTCCCAAATTTAAAAATAAAATAATCTATATTAAGACTAAATATAGAAATAATAATTTTTTAATTCTTGATTCATAATAACATTTTTTAAAATCAAGATATATCCTATCATACATGTGAGATGGTATTCTTGAATAGCTAAAGTAGTGATTCGTGCTTTGTTGGTAACTCATAGATCCATCTCACTTTGGGAAAATCTCCTGAATCTACTTGGTTCCTGTAATTGGATATAAATGTGAGCACCATAAGTTATATCTAATTCCCAATTTTAAAAATATAAATATTTCACTCATTAATAAATGCACTTAAATTTCCCCCACACTTATTTTTCATGGTGTAGTTCTTCCCCTAGTGGTCCTTCTTTCCACATGAAAAATA
This sequence comes from Viscum album, assembly GCA_963277665.1. NCBI lineage: Eukaryota > Viridiplantae > Streptophyta > Magnoliopsida > Santalales > Viscaceae > Viscum > Viscum album. Next base: position 200,920,899 of record OY728163.1, on the reverse strand, counting down.
GATGATGTTGTGCTAAATTTCTTACCCCTTGATCTTACTCCTCTTGGTCTATCATTGTGATGATAACTTATACTTTGAGCTAGTCTTGGGGCCATTCACCATTCCCATCCTATTATTCACAAAAATTACAGAAGTATTCGCATGCTTTATATCCTTATCTACTTGGAAAATCAAAGTAAGGATATATGGGAGACATTTTCAATGTTTTTCATATCAAAATTCATAACAAAGCTAAAGAATCTTTGAGGGAGTGAGGTATGTATGAGATCAATGTGAAATTAATCAGTAAAACTAAACTCTAGAATATCTAGACACTCAATATATACAATAATCATGACTATATGAGGTCTAACTCAAAAACCCTCTCCAATCTTGCATGTAAAGACTGATTTGGATATCTTTTATAGCTCATGTCTTTCTCTCTCTAAATAAAAAACATGGAGATGGTTAGACATGGTTTATACAAATATGATTTAATTTGAATTCTAGAGTTTAATATACATATATCATAACATCAAACACTATACATCTAAAACATCATCAATGTATTTCAAGTAGGCATAGATCTCTTCCTCATTTATCTTATTAGTAGGCGAATTGGAAATTGGGGACTCTAACACATCAAGCTTCCATTCTTAGAATAGTACAATACACAAGAACCTATACCACTCCTGGAAGTTACAACCAGTTAGGAGGTTATATTTTTCTATTATAGATACTTTCTATTTTAAACAGTGTAATAAAAGTTTTTGTAGTAATCTGTATTAATTACTAAAATATATGTGATGAAATAATTTTAATTATCTTATTAGTCTCCCACTATTTTATCAAGTCTCAATATCCCTCACTATTGGACTCAAAATGTCCTATCATGCGGATATTATAGTTTCAAGGATCCATATTTACCTTCTCATAACTTAGACTATGGTCATAAAAATCATAAGAAGGTATTTAGGTAAGTGGTCTCTACAACTTCTAGCTTGTAGCTCCTTGATCCGTTGAGTGGTCTCTCAAATCCTAAAATATAGACTTGGGTTTCCTCAACACTTGCCTCCAAATTTTTATTTTATAGACTATAGTCATGAAATTCAAAATAATTTTGGTCAAGTGGTCTAGTAATCATTTTGTAGACTCCCAAGTAATTAAATGTGCCTCTAATCATGGTTTAAAGAACACTTTAACTATAGTTCCATATTAACTCGGATAATGGAAGTATTTTGACTTAATATTTCCTTGAGGTATTTTATTTGTTTATGATTAAATTTCCTTATTTTATCCTTTACATGTCCTGTTAATATTATACGAATTTTACATAATTAATTAGTGATTCCTTTGATTAAATAATTTATGCATGATCCATTTATTTTACATTATCTTTTAATCTTGTTATTTTAATCAATTTATATAATCTAGATTAATATTCATATAAAAATCCATCCATATAAACAAATAAATAACCTTTCACTTGATAAAAAAATAAAGTGACATGATCATTAGATTTTTAATGGTTGATTTATCGAGCAGGAGATAAATAAACTTACGACCCTATGGGGAAAACTCCTTCAGCTAGGATTGTCTCGAGTTACAGTATTCCACCAATTATTTTTGTATATTATTAGTTGTATTCACCTTATATTGGTTTTTTAACCTCTTATTCTTATATACCTATATGTTAAATGTTTTTACTCAAACATGGGCAAGGGGAACTAAGGATATTGGATGCATAAAATAAATCATGGTCATGTAGGTCTCATATAATAAATGTGAAAGGGATGAAATTCATGCCAACATTTTTAATTTAATAAAACTTTATCACATATAAAAACCATAAAATGATATTAAATTAAATATAAATACAACACATATATTGGTCTGTGAAGCTCTTGATTAGTCAAAAACATGCAACAATATCACATTAATTCATTTTATCATTCATTTAAAATAACTTTCTTAATTAAGATAAATATCTCTTGAATTAATAATTAATGGTCTTATTAATTAATTAATTAATTATCTTAATTATTAATTAAGTATCTCTAGAGATATATCAGGTTTGCATCTACCATAATTTTAAATAAATTAAATTAATTAATTTTAATTAAAATACTTAGGTACACACATGTTATATAGGAAACACATCATGTGACAATCTACTTCACTTACATAGATTATGCCTCTAGTTGTGTACTTTTTACTTATATATCATATCATCATACATAATGTGTCATGATATTTCATGGCATATAGTTATATGGGACATCCCATGTAGTGAGCATGGTTTGTTTGACCACACATATGACCTTAATATACATGGAATGTCCTACTGGATATGACCGTGTGATGTACATGGAATGTATGAAAATCGTACGTGGTTTATAAATGTAAAAAATGCATAAAATATTAATTAGATAATTTATTCCACATGTAAACCTAAAAATCACTCATATTATGGAAAACCCTATCACACGGTATATATAAATTCCACACACTATGTAATTATCTTTTTCTCAAAATAAATTTTTTCCCAGTTTATTAACTCATATGACATCCATATTAAACTATGTGCCTTATGTGAGCTGTCATGAAGTAAAAAGCATTTACACTGGCTACATGATGTGAAGCTATTTCTTTGAATCTTGATTTATACTCTTATAGACTCACTGTGTAATCAATGTAGGATAATAGCACATTACTCAACATGTACACTAGTTTCACACTATGTAAACATGTCTAGAAAATGTTTCTTAGGTGTCAGTCAACACACTATGTGTATATTAATAATAAACCATGTATATTGACCATATTACCACCACATCCTATGGGGTTTTACAACATATACATCAGATACATGTCATATAACCCTAAAAACTTTGTTCCACCTTGGAGGTCCATACATGGTGTAATTACATGTCACGTAATTATCCCTCCTATAATTTTATAATATTTTTTAAACCGTGTACACATGTTTTTGATCAAGACTACATGATGCATAATTAGTTTACACATAGTTTAATCTATTCATGCATCCAGGATCTCTGGCATCTCCTGATATGATCTCTATGCATTATTATTCTATTCTTGGTAATATGATAGTGAAAAAAAATATTCATATCAACTTAATGGATTAATAATGAAAACCAAAATGAAAATCACACAAAAGAATCATGATATAAATAAAAATTAAGAAATAATATATTTGAATATGACCTCTCTAATACCACTTGAGGAATATGGGCATAGAGAAAGTAATGTTTAATCCCATTACCAACATGTATTTTGTTAAATTTAATGAATAATACATAAGAACGTGACATAAAATCATCAAATATAATGAATATACCTGAAAAAACTTGATAAAATCCCAGAACTAAGAAGATAGGATCATTAACATTAAATTTATAATTAATTTAACAAAAAAAATCCATCTTGAGATCATTCTTCGATGTAGATATTGATCGATTGAATCACATTTCAGTTGTGAAATAAATTTTTTAATAGTATATAAAGTATAATCCTTCTATCAGCATCAACACACGCTCCACAATATTCAAACAACGTCAATGGAGATCCATGTGTTGTCATGGATAATCCAAATGTCTTGAATTGTTATCCTTGATTTAAACACAATACTTTAGGCTTGATGATTGTATCTCTTATTCTCTCAATCATGAGAGTGGGGAAGGAGAAGGAGTCTTCTCTTGGTATTGAGAGAAAATTTAGTGGTGTTCTCTATTCTTGAGAAAAAATCACCACAGATAATAACTGTTGTACACAAAAATAAAAAATTAATTCCACACATAGAAAAGATATGACATGGGAATATATATATAGGGTTTATTATTAAAAATTGCATAAATCCCCTTTATCAAATAATAAATCCAATATATTCCCCATGCAAAATAATAATAATAATATATTATTATTATATCATCACATGTACTAACTTGTTCAATCTAAATATTATTCTTAATAAATAATTATTAATTTATCTAAATGATATTTATGATTATATCATTTTTGTTGCTAAACCCTTAACTCGGATCATCTATATTCCTTGGAATTTACCAAAATTTGAATAAAAAATATTATTCATTCAATAAATAAAAAAATATTACATTCATGATCTTGTGATTTAATATTTATTTTAATATTCACATAACTAAATAATATTGATTTAATAATAAATATTATTTATTGCCTTGTGAATAAAAAAATAGATAAATATTCTACATGAAGGTCTTGAAAATAAATATATATTTAATATTTATATATTCTTGCTCAAATATAACTGATGGATGATTAAATGTGATCATGAAATGTGGAATAAATATTATTCCATGGTCTTGAGAATAACATTTATTCCAAAAATTAAATTCTGATAGAATTTAATTAAAATTAATGGATACACTAAGTGTGTGACCCTCTAGGCCTCTTCCTCGGTAGCATTGGGTGGGATTTCCCAAGGTACAAAATTAGTATCTATCAACACTTTAAATAACCCATAAATATAGATGATAATGTCACAATGATAACAACCAAATATGAATGCCACTATGTGATATAATCCTTTTTTATTGATATCTCATAAAGAAGGTTTCATATTCGTGTCATTAAACTATAAGCTAGATATATATTTATTTGAATTTCTTAAATGAACCCATAAATCACCATGGATGTGGAATTTAGTTTGAAAATTCCATTTCAATAAAGGGTTTGAGATATCATCTTTTGGTCTTATAGGAGGAAAAAAATTCTTGGGTTATTCATTAATACCATATCACTTATGATGCTACCAATATATCTTATATCACCTCAAATATAAAGCATCGTGGTTTTCAATGATACATCAAAGCAAGTGACTCATGATATACGCTAATAATAATCTCAAGTCAAAGGATCAATACACATGTTCACATATAAAAATGTCTAATTACAAGTAAACATGTAGAATTACTACTTGAAGATATTTCCTCACAATCTCCCATCTTTGATATTATTAACTGTAAACTTCATGAGATGAATCTTGGTCTACTTATAATAATCTAACTCTTGATGGTCAGCATTATCTGTGTCTCGTCAGATGATGGAATCCAAATATATAACATATATATTTAAGAATATTACAATAGATCTTCAAGTTTATCATCATATTATAGAACTTTTATGAAATTATTATTCAAAAAATACACTAAAAAATTATCAAATTAATTTTACCTAGAATAAAAATCAACATGTGATAAGATATTTATCAATATTAAAATATTTTAATATATAGGCAATCTAATGTTAAAATTAGTTGGTTATAGGGAACCAATTATAACAAATATAATTTGAATTACATTATAAAAAAGGAAATGTATTACCCCTAGGAAGAAGATTGAAAATGGATAATCCCACAAGGCAATTTTTCTACAAAATAAGGCTTTATAAAATACACAATATATTAGGTATTTTTTATAGAAATTTGGTCTAATTTGTGATTGTATGGACCATTTTAAAGAGAAAAAATACTAAAGTTGGTATATAATGACAAAGTGCTTTTATTTTTATTATTTTTTGAAATAATTTTGTTTTACATGGTTACTAATTTTGGGTATTGTCAAAAAGTGATATATTGTTTGTTAAAGATTCCTATAAGTTTATCCATGAGTATGAGAGAGCCAAATCCCAAAAACACTCAACACAAAGATCCAAAGCATGAATTAGGATTGCATAATAATTTTCAATATTAGGGTAAGATTATTTATTTTTTTATGAATTTGATTCTGAAATAAGAATAAATACACCCACTAGTCAAAGAACATGGTTGAAGAAAAAAAATATTAAGAAGGAAAAAATTATAGAATTATCACTCAAGGAAAGTGATAGAGATGACATATGCATCCTCAATATTATATTCACTTCAATATTAATGGTAAAAAATCCTATTGAAAACAAAATCGTGAATAAAATGAAATAACTATATATTTTAAAAATTGTGAGGCACTTAAAATAAAAGGATTTGGTAAGTATAATTTCAATGTTAAAGACATGAAAAACATTGAAAAAAAGTATATAGAGTATTTGAGACACAACCTCTTAAGTGTTAGAAAATTTTATAAATTTAGGCATTCCATACACTTCTCATATAATATATTCACAATAAAAGGGATGAATTGAGCTATGGTGATTGATGTAAGAATAAAATGAGGTGATTTTTATCAAATAATTAATAAATAAAACTCTTTTTTCCTCTAAATGGAAGATGAAAATAGATTTTGGTATGAATTACTAGGCCACATTAATTAAGAATCAATAGAGGAAAATACAAATCATTAATTTACCAAATAAACATACATATTGAAGAGATATTTTGATCACACTTATGAAGCATTTAAATAATAAAATATCATTAAAATACAAATTATTCCAAGAAGAATAATTATAAGGACTTGTTAAGGTCATTCTATATTGATTTATGTGGACCAAGGATTCCAAATTTTTTTATATATCAATGGTATTATATATTATTCATTGATGAAAGTAATAATATGTCTTGGTAATCATTGATATGTCCAAAATTATTGGTGTTGGGTAGAACAATGTGATACTAATTGGAAAAAAGTTTCATAGAGAAATCATCATATTGATATATAATAACGGCTCAATTTTCTAAATAACAAGGTATAGGAATATATCAAAAATCATGGGATATTTTATTAATATTCAACCATGAGGACGCCCTGATGAAATAATTTTTTAAATTAAAGGAACCTAACCATAAAAAACATGGTGAGGATGATAATTATTGAAAATTGTATTTTTTTAAAATTATAGAAAAATGCTATCATGGTTACAGTTTACGAAAAAATCAATCACTATTGAGATCTGATAAAGAAACAATTACCTACATGATGTGTTATAAAGAAAACCCAAATCTAAATTTTTTTCAAGTATTCATGAGTTAGTTACATACGTTAAAATTTTAAATAAAGTGAATCAAGTTTGATAAAAAAAATTATAATGGTACCTTTCGTTAGATAATAATTCAAAAGAACTTCTTATTAATGCTTTAAAAAATTCTTGATAAAAAGTTTATAAGTAAAGAATATCCACTGTTATTAAAAATGAATAATATATTCATTCAATTAGTTATAAAACTTGTGAATATGATGATAATTATGAGGAAATTTTATGCCCAAAAAAATTATGAACCAAAAATGATAATTTTGAGTTCTATTTTAAAAAAGGAAGATCAAGTTCATGAAGTTTTAATGCATAAAATTTTTTGAAAAATTAAATATAAAATTGATGTAGAGAATATCATTAGAGATAAATAAATACCATTTGAAATAAGAATGATGAATACTTAATATAAAGAAACATTGATATCACACATTAATATATATAATTTCAAAGTGGCATTAGAGGAAAGTTACGTCACTATGATGAATGAAGAGCTTATCCAAATAGAGAAGAATTTTACATGAGATATTTTTCATGGGATAATTGATAAAAATATTATTAGAACTAAATAGTTATTATGAAACCAAATAAATTAATATGGAAAGCCTATATAAAACAAATAAAGGTCAGAGTGTAATGGGAATTATCAAATTAAATGCATAAGAACTAATAAAACATTTTTTATCATTATAAGGTTGGAAAAAATAAGGTTTTTCTTAGCTAATATTATTCAAAGAAATTTTATTATCTTCCCAATGGATTTATAATATGAAGAAATTTTTTTAAAATTTTGTAAATTTCTTTTCACTTGTTGTTAAAAAATTTCCAATAAATTTTGTTGTATTTTAGGTAAATATGGGTTTTTTTAGAGGATAATATTCTGGAAGAAGGTTGATGCTTCAAATAGTTTTTATGAAGAATAAAAGTATAACTAGGAATTTTTGGAAGGAAAATATTTTAAAAAAAATATGTTGTTGAGGATACTTTATCATAAGAATAAAATTAATATGAGCATGCAACTAAGGTTTTTGATATCAGAAGAACCTTAAAAAAATTAATCACACCAAAACCTAAAGCATCATAAGAATAATGTGTTGTAGGATAATTATAAGAACATTTATTTTTTGTGATACAAGAATAATAATGATTTATTACCCTTTTGAAAGAATATTTTATGTAATATGCTATGTTTATTGGAAGTAGAGTTCACTAGAATTCATATTAAAGGGTATGATAGATGTAAATGTAGTGTAAAATAGATGATTCCAAAGAAGAAATTTCAAAGAATAATAATCATAAGGAAGATGAAATGGAAGGATCACATTAATTCATACAAAGTTACATGAAAAAATAATTTATGCTAATAAAAATAGATTTATAACTAGAATAAGTTTAGAAAAAAGTTTAAACTACAATTATTTTCTAAATCAGAATAGATTTTATAGAAATATTCTATATGAACTTCACATTTTTAAAGTAAATTAATTATGATCATGTTGATTTGGAAAATCAATATTCAATATTTATGAAATGAAGTTTGTGATTTTATCGGATTTTTGAGAATGTTTTGAAAATATGAGTTGACGTGGTATTTTTTGAATATTTAAGTTGACATTAAAATTTCAAGAAGCTTTGAAGGCATTCAACCATAATTATGAACATGTGAAATATAAGGAGTTAAAATTCAATGTATCTTCTATTTTTGAAATATATTAATGATTATATAAATAGCTGAGTTCCTATGATACTTTTTGCTCAGTTTTTGATATTAATAAGTGAAGGAAGATTGAAGGTGAGGTTGTCTAGATTTATTCATAAAATAATATGGGTCAAATAATATGTGTTGTTCCAGAAATATTTATACTGAGAAGAAAGTTCCAAATTTAAAAAATGGAGAGAGATAAGATTTTTTAAGTATATCTTCTAGAAAATAAGTTCCATAAAAAAATTCCAGGCATATTACAAAGTGATCAAAATTTCAAAGTTCCAATATTACATTAGATCAGAAGGAAAGTCAAACCTTATAACTGGTGTGAACTAATAATATTGAATATTATAAGATAATATTAACTTAATAGGACTTGGATCATTTTAATTCACTTTTTTATATATTGGATATATGTGGATAGATACAAGTCAACGAGATTAGGACTTGGTACCTACATTGCAATTGAACCTTGTAAAAACTTGTATTCCTTGCATTATTTTATTTATAACTTCATACAAGGTGATATTGATTCATAAATTTGATAGGATCAAAACATTAATAAGTTTTACAGGTCAATTTCAAAGAATTAAATTGTAAAATTGTACCACTTATTCACCCCCCCCCCCCCCCTCAGTGGTCCATGCATTCCTGAAAAATTCAAGTGGTGTCAGAGAAAAGGTTCCCTCTATAGGATCTCAATATTATATATCATTGATAATCTCAATATGGTAAACAAAAAATTTATTCCTACCTTTGATGAAAAAAATTATCATAGATGGAAAAATTAAATGATACCCTATCTTCTATCTCTTATCCTAGAGGTGATTGATGCAACTATTATGGGGTTTCCACCCATAGAGAAAGATTATCCTATGTCATTTACTGATAAGAATAATCTCAATATTAATGGAAATATTAGAATTATATTCTAATTTCCTTATCAAACAATGTTTATATGAAGTTTATGGGTCTCAAAACAATGAAGGAAACATTGTAAAAACAAGAATAAATCTTTAAAAGAAATATAAAAGTAAAGGAAGAAAAGCTTCAAATATGGAGAATCAATTTTTTAAGATATAATTATAGGGGAATAAGAAATTATTGGTGATTACTTTACATAAGTGAATGAACTTTCCATCAATATCATAGGTTTTGGAGATATATTGGAAGATTAAACTATTATTAAAAAAATTGATGACAAACATTACAAACAAGCTTGATCCTAAAATCTATGTGTTATAAGTTAGAGATAATTTGTCTCTTGATGTGCTACATAAAATACTTATTGAATTTGAGATGAGGAATGGTAAAACATTTACAAAAATAATATTATGGATATTATGGATTTAGAAGATATAAGGAAGATGAAAAATTTAGAATTGAAAGATAATTTACTGGGTTATAGTGAATCCAAAGATAAGAATTATGATAATGGAGATAATAAGGTGGTAATATTTCTTATCTCTAGGAATTTATAGAAAGGAAGAGAAAATTAAAAAAGGAAAACTCCCACTCACATGTTTTGGGTTTGGGGATCATACATTTTTCAATAAACTATCTGAATAATAAAGATAGATTACATGATATTGATTATTCTGCTTAAAAGTGGGGTAAAGATTCTAGGGTAGTAAAACACTCTACTATAAATAATAAAATGTTCACCAAAAGTAAAAAAAATAATTATATTGAGTAAAAAGGAATATTATGACTCTAATAATAATAGTTTATAAGAATATTAAGTTTTAGGGAAGTTCATAAACTTCATGGATCATGTTAGAAGAAAAGAAGATACTTTAAGTAATTAAGATAAATAAGGTGAAGAAACTTATATAGAACATTTTTTGAGATCATAACTTGAAAAAATTATTTATGAAAACACAAAACTATATAAATATTCCAAATTTTTTAAGAAGTAAATTGAAAATAATAAGGAAGGAAAAGAATAATTCCTCAAAAAGGAAGATCCATACATTGAGGGAATTAAAATCTCAAGGTTAAAGTTAAGTAAAAAGGGAAAATTGTGAAATACCTTTATGAAAAAATTAATTATAAATAATAAAATATATATAAGACTCAATAAATATGTATCAAAAAGTAATATCCATACATTTAGTGAATTAAAAACCTCAAGATGAAAGTTACAGAACAAGGAAATTAGTGAAATACCTTGATGAAAAAATTAATTATAAAGAATAAAATCTATATAAGACTCAATAAATATTTATTAAGGTTTAAATACTCTAAATAAGAAGAATTATAATTTCAAAAAATATTCAAAGTTAAAGAATAAAGCATCTCAAGCCTCTGAAATAACTCATCTATAAAATCAGGTGAAACCCTTATCCACTAAATTTTAAAATTCATGTAATTTTACTAACCAAATAGATTTAAGAACCAAATATGGGAGAATTTGTGTTGATAAGGGATGTGATAAATATTTTACATAAACATAAGTTAAAAATAAATTACAAAAGAATAATTATTTATGCCAATGGAAATCAAATGTTGTAATGTATATTGAATCTCAACAAACATATCCCAGGGTAAAACCATAATACTATAGAATAATGATGTTCAATAGATATTTTTGGTGTTATAGTATATTTAGACACAAAGAATATAATTATTGGTACAACATATCTATCCCTAATAGTAAGTAAGAATTTAGGTGTAGAAAAAATGGAAGAAAAGGAAGAAACTTGTTGAAGTTAAAGGAAGACACAAAAACAAATTCATCATAAGTTAAAAAACCCTAATGGTAAAATAAACTTGAATTATAAGAGGAAATTTTTGAAATGTGTGACCATATATGTTACTATACTGAATATTACATGACAATGCTTTAGGAAAAGTTACTTATACAAAAAAATAAATGAATGTTGGGAAAAGGAAGATATAGGAAAACTATTTTGTTTTTTATATTTATCAACAATATATAAAAAAGAATAAACCATAGATACTTGATTAAGGTTTTTTCTCACATAAAAAAGGTGATGTGAAAATATTGAAAAGCATTGAATAAGTGAGGGAGGAATAGTCACCTTTAGAAATAATAATTCCTTAAAAATAAGGGGAATTATTATAGTTGAAATTAAAGCTCAAAATTTAAAGTCAAAAGAAGTTATATTTTTTGATTAAACACAAATTAAGGAGAATTAGAAAACTATTTTGAAATGATAATTAATTTATCTTCATAAAATATTCTTATATCATTTAATTTTTTAAAATATGGAACATTTTTTACCAAGGGAGAAATAACCGATGATGATTTATTCTAAATTGGTTATATTAGTAATTAATTCTATTTGAGTAATGGGGATGAAAACAAATTGTGGCACTGGGTACTTGGGTATCTTATCTTGAAAATTATGAGCATAATTTTAAAGGAATTTTTCTTAAAAGATTTATCACAACTGAATAGGAAATATGATGTTATTTACACAACTTTTTCAAAAATTAAGGATGGTTAATAGAAGTCCTAAGAAATTTGAAATTTAATCCACCAAGCCACTTGAGCTCATACACTTTGACATATGTGGTTCGATGATATATAAATAAACAAAGGGTTATTTCTAATTTATTACCTTTATTGAATATTTTACTCTAATAACCAATGTAATTTTCATGAAACATAAATAATAGATTTTATAATTGTTCAAAATTTTCATAAGGGAAGTTTATAATAATATTGTGGTATATATTTTAAAGTTGAGAATAGATAATGGAAATAAATAAACAAGTAACTATTTTGATTCCTACATGAAGAAACATGGAATTAAACAAATAGTATAGTTCTCCCTACACTCCTCAATAAAATGAAGTAGTGAAAACTAAAACTATAAGTCTAGTTTATATAGGAAAAATAATTCTTTCTGAATATAACCTTTCATAGTTCTTCTAGAGAGAAGTTTTAATACATGTTCAAAAGAGATATTGGTATCGATAGAAATAAATAATTATTACCTTTGATATGTGATATATGAATAAGAATATAGTGCAATACTTTAAGGGATTTGGGAGCCCTTGATTAATGAAAATAAAAAATATAGATTTAGATAAGTTGTATAAAAAGATGTAAGAAATTTTTCCTATGGGATATCTACCCAATAGAAGAAGATATAAATGTTTGAATAAACAGCTACATAAGTAAGTTGATTTCATTGATGTAAAATTCATTGAAAATCGGTCCACCTTAAAAAAATTATTGAATATGATATGGATAACATAACGAAATAATTAATGGTAACTTATGGAGAATTCAGTGAGAAGTAAGATGACTACAGGTATAACATTTTACATGTGTATTTTTATTAGAATGGTGATGAAGATATTAAGATAGTAAGAACACTTAAATCTATAATTTAGAATAAGAAATTAAATTTGATGATATCATTAGAAATAAGGAAGCTCTGGTTCAGACCACGTAGAAATTGTGGTTTGAAAATCATATATCACGTAATTCACAAGTTGAAACTTTAGAAGTAGTTGAGCATAAATAATGGTTAAATGTGGTGATTTAATAGTTGGATCAAATTAAAAAAATTGACACATGGAATCTTATTCCACTACCAAAAGGAAATAATGTTATAAGAACAAAATGGGTGTAAGAAATAAAATCAATGAAAATGTATAAATTTTGAGAAATAAATCTCAGTTAGTTTTAAATGGCTATTCATATGTTGAAAGTGTTGATTTTAAATAAACATTTTCCTATATTTAAAGACTTTAAAACATCAAAATGTTTGTAGCTTTTTATGCTAATAAAAATTAAAAATTCTATCATATGGATGTTAAGTTAGAATTAATTAATTAATAAATTAAAGAATAATTTTAAATTGAGTATCTAGATGGATTGATACTAGAAAATAATGAAACCATGGTGTGAAAAATAAATAAAATTTTTTATGAGTTTAAATAGGCCCCTCATTCATGGTATTCAAAACATTATAGTTTCCTAAAGCAATTGATCTTTTATAAATTAAAATTAAATAAAAACTTATATGTTAAAGATATGAGTACAATTACACTGATAGTCATTTTTTAAAATAATGATATAATTTTTTCTGGTGATAGGGATAAGTCTTGTGAATAATTTTCTAAATAGATAAAGAGGAATTTTGAGATGTCATTGCTTAGAGAGTTGAATTTATTTATGGGACTAAAATTTCAATGGAAAGGAAGATACATACTCATATCACAAAAAAAATATTCAAAGGAATTATTAAAAATATTTGGTTAGGAATAAACAAAGGAAGTGAGAACACCCATTATAGTTGGTGTGAAATAGATAAAAGATAAAATTGGGAAAAAATTTAATTGGAAGTAATTTTATAAGTTAATCGGAAGTTTGATTTACCTTACTACATCAATACCAAAAAAAATATTTCTCATAACCTTGTGTGAAAGATATCATAGTTATCTAAATGAACAACACATAAATTAATAAAAAATAATCCTCATGTTTGTTAAAGGAACATAAAATTATAGTATGATGTATAGATGGCATAATGAGTTGAAATTACTTGGTTTTACTGATATTGATTGGGTTGGATATTATAATTATCAAAAATCAAAATCAGAAGGAACTTTATTCTTGGGATAAATTTATGTGAGATGGTAAAAAAAAAGTTTTTTACTTCAATTACAGAGTAAGAAGAATATTTTTTTTACCACCAATTCATGCACACAGATGATGTAGAAGAAATTTCAGATGGAATATTTTATGGTGAATGTAAAAAATCTATTAGAAATTATTTGTGACAATAAAATTGAAATTGATCTATATAAAAATATCTTGCAACATTCTAGATCTAAACACATTAATATTAATTCATCATGAAAATAGTTACTAGTGGATATTTAAATCTTGAGTATATTTCTACAAAATATCAAATGACTAATCTATTCACTAGATATATGCTAGGGTAATTATTTAAGGAATTATGGATAAAACTACATGTTATTCCACCACTTGTGACTTAATAAAGTTCTTGAGTAACCTTCATTTTACTTTGGATTCTATTTTCAAAGGGGGGATAAGTAAAACTCTATATTTTATCTTTTTTGAATTTTAATCTAGTGTTATCATAGAAATAGGGGTTAAAAGTTCCATAAGTCACAATTCTAATAGATTATTAATGGGGACTATATCAATATCATGTCCAAAAAAAATATTATCATTAACAAATGGAATTTCTTCAAATATATTTATTAATCTAAATGTGTGGTATAAAGACACGTTTTTATGAGTAATTCAATGGTTTGATGAAAAATTAAGATAAGTTTTATTGATAGTTTTTCTAACAAATTCAAATGGGGGGATTGAAGAACCTTTGGTTTGTTTTTTCAATGTAGTTTTATTTTTCGTTACCATTTTTCATGTGAATGTTTTTTTATTTCAATTAAATCTAAGATTTTTCAAATGGATAATATTCTAAAATAAGGGTGTTGTTGTGGATGGTTTATTGCAAGAATAAAAGTACAGGTGAGAATGTTTGAAAGGATAATATTTTGAAATAAATTTAATTATTTGGATTCTTTGTTAGAATGAGAAAAATAAGATGATCATAAAACTAATGTTTTTGATATTGTAAGAACCTTGATATAATTAAGAACTCTAGAACCTAAAGAATTAAAATATTAATGAGTTACTAGATAAATGGATGAACATTTAGTTATTTAATTATCTAATATGTTCACTGAAAGTAGAGTTCACCAAAATGAATATTGAATGGTGTAAATGAAGTAAATGTAAGGAGTAAATTCATGCATAAAAATTTGTGTGAAAGAATATTTTACATCAAACAAAAGTAGAGGAAGAACTTGAAGAAGTGTAGAAAAAATTTCAAACTACATTAATTTTTTACATCGGAATAAATTTTATTGAAATATACTAGATGTACTTTTCATTTTTTTAAAGTCATTTAATTTTATGCTAATGAGCTGGATGGTCAATATTTAATATTCATGAAATTTATTTCTTGATTACAGAAAATTTTTGAGAAAGTTTTTTAAATATTAGTTGATATAGTATTTTTTGGAGATTTAAGTAGACTCATAAATTTAAAGAATAATTGAATGTATTCAATCAATTTTATGAACATGTGAAATATGAAGAGTTTAAATTCCATGTATATTATATTTTTTAAGGATGTTAATGAGTATATAAATAGGTGATTTCATACAAGAATTACTATTAAGTTTTTGATATCGCTGAGTGAAGAAACACTAGAGGTGAGGTTGGATAACTTTATTCAAAAAAATAAAAGGTTTGAAGAAGTGGTGTCATTTATTAAATATTTTTGTCTATAAAAAAAATACAACTTTAAAAATTGGTATAATTGAAAGGCACAAAGTATACCTTCTAAAAAGGAATTCTTGGAAATTTTGTTTCAGATAGATTAAAAAGTGTGTAAAATTTAAAATCTCTAATATTATATTAGATTAGAAGGAAATTAAAACCTTGTAACTCAATTAAGACTAGTAATACTATCTTTTGGGATATAGAAGGATATTTATAAGAGTTAACTCATTTGTATTCACTTATGTTATATAGTGGATAACTATGGATTAATGGGATTCGACACAGAAAGGACTAGTTACCCACATTGGGACTAAACCTTGTAAAAACTTGTGTGCTTTACATAGTTTTCTTTATCATTACATGAAAAGTGAGTTTGAGTCATAAATTTGAGAGGATTCAATATAAAACAAGTTCTATATGTTACTTTTAAGGATGTAAATTTTGAAATTTGACCACTGATTCATCCCCCAACCCCTCTCAGTGGTTCATACATTCCTGTGAACTTCAAAATAACCAATTATAAATGGGTTCTTGGAATAATATTTATATATAGATAAACCTAATGTATTAAAAATTGAAAGTGATGACAATAAAGTATGTAATTTGAATAAGGCATTGTATGATTTGAAGAATGTACCAAGGGAATGGTATTCAAGTTTTGTTCTATTCTTCTTGAAACTGTGATCCATGTATGGATGAGTTAATCATAAACTATATTTGAATATGTGTTGTGATAATATATTAATGCTTATGGTCTATGTTAATATAATCATATTTATATGATCAAATGAAAATAGTTTCAAATTGTTTATTAAGATAATGATAATTCAATTTGATATGTATCTGATTAGTGAACTCTCATTTTATTCTTGGATCAGAGGTTAATCAAAGGCATGTGGGACATATATTTTACAATCTAAGAATTCTAAGGGGATATAAAAAATTCTATATAGAGTAAAGTGTATGTCGATACCAAGTGAAATAAAGATAAAGCTCACAAAGGATACAGATGGAAATTCAATGAATATTGTGGAATATTAATAAATTATTATAAGTTTTATGTTTTTATATTAACCATAATGGATATTTTTTCTCCCACATTTCAAGTAATAAGCTACCAAAGTAATCCAAAAAATGAAACTTTTTGGAAAAAAAAGAATACTATAGTACATTAAAGGTATATTGGATTACAACTTTTTTTATATTGTGAAAAATAAGTAAAAGTTAATGAAATTTATTAATGTGGATTGGGATATTCTGATTAATGTTCAAAAATCCACATTTATAGGTGTTGTATACCTAGGATGAAATTTTATTTAATAACTAAGAAATAATAAACATCTTATATCATTAAGAAAATCACAAAGTGAGTACATAGTTGTTATAAGACCACATACTTGGTTTATTTATATTAATCCAAAATTGATGGATGTTGTAACTGGGATTTTCTCATATATCTCAATTATATTTGACAATAGCAATGAGATTAACTATCATGACCCATCCCAGTGGGGCCTATTCCACGACTCCCCGAAACCACCTTCAATAGGCTAGGGGAAGGTGACTAGAACTGAGTAGGCATATCACTAAAAAATGGGAGGCATTTCTTAAGTACCTGTAAACACACACACATCTTCAATCCCACAAAATGCTATAATGTAAATACAACTAAATAACCAATTCATGCATACATATATTTCCCACAACCAGAGTACGATATGAAGTAAATTAAACAGGTCCAAATACAAGACCAACACAAATATTCTATAACACAATTCCATCCTAAAAGTAAAGGTATTGGGACTGTTGTTTGAAATCTGTAGTAACACACCTTGGTTTCTCTGATCTCACTAAGAACCATCTAGTTTTGGTCTACCAAGGACTTCGTCGAAAGCTCAATCATTTTCACAAGACATGACATGTGTGGGCAAAGCCTGTGTAGGGGTGAGTATAACAATACTCAGTAGGACACCCTGAAACCACAAATAATATTACAAAGGGGATACAATCATCTCTACACAGTTATATGTCTACAACATACTTAATAATAATATCCAAATACACTGACCAAATACACACAGTCTAGAGGTAAGCCACAACCATAATATACCAGCTTAGGATTTTCATATCGAAGATTCCACAAAGCACTCATTTGGGAGAACACACTCCTGAGTCTAATAGTACTAATGATTACCATCTAAGAGTTACTTCTCATTGGTTCTCTTCATGAGTAAGATACACACTGATAGTTCGAAGAGAATACAATACACAAATGAGGATCACAGTCAGGGATATAGGGTGATACCAAAAACTCAATCTAGATTAACCTTTCTAAGTATAGGATCAATGCTTGGGTGGTGTTTCTAATGTAAATACCAAGAACTCTACCAAGGTAATGAAGATTAATAGAGTATCCCAATCTGATCCTCTTGGAGGTATTTCAAAAACTCTATTCAGGAAGTTATGTTAAATCGATTGTATTCCTAGGAGTAGGAAACGATTCGTACCAACCTTTAGGGAAAGGATAAGGGGAACAAAACCTAAGGAAACTTGTCTAATATATGGAAGAAAAGAGATATAATCCATTTATAAAGGAGTGCACAGCATGTAGTAGGGATACACATCGTCTCCCTTTACCCCGGGTCCTGCCTGTGTAAACAACTTGTGTCATCAAACCATGTTTTTGGGTGGGGTACATTTCATGTAGGTTGGTCATGTAGCCCACCCCATGTCCATGTAAATCTCTAGGTACACACAGAGTATCTGAGGATGTATCACACACCATGTAGGTCAATACATGTGTTGTGTGATACTCATATCCTACCCGAAACCCTAGAAACCACTTAGGGGGGGCCACACGCTATGTAATCCTGGATTACATGCTGTGTGTATCGATATTTTCCAGAATCATCATAGCTTCTCCCATGCACTTCATCCACTATCAGCCTTAAATAAAGTAATATATTTCCCATGAAAATGAATATCCAATGTCTTCCAATCCTTTTTGTCATTGAAAAATGTGTTTTACCACCAGATCTTCTAATAAAACATATCAAACCTCTATGCTTCATTTTGTGCTGAAGAATGCTGAAGAATGTAAAATTGAGAATCATCCATCATCTAAATCACTCCATCTCTATTATCTAAACTCCATAGTTTTGTTTCAAACTTGAATCTCTAATCTCGGATCGTTTCACCAAGAAACACATGTTCAATGATCAATTCATTGGTAAAGCATCGAACCGCGGGCCAAAGGAAGAACACTTGTGATGAACGATGAACAGGGGTAGAAAGTAAAATCAATCAAGAGAAACAAACCTCAATAAATGTTTATATCAATATTGGTTTGTTATCTTTATAATGAAAATCAAATAATCAACAATTAATCACAAAGATAAATTATCCCATCAAAACCCCACATGTAAACCCATCTTTCATGGAAATCTATTTACAAATCATTTTGTTCATCAATTGATTTGTGTTTGTTGTAGAAATTAAGAATGGGGATGAAATATAAATTGAAACTCATACCCTAAATTGATTTAGTTTTATCATTTATGAAGAATAATGTGTCATCATCACCGTTGGAAAGATCCATCGAATCCAAGGTACGTCGATCATCGATCCACAATCCATTGGCATCAGCCAATGGGGACTCCTCTAACGCTCCAATGGAACTCTTCAAATTCATAGGGTTATGCAGCTAACCCTATGATTTCTCCATAATTATATATTTTAATTGAAAAATAGGTCTCTTCATTCATAAAATTATTTTATTTATTTTACACCCGCAACAAATTTTCTACAAATGACCCACGCCGTCTAATATTAAGTCACACATAGGGTAAACCCCATATTCTAAACTCAAAGGTAACCTTTGATTTATGATCTGGGTACATGTTTATAATTCATTACACTTTTTCAATAAAACCATGAACTCATTCTTTTTAATATATTTAATATTTTTCATACATTTATTTCAGTCACGTCAGGCCTCAAAATCGCACGTAGACTCAGTTCCTAATCTTTAAAATAATCCATATAATATTTAAAAATAATACATAGTAAAATTTGAGACATTGTATTCTCCCCCACCTTGGAGATTTACATCCCTTAAAATCAAAAACAAAGGCTACCCAATATGTGTGTACTGAGAATGAATATGAGCCTCCCACTCCCATGTGATCTCCTAGAGATTCTCATGCTTCCATTAGACATGCACCAAAGAAATCGATCACCCAAGAAGGATCCTCTCCTGTTGATCCTCAATCTTCACTAGGTACTCAGCAAAGGTTTCTCTATCCTTGATTTCCATTTCTCCCCATTCGATAACATGTAATGGGTCATTCACATAACTCCTCTTCTGTGATATGTGGAAGACGTCGTGTACCCAATCTAACTGTGGGGGTATAGCAAATTGGTATGCCACCTTTCCAACTCTACATAGTATCTGGAATGGGCCAATAAACCTCAGATATGACTTTCCACCCTGGCCAAATCTCTATAATCCACATTGAGTTGAAACCTGTATAAACACATGGTCTTCTTACTTGAACCCCAAAGGCCTATGTCACCTATCAGCATAAGACTTATGATGGATATTTTTAGCCTTCATCTTCTCCTGGATGATCTGAACCTTCTCATTGTAGCTTTCACCAACTCCAGGCCCATGAGTTTTGACTCTCTTGGGTCAATCTAGCAAAGTGGTGACCTATAGAGTCACCCATACAAATCCTCTAATGGTATCATATTTATGGTGTAATGGTATATTTTATTGTACATAAACTCCACCAGTGGTAGGTGATCCTCCTAACTATAACCAAAGTCTAACATGAAAGTTCACAGCATATCCTCCAAAACCTGAATGGTCTGCTCAGTCTGTTAATCATTTTGTGAGTGAAACAATGTGCTCAAGCATAACTTTTTCCCAAATGACTCCTATAATCCATTCCACAACTTGGATGTAAAGAGAGAATCATGATAAGAAACAATCATTAATGGAACTCCATAGAGTCGAACTATATCCTACACATAGAGGATTCCCAAGCTCTATACTGAAATATATTTCAGATATCTAGGAAGTGGTTTTACTAGGTGAGTCGGTATATGATCACTCAGATGGAATCATGTCCCCTAGACGTATGTGGTAAGCATGTCACAAAGTCCATAGATATCTCATCCCACTTCCATTCTGGAACCTCAAAGGGTTGAGCTAAACCCATTGGAACTTGGTGCTCGGCCTTCACTTGAAAACAAGTATGGCATTGAGAGTCAAACTCTGCAACTCCTTTCTACATCCTTTGCCACAAAAACTAAAAATGTAGTTCCTGATACATCTTTTCCACACATGGATGTACCACCAAGGGAGATGTATGCAACTCTATAAAAACCTCCTCTCGCGATTTCATGAGTACCATCATACATCCTTTAAAAATAACTATGTTCTCCCCACCTTTAGAAAATCCAATAGGATCATGCCCTATGGATATCTGAGCATGTAGAGTCTCACAGTTGGTATCTCCAAGTTGTGTCTCCCTAACTCATTGTATGAGTGGAGGGGTGACAACCATCAATTAGAGGTAAGATGCTTCATCTCCATCCAAAAAGGATAAATGAAATGAGGCCAACTGCTTTGATGCCTCATTTAGAAAATGTGAATAAGATCTCCATCTAAGATCATTTTCTACCACATTCCCCTTCTCAGGAGTATATACAATTTAAAAGTCATAATCTTGGAGGAAATCTAGCCATAACCTCTATCTCAAGTTTATATCCTTCTAAGATAATGTATACTTGAGACTCTTATGATCGAAGTAGATGATATATTTCTCACCCATCAGGTAGTTTTACCACATCTTTAAAGTGAATACCACCACTGCTAGATCAATATCGTGGGTCATGTAGTTATGCTCATGTGGTCTCAACTAGTGTACAACATAGGAAAACACTGCATGGCTATGCATCATAACACAAAAAATCCTGGTTCCTAATGCATTTCATAACACCATGTACTTGAAACCTTCCTTCAGTAATCTCAATATGGGAGTGCTCATCAAACTCTGCCTCAACGGATAAAAATATAGTTGGAACTTCTTTGTCCCCATAAAAAGATACCCCTTTTGAGTCAGATAAGTTGTGGTTGTTGATACCCTAGAGAAATCATGTATAAATCTATGGTAATATCCTTTCAAACCAAGGAATCTCCACACCTTTTTCATGTTTTTAGATGGATCCCAAGATGACACTACCTCGATCTTGGCTGGGTCCACTGCCACCCCATCTACTAAGATAACATTTCCTAGAAAGTGGACCATTGGAATCTAGAACTGGAACTTTGAGATATTTTTATCAAGTTGTTTCTCTTAGAGTATATATAGAACCATCCTTAAGTGTCTCACATGATCCTCCTTGGACACTAAGTACATAAGGATATCATCGATGAAGACTACCACAAACTAGTCTAAGTAAGGATTAAAGATCTTGTTCATGAGTCTAATGAACACTGCAGGGGAGTTCATCACTCCAAATATTATCAGCAAGTACTCATAGTGACCATAGACACATATGAATGTAGTCTTTATTATATATGCATCTCGTACTCACAATTGGTTATAGTCTAATCTGATGTAAACCTTCGAGAGCCATTGTACCCCACTAAACTAATCAAAGAATACATCGATCCTTGGTAGTGGATCTTTTTTCTTCACAATCACATGGTTTAAGATCCAGTAGTCCACAAACAACCTCAAAATCCCATATACCTTCTTGGTAAATAAAACTGGGGTTTCACAGGGTGAAACAATGGGTCTCATGAAGCCCTTCCTCTGCAAGTTATCCAACTGCACCCTCATCTCACGAAGCTTTTTGGGCGCCATATGATATGATGGTGTAGATATCAGTGACATCATAGGGTGTATATCAATGTAGAAGTATATCTCTCAATGGGGAGGTAAACCTGGAACATTTTTCCAGAAATACATCCTTATACTCCGCCACCACTATAGAAAACTAGGAACTCACAACATCCACTACAGCAAGGGTTAGGATAGCCAGTTTATGAGTAATCGGCTACACCCTACTATGCATGAGTCAATCTTGTGTTGACTGGGTTTTATTTTCACCAAAAAAGGAAATCCTGATTCCATCACTACGGACACACTGCACCCTTCACTTTAAATAGTCTAACTAGGCATGAACTATAGTTAGCTAATCCATACAAATAATGACATCATAAGACCTCAACGCTTCTACCAAGAGATTACAATAGAAAATCTCACCTCCAAGGGTCAGATCACACTATTGTCATAAGTGTGTGATCATTGAGTCTTATCTAATAGGATTCTCCAATCATAAGGTTTGAGTCAATGGTTCAACCAAAATATAAAAATCCCATACAAGGTATGTGAAAGAAATTAATTGATATAACTCATGTCTATCAATACTATAGATAAATTTGAAAATACATAGATCATACCTTGAATCATTCATAGAGTCCCTGGATCATAAGCCTCAACTGCATGCAGTTTTCCCCACCCCTATCTTCTATCTCCCTGAGCCTGGTGTGGACCACCTGGGGTGTTGGTGGTAATAAGTCAAAATGTAGACAACCTTATACTACTATCCCAGCTCCTCTACCATGTCCTCCACCCTATGAATCTTTATACTCCTACCATAATCTCTACATTAGTTTCCCATCCATAGTTTCTCTATCAATTGTACAGCGGGTCAAACAATCTTGGGTGAGATGTACCCTATCACAGCACAAGTAACACCGCCTCTCTCTGGGCTGATTGGACCCACCCTATAAGCCCTAAACTACAGATCCACTATCCTCGAACATCCTAATGAAACATATCCCACATTCATATCCCTAATATTGAAATCAGATCACTTCTACCAGGGTCTCTTCTCCTTCTTTCCCATTGATGACAACCACCGACTGTATCTTCTCATCCAAGAAACTTTGGACCACCAAAGCTCACTCTATAACCACAACATAGGTAGGAATGCACAGAGGGATAATGAT
Organism: Viscum album; assembly: GCA_963277665.1. NCBI lineage: Eukaryota > Viridiplantae > Streptophyta > Magnoliopsida > Santalales > Viscaceae > Viscum > Viscum album. The sequence continues at coordinate 200,896,917 of OY728163.1, read as the reverse complement.
GACTCAAATGTATCTACATAGACCTCACTAGAAGGTCCAATCCTTGAATAAATGATCTCAAACCATGTCTATCATGTACCTGGAGAGGTTGGTAAACATCAATGAATAATAAACCACTGACATACTGCCCTTATGGATCTATAGAAGCTCCTGGATATGTACAACCCTTAGTGTATCTGGTGAGAACTCCTCTATGAAAAGGATCTCATACTCTTTACATGAAATAGTCTTTTCATTTTGTGTCTGGGTAACCAAACCCCACCATAGTCATACTGATCTGTGAAGAAGGATCACTGCCAGGACCATCATCTGATCTTCTGGTGTCCTAACTAGACGGAAAACTCAAGTCACCGCCTCAAGCTAGTCCTCATCTACCTATGGTTCGGGATCACCTTGGAACCTAAGGGGTCTCTACCATTGAAACACATAAAGTTTTCTTGGCTTGCGCACCTCATCTGTCAGTACTGCAGGTACCACGTGTTGATCTACAAGTGGTGGTATGGTTGGTACACCACCTGGAGGTTACATATCAGGAACTAGTCCCTGTATTGAATCCTTGTCACTAAGGGGATCATCCTCATGATCAATATACTAAGTCCAAGCTGGTATATGTAATAGAGGCATCTTGAAGGTAAAAAAATGTATCACAGTCAATGAGTATATATAGAGATATGACTCAAGGACATGGAAACCACAACCCATTTCTATATGATTCATATACCATTGTTTGTCATATAACCTATGTTCTCATATACCGAGTTGAATATTAGGTGATCAGAGTCCTGGTGTATTCATACATCATCCTATGCACCAACATAGGAGTCCCTGGACTAAAATATGAACTCAAAACACTTAATAGTGTTTCCCCAAACCAATATCATAGACTCTTTTTCCTAAAGTAGAACCAAATGCTCTGATACCACTCGGTCACAACCCATCCCAATGGGGCCCGTGTAGAAATTCCCAATATCACCTCTAATAGGCCATGGGTTAGTGACTACCACCAAGTAGGCATGTCACTAACATGGAAGGCATTGCCTAAGTATACACACACACACACACACACACATATCTCCAAGACCAAAAATTATTGTAATTTAAAAAAACTAAATAACCAATTCATGAATACATCTATATCCCACAACCAGAGTATGAAAAGAAGTAAAGAAAAATAAACAAGTCCAAATAAAATCCCTCCACAAAGAGTCTATAACACAATTTTGACTTGAAATTAAAGGTACTGGGATTATTATCTAAAAGTCACAGAAACACACCTTGATATTTTTTGTCTCACTAAGATTCATCTAGTCCCAGTCCACTTAGGACTCTATCAAAAAATCAATCATCTGCACAAGATACAACACGTGTGGTCAAAGCCTATGTAGGGGTGAGTATAAAAATACTCAGTATGACACCCCGAAACCACAAAGCATATAATAAAGGAAATATAATAATATCTACACAGGTATATATCTACAACACATATAATAAGAATACCTAGATATAATCAACAAATACACATAGACTAGAGGTAATACACAACCATAGCATACCAGACTAGGATTTCCAGCTTGAAGATTCCACAAAGCACTCATCCGGTAGAACACATGACTGAGTCTGATAGCACTGATGACATTTGTTTGAGAGGTACTTCTCATCAGGTCTCATCATGAGTAAGATGCATGATGATAATCCAAAGAGGATATTATACATATATGAGGATCATAGCCAGGGTCATGGGGTGATACCAACAACTCAATCTGTATTAACCCTACTAAGTTAAGGATCGGTGCCCGGGTAGTGTTGGTCACATCAATACCAATAACTCCACCTAGGTCATGAAGATAAATAGTGTATCCTACTCAGAGCCTCTTGGAGGGATTCCAAAAACTATGTCTAGAAATTCTTCTTAAAGGAATATTATTCCTAGGAGTACGAAACGATTCATACCAACCTTTAGGGAAAGTATAATGGGAAAAACCCTAATGAAACTTGTACAAAATAAATAGTACAAGATATCTAATACATGTATAAAGGATTACACAGCATGTAGTATAGATACATGTAGTGGCCCTTGACTGCGGTTCCTACCCATATAAATAGCTCGTTTCATAAAACCATGTCTGTGTGGAGGAGTACACACTGTGTAGGCTGTCCATGTAGTCCACCTCGTGTCCGTGTACTTCTTTAGGTACTCACTGAGTATTTGGGGAGGGATCAAACACCATGTGTAAGACCTCATCCTTAGAACATTACTTAACCTTGATTTAAATCAATAATTAACATTGAGAATATTTTCAGGTTTAGAGTTTTAGAGAATCAGGCCATAACTATTACATTACATCTCAAATATTAAAAATTAGACACTTCTACTCAGTATCTATTTTTTTCATAAAATAAAAAACTCCTTAAATAAAACAAGAATTCTTTTCTTGATATAAATCTTCTTGAATTATTCATTTCACTTACCCTTCCTTATACCCTATGAAAAAACATTTCAAAAACTTGGGATGATCATAAAAAATCTCAGTAAGGGTTATAAAATAAGGAAAGAAAAAATTATTCCATCAATACATAAAAAACATAATCTCTTTAACATACCTCGTAAAATCATAAGATTTATGAATAGCACATAGAAATCATAAATCATAAAGGTAACTTGTGGTATCCATAACATACTTACATTATATATTTCACAGCTACATAGGGAGTTACGTTTGGAATACCCATCATAGTATATTCCCTAAATCTCTTAGGATAAACATTAACATTTACCTCTGTCTCGTTATCCAATGCATTGGAGAGCTATCTCAAGCTCACCCACCCAATGTTTATCATGGAACCACCCGTATTCATAAACAATTCCCAATAACCATAACATAATCATAACACATAAAACAAGCATAAATTAAAGATAAAATTTCCATATTTCAATCACAATATATATTTCAAGATACTGACATAATAAATGCTTTATGAAAACCATTTTCAAAACCATGTAAAACATTTAATAAATATATTTTTGAATCAAAGTGTCCCATAGAAGTTTGAAAATTTTATAGGAATTAAAATTTTAAAAAATTAATGTTCATATAAATAAATCCTTAAAACCATTTTGAAAACATGGACATTAATGAGAAATATTTAGAATTTTAAATCTTTAAAACGTTTAAAACAATGTTTTAGTTAAAGAGTCCCTTTCCACTTGAGAAAATACTTGAATAAAAATAATTAAATAATAACATTAAAAAACCTATAATATCATGAGAATAAAGATATTCATGATATAATATGTCAAAGGGTAGTATATACACCTTATAGGATAATAAAGGTTCACAATATCAAGATATTCCTCAATGAAAGGATATTAAGACATAGTCCCTTATGAAAATTTGGCATCCTAATGATGTCACATTAAAATTCAGAAAATGAGTTGATGAGAGAGAAAAGGTTATCTCATAATATGGACATAAAATGTAAAGAAATAAGGATATAGAATAACATATCCCAACATAGGAAATTGTAATTAAAATACTTAACATAAAAGAAGTCTTTTACTAAAAGAAGAGGGTGAAAGGTTCCCTTACAAAGATTGTATCATTATATTAAGGATAAACCAATGAAATAATTATGTGGGAAAAATATAAATACACCCAATATAAGTATATATTAAGTGTAAAAAAATCAGATTTCATTCACACATATTCATAGAACGGCATAATCAATAAGTAGAAGATTAACCCAAAGAATGGAAATTGGGTTAAGAAGTTCCCTTACCTCAAGTCTGACTTGTCTTGTATGTTCCTTGTTATTCCTGAATCATAAACTTAAGTTAATTTATACTTTATTAAGAAAAAATTTCAATTTTATTATTCCTTTTATATTACTTATAACCTTGATATAAAAAATAGTTAATTATTTGAGTTCATATTGGACATTTTGTCAATGTTCGGAACTTGAGTCAAAAATGAACTTGTTATAATTACAAACTATCCATGTGGTCCAAAGTCCATTATATCCAGAATAAAATTAAGTATTTAGATATCATATATATCATATATATCCAGTATATATTTATTTATAATAGTACATAGCATTTGGATATATGAAAATGAAATGCACCGTTCATGGAGACGGTAAGCCGTACGTACATATGAACGCTACTTTCATTTCATTTTTTTCATTTTTAAAGGAATGAAAACCAAATGATACATAGGTATATTATTATTACAGTATAATATAATATTTTATATATGTTAAATAATTTCATTAACACCATACTTTATACGTTCCATGTATGGTATGAACGAGTCATATCACTTTGAGGGGGCGGTAGTCCGCACTTTCTCAAATGAAATTATCGTATTTATACAACACGAAAAGAATAAAGGTGTGTTTTAAATGATAATTACATAAGCATAGAGATAAAATAAATATCATATATATCATATATAATTATAGTACCATCATAATGGCCACCATGATAGGTGGTAGGGGAAAATCAAACAATCATCGTTTCGTGAGGCAGTAGTTCGCCATACACAGAAACAGTGTGTTCATATCCATTATATGGAGGTGTGTGTAAGTGTAGTTATAATCCTTATCATAATAACAAACTATTATATTTATTATAATTTTTTTTTTACATAAACAAATAATAAGAAGATTATAGGGAGTGGAGAAGGAAAAATAATGGAAAGAAACTTGAGAGAAGATGTTACCTCAAATTGGGTAACTTCTTTTGATTTGAGCCAAAGGGATATCTTGAATTGCCTTATTACTAGGGGAATGCTTCTAATAGGAATATAGGTATGTTTGGAGGTTATTTTTTCATATTTTTGATAATCCAAGTGGATTTATAGGTTTGAGTAATGGGTTATAGGTGGTGTCCTTTTATAAGAGGGAGGAGGGGCTCTTTAGGAAAGTCTGAAAGTATTATTTTATTAAGAAATTATTTTCAGTTTCAAAAGGCCCAAAGCTCATTAAATTAAAATATAATATAAATATAAGTCGAAATAAAATAATCCAATAATAATTTTACAGGTTTTTGATGGTTTTTAATCCTTATCTTTTTTATTTAACCCTTTTGTTAACTTATTTACCTTTTACCATGTCTTCTTGTATATTCATACTATATGGTTAATATATTTACTATAAAATTCCAAGTGACCCAAAATGGATCATTAATGACATTTTTAACATAATATATTTCATTTGAACGAATATTAGATTTTTAGGACTATTTTATCATTTAATAAAATATTAATTGATTTAAAAACTCATTTATGTCAATTTTATATTATTCATATCATGACTTTTTAAAAATCCATAACAACTTGATAAATTCAAAAAAATTAATTAATTCAAATATAATAAGTCATAATAATTCATAAAAATTTTTGATGGCATAAAAAGTTTCAAAATAAATTTATTTTAATATTTATAATCTCATTTATTTAAAACATTCATTAATGGTGTAATCATTACATCATCATTGTGTCATAAATAAATTTATTTATTTGATGTCTAAAAATTATAAATAAAATACCATGATGTAGGAAATATTTTTAGATTTATAATTAATATTTATATTTAAAGATATAAATTATATAACCATACATTAAAATTCTTTTAGTAAAATAATACATGTTTATGGTATTTTTATTTTTACATTAAATAAGAAGTTATTAATGTAATTATCTTGACCAAGTGGCTTAAAAAGGACAAAGGTTCTACCCAAGGATTTTATTGGTTGTACATGACTCATAAAATATGGTTAGGACAAGTTTTAAGGTAATTTTATATTATTATAATATTTTTTTACCTTTAATTACCCTATTTACCTTTAACCGTGGTAAATAAAAATCAAAAGTTACTATTAACCAAAAATTATTTTCATCCTATTGAACCAAATTATACTTACTTATGACAACCATGTATGTTGTATTTTTTAAATTCAATTCACAGAAGCAGTAAAATTTCATTTAAATGAAAAAGTCAGTTTTTTAACTACTATGTAGTGTTTTTCACTATTCATCAAAAAATGAAGGTTTTCAGAAAAATACCAAAAATTAACCCAAAGATAATTTTGATATTATGAATTCAAAAATTATTTCTATTTTACCAAATTAAAAAAATATAAGTTTCATTAATTAATTTAAAATTAATTTCCATTGTCAAAACTAGAAAGTTTGTTTTTAAGAAGTAAAACCTACAAAAAGATTGACATGTGATTATGCCTAATTTCAAAGTGAAATTACTTCCAATGACCAACATTAGATTAAATGGTAAAAATATAATAAAATTAAACTTTAAAACCATTTCAAATATAATCTAACCATATAAATAAATCATATGAAAAAGACGGTTTTGACTTAAAATGCAGTATTTTTCACTATTCATTAAAAAAATGAACTTTATCAGAAAAATATCAAAAAATTACCCAAAGTAAATTTTGATATCTCGCTTATAAATAAGAAGTTTATTTTGTAAAATGAAGCATATAAAAGTGGAAAAAACTATATTTAAAAGGGGTTCTCCATCAAAAGGCAGTAAAACTACCTTTTAAAAATATTAGAGTATTTATGCTTAAAATTGGATTCATTATCATTTTAAGCCTCTAAATTTTATTGGATAAATGTAAAAACATTTAACAAATGTGTTTAATCATAATATGTTTAGTTCTGTTCATTCCCTATAATAAAACTTCTATCTATTAACTACCATTTAAAATAATAATATTATATTATTATTATTTTCAGCATGACTCAGCATTGTGTGCAACATAAAATTTTAGAGAAACCCATTGTTGCGTGTCGGGTACGCCATCAAACATAGCATCCCCTTTAAAGTAAAATTAATATTTAATTCATAGATATTAATAAATATGAAAATTTCATATTCTTTATTTACCTAGGATGTTACACCGTGTATGCCAAGCCACACATTTTTTTATACTCATTTCCTACTTGAAACCATATCCACTACACAGGGGTCCCCACACACCATTTAATATTATATTACACACCGTGTGTATCATGATTTTCCAGAATCATCAGATCTTCTCTCATGCACTTCCTCCACTTTCATCCTTTTATTTGTTGATCGATTCACTATGAAAAAAAAATACCCAAGGTCATACAAACCTCACCATCATCAAACAGTGTGTTCCATTACCGGGTCTATTTGGAAAATAGATCAAATTGGTGTTCTTCATTCCATATCGAAGAACACCAAAGAATGTGAAATTGGGAATCATCTGTCATATGAATCGCTCTGTATCCATCATCTCACATCCATCACATTATACTGAACCTAGTTCTCTATTATCAAATCATTGCTTCTAGAAACGCATGTGCAATAATTGATTCATTGGTAAAGTGTAAAACCATGGGCCAAATGAAGAATGCCTGTGATGGATGATGAATAGGGTAGAAAAGCACAATCAATCAATAGGAATGAACATTGATCTATGTTCATGAAAATATTGGTTTGTTTGTTTTAAAACCACAATCGAATAATTGAAAATTGATCACAAAGATAAAATCTCCCAACAAAACCCCACAAGTAAACCCATATCGCAAGGCGATCGATCAAAAAATCAATCAATTCATCAATTTTTTTGTGTTTTTCACAATAATTAAGAATGGGGAACCAGTGAAAAATATAAACACACACACTTACTTGATTCTATTCGATCACTAAAAAAGAATGATGTGTCGCCATCATCGTTGGCATGATCCGTCAAATCCAAGGTGTGTTGATCGATGATCCACGATCTGTCATTGTTGGCCAATTGGGTCTCCTACAACACTCCAATGGAACTTTTCAAATTCATAGGGTTATGTGGATAACCCTATGAATTTTCAATAATCATATATTTAAAAGAGAAAAATAATTCATGGAATTCATAAAATAATTTTCTTAAACTATTTTATTTATTTTAGGCCCATGAAAACTTTTCTATAAATGACCAGTTCCAATAAATGTTAAGTCGCATATAGGGTAAAACCTACATTCTGAACTCAATGGTTCCCTTGGATTTTTGATTTGGTAACCCTCTTATAAGTTATTCCACTTTTTTCAGGAAAACCACATGTGTGTGATTTTTAATATTTTTAATATTTTTCAAAAATTTATTCCAGGCACACCGAGCCTTAGAATCGTACGTTGTCTCAATGCCTGGTCTCAAAAATAATCCATATAATATTTAAAAATAATATATGGAAAAATATGATACATTACATTAAACATTGAAAAAATTTGATTCAATACTCAATAGAAAACTACATTGAGATTAATCATTAATTCATTAAATAAAATATCAAATAAACATTAAAAGTAACAACCACAACATTGTGAATTAAACCACATTATGGTCTATTTAGGGATAAACCATATAATGTTGAATGTAACCATGTCATGATGTTGTGAATGGTGTTTTAAATGTTATGAGATACCACATATTAAAGCCTTTTTCTTCTAATATAAGCTACCATGCTCATTTTGATCATCATTAGATAATTATTTGAGAAATTTTAATGACTAAAAAATTTGTTTAAACATTAAAAAAAGTCATGATGATGATGTATAAGTTACAAATAGTTATAACTTATGAAACATTTCATTTAATAGATATATTTTTAGACTCCATGGAGTATCCTTATATAGATATATAATGTAGCTCATAGTTTTTGATATGGGATAATTTGAATAGTGTGATTCTCCTCAAGTTTGATTCTAATGTTTTGGAAAATAATGAGTAAGAAGGAATCCTTCCCAAGCATTGGGAGATTCATTCTACTCATGGATACCCTTGGGGGAAAGAGTCTGTCATTTGCTTCTCAGGGAAAGCTATCAAGATCATGTGGAAGATCGTGGATAGATTTTATTGGTGGATAAAAGGTTTTTCCTTCATTTTTTATTTATTTCAATATTAATAGAAATATACTATGGCATAATCGAGTTTGGTTGATGTTTTCTTCCATGTTTAAATAAGAATTATCCCCTCCAAAACCCATCAAAAAGGTGTTGTAAATTTTGAGTGACTCCATAAAATAAATCAGGATATTGATGTAATGAGAAAGGCTCTCATAACATAAGTTTTTTAATGACATGTGTTGAACTATGGAGTTCAATCATCTCATTAGACTTAAAAGGATAAATAAAAACCCCTTTCATTTGGATTAATAGTTTTTGAAATGTGTAGGTTGAAATGGAGGAAAAAACCTTCAGGATTTTTAACATTTTAGTTTGTTTTCATAAGTTGAGAAAATTTTATATTTATATATTCAAAGGGAGATAATAATACAAATAAGGGGTAAATATAGAAGGTTGATATTAGGGTCATAGATCAAGGGGTTGTTATTATATGGTATCATTGAAAGTTTTGAATATAATGGTATCACTATAATAATTGTAGTAAATTATGGTGGTTTTTTTGTGGCAATACTACCAACCATCCCTAAATGTAGAAACATTATTTTAGATCTCTTTTTTAGAGACACTTTTTTAAAGAATTGGTATCTATAAATTTTTTCATTTAAAACCATTTCTATATTATTTAAAGATTCATAACATCCCCAACTACCCTCCCACTTGAAACCCTATCATCCTTAGCCTACCCCTCACTAACACTTGATGTCATACCTACCTTGGATTCCCCCTCACTTCCTCTTAACACTAAACCTACCTAGGACTCTCCCTCACTACTACCTAATGCCAGAAATCTCTAGGCCTCACCCTAACTACTTCTTAAAACCGCACCCCCTCTCAACCTCCCCCTCAACATCACTCAATGCCAAACTAAATTCCCTCTTATCCTCAAAGTATAATCTCCCTCTATAATTCCCTCTATACCTCTATACCATAGTAACCTTGCAGTGATTTGGGGTGATCTCTCTCAAATTCATTTTGGCTTAATCGCAAGTAATTTATTTTGTGCTCATTTTTAGGGGAAAATTGTGAAATAGAGTTAGGATTAGTAATTTACCTATTCTAATTATCATTCAATTCTTGTAGTTTATTATATTTATGAATTATTTATGTTTGATGGGTATTTTGGGATCCATTATTGGTGTTGATTGTTTTTCTAGTTTTATAAAGGTAACTACTTGAACATTGTGATATTTATTTAGATGATTTTATACAAAATATGAACTACTATTATGTTTGGATTTTTAGTGTGAACTTAATGATTTGATAATTGATTTAAATTTATTTAGAATGATTATATATAAATTGATAAATGATGAACATTATATATGAAATTTTTTAAGGCAAGGAATGTGGAAATACATGTAAAAAAGTTTTTAATTTGGTAAATGGTGAAATAATTCATGAAATTGATATTAAAATTATTATAAGAATTAATAAATAAATTTATATGTGATTGAGTTATTATTTTAGTGGTATTTGGTTATGTTATACTGTGTTGTATTGTTATAAATGGTAAAAATCATGAAATGATTGTTTGGGTATAAATTGTGTGTATAGATTCTAAAAATATATTTATTTTATGTTTTATTATTTAAATAATTTTTTAATATAAATTAATAAATAATATTTCACATGAATGACTAAATTATGTGTCTTAATATGTTTATCCTAATTTTAAAAATTGTAATTTTATTCATTTTTGAAATTAAATGTTTTTTATTTTTATATATAATAATATAATTTATATTTATATTTTAAAATGTAGGAAGTAAAGTGAATATAGATAAAAGTTGGATTACCTTACCTCGGAACACATCTCAGTATGTTATGGGTATGGAAATATTCTTGGATTTTTTATTTGAAAATCGATATATATATGGAAGAATCAAATTTTTGTATCCTAATTGAAAATACAATGATGGTTAAAGAGTGATCAAGTATTTGAGAACTTGATATTGAAATAATTTCCTAATTATATCAGTTGGATTTGGTGTGGAGAATCAGGAATTATAGAAAATTTGATCACTTATGTATGCAGACAAAATGAATAAGTGAATTCCTGGATAGTGTGTAATGAAATTCAAAACTTGATAAATGATTCTTTCGACATAGTAGGGAAATTACATCAAAAATGTAACACATTAATTGATTTAGTTATTAATGTTGTAGATATTAATGATTCTTTCAAAACTCCAAGACAACCTGATCAAGATCATAAAATATTAATGGATGGTGATGAGGATACTAATACAAGGGAAAACTCAACTATGGAAATAATAAAATTTTCAAATTATTTGTAGATGGGAATCATGAATTGTATGAAGGATGTGTCAAATATTCAAAATTTTATTTTTTTTCTAAAGTTATACCACATAAAGTTTTTAGATGGAATTAAAAATAAATCAATGTCCATGATATTGGAATTTGTGTGTGATGCATTTGTTGAGAATAATATCCTTGTATCATTTTATGAGATGAAGAATATTATTATCAATCTTGGAATCAATTTTATGAAGATACACATATTTCCCAATGATTTTATTATTTATTAGAAAGAATATTTGGATATAGAAAATATTAAAATATAATGTGCTTCTTGATGGAAATCAATAAATAATGATTTCAATTTGAATTTTCATACCTCCACAAAGAAACAAAAAAGTAAAATTATTGTGAAGTTTTTACATTACTTTACTTTAAAATCATGGTTCAAAAGATTGTTTATGTCATCTAAAATCACAAAACATATGAAGTATCATGATTTTAATTGTAATAATGATGAGTTCATGTGACATATTAGAGATTCAAAAAGTGTATAAGATCTTAAATTCATTACATACAAATTTCTCTTTTGATTCTAGAAATGTATTCTTGGGACTGGCATCCAATGAATTCAATCCTTTTAGGAATTTAAGTAATAGTTATATAATTTGGTCTATTATTTTGATCCCTTATAATATACCTCCTTGGAAATGTATGAAAAAAAATTCATTCATCATATCAATTATTATTCATGTAAATAAAATGCCTAAAAATGACATTAATGTCTACCTTCAACCTCTTATACAAGAATTAAAAGTGTTATGGATGATGGTTCTAAGTGCCACGGAAGAATTCGGAGGTGGGAGGTATATTAAAATTTATTTTAATAATCATTTACTAAAACCAAGAGTTAGGATCTTCCACATCATATTTATAATTAATTTATTTTATATTTGAAGAAATAAAAACCTATTCTTAGGAACTTTCTTCATTGGTCAATATTGATCGTCCAAAAAGACCCTTTTGGATTACCTTCATTGTGCTATAAGGATCTAAGGATAAAATCCTTCTAGCGGTGATCCACGCATACTCCTATAATCTCTGAGAAACATCACTCTATCTTCAGGTTCTAGCACGGTGATTCAAATTTCTTGCATTGTTCTTTATTGATCGCTTGTTCTTTAGTCTTGATGAAATCTCTCTTCAACTTCTTTCTCTTGAGAGAGAGATAGGAGGAGGAGTTGAGAGAGAATTCATTGTGTAAAACAATTATCTATTCTCAATTTCATATACTCTACACAATAGACATAGTTGTCTATTTATAGAGTTAGGATTTGAGTTAAAATATTATTTAATTGCATATTGTCCATTAAATAACCTTTATTACCTTTAATAAATATCATTCCATATAATAATAATTATATAATTATTATTATTTGGTATGCACCAACTTGCGTAATAACAAATATTATGTAACAGTCTTGTTAATTAATATTTGTTACCAGACTCGGTCATGGTTCATTCAAACTCCTCTAGCATTTATTGAATAACCGAATAAATATTTTATTCATAAATAAATATTTTATTCACAATATAGAAAATAATTATTTATTAAAATATTAAATAAACAAAATATTCACAAGATGAAAAATAAATATTTATTTAATTTATGCAATCAATATAACTTGAATAAAATTATTCTTCTAACTTAAGAATAATATTTATTCCATTAATTAAACTTAAATATAATTTAATCGAGATCAATGAAACACTTAGTGTGTGACCCTCTAGGATTATTTCTCATTGGAATTAGGTGGGCTTGCTTAAAGTCCAAGATTACTATCTAGCAACAGGTCAAGACACCCAAGAGAAAGAACTTAATGCCACAACATTAACAACTATATAATAATTATCAATGTATAATATAATCCATTTTTTACAATATCACACCAAGCAGGTTAAACATATTTGTCACCAACCTATATACTCGATATGTCTTTCTTTGACTATCTGAAATAAACACATCATTAGACCATGGCCATCAAATTTAATGTGAAGGTTATATTACAATCAAAGGGATGAGATATCATATTCCATAATGATGGAAGGTACAAGTCATTCATCAACTTATTCATTAGTGACATGTCACTCGTGATGTACCCAATGTATCCAACTTTTCCATGAATTTTTATCATCATGGTTTATGAAATACATCTAAGTATGCAAGTTGTAAAATTGATTAATAATAATTTTCAACTCTAAGGACCATCATACATGCTTGTAGATAGGAATATTCGATGACACAAAAATATGATGAATTCTAACCGATGGGTCTATTATCATAATCTTCTGTCTTGAAGATTACTAAGTGTTAACTTCATGAGAAGAATCTATATCTACTTAAGAGTAATCATACCTGACAATCTATGCACTATGTTTCCCATTATAGTATATTATCCAACCATAGAATATTATTTGATAATATCATCATAGCACATCAAGGTTCTCATCATAGTGAGGAACTGATATTACCTTATCAATGTGACGTATACACTAGGAAATTATTACATTAGATTCATGAATAAAAATAAAAATTATGTAATAAGAAGTTTTATTAATATTAAATACATCGAATATTCATGTAATCAAAGTACAAATAGTTGGTACTAGGACACCAACTCCAAAAAGCTCCCACTTGGACTAGATCTAACTACCTATAATCTTCAATCCACTAAACCTCACATGATAGCCATGTTTCTACTGAGTCAAGGCTTTAGTCAAGGGTTCTTCCACGTTTCTTCCATGGAAATACTTCTCACTACAACTTCACCTATCTGAGAAGAATCCCTCAAGATTTGATACTTCTGAAGTATGTGCTTCATCCACTGATGTGACCTAGTCTCTTTTTTAAGTGTCACTGTTGTAGTATTATCACAATAGAGAATGATAGGATCTTTACTGCTAGGTACCAAATCAAGATATCATATGAAGTTTCACATATATAATACTTCTTTAGTTTCCTAAAAATACAAAATATACTAAGACTCTGTTGTATAATATGCATCCATAGCCTACTTTGAGATCTTCCAGCTCACAACACCTCCATTCAAAGTGAAGTTGTATCTCGTTCGTGATTTCATGTCATCTTGATCAGTTTAGAAACTAGAATCTGCATATCCTCTGATGAATAGTTCCTCATATCTTCCATAAACCAGGAACATATCCTTAGTATTGCTTAGATACTTAAGTATTATCTTGACTTCCATCCAATGGAAATCACCTGGATCAGATTGATATCTTCCTAACAAACTTAATAAATAGGAGACATTTAGCCTAGTGCATAGCATAACATAAATGACTGTCCCAATTGTTGATTTATATGGAATCCTTATCATTATTTTTCTTTCCTCATATTTATGAGGAAATAGTTTACTAGAAAGATTAATGCCATGTGATGATGGAAATAATCCCCTCTTGGATTGTTCTATACTAAATCTCTTTAGTGTCTTGTCAATGTATGTACTTTGACTTAGGCTGAGAAACCTCTTGGATATATCGAGATAGATCTTGATCCCAATAATATATATTTCCATTCCCAATCCCTCCATAGAGAATCATTTATTCAACCATGCCTTAAAAGAATATAAGAATGATATTTCAGTTCCAAGGAGTAACTTGTCATCAACATATACTATTAATAAAAATACTACACTCCCACTAAACTTTTTATAGACACACAGATCACATTCATTTATTATGAATCCAAATTCTATTATGGCCTCATCAAAATAAATTTTCCATGACCCAGATGCTTTCTTTAATCCATAATTGGATCTTTGCAACTTGCATACCATGTTGGCATCCTTTAGAGTCACAAACACTTCAGGTTGTGTCATATAGACATCTTCTTGAAGGTTCCCATTAAGTAAGGATGTTTTGAAATCCATTTAGAAAATCTCATAATCATGTAAATATATAATGGAAAGTATAATTATTATGGATTTTAGTATCGAAACCAGTGAAAATATTTCATCGTAGTCAATGCCTTGATGCTGTTTAAACTGTTTTTCAACCAGTCACACCTTATAGGTACTGACTTGTCCTTCCATGTCCAGTTTCTTCTTGAATACCCATTTTCAACCAATAGGATTTACATATACTAGAGGTTCTACCAAAATCCATACTTGGTTTTGGTATATGGAATCCATTTTAGAATTCGTGTCTTTTTTCTACTTAGCAACATTTGTGCCACTTACTGCTTCCTTATAGGTTAGAGGGTCATTATTATCAACTAATAATGAGTCTCCATCCTCAATTACTATAAAACCATATCGTTCTTGTTCTCTAACCTCTCTAGTACTCCTAAATAGTAATTGTATCTCTATAACAATTTATTCTTCCATAGGGGTTTTTTGAATTTTCTTCTTATGCCAACTCTTGTGTATATTGATCCTAGACTTCATTGAAATATATATCGCTCTCACTATCACTTTTAGGGATAATATCCTCCTTAATAAATGCGGTACATTTGTCAAACACGTCCATTTTCTTGAAGGATTCTATATGTAGTATCCATTTGTTTCTTTGTGATATCCTATAAAGATACACTTTGTGCCTCATGGTGCAATCTTATTACCTGAATAGGCCTTAAAAAATGCTTCTCAACCCCAAATGTGTTAGTAAGACAACATGAGTTTCCTTACATTCCATAATTGGTATGGTATACCGTCTATTTATTTATTTGTCACTCAGTTTAGTATGTATGTAGTTGTTTCTAACGTGTATCCCCAAAATGATAATAGAAGACTCACATGAATAATTATTGATCTCACCATTTCCAATAAGTTTTGGTTCCTTATTTAACTTACACCATTCCATAGAGGCATATACGGAGGAGTGAGTTGAGATAAAATCATGAACTCCCATGGATAATAAATGAAGTATTGATTAATATATTCTCCACTATGGTCTAAGAAAAGTTTCTTAATCTTCTTACCAATCTAGTTCTCAACATCATTATTGTATTCCTTGAATTTTTCAAAAGAATTTGACTTATACCTCATTAAGTAGACATATCCATATCTACTAAAATCATCAGTAAAAGTTATGAAGTATGAGTACCCACCCCTTTCTTCAACTAAAAATGGTCCACACACATCGGTATGAACTAATTCAAGAATCTCTTTAGCCCTTTCACCTTTCCCACTAAATGGGGATTTGGTCATTTTTCCTTGTAAACATGCGTGACATACACCAAATGGTTTTAGTTCAAAAGATTCTAGATATCTATCTTGATGTAATTTAGTCAATCACTTTTCATTTTCATGACCTAGCTGGTGATGCCAAAGTTGGGTGTGATATGATTCATGTGAAGTAACTTCATTATCGATTTCTATTTTTTTTCGTGTAATCCAACACATAAAGGCCATTATTTAAATGTTACTTAACATAACAAATGATATCCTTATAAAATAAGAAACATTTATTCCCAAACTTAAAAATAAATCCATCTATATCAAGTATGGATATATAAATAATGTTTTTGGTAACTGAATGCACATAATAAAAACCATTTAAAACCAAGATAATTATGGTTGTAAATGTGAGGTGGTAGTCCTCAATATCTACAGCAGCAAGTTTAGCTTCATTAGCTGCTCGAAGATCTACCTCTCATCGGTCAATCATTCTAAATCTACTTAGTTCCTATATTTGAATTAATATGTGAGAACCAGAAGCTGTATATAATACCTAATTTTTAGAAATAGATAAATTTAACTCAATAAAAACACACCTAAAGTTTCCCCTTTCTTCTTTGGCCGGGTTCAGTTTTTATTCCAGTGGCCCTTCTTGTCACATGTGAAACAAATATCATCTTGTTCCTTTTATTTCCCCTTGATCTTCCTCTTCTTAGAAGGGAGTGAAGAATATTTGGGCTTAAAGATCTTCACTTTCCCTTTTCATTTGTTCAACATAAGTATAGAAGTTTTTTCATGATTTATATCCTTATCTACTTGGTGAAGAAGAGTAAAAATATCTAGCAGAGACTTCTCAATGTTGTTCATATTAAAATTCACAAAAAAACTAGATAAGATCTAAGGGAATGATGCCAAAATGAGGTTACTGCCCATTTATTTGGAGAGTTTAAACCCTATAACCTCTAGTCACTCAATATATACAAGGATCTTCACTACATGAGGCCCATTTGTGGTACCCTATCCAATATTTCTATGAAAGAATTCCTTGGAAATCTCAAATCGTTCCTACCTAGATCTCTCCTGGTAAAGACCACATAGGTGCTAAAGCATTCTATACGCATCCATGTTTTCATGAGACTTCATTAGTTCACTATAAATTGATGAAATCATCAAACATTGAACATTTAATGGGTTGCTCAAATTTTTTTCATAGACAAGGAACTCTTCATCACTCACCTCTTTAGTAAGTGGATCAGGCATTAAGGATTCTAGAATTTAAGATTTTTTTCATGGAATAGTACAACCCAAAGGTGTATCAACCACTCCTAGAAGTTATTTCCAGTTATGATGTTATCTTTATCCAATACTGATCATAGGGATAGTGTGAATGATAAAATTATCATTTTATTCTACAATTAGAATGCGTAGATTATTAATACTTTTCTTAATTAAAAAATAAGTGAGATATAATAAATTAAATGTTTTTATTTATTTATTTATTTATTTATTAAATAACCCACTATTTTATCAAGTCACAATATCCCTTACCATTGAACTCGGAATGTCTAATTGCTTTAACATTCTAGTGGAAAGGATTCCCATTACTTTTATTAATGATCCAGACTTTGTCCATGAAAACCATATTAAAGTAATTAGGTAGGAGGTCTTTCCAAATGTGGACTTATAGCCCCTTGATCTGTTGAGTGGATTCCCCTATCCTGAAATCCTGACTTGGATTTCCTCAACACTTGCCTCCAAATTTTTTTTATAGACTTTGGCCTTTAAAATCAATACAATTTCAGTTAAGTTAACCCAAAACTCTCATGAGAAATCCCTAATAAAAGTAAGTGTCCAAACTTTGACCATGTACTAAACTTAGTTTTATGGTTTCATTCCCAATCAAGTAATGGAAGGATTAGTCTAGATTAATATATAATTTATGGATTTTAATTTATTATGCATACATTTTATCTTTCTTTATCCTTTACACGTCTTGTTAATATTAAGTGGATGTTACTTAATTAATTAACCATGATGGATGAAACATTTGCACATAACTCATTTATTTAATTTATATATTTGAACATTAATTCATTTATTTATGTGATCATGATAAGTATCCTTAAAATAAATAATTTTATAAACAGATATAATTAATTAAATAAATAACCCATTTATGAGCTTTATCTAAAGGTAGATTTAATGAGTGGACATTAAAAATTCCTTTGGCCTAGGGGAAATAGCTCATATTGTTGGTCTTGTCATGAGTTATAGCATTCCACCTATCCACGTATGTATCACCTGGGTTGGAATCTTTATGGTTCTATCTTGAACCATCTCTACGCGCCTTGGTATTCTTAATTAATTAAAAATATTTTTTACTTACATGAAGGTGATGGGAACCAACGGATTGGTTAAAGGTTATTACATAAATATCTTTAGACACGTAGGTCCTACATAATAATGGAGGGAGGGATGACTCACAGGACATCATTTAATTTAATATTAAATAATTGAAAACTCATGCAATAAATTAAATTCAAACATCCAATACATAAATGAGTCTTGGTCAATCTCATGAATGGTCATACATGCAATGAATATGAAAAAGTAAATATCTAGAATTCATTTATTTATTCATTATTTTATTATTTAAGATAAACATGCTTTCATTAATTAAATAATTAATTAATTAATTCCCTTTCATCTTAATGATAATATGATATTATTTGGAGATACCCATCATTAATGGAATTCATGGAAAATAAACATTATAACTAATAATGACATGTTAATTATAATAAATTAATTAAGAATTTAAAATTATTTAAAACCATTATTAAATTATAAAACACATAACGGTGTACCAATCAATAAAATAAGGTTTTAATGATGAAATTTCAAATTTAATGTAATTTTAATTTTGTCCATTAATGTGAGACTACACTATGTGTACATGTAGTTAAACGCCTTGTACCTCGGTTGTTTTATATCCAAGTCACACGCCTAGAGCTTTGGTGTGTTGACTTAGCCAGACTACATGGTGTGTACATTCTAGTTACACACCCTATATCTACTTTTTCTGTTCCAGGTTGGCCTAGTCAACACATAGTGTGAAATAAAAGCAACATGTGTAATTAATTTCTCAGTGCATCTAGATACGATGCGCATGGGTATACGACATGTGCTATGGCCACACACTATGTAAGCCAGTTTTACTAGACAATGATTTGGAACTTCCTGATGGAATATCTATCCATTATTCATTGGTTCTTAAACCTTTAAGAAAATGAAACACTAAATGAACATGATTAATATGTTAATAACATGTTAATTCAAATTGGATTAAAGAACAAATAACATGGAATGAAAATATAACCACAATTGAGCGTAGATCAACAATCAAATAAATAATTATAAATTTAAATGTGGTCGCTTTGATACCACTTAATGGTTCTGAGTGTAGTGGAAGCGTGTAGAGGAGGGATATATATTAAAATTTATTTTAATAATCATTTCCCAAAACCAAGGGCAATGATCTTGCACATAAAATTTATAATTAATTTATTTAATATTTGAAAAAAAATACCCGGGCTTAGGAACTTTCTTCATTGGTGAATGTTGACCATCCAAAAACACCCTTTCGGATTAACTTCTTGCACTGTAAGTATCCAAGGATAGAATCCCACTACTAAAAATTTAGTATATACCAACGATTTTAAACCATTGGAAAAGGATATATAATCATTGGTAAAACTTATACCAATGATTTATCCAACCATTGGAAAGAAAGTTGTGGGGGTAGTTTTATACCAATGGGTTATGAAATAACCATTGGGATAAGCCACCAGAAATCATATTATATTTCCCAACAGTTTAGAAACTGTTGAAATAGATATTTACCAATGGTTTCTAAAAACTGTTGGTAAAGATTTAGAATAACATGCCTTTACCAATGGTTTATAAAACTGTTGGTAAAGTTTGAACTAACAGGCCTTTTCCAATGGTTTCTGAAAACTGTTGGTAAATATTTAGAATAAAATACATTTACCAATAGTTGTAAATTGTTGGTAAAGAGTGGGTTTTTCAATTCTATACCAATGGTTTTGGAAACCGTTGGTATAGATCCTGTAATTTACATAAGCAACTAGCTTCCCTCTGTGCATTTACCTATAGAATAACACAAAATTAAGAATATAGAATACCTATCATTTTATACCACAGTTCTATAAATTCACTTTAGTTTTCTAATGATCTCCCCCATTCAAAACCATAAAATATCATATTATGTCTTATGATTGAATTTTATAATCTGTGTGTTGAGTTGACTGTAGACTATATCTTTATGAGGGATCTATTATACAACCTCTAATTTGAGTTATTTTAAAATGGTATCACATGTTGAGTTTATTAATGTACAACCTTTATGTCTTGGTTAATTCTCTCTTATTTTCTATGGTATCCCATATAGACATAAATTATATTAACCAAAGTATCTTAGGGGGTGTCCAAGGGGGTGGGCCGGCTATCCACTGGGGTGGGGACTATCCACAAGGGTGGGGGATTTCCAAGGGGTGGGCAGGATGTCTGTGGGGGTGGCGGAGCTGTCCAGGGGGTAGGGGTGTTCAGGGGGTGGGCGGGCTATCCACGGGGGTGGGGGATATCCAGGGGTGTAGGGGGTGTCCACGAGGGTGGCGGGGCTATCCAAGGGGTAGGGGGTGTCTGGGGGGTGGGCTATCCATGGGGGTGGGCGGGTTGTCTAGGGGGGTGGGAAGGCTGTCCACGGGGGTGGTGGGGCTGTCCAGGAAGGTAGTGGGTCTAGGGGGTGGGCAGGTTTTCCATGGGGGTTCAGGGTGTCCATAGGGGTGGAGGTGTCCAAGGGGTGGGGGGTTGTCCAGGAGGTTGGGGGTTGTCCAAGGGGGTCGGGGTGTCTAGGGGGTGGGGTGTCTAGGGGGATGGGGGGTCTTTGGGGGGTGAGGGTGTCCAGGGGGTGGGTGGGCTATCTATGGGGGTGGGGGTTGTCCAAGGGGTTACGATGTTTCCAAGGGGTGGGTGGGCTATCCACGGGGTTGGCGGGGATGTCCAAGGGGTATGGGGTGTCCAGGGGGTGGGTGGGATTTCCACGGGGGTGGTGGGGCTTTCAAGAGGGATACGGGGTGTCTAGGGGGTGGGCGGGCTTTCCACGAGGGTGGAAGGGCTGCCTAGGGAGGTAGGGGGTGTCCATGGGTGGGCGGGCTGTCCACAGGGGTGGGCGGATGTCTAGAGGGTAGGGGTTTCCAGGGGTGTGGGTGAGTTGTCCATAAGGGTGGGGGATGTCTAGGGGGTAGGGGTGTCTAGGGGGTGGGTGGGCTATCCACGGAGGTGGTGTGGCTCTCTAGGGGTTACGGGTTGTCCAGGGGGTGGGTGAGCTATCCACGGGGGTGGGGGCTATCCATGGGGTACAGGGAGTCTAGGGGGTGGGTGGGCTTTCCACGGGGGTGGCGGAGATGTCCAAGGGGTATGGGGTGTCCAGGGGGTGGGAAGGCTATCCACAGAGGTGGAGGGGATCTCCAGGGGAGTAGGGGGTGTCTAGGGGGTGGGTGGACTCTCCACGGTGGTGGGGGCTGTCCAGGGGGTTAGGGTTTCTAGGGGGTGGGTGGGCTGTCCACAGGGGTGGGGGCTGTTAAGGGGGGTAGGGTGTCCAAGGGGGTGGGTGGGTTGTCCACGATGGTTGGGGGTGTCCATGAGGGTGGGGGTGTTTAGGGGGGTGGGCTGTCCATGGGGTTGGGGGGCTATCCACGGTGGTCGGGGGGTCCAGGGGGTACGGGGTGTCTAGGGGGTGGGAGGGATGTCCACGGGGGTGGGAGGGCTGTCCACGGGGGTGGTGGGGCTTCCCAGGGGGTAGGGGTGTCCAATGGGTGGCAGGGATATCCACAGGGGTGGCGAGGTTTTCCAGGGGGTACGAGGGTGTCCAGGGGGTGGGCGGCCTATCCACTAGGGTGGCGAAGCTATCTAGGGGGTACGAGGTGTCCAAGGGGTGGGCGAGCTGTCCACGGGGGTGGGGACTGTCCAGGGGGGTAGGAGTGTCTAGGGGGTGGGCAGGCTATCCACGGGGGTGGAGGGGCTGTCCAGGGGGGTACGGGGTGTCCAGGGGGTGGGTGGGCTGTCCACGGGGGTGGGGGCTGTTTAGGGGTGTAGGGGGTGTCCAAGGGTGGGTGATTTGTCCATAGGGTTGGGGGCTCTCCATGGGGGTAGGGGTGTCCAGGGGGGTGGAAGGTATGTCCACGAGGGTTGCGGGGTGTCCAAGGGGGTGGGGGTCCAGGGGGTGGGGGCTGTCTAGGGGGTTGGGGGACTATCCACGGGGGTCGGGGTGTCCAGGGGGTGGGGGTGTCTGGGGGATGGGGGTGTCTGGGGGGTGGGGGTGTCCAGGGGTGGGCAGTATTTCCACGGTGGTGGGGGGATATCTAGGGTTATAGGGTGTTTAGGGGGGTGGGCAGGTTTTCCATGGGGTTGGCGGGGCTATCCAGGGGGTACGGGGTGTCTAGGGGGTGGGCAGGCTGTCTACGGGGGTGGGGGCTATCCAGGCGGTACAGGGTGTCCAGGGGAGTGGGTGGTCTGTCCACAGGGGTGGTGAGGCTATCCAGGGGGTTACGGGGTGTCCAAGGCATGGGGGGTCTTTCCATGGGGGTGGTGGGGCTGTCTAGGGGGTAGGGGGTGTCCAGGGTGATATTACCAGTCAGGATCCAAGTATCACTGAGAGGGGGAAAGGGTGAATTAGTGATATCTTTTTCTTTTTATGTTTCTTTATTTTTGAAACAACCTTAACCTCCTATTAATGATTTTCTTTCCTACTGAACACACACAACCACAGGAACACAAGATTTACAAGGTTCACTACTCAACAAGAGTAGCTACATCCTTGGTATGGTACAAAAATAATCCAGTACCACACAATCCACTAGAAAACAATCCTTTGATGTGGAATAAAATGAGTAGGATATACCCTTACACTCGTGTGGCACTTGGAATACAACCTGAAAGAGTGTGCACACCCTCTTATCACAAATAGAAAATTATTGTATTTCAGTTCTTCTTTACAATTGAACAGGTGTATTCTTTGATGTACAAATCTTCACTTTCTTACCCAGAAGCCAGTAAGAACTATCTTACGCACAGCTGAATACATTCAAAGGCCCCAAATATTTCCTTCATTATTTTATGAGTCTTTCACACAAATTTTTTGCCACATGTGAAAGATTCAACTTTTTTCATGAAACACCTCTTGTTCCCAACTCTCTTCTTGCACGCAGCTCCCTTTTTGCGTGCAACTTCTCCTTCTTGCGTGCAAATATATTTCTTTCACACACTCTACTTTTCTTAATATTTTTCCGCACCTCAGATCTTGGGATTTCTATAAGTGTCAAACACACCAGTTGTAAGGGGTCACCTCTTATTTATAGACCTCATTGACCCCTACGCTGAAAAACCCTGATGTGTTGCGCAAGATCCTGACGTTCCGTGAAAAACCCCATTTGACGTCGCCTTAGGCACGTAAGTCATGCATCATGAAAAAACCACATTTGACGTCACCTGGGGCATGTAAGTCTCTTCCACACCAACCTTATCTTCTACGCACTTCTATGAATCTTTCGCGCACTTCATGCCTTTACCATTTTCGAAGTTTGGATGTCAAATCAAGCCTTGCGCGCAAAACCTCATTTTATGTCACCTTTGGCGTGTAAGCCTCTTTCACGCCAAACTATTATTTCACAAAATTATTGAATCTTTCATGACCTTCCTTCCTTTTCCATTTTTTTATGTCTGTACCTCAAATCTTTCTCTGTGCGCAAGATTCCAAACTACCTTCAATCTTGTGCGTAAAAACCAATCTTGCGTGCAAAACCCAATCTTTCACGTAGGCCTCTCCTTAGCCAAATTTTGATGTTCATACCATGGACCTCCACTTGCACGCAACATACCAATCCATATTCAAACTTGGTCATAACATCCTTTTCCAAAAACACAATTCTTCATCTCCTGATTTTCAGGCCCTAAAATTTGGAAAACACTGGGAAACTGTGCCACCTTAAAACGTTCTTTTGTGCCACCATAAGATCATTCATTCCTTTTTCATTTTCTCTCTTCCATTCATCCCATAACTATTATTTATCTTTCATCACAAAATCCACTATCGTGATATGTATACTTTGATTGAACAGCTTTAGCATCGTCAAATTTTCAATGAGAAGTACTAAAACTTCACTATCTTCTAGTAGCATCATTCTTTCCAATAAAAAAATTCATATGAATGGCATCACCCTTACTCCCCATTTCTTCATAAGTCTTGCATCACAAGTTCTCCAAAATTATGATATTTGTGAAATAAAAATCAGTAAAGCATCACCTGATTTTATTTCCTTTACAAAGTGAATTGATTTATCTTCGTTGACAACAAAAGACAACACTCTGTAATAGAAAACTCTTCTTACTTCTTTCTCCATCCAACTTGGTCCCAACATAGGGGGTGAGAGGGATTTCCACGGGGGTGGCGAGGCTGTCCAGGGGGTACAGGGTGTCCAGGGGGTGGGCGGGCTGTCTACAGGGGTCGCGGGGCAGTCTAGGAGGTAGGGGGTGTCTATGGGGGTGGGTGGGCATTCCACAGGGGTGGTGGGGTTGTCTAGGGGGTAAGGGTGTCTAGGGGGGTGGGCAGGCTGTACACGGGGGTGGCAGGGTTGTCCAGGGGGGTACAGGGTGTCCAGGGGGTGGGCGAGCTATCCATGGGGGTGGGGGCTGTCCAAGGGGGTAAGGGGTGTCCATGGGGGTGGGCGGGTAGTCCACAGGGGTGGAGGGGTTGTCCAGGGGGTACGGGGTGTCTAGGGGGTGGGTGGGTTGTCCACGGGGGTGGTGGGGTTGTCTAGGGGGTAGGGGTGTTTAGGGGGTGGGTGGGATGTCCACGAGGGTGGTGGGGCTATCCGGGGGGTACGGGGTGTTCATGGGGTGGACGGGCTGTCCGTAGTGGTGGAAGGGCTGTCTAGGGGCTATGGGGTGTCCAGGGGGGTGGGTGAGCTATCCACGGGGTGGGGCTGTCAAGGGGCGTAGAGGTTTTCAGGGAGTGGGTAGGCTATCCATGGGGGTGGGGGTCTCTAGGGGATAGGGGGTGTCATGGGGGGTGGGAGGGCTGTCCACGAGGGTTGGGGGTGTCCATAGGGGTGGGGGTCCAGGGGGTTGGGGGTTGTCCATAGGGGTTGGGGGTGTCTAGGGGGTGGGGTGTCTGGGGGGATGGGGGTGTCTGGGGGGTGGGGATGTCCAGTGGGGTGGGCAGGCTGTCCATAGGGGTGGGGGCTGTCCAGAAGGTACAAGGTGCCCAGGGGGTGGGCGGTTTTTCTATAGGGGTGGCAAGGCTGTCCTGGGGGGTACGGGGTGTCCAGGGGGTGGGTGGGTAGTCCACGGGGGTGGGGGAAGTCCTGGGGGTACAGGGTGTCCAGGGGGTGGGAGGGCTGTCCATGGGGGTGGAGGGGCTGTCTAGGGGGGTACGGGGTGTCCAGGGGGTGGGTGGGCTGTCCAAGGGGGTGGAAGGGTTGTCTAGGGGGTTAGGGGTGTTCAGGGGGTGGGCAGGATGTCCACGGGGGTGGAAGGGCTATCCAGGGGGTACGGGGTGTCCAAGGGGTGGGAGGGCTCTCTACGGGGGTGGCAGAGCTGTCTAGGTGGGTACGGGGTGTCCAGGGGGGTGGGAGAGCTATCCACGGGGGTGGGGGCTATCCAGGGGGTAGGGGTGTTTAGGGGGTGGGTGGGCTCTCCATGGGGGTGGTGGGGATGTTTAGGGGGTTGGGGTGTCCAGGGGGTGGTGGGGCTGTCCACGGGGGTGACGGGGCTGTCCAGGGGGGGTACAGGGGGTGGGTGAGCGGTCCACGGGGGTGGGCGGGGCTTTCTAGGGGGAAGTGGGTGTCTAGGGGGTGGGAAGGCAGTCCATGGGGGTAGCGGGGCTGTCCAGGGGTAGGGGTTTCCAGGGGTGGGAAGGCAGTCCACGGGGGTAGAGAGGTTGTCCAGGGAGGTATGGGGTGTCCAGGGGGTGGGCGGGCTGTCCACGGGGGTGGGGGGTTTTCCAGGGGTAGGGGGTGTTCAGGGGAGTGGGTGGGCTGTCAAGAGGGTTGGGGGCTGCCCAAGGGGGTAGGGGGTGTCCAGGGGTGGGCGTGTTGTCCATGGGGGTTGGGGGTGTCCACGGGGGTGGGGTGTCTAGGGGGTGGGGTTGTCCAGGGGGTTGGGGGCTGTCCACAGGGGTTGGGGTGTCCAGGGGTGGGGGTGTCTAGGGGGATGGGAGGGTGTCTGGGGGTGGGGGTGGCCAGGGAGTGGGTGGACTATCCACAGGGGTGGGGGCTGTTCAGGGGGGTACAGGGTGTCCAGGGGGTGGGTGGGCTATCCACAGGGGTGGTGGGGCTGTCCAGGGGTTAATGGGTGTGCAGGGGGGGTGGGTTGTCCATGGGGTGGGGATGTCTTGGGGGTAGGGGTGTCCAGGGGTGGGCGGGTTGTCCACGGGGGTGGCGGGGCTGTCCAGGGGGTACAAGATATCCAGGGGTGTGTATGGGCTGTTCATGGGGGTGGCGAGGCTATCCAGGGGGTAGGGGGTGTCCAGGGGGTGGGCAGACTATCCAAGAGGGTGGGGGGCTGTCCACTGGGGTAGGGGGTGTCCAGGGGGGGTCTGTGTGGGTGGAGGCTATCCAGGGGGTAGGTGGTGTCTAGGGGGTGGGCGGGATGTCCATGGGGGTTGAGGGTGTCCACAGGGGTGGGGGTCCATGGGTGGGGGGTTGTCCAGGGGGTTGGGGGGCTATCCACGGGGATCGGGGGTGTCCAAGGGGGTGGGGGTGTCTAGGGGGATAAGCATTAAGAGTGAGAGGCCACTCACATTTCATAGATCCCATGATAGTTAGATTTACATTTTGAGCATGTGACTATGGTTTTTAGTTTTTTATTATGGAAATTGGTGCATGAGGTGTATGTGTGATAAGTGAATTAACAAAGTGTGGTTGATATATGGGCATCAAGTGTGATGCAAGACTTGTATGAGCATTGAGTTTGATGTGGTATTTTATGGGCATCATTTATAGTGTGATTATGAAATGAGAATATGATGGGATGTGGGAAATGATGGTGTATAATGCTTCTAATATGAGTGTTATTGGATGATTTTTGTAGTGTAACCACCAGGATATTGATACCTTGGATCGGGAATTGATGACATAGGTAATTCTTATGGGGTGAGTTACCACAGAAGAGATCGATTAATTATATTGAGTAGTTGGGTTATTCTAGGCATGTGGGAATGATACATCTACATTCAATGTCATATAAAATTTTGGAACAATGAAGATTGGGCACTTGATATGGAGGAGAGTTTTGGTCTATGTATTTCCAAAATAGCATAAAGACGAGCTATTATATTTTTGGTATATGGAAAGGCACGTGTATTTTTCATAGATTTAAAAGATTTGAGGGTTGGGAGTGTACAAGGAAGAGGTTTGGGAGATTCATGTTGGTCTTTATCCTTTCACTATGTGACACTATGTGCCATGGAATAAAATTTTTATAAATAGGTGGGGGTCCTGATGACCCATGGAATGAATATACAGCTCACACTATGAATAGTTCTATGAGAAATAAAAAGGTTGTTTATTTTGATATTAAAATGGGGTTTTATGGTTTCCCATTAGGCTAAGCTAGTAGTGTACTCCTCTTTCCATGGGTATGTGTTGGGAAAGGCTCATGTGACAATGGGTGATGTTAATCACTAGAAGTTAGGTGATGAGGTTTTTTAGGATAAGGTAGATAGTTTTGACCATTTTTTGGGGGGGAAATGGTTCACAGGTAGTGAAATACGATTTCCAAAGGTGTATCCTAGGATTTTTTTTATGCCTCTCACTGTGGTTAGCCAATATAGTCATCTCATTCATGTGAACATAGGATACAACCCATTGAGGTGGTGTGGACCACTCTTTGTGGGCGGAGACCGCCGTAGATTATGCGGCATAGGAAATGGGGTTGTTGATGGGTATGGAGAATGTGTTTTGCATAGAAGGCCATGACTAGTGGTGTGTGAGCCCCCTCCCACTACACAACCCCCCTAATCCCCCCCTCCCCTGCTCCTGTCTGCAACCCCCACCCCACACACTACACAACCCCCCTCACCCCCTACAACCCCCACCTTGCACAACCACCCCCTCCAACTGACCCCCCAATCCCACTACACCCCCCTAAAGCCCCCCCCCCACCTCCACTGCATAGACCCAATCCCCCATAACCACCCCTCCCACTACACAGTCCCCCTCCCACTACACAACCCCCTATAGCCAACCCCCTCCCCACCACCTCCCCCTTGTAGTCCCCACCCCAAACCCCCACAGCCCCCCTCACCCCCTGCAGCCCCACCCTACATAGCCCCATCTACAGTCCCCCCCCCCCACAACCAACCCCCTCCCACTAAAAATCCCCCCCCCCACTCCCACTGCACACCCCCTACATCCCCCCCCCCATAGACAACCCCCTCCCACTACACAGCCCCCCTATAGACACCCCCTCCCTACATCTCCCTACTGCCCCCCTCCCCCCTACACCCCCCACCCCCCCCCCCCCACATTGCACATCCCCCTCACCCCTTGCAGCCCCCCCCCCCACTCACCCTACACATCCACCCCCTACACCCCCCCCCCCCCAACTCCCACTACACACCTCCTACATCCCCCCTCCCACTACACAACCCCCTACATCCCCCTCCCACTACACAGCCCCCACCCCCCCACTACATAGTCCCCCCTATCGCCCATCCAACCCCTCTCCTACTACACAACCCCCCCCCCACCACCACCACCCTACAGCTTCATACAGCCCCCTCCCACCCTACAAGCCCCCTCCCCCCACCTCCCCCCCTACCGCCCCCACCCCCCACACTGCAAAACCCCCCTCACCCCTTGCATCCCCCACCCTGCACAGCAACCCCCTATAGCCCCCCCCCCATATCCCCCACTACACATCCCTCTATGGTCAACCCCCCTCCCACTGCACAACCCCCCCCCCCCCAATAGTCAACCCCTCCCACTACACAGCCCCCACCCTCCCACTGCACATCCCCCCTCCCATTGCCTCAAAAAATAAATTATGAAATGGAGACCCATAGTAGGTCTCCCTACCATTTAAGAACTCACTACCATGCTGGATCAATATAATAGGACATCACTAAAATATCACTATAAGACATGAACCATGCTTATAATCAAAAGGGTCTCAATAGAACACCTAAAAGAAACTCTATGTAGTGGAATGATGCTCAAAGGAACTCTATTAAAGGGAATAACATTCCATAGATACAAATTTCTGAAGTGGGGGAATCATCATTTGAATAGATATTATACTAGAGGAATCATGTGTTATGTTAGGGGAAATACACTACATCGTGTTATCATCTATTTTAGGTGGAAGAAAAAACACTTAATTGAATCAAGGATGGATCACAGGTTGGGAAGAAGGGTTCGCAAAGAATAGGGGAGCTGTCGTTTAGGGATAATCAAAAAAAAACAACCTTGTCTTCAAAGAAATACTAATGATAAATGGAAAAAATGGAGGTAGAACATAAAACTCAGTTATAACTTACAGATTTGATGTGTAAGAAAAAACAATAGGTTTATAGGAAGAAGGGTTTGCATGTTGAAACAATGGGAGCTCTCGTTTAGGGCGCAATGTGGGCAGATCAAGATCAGAATTGGGAGCTGCATTTGTGGCATTTTATCCCAACAGTTTTTTAAAACCATTGGTAAATATTATCAAACCTATCCCAATGGTTTCAATAAACCATTGGCATAAGGGTGTCTCTACTAGGTCCTATCCCAATGGTTTAAAAAACTATTGGGAAAATACACTCTAAAAATTCCTATACCAACGGTTTTAAACAAACCATTGGTATAGGAAACCTGTCCCAATGGTTTTTCTAAAATGTTGGGATAGAGGCATTGGTATAGGAGTAATTTTCATTAGTTTCCCTATATTAGTGATCCACATGTGTTCTTATGATCTCTGAGCAACACCACTATATCTCCGGGTGCTAGCGCGGCGAGTTGAATGTCTTGCATTCTTCGTTCTTGATCGCTCAATCTTTGATCTTGAAGAAATATCTCTTTAACTTATCATTCTTGATAGGGAGAGAGGATGAGGAGTTGAGAGAGAATTCGTTGTGCACAATAATTCTCTATTCTCAATTTTGGAGGCTCTACACAATAGACATATCCATCTATTTATAGTTAAAATATTATTTAACTTTATACCCACCATTAAATAACATTTATTATCTTTAATAAATCTCATACCACATAATAATAATTATATAATTATTATTTAGTGGCATGCACCAACTTGTGTAATAAAAAATATTATGTAACAGACTTGTTAATTAATATTTATCACCAGACTCAGTCTTGGTCAGTTCAAACTCCTATAGCATTTATTGAATAACCAAATAAATATTTTATTTATAAATAAATATTTATTCACAATCTAGAGAATAAATATTTATTAAAATATTTAATAAATAAAATAAATATTGTGTACACAAGCTGGTGAATCAATATTTAATTAATTTATGTCATCAATATAACTTGAATAAAATTATTCCTTGAACTTGATAATAATATGTATTCCAATAATTATACTCAAATAGAGTTTAATAAAGATCAACATAAATGTTTAGTGTGTGAAACTCTAGGATTATTTCTCATTGACATTAGGTGGGCTTGCTTAAAGTCCAAGATTTCTATCTAGCGACGATTCAAGTCACCCAAGAGAAAGAACTTAATGTCACAACATTGACAACCACATACGAATGATCATTGTGTAATATAATCCCTTTGTCGAAATATCTCATCAAGCAGGTTTCACATCCATGTCACCAACCTATATGATCGATATGTATTTCATTAAATATCTTAAGTAAACATGTCATTACACCATGGACATGGAATTTAATGTGACAGTTCTATTCCAATCAAAGGGCCAAGATATCAGCTTCCATAAATATGGAAGGGACAAATCCTTCCTTGACTTATTCATTAATTACATGTCACTCGTGACATACCCAACATATCTAACTTATCCATGAACTTTTATCATCATGATTTACGAAATACATCTAAGTATGTGAGTTGTAACATGCATTACTAATAATCTCTAAGTATAAGGACCATTACACACGCTCATAGATAGGAATATCTGATGAAACCAAAACATGTTTAATTCCTACCGGAAGGTATGTTCTCATAATATCTCATCTTGGAGATTAGAAAGTGTGAAATTATTGAGAATAATCCTCATCTGCTTACAATTACTCACAACTAATATTCTATGTACTATGCGTCCCATCATAGTACTTTATCCAATCGCAGAATATTATTTGAGAATATTGTCATAGCATATCAAGGTTCTCGTCATAGTGAGGAAATAATATGTCCATATAAATTTGACATATACTCTAGTATATTATTACATTAGATTCATGAATAACAACCAAAAATATATAATAATAAGTTTTATTAATATTCAATATATCGAATATTCATGTAATAAAAGTACAAACAATTGGTCCTAGGACACCTACTCCAACAATGTAATGATGGTGTAGAAACATATGATGCATCTACTATGAAAATGTTTAAGATTCATGTTTTCATTATGTGGACCATTAGTGACTTTCCTAGACTAGGAAATTTGTCTAGTTGGAACATACACACTATTTTGGCCAGTCTATTTTATATCTTTGATTTTGAATTTCAATGGATACCTTGTAGAAGAAATTTTTGTTTTATGTGTCATCACCACTTCCTTAATACATCTCAGAAATTTAATTTAAGAATTCAAATTTCAATGGAAAACTAATTTGGGATTCCGCTAAAATATTATCAGGACAAAAAATCTTGGCACAGTCATCAAATATTAGTATAGGGTTTAGAAGATATTTTTAGCTAAATGAAATTGGTAAAAGATTTAGAACGACATTAGTTACAATTGGAGCATAATAATTTAATAAAAAGTGCATATGTTTTAACTTCCATATTGGGAGTTTAATTTGTTGTGTCATAATATTTACATTATATGCATTGAGAATGTGTGTGATAATGTTCTATTTACATTGCTTAATGAGAAGGGAAAATAAAAGGATCATTTAAATGCTCATAATGACATAGAATTAATCAATATCAAACATGATCTATGACTAAATGATAATGGGAAGTATCCAACAGGTATTTTCACAATGAAAAATAATTACAAAGATGTTTTCCTTTGAAGATTAAAAAACATGAATGTGCATGATAGATATTCTAGTAATATTTCAAGATGTGTTGATTTGAATTGTCATAATATACATGGATTGAAAATTAATGACTCGCATGTATTTATAGAACAGTTTATACCTTTGTAAATTCATAATTTATTACTTGAAAAAATAATCACCATTCTCATCAAATTTTTCACATTCTTTAAACATATTTTTTAGAATAAATTAAACCCTAATTAATTGGATAAACTTCAAGAAATAATTTTATATACACTATTTCATTTGGTGATTTTCTTTACCCTGTCATTTTTCACTGTGATGATTCATCTAACGACGCATTTGTCTGAAGAGGCTAAAATTAGAGGGCCTACACATTATTGATGGATGTATCTCAAAGATAGGTATTTTATTTTAATATTTGTTTCATTAAAATTTATAATTTTATAATTTAATATTTAAAAACATTATTTATTAATTTACTATATTTATAATTAGATATCTTGTCCATTTGAAGTCTGATATAAAAAATAAAGCTTATTTAAAAGGTTTTATTGCAGAATGTAACCTTGTTGAAGAGTTATTAATTTTCTATTAAAGTTATTTTGATTCGATGGAGACAAGATTCAATCGAGTGGGATGTGTTGATGATAATCCAAGTCAATTACAAGCTAATAGTGATTCATCAATGTTACTAAATTTAGGTCGAGAATTTGAAAAATTCACTTCATTTCATGGAAATATGTGCAGTTAATACAAGAACACAGATAAGTGCTACTCTATACTAATATTTTTTATCCTTATGTCAAATAATTAAAGATACAAACAAACATATTCCTTGTGAGTTTAAATTGGAATGAGACAGATATAATAAAATTTATTACCAAATAAATTGTTAAATGGTTTGCATGTAGTGTAATTTCTTAATCAAATATGTAGTTTGAATATGTTGAAAATTATATGAATTGTGTGAAAAAAAAATTATATCTAATTTTTTATATCTATAAATCACATACATATTTTCATGGGTTTTTATTTGTGATCCATTGGTTATTAATTGATTTTATACAAGATACATTTCTGGTTTTATTTTATGCTTTGATCTTATGGTAAGACCAACATTTAGAAAAATAAGGAGGAAATTATGACATTTTAGGAAGATAAAGGCACTTCACACCGTGATGAAAAGTGGTGTGGTGTGAAACTAGAAAATGAAGATGAATATGAGATTGAAATTATTTAAATTAATCATTTTTTTATCAAAATAAGACATTCCACTATGTAGGATGTCCATGGGATGTTTTGAAGGCTCAAAATTGATGATACATGATGAAATAAAGCTGTTGGGGTTGGAAAACAAAAATTCACATCATGAATCAAGTTCAATACATGAACATTATACAAGTTTTGATCCAAGTATAGAGTTTAAAGTGAAGAAAAGAACACAAAAAATGAGTTTCATGGTTTTTCATGATGTGAACATGTTTCAAGACATAAAACATGCTAGGAAGTCCCATATATGAATGCTTTGACATATCTTTTAATGGAATCCTATCCTTTACAGATTGAAGAGACATTTAGTATAGTTTTTTACCCAGTGTAAAACCCTAGGATTAATTCTAGGGTTACAAATAAATAGTCCCATTCAATGAAAAAATCATTCATTCTGGTCGTAGAGGCTCGACCACTAAGAGGCTACTGCTAGGGTTCCGACCCATAGTTTGATCATCTTAGTTAGGTTTTTCTTCTACTTCCCTTTATTATTCTTTGATTTAATATTGGATTATCATTAGTTTAATTACAGTTTATTTTCTTTAATCTATTTTCCAATATCTTTCTTCTATTCTATCTCCTATGATTTTGGGTTTATTCGTCATTGGAAATCACCCGAGAATGATCATCTAAATTCGTAGGGGAGAGAAGAATCAATCAAAAGGGATGAACATCAAATTGTTAAATTTATTTCATCACTTGTGTGATGATTTTATTAAATTGGTTTTTTTACTCATTATTTCCATATCTATTATTAAACAGTGGACCAACTACGTTTGGTAGCAGATGAAACCCAATATAATAAAGGTAATTAATTCATGACCATGGAATTGGATTATTCTTCTACTTTTTCAATATGATACTAATACTTCCTGGTATTTTAATTCATCTTTCCATGAGTGATTGGGATTATAGGGTTTATTTATATGGATTGACCATTCCTTTTATCCATAAAATTGATTGATTTCTAAGCCAATGAGTATTATTGTTTTTTAAGTGCAATCAGAATTTATTTTTAGAAAACCCACCCATGGAAACTGATTTCTCTATCTAATGATTTTTCCATATGAATTCGTTTATTTAATTTGAATAATTAAATTATCTTAATAAAATCAATTGAAATTTGGGTGAGCCGACCTTTATTCAAAAGTTTTCTGCTGTGTTCCCCACTCTCTATGGGATTAACCCCTTGCTGATTTATGATATGTCAACACATAGGAGAAGTATTTTAACATTCTGGAAAATTTTGTTTACCATTCCCATAAATGAATTATATATAAATGGAAATTATAAAATTCACACTCTTACTTAAAATTTATGTTAATTGAAAATGATTTATGATATGATTGTTTTTATTGATGTTAATTTCTTAAAGCTTTATTTAAGTAAATTTATTGTTAATATTCATGCCATGACTTTATTTCCATTTTTTTTTGTTCTCATTACCAAGAGTATTATGGACCAAATATTTCATATTTTTCAATGCATATTTCTTGAGTGATACTTGGGGAAAGTCAACCTACTAGAACTTTCATTGATATCTTGTCAAAGCTGTGACCAGAGAAATTAACTTTTAAAATGATTAAGTTGTTTTTATTTGATGATCCCTTTATTCCTAAGACCTGTCTGTATATTGATCCTTCTTACTCTAAATAATCCATGGATGACCTTGTTAGTATTGATCCGCATTACAATCCATTATTTTCCTTTCCTACCCAACTCTTTATATTATATATGATATTAAATTGAATGAGTGTGGGGGGTTTTCATGGTTAATATGGGATGTTATATCTTAAGAGGATATTATAGGGTCTTTCTGTGGGATTTTATGGGAAGTTCCATGATTAAATTCATTGTATTTAAATTTTATTTCTCTTTTTGTTAAAAAAAATTAAAAAAATTGGTTGAGTGGTGTGAGGAGAAATTCATGGTGAGGTAAATCATAATTTTTTTGTGTAACATCTCACCCCTCCTTATTAGATTGAGAAGTGATGAGTGTGCTACTAGGCCTTAGGTGACATCCCCAAGACACCTAAGGATGGAAATAAATTCCAAGGGATTCATGAATATTTGGGGTATGATATTACATTTTAAAGACAAAACATCCAAACTACGTAAACAATAACCAACCAAACCTCTGAATAATGAATGAGTACAAAATAGAACTCAAAACAAAACCAAAACAATAAACCGGATTAGATTACAAGTGGAAACCAAAAGAAACACACAAAGAGAACCAAAAGAACACAAATCTCAAAACTCCCAAGTGACATTATCCAGTAACACCCGACTCACTATAATCTCTAAATCCACATGTCATGCCCATGGTATCAAGAAGCATCACTAAATAACTGATATTCTTTCCTTTACCTATGTCTTGATAGATGAAATCTCCAAATTCATAATAGTTCCCAATAAGGGGTTGAGACTAAACTCATTATGATTTACCCAATGGATTCAAAACACATTCCACTAGGAAAAAACTTGTTATCATTATTTATATAAATAAGTTTAACTATTTTAAACAAATAAAAACCATAAAAAAATTTATAAAACCCATAAACAATTTACAAGGAAAACATTTTCAAGTATAAAAAACTTTCCTATTTATTTGAAATACCTATAACCATGTCTCCACACACACACCATGCATGCTCAAGTGAAATCTCAATACTCATGAGTGGTCTCTCATAGATCCACCAATTAATCACAAGGTGACCAATACCAGGTTCCTCAATGGAACATGCTCCTTTCATAGCATATTGTCTATGAATTCACTCACACCAAACATGTTTTCCAAATACCCATTCCAAACTATTCCACATAAAACCTTTTAATTCATTAAAATATTTCAAAAACCACTTTACCTGCATCCAAAACCAAATAATAATTTTAAAATCATAATTTTAAAATTATAAACAAGGGGGTTTTCCTGAAATCCATCCATTATTTCAAAATTCCAAAGCCATAACCAAAATGAGTTTCCATTAAGAATCACAAAATTATTTTAAAACTGTTTCAAGAAAATCATTTAATAAAAACTAAGCCTTCAAATTTTAAGTCAAGTAGGATTGAGAGAGAATCCACATACCTCGCAACAGTTGAAAAAAATGAAGAATGGAAAAATAAAACTCTATATTTTAGCTTAGATCTTATTACCTTTGATCAAAACAATAAAATATCATCATCTTTCTCATTGAAGAACATAGATATATCCTATATGGATTGGATCTGTCATTTCAGGATAGAGGAGTAATAGATCTAATAATAATGACGAAGAACAATGAATTTTCGATGAATAAAAACCCCCAATGCACTTTGATTCAGCTAAAAATCACTTCAGCATCAAAGGGTTTCATCTATCAAGCCTAGGGAGAAAAAGGAATTCAGGTTATTGAGGGATTAGTTGATTAATAGAGGTATTGAAGATTAATTCATATTAGATCCACATTTTTAGGGGTACCAATTGAACATCGCACAGTTAGGCCACATAGTTTGGAAAACCATTTACCAATTGTGTGGAACTACTATATATTAAGCTAACCCCTCACATGGTTGGCTCGCATGGTTAGACAAAATTTGTGCCAACCATGTTTTCCCCTATTTCAAGTTACACGGTTTCCCATAAGCATTCACATGGTTTGGACAAACTGTGTGCCAACTGTGTACCTACTCAGTTCCCAATGTCTTACCTCACATGGTTTCCTAGAGGTGGTTCATAGTTTCTACTAATTGTGAACAGACTATGCACGTCCATCAAAGCCTACAAAACATGCTAAAACCCCTCAAAACCTCCCAAAAAACAACTTTAACAAAATATAGTCTCAAAATACATGAATAAATAGTCATGTATCTAAACATAGGGGTGATAAATTCTCCCCACCATTGGTCTTTACATAACCAAAAAGTATAAACCTCTATTTTCCTTGAAGATTTTGGGAAAATACTCTAACATTTCCTTCTCACACCCCCCATGTTTCTTCCTAAATCCAACAATGTTTCCATAAAACCCACACTAGAATGATGATTTTTCCATGACATATCTTCTCTTGCCTATCCACAAACTATACTAGCATATGAATCAATATAGCATCCAGATCTAGTTCAATGTGATCCCATCAAATCACATGGTCGGGATCAGGTTAGTACTTCTTCAACTAAAATACATGAAACATGGTGTGCACTAAACTAATGATTGGATAAAAATACAACTGATATGATACCTCACCAATTTTTTAAAGTGTATCAAAATGGATTATGTATAGAGGAGACAACTTTACTTTCTTACCAAAATGACAATGCTCAAGTCTCGGAGATATTATCAAGAATACATGATCACTCACCTCAAATGAAAATGGTCACTAATTATGATCCACATATGATTTCTGATGACTCTAATCCATCTCCATCCTCTTTCTAATCATCTCCCCAATTGGCATGAAGGCCTTCTATTTTTTATTCATTTTTGATAATCCATGTTTTAAGGGTTGAAGGGGAACTCTTACATGGCCTGTAGGCTTCATGACATTACATGACTCGTAGGTCTTAGATGAATTCATCCAGACTATAACTACTTGGAACTGCTCCTCCCTAGCGTCTAAATCATGATGTCAACTCTCCACCTTCTCATGATATTTTGATAGGATTCCCATGAATTAACAAGCTAGTATCAATGGAAATTTACATACCTTATCATTCTTTTAAATCTGATTTCTCAGCTCTAGTGAATTCACCTTCTCTGAATCCTTCTATGAGCCACCAAAATCCACAAAAAAACCCTAATCATATCCTCCAATTTTTGGATTTTGTATTTAGACTATACATCCATTTTAGTATGATAATCCATGCTTTTAGTAAAATGGGTTACAAGGAATTTTTTTAAGTATTTCCAAAAACAATAGGTAAAATTGGGATCTTATTCAGATACAATCTATACTAGAATTCCATACATATTTATAGTTTTCTGAATTTAGATTTTAGACCATTTTTTCACCGTATTAGTTTCTTGAATTGGGATAAAGTGATACAACTTTTTGAGTTTATCCACTATCACCCATATGGAATCGTGTTTTCTAACCATCCTTGGAAGGCTTGTTACAAAATCCATGGCTATCTACTCTCATTTCCACATGAGAATTAGTAAAGACTACAATATACCAGCAGTTTGTTGATGCTCTTCCTTGACCTGTTGATAGGAGAGGCATATCAAGACATACTCTAAACATCTATTTTCATTCGAACCCATTGAAACTATGTTTTTAATAATTTATACATTTTATGTATTCATGTATGAACATCCCACACCAAATGGTGGTAGGCGCTAAGTATTTATTCCTAATAAGATAATGGTATGACTATATGATCTCTAAACCATGACACTAAGCTCTCATCCAACTTCTAGCCCTTAATGGTCTCCCCACCATCAATTTTTGACCTCATAGTTACACATTCAAGATAAAATTTTTGATCACTTCTAAGTTGCTCAACCAAATTAGGAATAATAAAAATCAAAAAGAATATGACCACATCACCTTATTCTGATCAATCTAGACTCATATCCTCTATGAATGACATTAATTTACACTATTATAAATCCTATTTATACAACTAATTGTGTGACTTCCTTCTCAATTCATCTGCCAAAAAATTCCCTTTACCTGGTGTACACTTAAAGTCAAATTCCAACATCTACAGATATTCCATCCATTTCCACTACCTTAAATTCAAATCTATTTGTGAGAAAATGTGTTTCAAACTCTTATGATCCCTAAACACTATGAATTTCTCACCAAAGAGGTAATGACACCAAGTCTTTAAATCATGGACCACATTATCCAATTCCAAATCCTATGTTGGGAATTTATTCTTATGCAACCATAATTTTCATGATCCATAAGCAATAACATGATCTCCCTGCATGAGAAAAAAACTCAACCAAGATCCCTATGCATCACAATAGACAACATAGCCCTATCCAAGCTCTATAAATGTGAGTATGGGTGCTGATTTAATTTTAACCTTAAGTTATTGAAAGGATTTTAGACATTTATCATTGCATTGGAAAGGAAACCCTTTCCTCATCAAATCTTTCATCGGTGAGACCAAACAAGAAAAATCACGTACAAAACATTTGTAGTATCTTGCTAAGACAAGAAAACTACACATCTCAAAGACATTCTTGGGTGGTTTCCAAGAGATAAAATATTCTATATTTAGGATCATTGGAAACACATTTTTTTGAAATGACATGCCCAAGGAAAATAATCTCTTATATCCATAAATCACACTTTTATAAATTAGTATAAATATGATGCTCCCACAAGATACCCAACTCTATAGCCAAGTGTTTCTCATTATCCACTTTTTCCTTAGAATACACTAGAATATAATCAAAAAACACTACTATAAAGGAATCTAGATACCTTTTAAATATTTGATTCTTCAATTCCATAAAGATGGTTGGTGAATTCATAAGACCAAAAGTCATAAAGGAATATTCATAATGGTCATATATACTTTTGAAATATGTTTTTTGAATATCCTCCTTTCAAACTCGCAGTTGGTGATACCTCAAATGTATGTCAATTTTAGAGAAACATTGGGATCCCCTAAATTGATCAAACATATAAAAAATGAATTCAATAGGGTAATGATTATTTATTGTAACTTTGTTAAGATTATGATAATCCAAAAAAATTATAAGAGTTACATCTTCCTTCTTCACAAATAGAACTGATGATGCCCACGTAGATGTACTCGGTCAAATGAACCCTTTAATTTCCAGCTCTTCTAAATAAAATTTCAACTACCTCAATTCTATTAGTTTCATCCAATAAGACATAATTGAAATAGTACTGGTCCCTAGCAGGAGATCAATCATAAAATCAACTTCTCTTTTTGGTGGAAACCCTACAAAAATTTCACAAAAAAACATCAATAAATTGGTCACCAATAGTTGAAAATATCTATCCCCAATCTCATCCATAGATTCTAATGTCGGTGCTACTAACTGATATGAGATAGTTCCAACCACTGGTGCTAAAATTTATGATCTACTAGCCTTTATATCCCAATCTTCTCTAAAGAGATGCTTGATTCCATCTATGGGTATAAAACTAACCATTCGAGCATAATAGTCAATGTGGTCCTTGAATGATTTCCACCAATCCATGCCCAAAATCAAGTCATATACATCCATATCAATAATATAAAAAATACCAAAGTAACTCAACCCCATCAATATTTATATAACAATATTTACACATAAAGGCTCAATATTCTCTTTGTCAAAGAGGAGTTTTATGTTTTAATACATAAGGCATCATATCAACATGAAAACAAATATGATCAATAACATGAGAAGCAATAAATAAGAGAGTCATACCCATATCAAACAAATATTTCATAATGGTAGAATTCATAGGAATCATAACTCTCACTATTGAAGAACCATATTGATCATCCATAATCACTTGATCATATACATAAAATTTCTTACTAACATCACTTTTCTGTTTGTTACCCTATATATATTACACTGGTTTAGGAGTTATGGTGTTCCTATAATCACCTTGGTTCACTCAGTTATGATGAAGAGAATTATTTTCTTATACTCACCCCATTGAAGTAAACGTTGTTTGGGAACCATGAGATGTGTTTCTAGCACCCAACCTTGAAGAATTGTGACAATAGTGTTGAATATGACCCATCTGGTTGTAATTTTGACAATCTTTAGGTGTTATTGTACAATCTCACTTCATAAGGTTAAAATAAACACATTGAAAACATCCCAACTTATATTTCAGTCAAGGGGAAATGTTTATTGATCCCATGGTCTGATTCTGAGGTGTCCCATTACTGGAAATAGGTGTCTCTATTCCACTTATTCCCATCATTAGAGTTCCCACCTGTTCCTGCAGGAGCAAACATACTCCCTACAACCATATTTATTGAGGTATCCCTTTTTTCCACCATTGATCTATTGACCATTTTTGTATAATCTATTATACAAAGAACAGAAATCATTTAGAGAATATTCATCCTCAACCCTGACTCAAAAATATGGGCCTTCAAGGATGAACTTACAACAAATTCTAGGGAAATTGAACTAAATTCATAAATTCAACTGCATACTCTAACACTGAGAGATCGTCTTGTTTCAAACTAAAAAAATCCTTTATTCTAGAAATCCAAAAGGTCTGAGGATATAATTTCTTGTTAAAAAATTCCTAAAAATCCTCCCATTTTATTCTTTGATCCAATTTATCATGAACTACTAATTACCACCATTATAATTCCAAATCCCTCATCATATATATTTCCAACTTTACTTTCAACTCTAATAGTGTTCCAAGGAAATCAAAGATTTGATTCAACCAAATTTCTACTTTTTCTGATTTAGAATCCCCCTAAAATATGGGTGGATTCTATTTTTGAAACTAAACTGAATGGTCCACTTTTCAAGGTTCATAATTCCTATTAACCTTATTCACGGCCTAAAAAGCATGGACAATGCTTTGGACTAGCTATTGGTTCATCTGTGGCTCAGGTGAAACTACATTCTTAGTAGCCACTTCTGGTTGTGAAGCCTATTTGGTACCATTCTCTATAACTAGAACAAACTCCTTTTAGTCTCACTCATTAGAAACTAAAGTATTATAAATTTCAATTTACCACATTAAATCATATCACAAACATAGATTTCTATAATTCAACCATTGTTAACATTTTAATCCTTTTTGAAAATACTATAACTATGTTTTTCAAAACAACCATTTTCATTATTTTCAAAAATCAATAGTCTTTTCCATTTGATAAACCATTAAAATCATAATGAATAATTAATTACTAGTGTTAATTATTAATATTAATGCATGGAATGCAATTATCATCGATTAATCCCGTGAAGATGAGATGAAAAACACCTAGAAGTGTCTCCAAAAAATTTTGTACCCAACTTCCTGAGTAACCTAAAGTTTAGAATAAAAATGTTCACTCCATATTTTTATGACGATCTAGACCTGGATGCCGCTTAATGGGTGCCCCAAGCCCGGTGGGCCACATAGCCTCAAGCACATCTTACCAAACACCATAGGTTGTCGACTAGCAGTGAGGGCCTAGGGTGTGTCCATGGGAAGACTATGCCCTCATTAGAATAGTGTAGCACAATAGAAGAGGTATAAATGAATACTAAATAGTGGAAGCAATATGAATAAATAGAAGAAGAAAAATGATGCAATATATAAATGAGAATAATAATAACTATATCAATTGGGACAATGATGATGTAATGTCATGTCACTAGAAATCTGGAAAGCATGGATACAAAACAACAAGCATAACATGTTCCATAAGGTAAAAGAAAACAAAGTCTACTCCAAGCATCCCAAGATCCTACTCGGTCATCTGCTATCAAGCTCCATCCTATCAGCACACAATCAAGTATTGGAAGCTGCATGCTTCCCTTTTTCAATACCTGCAACCATGTAATCTACTCCGGGTACCAAACGGTGCCTGGAGAGGGTGTGAGATAAATCTCAGTGGGCCACCACCAATGGTGTTTATAACATCAGGCCCGTGTAATAGAATATAACAGTGTGTAGGCATGCATATATAAAGTAAAGAAAGTATTACAATGTAACTAAATAACCAAGTACCTGCTTCAGCCCTCGGCTGGTGTCTGAACATGTAACCAGTTCATTAATTAATCAATTACCTTTTAATGTTAATAGGTCACGTGATGCATATCCAACACTGACATCATCTCATGATAGTATAAGTAGTGAATGTCCCAAGACGTAACAAGGCAACCAGACAATGATATCTAGTGAGGGAGTTCCAGGGTAAAAACCAAGGTAACATAGACCATAGAAAGCTAACTCTGTAGTATCTAACTCTAGATAAGGGGTAAGAGTGTAATCCAATGAGCGTAATCCAAGTCATTCCACAATAAGGTGCCTAACGAGTCCAAGGTGATCGACCAAGGTAAAACGGGGCTAAGCAAAGACATAGCCCCGAT
The DNA here is from genome assembly GCA_963277665.1 of Viscum album. Lineage (NCBI taxonomy): Eukaryota > Viridiplantae > Streptophyta > Magnoliopsida > Santalales > Viscaceae > Viscum > Viscum album. The sequence continues at coordinate 200,852,948 of OY728163.1, read as the reverse complement.
GGGCTTTCACCATGGAACCTACTAGTCAATACTGGATCCAAGGAGTGTATCTAAGGTATCCTGTAATAAAGAAAAAGACCCAATGGTAGTATAATGGGAATCCAATGAATAGAAAAGAACTAGATTCTAGGTGGGTATCAACCTAAGTAAACTGTATCCTTGAATCGGAATGGGGTTCCCAGGACCCAAGGTATTCTCCTCTCAGAATCCAAGGCAAGATTGAGTCAGTCCATTCCTATTTGATATTATAATCATGTAATAATTCATTTGGTTCAAGTATTGCCTTCCATTAGTGTGGATAGGTCAATTATAGTTGAAACCATTTATTTATTGGTCCAATCCTTGTCTTCTATTAGTGTGAATAGGCTGAGTAGCGTTGCAACCATTAAATAAATTATTAGTTGTTCATTAAGGCATATTCAATTATTGAGGTTCACTCCGCTACCTTCCATCAACGTGGAAATGGGTGATACATACATGTAACCTTTATTCAATTTCTTTAAATAAGTCCAAGTTATATACTTAGTATACGTTCCATTTTACATTTCAAATTTTACTTTAAATATCCATTTGGAAGCACTTACCTTAGGTGGGTCAAGTGGTGAGTATACATAGTACATTCCATTATGCAATTATCATTAACAACAATCCATTTATTATAATGAATCTCACCTTTATAAAGGTCAAGAAAAGGAACACCCAAACGGTGGCTCAAACATGCTGAAACACTAAAACCCAATTATGACATAACCTTCAACATGAGGCAGATTGAGTTGTGGGTGAAACCACTAACAACTAATCGTATATTTGTAAAGATCATAACCATACGATTATAATGAGTATAATCATGGCATGTTAATTTAATAAACAGTTTCCAATGAAACTGATGGGCCCCACATGGATATCCCAAAATCAACAAACTTTAGGGATGAGTTATAGACCACTCACATTAGGGTTGTACAACTCTCCTCCTCCGGTATTGGCCCTTGATTTTCCTCGGATCAGAGTAGATCTAAGAAAAGGTGAAAAATGCTCACATGGAGATATCTGGTCCGAGAGTGAAAGAGAAGAATAACGGCTAAAGAGGACTCGAGTACCTACCTTTGTGCATCCAATGTGATAAATAGAAGCTCGATCAGATGTTGTACAAAGGAGATCTCTTGATTCCATGTTTGGATCTTCAAAATGATCCAAAATGAGACAGAAATAGGTCAATCCCTCATAAACTCGTATTAGGGAGGAAGGGGTTGAATTAAAAGACCGTTAAGGGAATTTTAGACATTTTACATAGGCTTTTAGCCTGCGCATAGTTTGTCTGCACGGTTGTTCAAATCGTGCGCAAACCATGTGAGATGGTTCTGCCCGAACCTAGGAAAAAACGGGTTCACATGGTTAGACCGCATTGTCATGTGAAAACCATGCGAGATGCCACTGTCCAAAAAAACACAAACTTCATGGGTTGGAAAACCGTGTGCAAACCATGGTCAAACCATGCGACTTGGCATGTTTTCCCAAAAAGTGGTGTTTCGAGCTCCAAATAAGCCCCAAAAACCCTCAGAACCTTTGCTAACTCTTTAGGCATCTATATTAGGTCCAAAGTAAATATTTCGACTGAAAATTAAAGGATCCATACCTGAGTGAAAAATCAGGTTCTTACAGTCTTCCCCCCTTAAAATAAATTACCCTTGAGTTCTCCTTCAAAGGGTAAAGAAACACTGTCTGAGAAAAAATCTGGCTACTAAGCACATACATCGGCTTCCTTCTCTCAAGTCTCATCCTATACTCAGACGTGCTACCAAATCACCCATATGAGAGGGATATAATTGCCTTGGAGATCCTTCGTGCTTCGGTCAATGATGCGTACTGGATACTCCTCAAAGGTAGCATCGGCATCTAACTCAACTTCCTTATAATCAAAGGTATGAGATGGGTCAGCATGATATTGGAAAAGTTGTGAGACATGAAAGATGTTGTGCGTGGCACGGTACCTCTGAGTTAGTAGCAACCGATAAGCTACTAGATCGAATCTCTCTAGAATCTCGAATGGCCTGACTTAGTGAGGTAATAGATTTCCCTACTTTATTAACTATCTATTCCCTAGCCTAGGCGATACCCGAAGAAAAATAAGATCCCCAACCTTGAACTCAAGAGGTCATCGAAAGTGATCAGTATAAGATTTATGTCTGGACTAAGCAGTTTTCATACACTTTCTGATCAGATGGAACTATTCTGAAGTATCCTGAACAAGATGAGGACCTAGTAGGGATACCTCACCTACCTCTAGCCAGCACAATGGTGAACATCATGGCCTACCATATAAGGCCTCAAAAGGATCCATCTGAATTGTTTCTTGGAAACTGTTATTATAGGTGAAATTGATGAGAGGGAAATGCTTCTCCCAAGAACTAATAAAATAAACTATTCATGCTCGGAGCATATCCTCCAAAACCTATATTGTTCGTTCTGATTTCCCATTAGTCTGAGGGTGAAAAATTGTTCTTAGAAGCACCTGAGTTCCCATAGCTTTATGAAAACCCTACTAGAACCATGAAGTGAAATGATCATCCCTATCTGAAACGATAGTATGTGGAACCCCGTGTAGTCATACAATCTCATAAACATAAAGTCTTCCCAGCTCATTAACTGAGAAATTCTTCCAAATAGGAATGAAGTGGGATGATTTTGTTAGTTGGTCAGTGACTACCCAGATAGCATTGCTACCCCTCGACAACCTAGGTAAGATGACTACAAAATCTATAGTAACATCTTCCCATTTCCATTCCGGGATTATAAGTGGATGTAACAAGCCCGTAAGTCTCTGGTTCTTCGCCTTCACCTGCTGACAGGTGGAACACCTAGTGATGAAGCCTACAATATAACGTTTCATCTCAGGATACCAATACTAGTGTCGCATATCTCGATACATCTTCGAGATGCCTGGATGAACCTCCCAATAAGAAGCATATGACTCTTTCATCAACTCCTAATCTCACATCTTTAGGAACCCAGATACATCCATGTAGGAACAGGATGTCATCTCTATCCACAGACCAATATAGAGGTGGGTTATCTCCTGATATACTCTCACGGAGAACCAAACCTTCAGGATCTGAAAACTTACTACTCTTCACCTTCTCAAGGTGAGAAGAGGTAACTATTAAGGCTGAGATGTAAGACTTCTCGTGACTATTTTGATACTCCATATGAAGTTATGAAAAGATATCCATTAACTTCCATTCATCACCAGCTTCTTATATGGCTTGCGTTTGAATTTTCTAACTTAGTGTATCTGCAACCACGTTGCCTTTTTTAGGCATATAGGAAAGATCAAAATCAAAGGATTGTAGATATTCGACCCATATTTTTTGTCATAGGTTTACGTTACGCTGAGAAAATATATACTCAAGGATTTTTTGATCTGTATAAAATATAAAGTGCTCACCCAAAAGATAGTGTCTCCAGCAATGTAAGACGTGGACAACTGCTGCTAGATCGAGGTCATGCGTCAGGTAATTTCTCTCGTGAGGCCTCAACTGCCAAGATCGGTATGCAACGAATTTTTCTTCCTACATCAACACTACTCCAAGGCCAATTCATGATCCATCGTAGAAGACGATATAACCTTTTCTTGGTTCTATAAGAATCAGAATTGGTTCTGAGACAAGACTCCCTTTCAACTCTTGAAAGGATATATCGCATGCTTCTGACCATGTGAACTTGGAACCCTTCTTAGTAAGACTAGTAAGAGGTGCAGAAAGATGAGAAAAGTCTTTTATGAAATGCATGTAATATCCAGTGAGTTCTAAGAAACTCCTGATATCAAACATGTTCTTAAGCTGCTCCCAGGAGAATAAAACACTAACCTTTTTAGGGTCAATAGGTACTTCTGGTTATTAAATAATATGGCCTAAAAAGTGGAATTTGTTGATCCAGAAGTCACATTTATCAAGCTTGGCATAAAGATGATGCTCTCTCAGAATACTCAGAACGATCTCAAGATGTTTGGCATGGTCGTTACAAGTACACGAATACACTAAGATGTCATCCACAAAGACTACAACAAAAGGGTAAAAATAGAGATGGAAATCCCTATTCATCAAAGCCATGAAATTGGAAGACGCATTTGTAAGACCAAACAGAATAACAAGATACTCATACAGACCATACCTACTACGAAAAGTTGTATGAGGTATGTCTGATGGTCTGAATCACACCTGATGATAACCCGATCTCAGGTCAATCTTAGAGAACAAATTTTCTCCTCAAAGCTGTTCAAAGAGATCATTTATTCGAGGAAGTGGATATTGGTTCTTGGCCATAATATGGTTCAACATTTTGTAATCCATGCACATACGTAAGGTTCCATCTGCCTTATTGGTAAAAAGCACAGGTGAACCCTAAGAATATGTACTAGGCCGTATAAAACCTTTGGCCTCTAAGTCCTCTATCTGCCACTTGAGATCTTGAAGCTCAATAGGTGTCATACTATATGGAGGAATGGACACTGGATCTACTCCCAGAAAAAACTCAATTGTAAACTCTACCTCTATCTTAGGAGGTAATCTAGAAAATTCATCGGGAAAGACTTCCCTGAAATGATCAATTACTGGAGGGAAATCAGTTTGAAGCAAACCCTGATCCTCCATGAAAATATTTGCAATTTGGGTGGTCACTCCACCTAGCCCATGATGCTTCGGTCCCACTCTCCCAGCCTGGACATCCCACTTGCCTTTGAAAAGATAATCACTGCCTTCCGGTGATGTAAAAGAAACCCTTCAATGATAACAATCTAAAAATTCATGATAGTGGACCAACAAGTCCATCCCAAGAATGACATTTAATCCCTTTATCTCGAGAACAAGGAGATTCCACAAGAAAGGGTAACTTCCAACCTCAAGGGGAAAGTCCCTACACTGGTGTATGCCCTCCATCCATATTCCCAATAGTGTATCGAGGGTCATTACAATATAGTGATATTGTATCTCTAGTCCGATACTTTCCACGATAGATACATAAATAAAAGAGTTTAAAGCACCTGTATCAAAAAAAAGCAGAGACAGTAGTAGTGGCTACTAGAATAGTACCTCGTACTATAGATGGTCATGTAGCCTGATCCTTGGGTATCCGTTGTAAGGTATGCAACTGACCTAATCCTCAGCCCTGTGCAATAGATGGACTACCACGATCATGACTACTCTGCTGGCAATGCTGGTGATTAGGGATCAGACTAGCATGGCCATGACCCCCTCCTCGGAAAGACCTACTAGGGATACTCCAACTCCCCACCTGACACGGTGCAAAAGAACTCACTCCTAAAGTTGGAGCTGAAGATGATCATTTTCCACTCTAATCTAGTGGAAAGGTCCTACAAAAGTGTTGAAGATGACCCATACAACCGCAATCTTGGAACTCCATAGGGTCTCTATCACACTGGGGATTCTTATGCCCTAGTTTTCTACACTAATGACACACTATAGAGCTATCAAACTAGATACTCTGGCTACCACTAACCTGATAATAAACCTCGGGGGAACCTTTCCTACCACCAGAAGAACTATTGGCCTAACGTGACACTGATCCTTTAAACCCAGTACTCAATTCATCCCTCAGGTTACGCTCAGTGATAAGGTTATAATCAACTATTGAAAAGAAGGTAGGAAGGTGAAAGACATTCACCTGAGTTTGGATTGCGTACTGAAGCCCATCCTCAAAACGTCTAACACGTAAAAGCTCATCACCGGCTAGAAGTAGTTCAAAGCGCTGTAAATTAGTGAAACGTTCTGAATATTCCATAACTGACATAGAAACCATCTCTATATGCATGAACTCTCTATCTTTGTCATCTCTCAATGACTGATGAAAGAAATGATCATAGAAGGCAGTCTGGAAGTCAACCCATAACATTCCCTAATGATGTCCGGCCTGGGTAACGACATCCCACCAACGCTTGGAAAAATCCCAAAGCATGTATGTAGCAAGCTTGACTCTCCACTCTGGAGGAATTTATAGATGCTTAAAGATGGAAAACATGGCCTCTAGCCAAGAGTCAGCATCCTGAGATCCTCCATCCCCAAAAAAAGTAGGATATTGCTGCTGGAACTTGCGGGTCAGATCAGTCATCTTAGGTGCAACCCGTGGAGCACCAATCATGGATTGCATCATACGTAATAAACTATCACATAATTGGGCATCAGTGCCCAGATTAAGTACACCAGGTAGTACCTCATGTGGAACTCCTGGATATAAGACTGGTGGCTCAGGGCCCACCATGTATGGAGCATGGTCATCACCGCCTGGAGAACAACACAAGAACGTCGAGGCGGCATTGGTCTAAAAATGCCAAGAAAACCTTAGAAAAATCTTAGTATCATAATATTTCATCACTAGTGGAAACTGAACATAGAAAAACTAACTATATGAGGCATACTACCCAAACTACCTGCTTAGATGACTAGGTATCGGTAAGTTCCCAAGTATGAGTTTTATGTCATTTTGCAGTTAATTCCTAGGTTCGCTCCTTTACCTTTCATAAACATGACAAAGCGGGATAAGGATGTGTAACCAATTCGTTTTAGTTTTTAGGATTATTTTTTTAATGGATAGTCATTTCTGATGAATCAGTGCCCATACACCTATCACCAAAAATGACACCCATTTCTTATAGCATAATGGATTGACTCGGTAAATTACTCATCCCAATCCATGAGGTCCCATACACCTCATGAATTGAGATAGGAAATAACTCAATCGAAGCCAAATTAATATAAGTACAAGAAACTATACAACATCACTCAATAATCACAGGTATATCAAGCAATGCAAAGTAGTTAAATGCATCTATATGGCATGTCAATATGCATGACATGTGAATTCTAGGTGCCTATGATAATGCATGTAACAATACTACTTTCCATCATATCATCGGGACAAGGATAAAATAAATTCCAAATAGTAATAATAAAAAACACCATAAAACATGTGAGTCACCCAACAGTGAAATAATATCAACTATAATAGACAAAATAGAACAACAATTGCATTATGGGTAACTTGGATTTTACCCCAAACATGGGTTCGTGACACCCAAGAACGGCTTAAAACCAAGTCCCAAGCATTACTATTCTCCAATATATTATCTCCAAATAGTAAAGCAAGAAAAGAAACCACCTTTGATACCACTTTGTGATGACCTGGACCTGGATGCCACTTAACGGGTTCCCTGAGCCCGGTGGGCCACATAGCCTCAAGCGCATCTTCCCAAACGCTAGAGGCTGCCAACTAGTAGTGAGGGCCTAGGGTGTGTCCATAGGAATATTATTCCCTAATTACCATAGTGTAGCACAACGGAAGAGTTATAAATGAATAGTAAATAGCAGAAGTAATATGAATAAATAGCGGAAGCAAACTGATGCAATAGATAAATAAGAATAACAATAACTGTATCAACTGGGACAGTGATCATGTAATGTCATGTCAGTAGAAAGTTGGAAATCATGGATAAAAGACAACAAGAATAACATTTTCCACAAGGTAAAAGAAAACAAAGTCTACTCCAAGCATCCCAAGATCCTACTCAGTCATCTGCTATCAAGCTCCATCCTATCAGCACACAATCAAGTATTGGAAGCTGCATGTTTCCCTTTATCAATACCTACAACCATGTAATCTACTCTGAATACCAAACGGTTCCTGGAGAGGGTGTGAGATAAATCTCAGTGGGACACCACCAATGGTGTCTATAACATTCATCCCGTGTAATGGAATATAATAGTGTGCAAGAATGCATATATAAAGTAAAGAAAGCAATACAATATAACTAAATAACCAAGTACCTGCTTCAGCCCTCAGCTGGTGTCTGAACATGTAACCAGTTCATTAATTAATCAATTACTATTTAATGTTAATAGGTCACGTGAGGCATATCCAACACTAAAATCATCTCATGATAGTATAAGTAGTGAAGGTCCCAAGATGTAACAAGGAAAACAGACAATGATATCTAGTGAGGGAGTTCTAGGGTAAAAACCAAGGTAACGTAGACTCATGGAAAGATAAATTTGTAGTATCTGAGTCTAGCTAAGGGGTACTATTGTAATCCAAGGAGCGTAATCCAAGGCATTCTCCAATAAGGCACCTACTGAGTCCAAGGTGATCAACCAAGATAAAACAGGGATAAGCAAAGACATGGGCATGATGGGCTTTCACCATGGCACCTACTAGTCAATTATGGATCCATGGAGTGTATCTGAGGTATCCTATAATAAAGAAAGGGACCCAACAATAGTATACCGAGAATCCAAGGAATAAACAAGAACCAGAGTCTAGGTGGGTATCAACCTAAGAAAACTGTATCCTTGAATCGGAATGGGGTTCCCAAGACCCAAGGTATTCTCCTCTTATAATCCAAGGTGAGCTCGAGTCAGTCCATTCTTATTTGATATTGTAATCATGTAATAATTCATTTGGTTCAAGTATTTCCTTCCATTAGTGTGGATAGTTCAAGTAGAGTTGAAACCATTTATTTATTGGTCCAAGCCTTGTCTTCCATTAGTGTGGATAGGCCAAGTAGCGTTGCAACCATTCAATCAATTCTTAGTTGTCCATTAAGGCATATTCAATTATTGAGGTTCACTCCACTACCTTCCATCAACATGGAAAGGGGTGCTATGGACATGTAACCTTTATTAAATTTTTTTAAATAAGGCCAAGTTATATACTTAGTATACTTTCCATTTTACATTTCACATTTCACTTTAAATAACCATTTGGAAGCACTACCTTAGGTGGGTCAAGTGGTGAGTATACATGGTACATTCCATTATAAAATTATCATTAACAACAAGCCATTTATTATAAGGGGTCTCACCTTTACAAAGTTCAAGCAAAGGCACACCCGAACGGTGACTCAAACGTGCTGAAACACTAAAACTCGATTATGACATAGCCTTCGACATGAGGCGGATTGAGTTGCAGGTGAAACCACTAAAAACTAATCACATATTTGGAAAGAGCATAACCATATGATTCTAACTAGTATAATCCTGTCATGTTAATTTAAGAAATGGTTTCCAATGAAACTGGTGGGCCCCACACAAATATCCCAAAATCAATGAACTTTATGGATGAGTTATAGACCACCCACCTTAGGGTTTTATGACTCTCCTCCTCTGTTATCGGCCCTTGATTTGTCTCAGATCAGAGTAGATCTAAGAAAAGGTGAAAAACTCTCACATGGTGATATTTAGGTCAAGAGTGAAAGAGAAGAAGAACAACTAAAGAGGACTCAAGTAATTACCATTGCACATCCAACGTGATGAATGAAATCTCGATCAGATGCTAGACTAAGTAGATCTCTTGACTCTAAGTTTATATCTTCAAAATGCTCCAAAATGAGAGAGAAATAGGTCAATCCTGCATAAACTCGAATTAGGGAGGAAGGGGTTGGATTAATAGATCATTAAGGAAATTTTAGACATTTTACATAGGCTTTTAGCCTACGCACGGTTTTTCCGCATGATTTTTCAAACCGTGCGCAAACCATGCGAGATGGTTCTACCTGAACCTAGGAAAAAATGGGTTTGCATGGTTAGGTTGTATGGTCGTACGCAAACCATGTGAGATGCCACTATCCAAAAAAACACAAACCGCATGGTTAGGCAAACCATGCGCAAACCATGCGACTTAGCATGTATTCCCAAGAAGAGGTGTTATGAGATCCAAAAAAGCCTCGGACACCCTCATAACCTTTGTTAACACTCTAGGCATCTATATTAGGTCCAAAGTAAAGATTTAGACCAAACATTAAAGGATCCATACCTGAGTGAAAACCCAGGTTCTTACAGTTCTATATTTAATGTTCTGACAATCTTATCTCCTTACTACCAGCCCAACTCAATAACTAAATAAATTGATACCATTTGTACCAAAAAGGCATTTGGACCAACCAAGACTGATACCATTTCTAACTCAAGGACCAAAAATACATGATACTATTTGTAACATATCACCCCTCTTCATTGGCTTGAGAAGTGATAGGTGTCCTACAAGGCCTTAACTGACATCTCCAAGACACCAAAGGCTGACAATAAATGACAATGGCATCAAGGAGATCTTGGGGATGATTTTCTCTTTTAAAGATAAAACATACAAAGTATATAAACAATAACTAACCAAGCCTCTAAATGATGAATGAGTAAACAATAAAACTCAAAACATAACCAAACCAATAAACCAAATCAAAGTGCAAGTAGAAAACAAAATACATACTTGAAGTGAACCAAAATACCATAAAATCCAAAACCCCCAAGTGACATAAGCCAGCAACACCCAACCTGCTTTGATCTCGAACACCACATACCATGCCCATAATCACTACTAGAAATCCTACCTATACCAATGCATCTATACCAACAGTTTTTAAAAACTGTTGGTATAGGTCCCCTTTCCCAACGGTTTTCCAAAATCGTTGTGATAGGCTGCTTTGAGACCAATTTTCCCAATTGTTTTGGAAAACCATTGGGAAATCCCACTTTGAGGCCACTTTTCCAAACAGTTTTCCAAACTTTTGGGAAAGGGTATGGCTTTCCCAATAGTTTAATCCCACTTTGAGACCACTTTTCCCAATGGTTTTGGAAAACTTTTAGGAAAGGGTGGGTACCTATCCCAATGGTTCTCAAAATCGTTGGGATAGTTACCCTTATTTTTTATGAATTATTTTGTTGAATATCGTCAAATAAATAATAATATAAATTACATATATATATATATATCCAAACATATTCACAAAGGTAACTGTAGGATAGTGGTAGAGTCTTTGATATATAACATGCAGGTTGTGGTTTCAAACCTCCGCTGTAACTTTTTTTTAGATTTACCTATCCCAACGGTTTTGGGAAAACTATTGGGAAAGACCTATCCTAACGGTTTGAATAACCATTGGTATAGACCTATCCCAATAGTTTTCAAACCATTGGGATAGGTCTATCCCCATGCCAAATCACCCAACAGCTTCCCAAAACATTGGTATAGGCTATACCAACAGTTTGGGGACCTATACCAATGGTTCCAAACCATTGGTATAGGCATTTTCTCATTATTGAATATTAAGAAGCATCACTAAAGAACTAAGATACATTTCCTTTACCTATGTATCAATAAATGACATCTTCAAACACACAAGAGTGCCCAAGAAGGGGTGATTCTAAACTCAGTAGGATTTACCCAATGACTCCCCAAATCATGCCACTTGGAAAAAACTTATTATCAAAATTTATATAAAATAATTTAAAAGAAGTTTAAATAATTTATATCAAAACTGTAAACAAATTCTATAAAAACCATAAACAATTTCCAAGGAAAACTTTTGAAAGTATAAATACATTCACATTTATTTGTCATAATCATAACAATGTATCCACACACACACCATGCATGCCCAGGTGATAATTATATACTCATGATCGGTCTCTCATTGATCCACCAATTCATCACAATGTGACTAATACCAGGTGCCCCAATAGCACATACCCCTTCTATAGGGTCATGTATATGAATTCACTCACACAAACCATGTATTCCAAATACCCATGAAAAACCATTCCACATAAAACATTTTCATTCTTTAAATAATTTCAAAAAATGCTTTACATGCATCAAAAACAAAATCTTCATTTTAAAATATTCATTTTAAAATTATAAATAAAGGGGGGGTTTCCCAAAATCCGTCCATTTTTTCCAAATTCCAAATACATAACCAAAATGGGTTTCCATCAAGAATCACACAAGTATTTCACAACCATTTAAAGCAAATTATTTAATAAAAAATAAAACTTCAAGTTCTAAGTCAAGTAGAGATGATAGAGAATCCACATGCCTCACAATAGTTGGAAAAAATGGATAACGGTGCAATGAAACTCTATATATGGGATTAAATGTTATTCCCTTCGATCAAAACAATAAAATATCACCTAGATTCCCATCAAAGAACATAGATATATCCTCTACAAATTAGATATATCATTGCAAGAGATATAAAAAGACAACACCTAAGAATGATGAAGAATAATGACTTACTGATGAATCTGAACCTCTAACGTGATTTGATTTGCATAATAATTTCTTTTAATTTTAAGGGGATCATCTATCAAGCCAATAGAAAAAAAAATGAATTTGGGATATTGAGGTATTAGGTGTCTAAAGAAGGTCTTAGGGATTAATTCAGATTAGATCCACATTTTTAGGGGTGTCAATTGTAAGACGCATAGTTAGGATACATGGCTTGTAAAACCATGTGCCAGTTGTGTAGTGCTACTGTCTTAAGCCAACCCCTCTCATGGTTGGCTCACATAGTTCGAAAAAACATTCACCAATCATGTTTTTTCCACTATTTCTAGTTTCATGGTTTTCCCTTGGTAGTCTCATGGTTTGGCTAAAACATATGCCAACTATGCACCTGCCCAGTTCCCACTATCTTCCCTTGCATGATTTCTTTGAGGTGGTGCATGGTTTCTATTAACCTTGCATAAACCATGCACCTCTATAAAAGCCTCCAAAACATGCCAAAATCCTTCTGAACCTCCTGAAACTTAACCCGAACAACATATAAACTCAAAATACATGAATAAAGTGTCATGACCTGAGACCGAGGGTACTACAACATGGGTATTGATGAAAGGTTGAAATCTGTAAGTGAAAAGGGGAAATGTCTTAAATTAGAAATATTAGACGAAGCATGATTTATGAATTTTTTCTTGAGTATGATTTGTGCTTTTAAAGTAATCAGTTATAACTTTTTTTATGAGAAACATAATTTAAAAATTATCTTATTGATGTTTGGAATATGTGTGTCTCAATGTTGAGATTTTTCTCAAGTATGAGAAAAGATTTGAGTGTGGGGGTATTTAATATCTCTAAATCATATACATATTTTGATGGGTTTTAATATGTGTTTCCATTGGATATTAATTAATTTTATATGAGAGGTGTTCCTAATTTTATTGTTTGTTGTGTACTTATGGAAGGGATGACAGTTGGAACAATAAAGAGAAAATTATGACATTTTAGAAAGATTAATGTACTTCACACCACAATGGGAAGTGGTACAGTGTGACACTGGAAATAGAAGATGAATACAAGATCAAAAAGGAGTCAAATGGATCAAGCTCTACATCGGAAGAAGACTGTCCATGATGTAGGATGTCCACTGGATGTTTCAAAGGCTTGAAATTGATGATGTGGGATGAAACGAAGCTTTTGAGGAAGGAAAATAGGAATTCACATTGTGAATAAAGTTCAGGATGTGAATATATTACAAGGAGTGAACTAAGAATAGAACATGAAGTTAATAAAAGCACAAAAAATGAGTTGCATGTTTTTTCATAGCATGACCATGTTTCACACCTTGAAACATGCCAGGCAATCCCAGATACGAATGTTTTGATGTATCTTTTGATGGAAGCCTCTCCTTTATGGGCTGGAATTCCATTTAATAATGGTTTTGACCTAAGAAAATCCTAGGATGAGTTCCAGGGATATAAATAAAGGGTTCTAGACAAAGAAAAATTCATTCATTCTTGGTGTAAAGTTTCGACAACCGAGAGAGGCTGTCGCTAGAGTTTCGACCCAGATTTTGATCATCGTAGTTAGGTTTTTCTTATATTTTCCTTTATTTTGATTTGATGTAATGTTAGATTATCATTAGTTTAATTCCATTTTATTTTATGTTATCTATTTCCCAATCTTTTCTTATATTCTCTCTTCTATGTTTTTGGGTTTATTCGTCATTGGAGATCACCCGATGATGATTGGCTGAATCTATAAGGGCGAGCGAAATCAGTTGAAATGGGTGAATACCAAATTGTTATATTTATTTCTTCACTTGTGTGATGATTTTATTCAATTGGTATTGCGTTGCAACTCATTATTTCCATATCTGTTATTAAACCACAGACCAACTATGTTTGGTAGCAGATGAAACCCAACATGATAAATGTAATTAATTCATGACCATTGAATTAGATTATTTTTATTCTTTTACAATTTGGTCCTAATACCTACTGGTATTTAAATTCATCTGGACATGATGAATTCAGATTATATGGTAGATTGATAGGGATTAATAATCTTTTTTGTCAATAAAATTGATTGATTGCATAGCCAATGAGTATTATTGTTTTTCAAGTGCAGTCGGGATTTCTTTTTAGCAAAACCGCCCAAGGAAACCAATTTCTCTCTCTTTTACTTTTTCAATCTAAATTCATTTATTTAATTTTCATCATTAAATTAACTTAATAAAATCACAATTTTATATCAAGTATAGTATGGAATGTTGGTTTATATTATTGAGTTAAATTATCTTGGGAAATTTTTAGTCATGTTATTTAAATGTAACCGAGTCAATATTAGAAGGGGTATAAAGAAAGATTCATTAAAATTTACTTACGTCAATTTATCTCAGTTGATCGATACTAGTGAGTAGGAAGAACATGATCCATATATTATGGATTCCCAATCCAAAATAGAATATTATGTTGATAATATAGTGGATTAGTGGGTGGAGTGTTGTTCTCCACATGAAACCGAGAGACATGTATTATATGGGTGATGAATGTAAAGTAATTTGCAATAGTGAACCCCATCAACAACCTTCGACTATATTGTTTATACCTAAATATATTGAAGATTTCAGTCTTGTGAGAGGGAGTGAAGAAGAAGAATAATGAATAGACGAAGAAGAAATAATGTTAATAATAGAACCTGATAAAAATATGACCAACTTAGAATAGAATTTGTAGGTTGTTTTTTTATATTAAAAAATGAAATTAATGTTTTTTTATATTAATAATTTTAAGGAATATTTTTAATATTAATAAATACAAGGAATGATTTTTTTATAAGTATTTCGCGCCAGAAGAGGTTTAGTGACAGTACCTGTTCTATGTCACAGGGTTCTCATCCTCCCTCTATAACACAAGGTACAATTCGTCACATACCTTGCACACTTTTTTTATACCATTTGATCTTATCCAAATAAAATTTCATCCAAAGGCATGATAGTACTCTCTTTACATCACAAGATTCTCATTCTCCCTCTATGACACAGAGTACAATTCATCACATACCTTGCACATTTTTTTGATACCATTTCATCTTTTCCTAATATGCTTTCATCCACATGTATGACTTCATTTTAGTAGTTATTTTTTTGTTCAGTAAATATTCTAAGTCGGATGTCTTTAAATATTTCTTTAGTATCTCCCATAAAAATAGGTCTTCAATTATTTGAATAATCCACATCGTAATCTCATGATAATTCTGATAACACATAGGGTTGTTTCAGCTTGTGAAATTTCATTTACCATTATCATAAACTATATAATTCATAAGATAATACATGATTTTTCATATCGTTGAGTCTTTTTGTATATTTTTACTTCGCAAAGTCATATCCTTTGATATCAAGATATCATAGTGTGTAATATATTTTCCTTCATAATATATTTTCCATCCACGCATATCATAAATATGATATTCTAAAAACATATTCAGTGATCAATACCTCCAACCAATAATTCATTAGATTCTACACCAAAATATTCAGAACCACTTCAAGTAGAATCATTATAATTAATGAATAATTATATAATAGTTAAACCGGAGAGAATAATATAGATAACATATCAACAATTATAAATATTAAAATTATGTTGAAATAAGGTATCGTATCATAAGTTGTGTACTTAGGCTATCGTATGTTACAATAATACAATGATGGTTTTCCATACCATAGTATGTCATGTATCTTATGATATCTAGTTTTATCATTTTGTTTATCTCATCAGATTTTCCTTCATCTATCTGTTATATCCATTCTCCTTCAATAATCATACAATATTCTCTGTTCTTCATAGTGCATCTTCTAGTGAACTAATATCTTAAAATGAAGTTTATATATAACGCATCCTCCATGAGAACTCCATGACATTCAATATAATGTGGACTACATGCCTTTTAGTGTGATTCAAGTCTTCACATTTTCCATTATAAATGTCGAACCTTATTTCACATGCATTGTTTTTCCCTATGTTCTACTCGATTCATTAAACTATAACTTTATACAGTTTCATGATATGGAAGGCATTTTATCCAACTTATAGGTTTACCATTCTGTAATGTCTCATTTTGCATGTTAGAACCAGGTCTTGGTATCTTTTGATCATGGTTTTCAAAAAAAATCATAAGAGTAAACTCTAAAACTGTAGAGGTAACTTCTATAAAATGTAAGAGTCATTTTCTGAAATACATCATACACATACAAGTCAATTCCCCTGATGTATGATTCATTTTTTAGTGTAAGAGTCATTAGATTGTGAAATTCTAAACTCCTCTTCAAATGTAAGGGCAAAACATTTTTTAGTAGAAGAATCAATTCTGGATGCATAAAAGTAAACTTCAGAATCTATAGAATTAAAATCATTACTTTTCACTATACAAGTATAAGTCTTCTGAATAACCAAATTCTCATATCTCAGCAGTTGTAAGAGTGAACTCTTTAGAACGTAATATTCATTTAACCTCATTATGAAGAATAATATATAGGTAACATTCCAAGATGAAAGAGTCATGTCTTAGAGCCTTGTGATGGGTTAAATTGAGTAGTGAGTCTCATGCATCATATAGTGGCTCATCAGATTTTTGGGCATGTACATGGGTACCAATTATTCATTATTGTACTATAACTTAAACTGAATTTAAATCAAATTATATATCATTTGAATTGTACTTCGTTTATTATTCATTCAATATGCTCATTATTGATGTGTGGATAACTACTTTAAATACTGGCACTAGAGGTGGGAAGTGGGGAAGGAGGTGATGGACAGAAGCATGGTCGAGTAATGGAGGGAGAGGAGCATGCATTGTGTTTGTGTTGACATTTTGCGAAACATGACATACTGTAAAACATGACAACTTGAATATGTAATGTTTATTGATGTATGGAAGTTATCGTTTTTTTTATACTGTATAGGTTGCCTATTTTTTGAATATATTTTTTGTACTGGTTTTTGGTGGATCAGGTGGTGATGAAATATGTTGTTTCTGAAACTGCATATTTAGTGATGGTTTTAACTGATGCTAAATTTTGCAGCATGAAAAACCTCCGCTAATTAAAATAAAACCGCCACTAAATATAAATTTTATCTTTGAAAAACAAAATCATCACAAAAAGAAAGAAAAATATTGTTAAATATTTAACGACGGACCATTTCACTACGATTTTTAAAAACTACCACAAAACCTTTTAGAGGTGGTTAAAACCGCCGCTATCTTTTTTTCATGTAGTGTATGGATAGAAGTAACAAGTGGATGATTATAGTTGGTATCATGTGGTAAGGAGTGAAATTTCAAAGATTCTATTAAAACTCTTTATTTCCACTTGTTCCTCAAATAAATTTTTGATTGAAATCATTATGTAATGTCATGGTGAATTGTAGATGGTGTTAGGATGGTGTTGCCAATAAAATTAAAGAGGGTATTGTTGAGCCCAAAATAATATATTTTTTGTTTGTATTGTGTTAGTTGGAAAAATAATGGAAGAGACGAATCATGATGACATTGAAGAAACATGGAAGAATTTGGAGGAAGAATAAAGATGACTTGAAGAAGGTGGAATAGATCATGTTGTGGCGGTTAATGAAACAACCATAATTTTTACATGCAATAGAGAAATGAAGTGTATGCAGTAGATTAATTTAAAATTTTCATGGTGTTGAGTGCAACCGAACATATGTTCTTTTGTTTCAAACATGAATAAGTTTTGGAGATTGTGATGTTGATCCTTTAAAAAATAGCTAAGGTTGTTCTACCTATACAAAATGGGAAGATATTAGAACCAAACCATTTCCTATGTTATGGTAGATGAAGCTCAGAAACTTTTCCTATGTTAAAGTGGAAATAGATGAGAGTCATGTCGTGATGATTTTAAAGGGTATTTGACCATCATGGGAGAAAAGTAGTTGAGAAGATCTTTGAAGAAACCAAGCAAAGATGTAGAGATAACCAAGATCTCTATGCATTGAAGAAAGAGATTGACGGAGGGAATTTCACTAAGAGATAAAAGAGAGTTGTTGTTGGGTGTTCTCTGTGGGAGAAAGGACTTTCCAACGGTTACAAAAGCACTTGATCAATCGTGAAAGTCTAACGAAGATGAAATTCACCATTGCGCCTATATGTTAAAAAATGTCATATTTCTTGTTTCATTGGGTGATCAATTGTAAAAATAGTGAGTCTGTCTTGTGAGTAGTGAACTCAAAACATTGTGATGGTTGTGAAAGGGGCCATGAATCTTTTCTAAACCTTTTTAATCAAGTGTTGATTAGTGATTCTGGTGAAACATCAAGTGGATTGCCCTTGCTCCTTAGACCAACCTCCACCTTGGAGGTGGGCCAAGTAAATCCGTGTTTATTATGTTCTTTCAATATTTGAATGTGAAAGGATAGATTAAGAGATTCACATAATCTAACCAACCATATTCTAGTTAACCATATAAATGCATGGTTAATCAGATTATGTAGTGTTAGGTACCCGAGTATTTGTTCTCATCCAAATGCATATTCAACTATTTTAACATTATTTTATTATCTACTTAACCATCATGCACACTCATGCACATTCAGTTCTCTTATGCGCATACTCTTTAACACCTTTCATTAATCTTTTTTATCATCCATGCACATGCAAAACCAATTTTTTTTTACATTTTATATTATAATTTTTACATCACTATAGTTTTCATACAAAAATACACATATCGTTTTATGACTTCATTTTCATCCATATTCACCATTTCAAAACATAATCATAATTAATTGTTACCAAACATGACTTATGTCCCCTTCACAGGTCATAAAAGCTCAACAAACTTACAATTTCAAGCCCTCCACCTGAGCTGGAAATGCCCAACCCTGCTGCTCATGCATCTGAATGGGCTCTGAATCATCCCTAGGCACAGCCGCCACTTCAATTCCACTCCGAATCCATGCGATGTTCCTCAAATCTGTTGCCAAGGAGATCAGTTCACGGCTACTACACAAGGGAGGTGCCTCTTCATAATCCACAAACTCCGGCCCTAGTAACGACCCCGAAGAACGCCTCCCATTGCCCACAGCACCGCACCCGTGCCCGCACTGAGCCGGCACCATGGGCTCGGCACGGGCACTGCCTCCAATGAACTCACAGACCCCAGCATGAGGGTTTGAGGGCTGGACCAAAGGGTGGATGACAGATCCCGAACCTTCCATTGAGGAGTTGTAAGCTCTGAAAGCACTCACGCGGGCCCCCGGACGGGCTGGGCCCACGGAGGAGTCATTGCCTTGGCATTGCAAAGGTTTGGAGTCGGGAGATGAAGTTTCTTCCGAGGATGTCTTTGTTCTTTCATGGCTGAATGTGTCACCCGACTCGGGTTTGGTGATGCCGGGCTCTGAGCCCCTGCGCCGTAGAGTGGAGTTCCAGTGGTTTTTTATTGCGTTGTCGGTTCTGCCCGGCAGGAGCCGTGCTATGGATGCCCATTTGTTGCCGTGGACTGCGTGTGCTGCGATTATGATGCCATCTTCTTCATCTGCAGAGAATTTCCATGGATTATAGCCATTGAAAATTAAGAACATGTTCGTGCATGATGTATATGTTCTGGAGAGATCCCCTTCCATTAAGGACCTGTATGTTTTCTGTTTTCTAAAACAGTTTTCTTGCTTTAAAAAACAGAAAAACTCCTGTCCTTTTCGGGTTTTTTTTTTCAAACTGGGGATGTTAAGGTGGCCCGTGTTCAATCAAACTGAGTTGAGGATTCTGAGCGATCCAACCAGCTTAAACTTATATTCAATGCGTTGACTCCACATTCAATTAAATATAAAATGAAAAAAATCTTTAAAATAAAATTAAAATTATTATAAATTTTATTATGAATTTCAAAAAATGTTTGTTGTACACATACATACATACATATTTATTTATTTTCATTATAAAAAAATCTGTTAGAGATTTCAAAAAAAAAAAAGTTTATTTAAACAAATTTTATCAAACAAGTTTTTGTTTTTGTTTTATTATTTCAAAATTAGTTTTTCGGTTAATATTATCAATCAATTATTTTTATATCTCATACCCAACCAGTTTTGAAAATTTGATTTATAAAACAGTTTTTAAGAACAGAAAACCAAAATAGCAAACAAACAGATCTGGAAGACTATAAATGATAAAAGAACAACGCATGGATGAACATGATAAGGTAATCTACCAGGCATTAGAAAAGTATTGTCCTCTTCCAATTCTAATTCTGTCATCAAGATTACCCTCCATCAAACATACCAGAGACGACTTGAATAATCTTTAACCAAAGATAAGAAAGATTCATGCTCGACCGACTAATATTTTCTAATCAACATTCCAGTCTCATCTATAATGGAATTCTGAATATCATACAAATTAGACCAAGGAATGCCCAATATTTGAGTCTTTGTTCATTCAACATGCATCTTATCCATTGATCGGGATCCAAGTTGATCTATGTCAGAGTATTTGGATATTTAAGATATGAGTTTTGACCGAGTTAATTCTATCTTATGTATTTTGAAATTCAAATCTCCTGCTATCTTGGGCTTGTATCTTTTATCTTCATCTATATATATATAGAGCAACCCAACCTCAATTATAAGGTACCGATTCAAGGCATTCTCCTTCTATAATCTCATTTAAACTTAAAATGAGAACCTTATATAAACAAATGTAAACGAACAAAGCCTCCAAGGCTGAAAGAAATGATCGAGGAAATATGATAACAACTAAGTTTGTGATTTTGACCACAGATTTTTTGCCCTGAGTTTAGGTTGGTGGATTATCATTCCAAGATTACATCAAAGGAAAGCTTGTTGGAGTAAATTCCATTTCCAATTACAGAAACAATAAAAACAGAAGTGAAATCATAACCATAACACAAGTGATCACGTGCTTAACCTTGTGATAAATGAGATATGCTTGAATTTAATAGAAACCTAACATCTGACATCCCCGAAGACACAAACAACTCAACCCATCTAGTGAATTCCATAGTGATTTTGTCCAACAAAGGTGTAGCCAACAGCAGAATTTTTCATTTATTTTGTAATCAGAACCATTTTCAACAACAGCACAATCAGAATTGCATCTATCTCCCCACCATTCACTTGAGAAAAAGCAAGGCTTGCTGAATAGGCGATTCTATATTTGGCTTGATGATGATACAACATAATGATCTAAACCAAATCTGTACAATGACCAACAAACTAAAGACGGATTGTGTCTAGGTAAACATATAGTTTAACTAGTAATGTTGTGATTCTTCGATCACTCGCCAAGATAAGGGGAAAAAGGCAAGTTAAATTTTCATGCTGCTCGTGAAGCTCTCTCTAACAAGTTAAATTGACAGTCAAAATTGCTATACAGGTTTTATTAGCCAGGGAATCAAAGCATCAAATGCTTTCAAACATTCTAAGACAGCATTATTACTTACAGATCTATGTTGTGGAAATAAACTCAGTTTGAAAACATCACTGGATTTCAATGCTATCCACTGCATTAGAATGAACATGAACAAGGGTCCCCGTTCATAAAAATTTAACTGCAGTTCAAATGTTGCAGAGGATGGCTATGAAAACAAACCCAGTTCGATGGCTTTGCTTAGTTTCAATGTCATCCTTGGAATCAGATTGAGCACGAACAAGAACCTCAATTATAGTAATTGAACTGACAATTTGAACGCTCCAGATGACTATGGAGATGAATCGAACAATGCAAAAAAAAAAAAAAAAAAAGGCGCACACCAACGAGAAGAAAAAGCCAGATAGTGCCGTTAAGTAATCACAGTCGATCTTTAAATCCCGCTAAAAAGCAACTAACAACAAAACGCAGCAAAAAGGCCGTCGCGGACGACGACATGATTAGCAAATAAAAAAAATGCAAGGAATGTTATCCAGAACCAGCAAAACCCTCGATCACAAACAGAATCAAATCAAAGAGAGAACGACGGGGAAGGGCGGAATTTATTCAGTGAACTCGAGCATGGTATTCAGATAAAACGAGCGACGAGGGCATAGAAAAAACGGAGAATGAGCGTTACCGGAGAAGGGTTTGCGTTTGACGCCGGGGTCGAGTTGATTACACCAGCGGAGTCGGCAGGACTTTCCGGACCGTCCGGGGATTCCGCGCGCGATGAGGCTCCAATTCCTGGCCCCAAACTTGCCCACCAACCGGCTCAGAACCGCGTCCTCCTCGGGGCACCAGGGCCCTTTCACCCTGCCCCTGGCATCGCTGCCGATGTCAGCTCCACCGTCACAGTCGACAACTCCGGCGTCGGGGAGAACAGGATCGGCGGCGACCTCCGCCATCGCTGCCGGCAGTGCGGCGTCGTCAGTTGGTTTCCGGTACCTTACCTACCACTAACCGCAACTGGTGGGCAGCGGCGTTTTATGGGCTAGTGGTCCGGACCTTTCTTCTTCTCCCTTTATATTTTTAACGACCTTAAGTGAAGACAGCTGCGAGGTCTCCTCGATGTTGACCCGTGTCGAGTACGCCTGAACTGGGCCGTGCCGTTGGGATAGGCCTAGCCCAAAAACATTGAGGATTTGTTATAAATATCAGACATGAATGTTTCTAATAAATTTACAAGTTTGTGATCAGTCATTTATGGGGAATCATTAATACTAATAAATATATATAATGCCTGAATATTTCCATTAACAAAAAAAAAAAACCTTCCTTATATAGACTTTGGCAAATATTTGACTTCGAAATTACAGGAGGGCTCTCTCATCAATACCCGCTAGGTTTTCTCTCCACAACTCTAGCTTAGGGTGATAGTGGCCGCCCCAACTCTTCTGGGAGTAGGGAGTGTTCTCTTCGTCCCGAGTTGTATATACCGGCCTTAGGTTGGGGTGCTACTTCTCCTTACATACCTCTTGTGGCTTTGCTAAATATTTCTCATATTTTGTTAGGGATGAAACCAGTCACTTCAATCGAAGGGAAGTTGGTGATCTGTTTATCCTTGGATGAATTCAATCAAGCAGTTGCTCATTATTGGTTTACCTGGATTACTAAGTTTTGTAGTGATAGGCTTGTGGTTGATCTATTTGAGAGTCAAATCAACTCTTCTCAGAGTCTCTCAGTTTCGGAAACTGTTGAACTTCTTGATCCTCGTCACATGTGATTGGTTTTAGAGGAACATCTCATGATCCTTGGTAGCGAAAGCAAGCCCAAAATACAATCTGATCTATCTTGGGTAAGGAATATTGAAAAAACAAAGCATATGTGGAATGCATGAACAACAACTTTCATATCCTTCTTCGATAGAGTTTGCTTGAAGATGATCGCCAAAACAGCAGATAAAAGCCTCCTTCCTCTGTGGGGCACTACTACAAATACGACCTTTATCAGCGCTAAAAATGGCCTTTATCAGCGCTAGAAAAAGTGATGATAAAGCCAGCGTAGATAAAGGGGGGGTCCCCTTTATCAGCGCTTTCGTTTTAGCGCTGATAAAGGACCATTTTATCAGCGCTTTTCAAAAAGCGCTGATAAAAGTTAAAAAAATTAAAAAAAATTAAAAAAAAAATTAAAAAAAATTAAAAAATACTGCGAATCGGGTGGTCTTTTATAACGCTTGAGCCCCCCATTTTACAGTGCTTTTCTTCCCTTGTACCACGCACCCCACGCACCCCCTTCACCCTTTAACAGCGCTTGCTGCTATATTCCCCCATGCGCACGCGCCCCTGCCTCCCACAGGATTTGAACTCGAGACATCCCCCTTGCGCGCCTAAGCCTTTACCACTACTCTATTTTGATTTGTCTTCCAATTCATGATATCTCTCTCTCTATATATATATATATTTAGTTATATTTAATCGTATACTAATATATATTTATATTAATATATATATAGTTATATTATAATATATATATATAGTTATATTATAATATATATATATAGTTATATTATAATATATATATATAGTTATATTAATATATACATATAGTTATATTAATATATATATATAGTAATATTAATATATATATAGTGATATTAATATATATCTATATATATATATATTTAGTTATATTTATTCGTATAGTAATATATATTTATATTAATATATATATATATAGTTATATTAACATATATATAGTTATATGAATATATATATATTTAGTTATATTAATATATATATAGTGATATTAATATATATATTTATAGTAATACTAATATATATATATATGTAGTTATATTAATATATATATATAGTTATTAGATTAATATATATATATATAGTTAGATTAATATATATATATAGTTAGATTAATATATAGGTATATAAATATTCATATATTTGTATTTTAAATAAAATGGATTTTAGTTATTATTTAGATAAAGCTAATATATTTTATATGTAAATATATTTTATTATTTATATTTATAATTAAATTTTTAGGTGTGAATATATAAAAAATATGAATATATTGTTATATTTTTTTATTATAAATAGCAGTGCATTATAAAAAAGGATAAAATTTCAAAGACATAATATCAATATGAATGTAATACCTTGGAATAAATTCAGATCCCGCCAAAAAAATCCAATAATACCCCCTTAAACAAGGGTGAAAATCCACAAAATGTTAAAAAATCGGGGTACCCCGACTAAAAACTCAGTTTTGGAGGCCTTTTGGGCCTCTTTTGGCCTCGAAAATCGCTTGACCGGGGTTTCTCCTAGTTATTGCGACGTAGAGCTCGTCGCAGGTTTTGATTTGATATGTGGTAGAGCTCAAACGGACACCCGGATCAAAAGTTATGACCGTTTGAAGTTTGAGTTGCGTTTTCAACATATTTTGGATCTTTTTTTAATTTTTTTTAATTTTTTTAGTCTTCAAATTGTTATTAAATGACTATTACTCCATAATGATTATCAAATTATTAATTAAAAATATTTTTTTAATTTTTTAAGAAGCCATTTTCATTAAATATCTTATATATTAAGTATAATAAGTGTAAATGTACATTTATACTTATCTAAAATATATTTAAAAATTATATATTATATTTATATAACAATATAACTATATTTATATATTAATATATTAATATATTTTTTAATTTTTTTTTGAAGCCGACCCTTTATCAGCGCTTTTAAAAAATGCGCTGATAAAGACCCCCCCTTTATCAGCGCTACTAAACAAGCGCTGATAAAGGGGGGGGGGGCGCTGTGAAAAACTGTTTTTGTGGTAGTGGGGGTTACATTGGCCTTTTGATCCTAGAATGTTTCTTACGGAACCCTGTGCTCTGAAGGGGTGCTAGTGTTGGAGTTGGTGTCCTAGAACCAATTATTTGTACTTAAAGATTGCATGTATATCCAAAGAAATGAATATTAATTAAAATATATTATTACATATTGTTCATAGTTCTGTGTGACTTTAACGTAATAATGTCCCAGAGCATCTATCACATTTTAAAACATAGTAGTTCATTGCTATGATGTGAACCTTGAAATGTCATGACAATATTCTTAAATCTTGTTCTACAGTCGAATAACATTCTAGATGGGGCACATAGTATGTTGACTGTCAGGTGTGAGTACTCGTAAGTAGATGTGACTTCATCTCTTGAAGATCATACTTGATAATCTTCAAGATGAGAGATTATAAGAACAGACCTGCATGTAGGAAATCCAGATGTTTATGAGTTACTGGATATTCTTGTTTGCAAGCATGTGTAATGTTCTTTGGACTTTAAGATAATTATTAATGTATGTCATGACTCGCACACTTTGATGTATTGTCGTAAACCGTGACGATATATGATCGCGGTGAAGTTGATTACGTTGAGTGCATCATGAATGATGTGTTGTTAATGAATAAGTCAAGAAAAGAGTTATCCTTTATATATTTATGGAAAGCGATATCTCGACTCAGGGATTGAAATTGAACCGTTGCATTAAATTTCATGGACATAGTGTAATGAAGACTTTATTTCATATAGTCAATGAAAGACGTATCGAGCATAATGGTTAATGACACGGGCGTGAAACATACATGATGAGATATCGTGGCAAAGATATTATATTACACGGTGAACATTCATATGTGGTTTTGTCATTGCAACATATCTTCTTCCCCTATGGGTGTCTTGACCTGTTGCTAGACAGTTATTTTTGACTTTAGGTAAGCTCGCTTAATGTCACCGAGGAAGAGGGCTTGAGGGTCACATAAAAAGTGTTTCCTTTGATTTCAGTTAAATATTATTTATAAATAACATTTGGATTAAATATTATTATCTAGATCAAGAAGTAATATTTATTCAAGATTTATTAAATGATCACAAATATTAAATAAATATTTATTCGCATGGTCATTGTTTAATTATGTAAATATATAATATTTATTTATATATTGTTATTTGCATCATAGTAAATAATTTATTTAGCTATGCTAATATTAAATACATATTTATTCGTCAGATTGTAAATAGAATATTTGTTTATTCATTGAATGAATAATATTTATTTAGATTCATTAAATGTTGAGGAAGAGAGGACTAGATTTTGTCCAGTGATGAATATTTATTTATCGGAATGTAAAATAAATATTTATTATTGCGCTGATTAGTATACACGACAAAATAAAATAATATTATTATTTTATTACATGACATGAGGTTCTTTTTGGGTTTAATATATTATTAAGGGTCTTGGTGCAATTAATTAAATATTAAACCCTAACCACAAGTCTATAAATAGACTACTATGTCAATTGGAGAAAAGTTAATCATCATGCAAAACAATTATCTCTCAAGATCTCCCTTATCCTCTATCTTCCTATCATGATCGAGAATAACAAGAGAAATTCCTTTAATCCTAAAGGGATATGAAGTAATCAAGGCGAACAATGCAAGAGGATTAATTAGTTGCGCTAGCACCCGATGGTTCATCAGTGTTGTTTGGAGATCGAAGGAACATGTGTGGATCACAGTCAGAGGGACTCTACTTTGGGTCCTTGCAACACAATGACAAAACACTAACTGGGGTCAAAAGATCAACATTATCAATGAAGAAATATCTCAAGACCAAAGTAATCTTTCTTCTTGTGTTTTTAAAATTAATTATAAATTAATGTAAAAAATCTACTCTCTTGGTTCCATCAAAATTATTTGTCAATATTCTTTAAGAAAAATTTCATTGGTCATGATGTTAACGTCATGTACATTGCGAATGATTCGTTGAATCTGATAAAGACGAGTTGGACATGGGCCCAATAGGTGCTTCCATTGCATCCAGAATCATCAAGTGGTATCAGAGCGACCACATTCAATTTATAATTATTCAATTATTGTAGATCATTATACGCATTTAAAGTTAGTTTTCATTTCATGCAATTATTTCTTGAATTCGATCATCGAGATCTCTTCTTCCTCTCTTATTTTCTCACCCATTTAATCCACATTTGATTAAATTTTAATGAAAAATCATTTAAAGAAACCATTTGGAGGTGCCGAGAAGTCTGGCAGGACAAAGCGAGATTACACGACGTATAACCGGTGTACACGCCATGTATCCCAGTTCATTGCACCAGGATGTAGCGTGAATTAATCTGTAGTTTCGTGCAATGAAGAACACATTATGCATTAAATTATCTGCATGTTGGCCAAGTCAGGCTGGCACATAACATGTGGGACTACACACCGTGTAACTATGTTACACACCATGTAGTTCACGTGTTTTCATCGTAGAAAACGTGTTGTCAAGTACATATTGAGTAATACGTACATGATGCATAGGGACTAACATTAGTGTAATAATGAGGTTACACGATGCGTAATAGTGTAAACACCATGTACCCCACACATGTACGTGCAGTAATTCATCATAATGAACCAGCCCGAGTCAACCTAACACACTACCCAAGTTGGCCCACCACAATACAAAGATCAAAAAAACAACCAAACGAGTCTCATAAATAACTGAAATGAGATAAACCAACAAAGTATAATGTGTAATGAGAGTATACATATATGTGACTTAAAATGTCAAGAAAAAAGAATAAATGTAAAAATAAAATGAGAAAAGACAAAACAGAGTCTCCATGTGACCACATGTCATCTGTCACGCCCGGACTTTTTTTGAGGTATACGTTTAATTTTAAATTTTTATTTCATAAATTAATTGCCGGTTTATTTAAACTATTCGGTTGTATCATGAGCCGAACCTGGTCTGGGTTGCCCGTTGGGGTAACGGTGCGCGCGCGCGGGCCTTACGCCACTCGACGCACGGGTAGGGGATGGGCAAGGCCATGCAGCTTTGCCTTTTTCAACGCACGGTGCCCCTTGCGCGGACGAATCAAATGGCAGATGTTAACTTTTATTATTATTTAAATTATTATTATTATCATTGATACTACTACTACTATTATTATTATTATTATGTTATCGCTATTATTTTTATCCTCATTATTACTATGTTAACAACTTTCTGAACCCGTTGAGCGTTCTGCTGTTGTTAGGACCTGGTTGACGGCTCAAGGTGGTGCGACCGCGGCGCAACTGGAGTCTTGCGCCGTGTCTTCTTCCACGCCTGTTTGAGGTAGGTGATTCCGCACTCAATTATCCTTTGGCGATCTTTTGCATGCTGGTTTAATTTTTCATCACCCTGCTAATTAGTTTTCATATTGAAAAATTAGTTTTAATTACTTTTTAAATGCGCATTTTATTTGCCAATGGTACATTCATGTGGTGCAAGCCCATTTCTTTTATCGCGGAAACTCACTTTGGCTGTTTATCATTATTTGTGAACTGTGCAGTGTGTGTCAGGGAGTTCGGATGACGCAGGTTGTGTGTTGACATGTCAGAATGTGTTTTATTATAGAAAGGGGGTTTTGGGTGACTTTTTAAACCTTTAACAATTTTTCGACATGTTTGAAAACTGTTAAATAATTTTTCTTAGTGGTTTTCTTAAATAACAAAGTGATTTCATTAAGTTATGCGTCTAGTTTAATTTAAAGCGTACGCATTGTGGTTTAAGTTTTTAAAAAGAAAAGTTTTGGTGCGTGTGTGGTTTTCAAAGAGGATATCAGTGTGCAGGTGACCCGTTTGGCTCGAAGTGCTATTGTGACATGTTATGTGAACTTTGATCTCTAGGTGAGCACAAGGAGGGAAGCCGGGGTATTAGGTGGGGAGACTGGGACTAGTGAGCTAGTGTTCCGGAGATGACCCGACCCGGTTTCACTGGCAGGTTTGACGACTGCAACACTAACTAAACATATGATATCTAAGGGTCGTGGCCTTCTAAGCCACGTGTTCTGAGGGTCGTGGCCTTCTAAGCCACATTATCTGAGGGTCGTGGCCGCCTAAGCCACGTTTCACCGAGACACGATGTTCTAGGATCCCGCTAGTCTAGTACCCATAAGGCCTTTCCCATCCCTTGGTGCCACCAGTTACCTTGCGTGCATGCTGATACGTGATATGTCTCTTGAACTGCTATCCTAATGTGTTTATCTTGAACTGCCTTTCTTTTAAATCATTTTATGAAAACCATTTTCTTTTGCACTTCTTTCTATCTTTATTTCAGCATTGCATTTGGTTGTCTTTTGATAGTTGTGCGTGGAATCTTTTATTGGTGATATCCTGCTGGGCGATTGCTCACACCCTACTTACACCCTTGGGTTTAAGTAGACTTGTTTACTTCTGATATAGGTAGGGGTCCAGCTTTTGGGAGCAGTGGTTCAGGTTGTTAGCAGGACTATCTACGTGGCGTTTTGGTGGTGGCCTAGAGGCGGTGTCCTTACACCGGGCGACAGTCCTTAGGTTGGTCTTTGGTTATCTTGTTTTGGTGTTATTTGGGTTTTGAGTACTTGTGAACCAAAAACCTGTTTGGTTGTCTACATGTTTGACTGTAACCTTTATCTCTGTTTGGTTTACTTTGGTTGGCTGCTTTACATTTATTCACTCGGGTAAATCGTTCCCAAGGTTTATTTTGATACCCGGGCACTTGTGCCAGCCCGTGGGGATAGGGAACGCCCTTCGGGCCTTGCCGCGGGCCGGGTCGGGCGTCGATTCGGATGGCGACCCGATTCGGTTCGTGACAAAATGGTATCAGAGCCAGGTTTTGTTGGTGGTTTATGTTATTTGGGATGAGTTGGGTCTGTCGGGGCTCAGAATTCATGTTGCGAGTAGGGTGCCTGGCCAGCACGCCTCGTGACAGATACTGAGTCACCATGGGATGTCAGGGTGCTTGTTTCACTTTCTTTCTGGGTGGGACGTGCAGGCTGCAGACTGTGCGTGGACACCAGATAAGGAAAGTAAAGCTTTTATATGGATTGTTTTTGCATGATTGGTTTATTGATGAATAATTATCTTGTTGGAAAATTTATTCCCTTTTTATTGATGGGTTTCTTTCTTGATTGCTGCTCTTTTTCAGTAAGATGCCTCCCCGGAGAGTTCCCATGCATCCACGGGAGGAATCCGGAGAGAGTTCTCCCGCGCCGCTTGATCAGAGATTTGTTGAGGCGATGGTCCGAGCCGTTCAGGCTTTAGGACAAGGGGCGACTCCTGCCCCCGCCCCTGTTCCAGCTAGAGGGGAAGATTTTGGCTCCAGGAAGGATAGAGCTCAGGAGTTTCTGAGGAGCAAACCTCCTTCTTTCCGAGGTGGTTCAGAACCTCAGGAGGTAGAGGAGTGGCTTGAGAAGATAGAACGCGTGTTCGATTTCCTTGACACGCCTGAGGAAGTCAGGGTGAAGTGCGCCTCGTTCCAGCTGGAGGGTTCCAGTCGCAAATGGTGGGAATCAGTGGTCCAGGCTGGGAAGCATGAGCACATGAGCTGGAAGGATTTCAAGGGTATCTTCAACGAGCAGTATTGTCCAGAGTTTGTAGCCTATGCTAGATCTCGGGAGTTCATGGAGCTATCGCAGGGGAATCAGACAGTGATGGAGTATGCGAATCGCTTTGCTAAACTGGTACGGTACGCACCTGAGATAGTTTCGAGCGAATTCTTGAAAGCTCGGAAGTTTGAGAAGGGCCTTCGACCAGAAATTCACTCCCAGGTTTTCTTGTTCAAGCTGAAGACTTATGCTGAGGTGGTCGATCGTGCTTGTATGGCCGAGATTGACCAGAAGGGAAAGTCGGGGTTTTCTGGATCAGTGTCAGGGCTTGGCAGTGGCAGTTCATCTGAGAAGAAAAGGAAGCGTGATGAGCAATGGAAGAAGGGTGATGGCAGCTCAGGTCATCCTCCCAGGCAGTTTTCATCTGGGGCTTCTGGTGCAGGGTCTGTTGTGTGCCATCAGTGCGGAAGGGCAGGGCACATCCGACCTGTTTGTCCATACCCTCTCAGACCATGCCATGGATGTGGAGTGGTGGGACATCTACAGCGCTTCTGCAGGACTGCACGCCCTTATCAGAGTGGGGCTGGATCAGTGGCTTCTAGAGGGGTATCAGTTCAGTCAGAGCTGACCAGGACGACAGGATCTCGGTTTGGTGGGCGTGGTGGTAGGACCAGATCGTCTTCAAGGCAGAGCCATATCAGGGCAGAGCCTCAGGCGAGCGGTCGTTCTCAGGCGGGGACCAGGCAACTGCATGCTGTGGATCAGGCACCAGCGGGATCTGATGCAGGGTCCTCGACAGTTCGAGGTACTATTCTGGTTGCATCTTCTATAGCTGCAGTTTTATTTGATACTGGTGCTTCAGTTTCTTTCATATCTGCTCGTTTTGTGAATCTGCTGAACCTACCAACCGAGCTGTTATCTTTTACTATGGAGTTGGTAACGCCGTTGGGGAAAAAGAGGGAGCAAGGCCTTAAGTGCCGATCGTGCGCACTCTCTGTGTCGGGAGTCGAGATGGAATGAGATTTCCTGGTCCTTGACATGAACCTATTTGATGTAATCCTCGGTATGGACTGGCTGGTGCGCTTCCAGGCGCACATTGATTGCTATCAACGTCGAGTCAGCTTTACAGCACCAGATGGGACTCCTCAGCTATTTCACGGAGAATGGGATCCTCGGTCGGGACGTATGGGACCTCCACTCCCTGAGCTTGGAAATCTTGCTTATCAGTTGTCGTCACTCGCACTGGAGGACGATGGTGGTATTTCACAGGGCGGGTTACCTCGTGTAGTGGATGAGTTCCCAGAGGTTTTCCCAGATGATTTTTTTGGCTTACCCCCAGAGCGAGACGTGGAGTTCACGATTGAGTTGGCGCCGGGAACACAGCCTATATCTCTTCCCTCATATCGCATGGCCCCCACCGAATTGAGGGAATTAAAGATACAGCTGGACGATTTGGAATCCAAAGGATTCATTCGCCCGAGCGTCTCCCCTTGGGCCGCACCAGTTTTATTCGCGAAGAAGGCCGATGGAACCCTTCGGTTGTGCATTGATTACTGGAAGTTGAACAAGGTAACCATCAAGAATAAATACCCTTTGCCTCGGATTGACGATTTGTTTGACCAGCTGAAGGGGGCAAAGTGGTTCTCCAAGATTGATTTGCGTTCGGGATACCACCAGCTCAGGGTGAGAGAAGAAGATATCCCGAAGACGGCTTTCCGAAGCAGGTACGGTCACTTCGAGTACTTGGTCATGCCTTTCGGACTGACGAATGCTCCTGCAATTTTTATGGCACTCATGAATAGGGTGTTCCACCAATATCTCGACTCATTTGTCATGGTATTCGTGGATGACATCATGGTCTACTCTGGATCTGAGGAGGAGCATGAGCACCACCTGCGCGTTGTTTTGGGCACTTTGCGGGATCACCGCCTGTATGCCAAACTCTCGAAGTGCACTTTCTGGATCAGGGAAGTGAAGTTTCTGGGGCATGTCGTCTCAGAACAAGGGGTTTCAGTGGATCCCGAAAAGATCAGAGCAGTTATGTCTTAGGAGCAGCCGAGAAATGTGTTTGAGATCAGGAGTTTTCTGGGCTTGGCTGGTTATTACAGGCGCTTTGTCCGGGACTTCTCGCGGCTTGCCTCCCCCATGACCGCACTCACCCGGAAAGGGGTGAAGTTTGAGTGGAGCCCATAGTGCCAGACATCTTTTGAGGAGCTGAAGCGGCGGTTGACCACCGCACCTGTGTTGACCTTACCGGAGTCAGGAAAGGGCTATGTGGTGTACTGCGATGCGTCAGGTACGGGCCTCGGATGTGTGCTCATGCAGGATGACCATGTTGTGGCTTATGGTTCTCGCCAACTCCGGCCGCATGAGAAGAACTATCCGACTCACGACTTAGAGTTGGCGGCAGTGATGCATGCTTTGAAGACATGGCGCCACTATCTTTTTGGGGAGAAGTTTGTGGTATATTCTGACCACAAGATCCTGGCCTATATTTTCTCTCAGAGGGATCTCAATTTGAGGCAGCGCCGCTGGGTCGAGTACCTACAGGGTTTTGATTTTTATATTGTCTATACCCCTGGCAAGGGGAATGTGGTAGCTGACGCATTGAGCAGAAAAGTACCAGTGCAGGCGTTGAAGAAGTCCAACGATGAGTGGACTTTGATGGGGCTCTTCGCCTAGTTGTATTTGGAGAGCAGGGAGCACAGTGGAGGTACTTTCCTGGCTAGCATCCAGTTGACTCCTGCCCTTCTAGAGTTGATTCAGCAAGAGCAGCCTGGTGATGAGTTTTGTCAGCGATCTATGCAGTTTCTTCATGGTGGGGAGACTCCTTCTGATTGGTCTTTGTCTTCCCAGAGGGTCCTATGCTTCAAGGGCCGTGCTGTAGTGCCGTTTTCTCTGCGAAAGGTGGTGATGCAGGATAGCCACCAATCTCAGTGGGCCGTCCATCCTGGTACCACCAAGATGTATTACGATGTTCGTCGTCAGTTCTGGTGGCCAGGTATGAGACGAGACATAGCCGACTTCGTATCCCGATGTTACACTTGCCAGCAAGTGAAAGCAGAACATCAGAGACCATCTGGCCTACTCCAGCCATTACCCATTCCTACCTGGAAGTGAGATGAGGTTGCCATGGACTTCATCATTGGCCTGCCTCGTACACCTCGAGGGAGGAATGCTATCTGGGTGGTAATTGACCATTTGACTAAGTCTGCCCACTTTATTCCGATCAGAGATACAGCGAAGGTAGAGGAACTGGGCCGCTTGTATGTTTAGGAGGTGGTCAGACTTCATGGCGTGCCGTCGACAATTGTTTCTGACAGGGACCCCCGCTTTACATCTCGTTTTTGGGGAGGCCTCCAGAAGGCTTTGGGGTCACAGATTAAGATGAGCACGACATACCATCCTCAGACCAATGGCCAGACAGAGCGGGCGAATCAGATTCTGGAAGACATGCTCCGAGCCTGTGTGTTAGATTTTGGAGGCTCATGGGATAGCCATTTGGGGCTGGTCGAGTTTGCTTACAATAACAGTTACCAGTCTTCCATCAGAATGACACCCTTTGAGGCGCTCTATGGCCGGCCTTGTCGGTCTCCTTTGTGTTGGGCTGAGGTAGGAGAAGCCTCTCTCTTGGGACCGAGTCTTGTTCAGGAGACGTCTGAGAAGGTCAAGCTGATTAGGCAGCGGTTGTTGACATCTCAGAGTCGCCACAAATCTTATGAATATCAGAGGCGGCGGGACCTTGAGTTTTTAGTGGGGGACAAAGTGTTCCTGAAAGTGGACCATCGCTTGGGTCACCGTCGTTTCGGGAAACAGGGGAAGCTGACACCGAGATATGTCGGACCTTTCGAGATTCTGGAGCGGATTGGCAAGGTGGCATACAGGCTAGCTTTGCCCTCGTAGTTGACGTCGATTCACGACGTATTTCATGTCTCCCAACTAAAGAAGTACAACCCCGACCCATCGCATGTGCTGAATTGGGAGGAGCTGGAGATAGAGTCCGACTTGTCTGTGGTCGAGCGACCAGTGCGTATAGTGGATTCTCGGGAAAAGGTGCTGCGTGGAAAGTCCATTCCTCTGGTCCGTGTTCTTTGGCAGCACGGGAATGATGAACACGAGACTTGGGAGCAGAAGTCATGGGTTGAGCAGGAGTACCCATTTCTATTCTCTGATCAGGCTTTGAGCTGACTTTCCGAGGGCGGAATGTTTTCATGGTGGGGAGAATTGTCATGCCCAGACTTTTTTTGAGGTATACGTTTAATTTTAAATTTTTATTTCATAAATTAATTGCCGGTTTATTTAAACTATTCGGTTGTATCATGAGCTGAACCTGGTCTGGGTTGCCCGTTGGGGTAACGGTGCGCGCGCGCGGGCCTTACGCCACTCGGCGCACGGGTAGGGGATGGGCAAGGCTATGCAACTTTGCCTTTTTCAACGCACGGTGCCCCTTGCACGGACGAATCAAATGGCAGATGTTAACTTTTATTATTATTTAAATTATTATTATTATCATTGATACTATTATTATTATTATTATTATTATTATGTTATCGCTATTATTTTTATCCTCATTATTACTATGTTAACAACTTTCTGAACCCGTTGAGCGTTCTGCTGTTGTTAGGACCTGGTTGACGGCTCAAGGTGGTGCGACCGCGTCGCAACTGGAGTCTTGCGCCGTTTCTTCTTCCGCGCCTGTTTGAGGTAGGTGATTTCGCACTCAATTATCCTTTGGCGATCTTTTGCATGCTGGTTTAATTTTTCATCACCCTGCTAATTAGTTTTCATATTGACAAATTAGTTTTAATTACTTTTTAAATGCGCATTTTATTTTCCAATGGTACATTCATGTGGTGCAAGCCCATTTCTTTTATCACAGAAACTCACTTTGGCTGTTTATCATTATTTGTGAACTGTGCAGTGTGTGTCAGGGAGTTCGGATGACGCAGGTTGTGTGTTGACATGTCAGAATGTGTTTTATTATAGAAAGGGGGTTTTGGGTGACTTTTTAAACCTTTAACAATTTTTCGACATGTTTGAAAACTGTTAAATAATTTTTCTTAGTGGTTTTCTTAAATAACAAAGTGATTTCATTAAGTTATGCGTCTAGTTTAATTTAAAGCGTACGCATTGTGGTTTAAGTTTTTAAAAAGAAAAGTTTTGGTGCGTGTGTGGTTTTCAAAGAGGATATCAGTGTGCAGGTGACCCGTTTGGCTCGAAGTGCTATTGTGACATGTTATGTGAACTTTGATCTCTAGGTGAGCACAAGGAGGGAAGCTGGGGTATTAGGTGGGGAGACTGGGACTAGTGAGCTAGTGTTCTGGAGATGACCCGACCCGGTTTCACTGGCAGGTTTGACGACTGCAACACTAACTAAACATATGATATCTGAGGGTCGTGGCCTTCTAAGCCACGTGTTCTGAGGGTCGTGGCCTTCTAATCCACGTTATCTGAGGGTCGTGGCCGCCTAAGCCACGTTTCACCGAGACACGACGTTCTAGGATCCCGCTAGTCTAGTACCCATAGGGCCTTTTCCATCCCTTGGTGCCACCAGTTACCTTGCGTGCATGCTGATACGTGACATGTCTCTTGAACTGCTATCCTAATGTGTTTATCTTGAACTGCCTTTCTTTTAAATCATTTTATGAAAACCATTTTCTTTTGCACTTCTTTCTATCTTTATTTCAGCATTGCATTTGGTTGTCTTTTGATAGTTGTGCGTGGAATCTTTTATTGGTGATATCCTGCTGGGCGATTGCTCACACCCTACTTACACCCTTGGGTGTAAGTAGACTTGTTTACTTCTGATACAGGTAGGGGTCCAGCTTTTGGGAGTAGTGGTTCAGGTTGTTAGCAGGACTATCTACGTGGTGTTTTGGTGGTGGCCTAGAGGCGGTGTCCTTACACCAGGCGACAGTCCTTAGGTTGGTCTTTGGTTATCTTGTTTTGGTGTTATTTGGGTTTTGAGTACTTGTGAACCAAAAACCTGTTTGGTTGTCTACATGTTTGACTGTAACCTTTATCTCTGTTTGGTTTACTTTGGTTGGCTGCTTTACATTTATTCACTCAGGTAAATCGTTCCCAAGGTTTATTTTGATACCCGGGCACTTGTGCCAGCCCGTGGGGATAGGGAACGCCCTTCGGGCCTTGCCGCGGGCCGGGTCGGGCGTCGGTTTGGATGGCGACCTGATTCGGTTCGTGACCAATCCATCTCACTAAAAAGGAAAAGATAACCAAGAGAAGTCAGCAAACTACATAACTACCTTACCATTACCTGAGTCTAGAAAAATCACATCTACAAATGACCAAAGGAAAAAGTAGGGTGTGAGCACAGATCCCAGTAGGATTTCACTAAAGAATCTATACAAAGTTTAACACCATGAAACCATTAGTTCTATCTTTAAAAGAAATCCATTTTATAAAGAAATTTAACAAGATAAAACATTATATAAAACATCTTTTTTCCATTAAAGCATATCATATTCACATAAATTAGGAATATGACAATTACATGTGAGATAACATGAAATAATAATCCAAACCATTCATAAGCGCACCATAAGATAAACATGTGAGCAACCAAACATGAAAGTACCATTATGTATAAAACCAAGAACAAGTTGGGCTCTAGACTATAGGAATACGTACTCAGATTCATGAAGGAACACTAAGAACTAATCCATGAATAATGTGAATCCTAAAGATATCAAGTCTTTCTATAGTCTATCGATATCAACAAAATAACCCCTAATGATGTCACACACAGTAAGGTTACATATGTTCATTTTCCGATGCACTTAAGGTTCCCAATATCCTATGTTTTCCAAAAACCATTTGAAAACCATGCTCATAATTTATAAAAAAAAATTCATATTGAATCATCACTGCTCCCATACTTGAAAATCCATTTTAGAGTAAAAAATCACCTTTGAGGAATTTCATCGAACACATAGTGTGCAAAAATAATTTTTAAAGAAAAACTCCTTTAAAAACACATGCCTCTTGAAAAAAATCCACTTTGATATCAAATAAATCATTTTAATGAACTAAACCAAAGTAATTTACAATAACATGAAGTATTAATGAGTTAAAACCTTTATATAGAGACACCTACATCATTAATGGAGGAAAATTAGTCACCTTTGAGAATAAAGATTAGAATCAAGTAGATTGTTTCCTCACAAGCCTAGATCTATAAGAAACATTAAAAAACTATATCAAACCCCTTAGATCCATAAACCACAAACCAATATAGTTCTAATGATATAAGGGGATAAGAGATCAATCAAGGATCAAAGAAGAGAAGATAAAATCATATACAAAAATGGAACATACCTTGAAGAGATCCATCAAGAACAAAGTAAATCCACCATGGAAGTAAGGTGAGAAATCTATGAAGCACTAGGGGAAGTTTAGTTTAAGAATAATGAGTATTAGGAGGTGATTAGTTATAAAAATGATCAAGGAAAAGGAGGTAAATTCCACCTTTTAAAAGATACAGATCGAGGCTCATGGTTAGGTTTCACAATTTTACAAACTATGCACGACCTCTATCCCTTTGAAAAATGTGACGCACAATTACCTAGGGAAGAGATGTATAGTTATAATAACCATGTTCAAGTAGTTCCACACCTTTGGAAAACCACCCAAACAACCACATGATTTCTTGGTGAGTCTCATGGTTTAACAAACCCTCAAACCATGAAAAAATGCCTCTAGAGCCTCATAGTGCCATACCACATGGTTAGTACTAACTGTACGTCTAAAATGTGCACCTGAACAGTTTTCTCTGAAAATACAAGTTTTCAACCTCCAAATACTAGGAACATCTAGAATGGCCCAAAGGATAAATTATTCTCAAACTAAATCATACTTGTGTCCCGGTGGGCATCACAGTTCTCCCTACCATAAAATATCTCATTCCCCAGAAAGGGATTATGATTATGAACTCACAAAAATAGAATCCCACTATTGTCTCATCAAAACTTCTCACTCCCACATATCATGAAAATTCCCTCCAGACCACCATGATACACATACCTGGGGAATTTTCTTGTAGTGTAATACCTTATCTTGGTGATCCATAATCTGAACTCGCTATTCTGCCACAAAGGTTTCTGGATCAAGATCAACATATTTCCATTAAGTAACTTGGGAAGGGTATGGTTGATACCTCCTAATCTGGGAAACATTAATAACTTAGTGAATCAATTTCAAGAGATAAGACAATTATAACTGATACACCAATTTTCCAAGTCGTTCAATGATCTTAAAGGGGTCGACAAACCTTGGTGTTAACTTACTGTAACACCCAAGCCTCAATTATAATAGGTGGATATTATATTAATAAAACTATAATACAATAAACCTTATGATATTTCATGGCACAAAAAATATAATTTGATAGGATGAATATTGATTTTGAACTTACTTGGTCTAAAAAATCCTAGAATTATTTTTTGAAAATTTTCTTTAAAAATAAGCTTTTATGAAAAATCTAAAATGTAGTATTTAACTATTCATATTATTATTTATAATAATATATTACAATATCAATAATAATTAATTTATTAACTATAAATTTTACATAAATAAATATAAGAACATTTGGAGGTAAAATAAATATTTTTCAAAAAACTGATTATTTTTCAGGAAACTATTTTTGTTTAAAAAGGCATAATGTCTATCCATTTAAATTTATTAAAATAATATTTATTTATAAATTATATAAAATAAATGAAAAGATTATATATCTAAATACATTAATTTAAATCCATCTAATGATGATTACTAGTCATATAGTTAATATAAGATCATCTTATGCTTGAAAAAATACGTTCCTTGAAAAACCGTTTTTTCAACACATTTTGTGGGTTATTTTAAATTAAATTTCGCCACTTATATGAGTTAAATTTGGTAAAATAGATTAAATATTTGGAATCATCATAATTAATATTTGTTAATAAGGTCAACTTAATTTTTGGTCATAATGAATAGTAAAAACAATATAAATTAATTACCCCGAGTAAGGTTAAAATGGGTTTACTAGGGGGAGGGGGTTAAACAAATGATAAGGGTAATTTTTTAAATTAAAATTGTAAAAATACTAATGTATGGAAATATTTAAAACTTATGATATCTAACATTTTAATCTAAGGTCATTTGGAAGCATTTGGCTTGGGAACAACTTTATTATTTTGATTTTTTTTGGGAAATTTTCAAGTAATTTCCAAGAAAGTCCTCCTTCCCCAATTATAAAAGGGAACCCTACCCTCACTTATTAACACCTAAAAATACATATATCTCAACCAAACCCTACCAAAATCATCACTCGTGTGTAAAATAGACAACCACCTCGTGAACCGATATAATTTGTTTTTCATCACCGAGTCACATGGATGATCATAATGATGGAAATAATGAATATATACGATAAATATGAAATTATATTAATTTTTTAAAATTAATATATCATACAATTATTTACCCTTTCACCCATTAATGGAATGATATTTCTGCTCGTATGTACGTACAACCTACCGTCTCTACGAAGCAATGCGATTCATTTTCCATGTATAACTTTCAAAAATTGTTATAAAAATATATACAATGAGTAAATATGATATTTATAACATTAATATCATTCTGTAGATTATGAAACTACATCCTATTCATAATAACAAGAAATTTCATGACAAAACACGCATAAGAAAACAAGGTAATTAACACCCAAAATAATAGCAATAATAAAACATTGTTAACAGACGTGTGCTAAGATATTATAATAGGATCATACATGATATTTTAAATATGAATATGGTTTTTTATAAATTAATAACATTATTAAAACCATTATACATAAGGTTAAAACATGTTCAACCAAAAATAATGATGAGGTAAGGGATTGGGTCTCAATTTCCATTCATTGAGGCATATTTTAATATTATACACCCATTTATTTTATATGGTGTATATACTAACCCTTTGATGAATTTAGCATGAATAAATATTTATTTATGTTAAATTAATCAATTCAAGTCTATTATTTCAAGGGGTTTCAATTTTAATGTTACCAAGTGGTAAGGAATTTCATAACTCAATTTCTTTTCATTGGGTTATATTACTTCTCCATTGTCTTTGATATTCTAAGATTATGTGTGTAACACATTTTGATTATTTTATGTTTTATTTCCATTTTTATGTCTATTTAAATATAATATAAAAAATAAATTCATTTATTAATCCTCACTTCAATATCTTGATCTTTATAAGGGATTTCGTCTCAATTTACACTCTATTGAGACATATTTGTTATTATGCACATATTCACTTTTATCTGGTGTATATACTTCCCCTTTAATGTATTTAACATGAATACCTATTCATTCATGATTATTAATGTTTTAATGAAATTCTATTCATTTAATGGGCTATAATTTAAAAGTTATTTAAGAGGTAAGAAAAATTTCTTTTACTCTTGTTAAATGAATCTTATCATTTATCCTTCATAAGATTCAATAATTTTATTATATAACAGATATTTATATTATAAGGACCCAGCCTTGAAACATTACATAATCATGAATTAAATGAATAATTCACATAGAGGATCTTTTCAGGTTTAGAGTTTTAGAGAATTAGGACATAACTATTATATCTCAAAAGATTACAAAGTAGACACTTCTACTAAGTTTCCATAAAATAAAAACTCTTAAAAAGAAACATGTCTAGTTCCATGTTTTAGATAGCATGTCTTTCCTTGATCCCATCCTTGAACCTATTCATCTTTAAGTCCTGTGGAAAACATTTCAAAAACTTGGGATGAGCATAAAAATCCCAGTAAAGGATACACAAAGAAGGAAAACAAGTAAACCATGAATACTTTATCAAAGTAATAATTTTCACCTTTATGGAGTAGTAATTACTCTTCACTGAATAAAATATCATTACTTACCCTTTTGTAACCAAAATATTACCATAAAACCCATATAAAAAATACATAACATATAAAGGTAACTTGGGACATAAACATACTTAAATGGAATAACCATACAGTCGACTTCCATACATATCAATTAATGGAATAGC
Source organism: Viscum album (assembly GCA_963277665.1). NCBI lineage: Eukaryota > Viridiplantae > Streptophyta > Magnoliopsida > Santalales > Viscaceae > Viscum > Viscum album. The sequence continues at coordinate 200,810,981 of OY728163.1, read as the reverse complement.
CATACGATCGACTTCCATACCCAATGCATTGGAGGTTACAACGTAACCACCCGTCCTGGTATTAACGGCACCACTCGTCATATGGTTTATCATGTAACCACCCGTCAAATGTCAAAGTACCATTATAAAATCATAAGACATAAAACAAATATAATGGAAAGAAAACATTTCCACACTTTGATCACAATATATCACTTAAATATATTGACATAAAAAATCCATTATGAAAACCATTTTCAATACCAAAATACATAAAATATCATATGGTATTTATTTCATTTTAAAAACATTATGGCTTGTTGAGGAAGCCAAAGACCAAATAATACTCACGGCGGCGGAAAAGGTCGTTGTCACCGCATACGTTAAAAGAAATATTCCTTTTTGTCGTTTTGTAAAACACTTCATAGAAAAAGATTCCTTTTGTATAAAATTAAAATTCAAAGGAGTTTATACACCGTATAAAAGAAAGCCTTGTATTAGAACAAAATATGCCTCAATGAAAGGAGATTGAGACGAAGTCCCTTACAAAGACGGTATCTTTTGATTAAGGATAGATCAATTACATAATTATGTGTGACAAAATAATACACCAAATATAAGTGGATATTAAGTGTAAAACAATCAGAGGTTATTCACACATATTCATAGAACAACATATTCAAGGAGTATAAGTTTAACCCAAAGAATCAAAATTGGGTTAAGAAGTTCCCTTGCAAAAATTCGATATCCTAACGACGTCACTTTAAAATTCAGAAAATGAGTTGATGAGACAAAAAGGGTATCTCATCACTTGGAAATAAATTTTACATCAATAAGGATATATAAGAACATATCCCAACATAATAAGATTTAAATTAAAAGACATAACAAAATAAGTCTTTTAAAAAGAGGAGTGTGAAAGGTTCCCTTACCGATTTGGGCAACTTTCGACACATATACCCCATGAAAGAAGGGTCATACAATGAAGATGTAAATACACATAAATGAGAGTATATTATACATATAGTAAAATAATGGGCAGTACATACACCACACAAAAGGAAATAGTGGCAAATGTAGCGTGAATCTCACGGGATTAAAAAGTGAGATAAAAACTCTTTACCTCGTGGTAATCAATCGAGTCGTATGACCAAAAGATAATAAGAACCAAATGAATAACATAATACCATGGATATCATGATAATATATATATATCAAAAAGTATGTACACAATACACCACATGTAATAAATTAGTGGCGAACAATATAAATCTCACGGAATTAAAAGTGAGATGTGAAATCCCCTTATGAAAATTCGGCAGCCTAACGACGACACTTAAAAATTCCAAAAATGGATTGAAGAGATCAAATAGGGTATCTAATCATATGAACATAAAATTATAGTATTATGGAAATAGATATCATACCCCAACATAAGAAAAAGTAACTTAAAATACTTAACATGAAAATAGAGCTTTGAAAATGAGAAGGGTGAAAGAATCCTTTACAAAAATTCGGCAGCCTAATGGTGCCACTTAAAACTTCCAAAAATGGATTGAAGATATAAATTAGGTTCTCTCATAATATGAACATAAAAAGTACAGTAATAGGTATATAAAATAACATCCCCCAACATAAGAAATAGGATCTTAAAATAAGTGTCATAAAAGAGAGTACTTAAAAAGAAAGAGAGAGGTTGGATCCCTTACCGCAAGTCCGACTTGTCTTGTTCGTTTATTTATATTCCTGAATAATAAACTTTGTTCAATTTATAATTTCTTAATTACCTCATTTAAAGATTATTATTCAGTTCATATCACTTATTATAATTTTATAATAATTGGTTAATAATGTGAGTTCATATCAGACGTTTTTGTCGATGTTTGGTTCATGAGTCAAAAATGAACTTGTTTGAAAAAGATTGTCCATGTAGTTATAAGTACATCATCTACAGAATATTATTAATGATTTAAACATATTAATATTATACTATTCCATAACATTTGTAGATAAAAGGAAATTAAATGCGCCGTTCATGGAGACGGTAGGCCGTACGTACGCATGAACGCTACTTTCATTTCTTTGTCATATTAATGGAATTAAAAAATAATTGAGAGAGATATATATTATAATTAAAGTATAATATATATGTTATATAGGTCACATAATTTCATTAATTTCATTCTTTATACATTCCATGTATTGCATGAACGAGTCACATCACTTGAGGGGCGGTAGTCCACACTTCCTCATATGAAATTATCGCATTTGCACAACATGCAAAGAATAAATGTATGTTTTAAATATAAAATACAGAAGAATATAGAAAACATAAATACCATATATATCATATATAAAATACAGTGACATCATAATTTCCACCTTTAAAGGTGTTAAAAGAATATTGAACAATCATCATTTCGTGAGGCAGTAATTCGTCATCCACAAAACAGTATGTTCTTTAACTATTAGACGGAGGTGTGTGTAAGTGTAGATAGAATCCTTCTTATAAAAACATCCTAGTATATTGAAGATACTGGTTTTGTTACAAAAGAAAGTAATAAAAATATTTTTGGGAATTGGAGAAGCAAAATAAAACAAAAGAACATAAGAGAAGACATTACCTTTAAATCGGGTAACTCCCTTTGGTTTGAACCAAAAGGGTTTCTTGAAGAGATTTATGCCTAAGGTGAGGATTCAATGATGAAGAGAGGGATGTGGAGAGATGAAATGGGCAGGGGTTGGCTGAGCCAAAGTCTCGAGAGGTGTGGGTAAGGAGGTAGAGGTGGGGGCCTTTTATAATAGAAGAGGAGGGGTACTCTTGGAAAGTTATAAAATATTACTTTATTATAAAATTATTTTCGGATATTAAAGGTCCCACAATTATATATTTCAAGGATAAGGTGATAAGGGTTTGAAACCTACCCATCCAATAGGTTTTTGACAAGTGTAAGTCTTAGATTTTACCTTATCTTCTCATTTTATTTAAATCATTTATTAATGAGGTAATCGGTGCATCATCATGGTGTCATAAATAAATTAATTTATTTAATGTCTAAAAATTATAAAAAAATATTATGATTTATGAAATATTTTTATATTTCTAATGAATATTTATAGTCAAAAATATAACTTGTATAACCCCCTGTAAAAATTATTTTAGTAAAACAATACATGTTTGTGACATTTTTATTTTAACTTTAAATAAAAAGTTATTAATGTCATTTTCCTACCAAAGTGGCTCCATGGGGTCCCCAAGTTGACCCATGGATTTTACTGGTCATCCATGACTCATCCAATAAGGGTAAGACATGTGTCAAGGTCATTTCATATTATTATAACATTATCTTTACCTTAAATTACACTAATTACCTTTAATCGCGATTAATAAAACTTAAAAGTTACTATTCACCAAAAAATTATTTTAATCCCATTGAACCACATTTTACATCCTAATGACAACCATGTATGTCAGATTTTTGAAATTAAAATCATAGAAGTGGTAAAGTTTCATTTAAACGAAAAATTAGTTTTTTTAACTTCCACTTAGGGGTTTCACTATTCATCAAAAATTTTAGTTTTTCAGAAAAATACGAAAAATTCACCCTAAGCTATATTTGATATTCCGAATTCAAAAATTATGTCTATTTTAAAAAATTCAAAACATATAAGTTTCATTAATTAATTTAATAATTAATTCCCGTTGTCAAAACAAATAGCGTGTTTTTAAGAAACAATATCTATTAAATGATTGACACTAGTTCAAGTCCAATTTCAAAGTGAAATTAATTTCAATGACCACCATTGGATTAAATGATAAAAATATATTATAATTTCACTTTAAAACCAATTCAAAATATGATATAATCATATAAATAAATTATATTAAAATAGGTTTTGAATTAAAATACAACATTTTACACTATTCATAAAAAAATGAACTTTATCGGAAAAATATCAAAAATTTATACAAAGTAAATTTTGATGTCCCAATTATAACGAAGAATTTTATTTGGTCCAATAGAATGTATAAGAATGAACAAAACTATATTAAAGAGGGTTCACCATTAAAAGGCATTAAATCGACCTTTTAGTGAATTTTAGAGTATTTATGCTTAAAATTGAATTCTTTTCTTATTTTAAGCCTTTATCTTTTATTGGATAAATGTAAAAACATTTAACAAACATATATAATCATATTTTAGTTATTTATATTCATTCTCTCCAATATAATGGCTAGACGTTAACTACCATTTAAAATAATATTATTTTATTTTTAGAGTGCAACATAAGATTTCAAAGAAACTCGTTGTTGCGTATTGGGTACGCCATCGAGCATAGCGTTACCTTTAATATAATATTAATATTTTATTCACAAATATTAATAAATATGAAAAAGTAATATTCATTATTTACCTGGGATGTTACATCCTTCCTCCCTTTTGGGAATTGCGTCCTCGCAATTTAAAAATTGGGCTCAGAAACTTCATTGAAAGTCCCACATCGGAACAAGAGTCAGTAAAACTATCACTTTAAAATAAATAAAGAGAAGTAAAAAAGTCACCTGAGTTAACCCATAATAGGATTCCATGAAAACATGGATATGGAGGAGAAAACAAAAGGTCATGTTCTGAGGGAGAGTGATAGAAAACATGTTTAGGAGAAAGTTAACCACCAGAAAATCACAAATTGGTGATGGGTTAAATGGTATTTGATTCCCCAGTATGAAAAGTTAACAGACAACATTTTTTGTTTTTAAGTTACTTTTCATTGAGGAATTTATTTATGAGATTAACTAAATCATAATGAAACATACTTACTTGTCGTGTAGACTCTCATCTCCTACTAGATTTCTTACACAAACTCATATTTTATCCAAAAGATGAGTATTTAGGATGACTTGTTCACATTAAGAGCGCTATAATAAACTTATAGAGAGTCACCTAATCCACAAAATATAAATATATATTTCCCATTTCTTTAGACCTTAACCAAAACCAAAATTGTTAGAACAAGATCAGATAATCCACAAAAGGATAATCCTTTATAAAAAGAAAATTTATTCTTAATCTCCAGAATTTGTCCAACAAAACCCAAAGTTCAACGAAGACCATTCGATAAACAATTTGTCCATAAAATTATTCAAAGTGAACCAAAATAAGATTGAAACCCAAATATTTTAAGGATTTAATCACATAGTCTTCCAAGGTAAAAATTAACATTTATCTCCAAATAACATCAGTTGTTCTTAAAGTCTCATATTGAAAAGTAATTAACCTAATCATATATCCTTCATGATAGGTCAATATTTTCCCAAAATCAACTTATTCTTGATTCATAAAATCATCTAACTAAAAATAATAAGTCATAATAACCATGGAATTCACGTAGTCCAGTAGTAGGCAATAAATACCAGTCGCACTTTGGTTGTGGGTTCGATTCCCACAGCTTTGTCCTACGCGACGGGTTGTCACTCGGTATGCGTGTTGTCCTTTTTCCAAAACTATGTAATTATTAAAACATTCCCCAAAACGATATAATATCTTCAAAAATAACCATAACATAATTTAACCTCAATTTTTCCTCATGCCTTTCATCTTCCATCATATAGTAACCCATAATTACCTCAAAATTAAGGATCATATAAACCCTAATGGTTACCTTTATAATTATTACCTAAACTTCCACATCAATTTGGTCATCTCGTACATGATGAATTATAGAAATCACCAAGGTTCAAGGGGTTGATCATGAATCCTTGATAGTTGGTTTAGAACAACCACGAGTTTCCTCATTGAATCCCCCGTTTCATCCAGTCTCTTAATCAGAGAACCACCACAATTTCCTTCAAACCCATTTCCACTTTGGTGCCTGCTAGATCCATCCATTTACTAAAAACAGAAATGTCAGTGTGAGTATATCAAAAAAACCACCATGTACTAATGAGGAAGATAAACACTAAGATATACTTTCTCATTCACTTTATCTAATACTATGACTCTTTCTGAAATCCTAGCCATTATGGTAATGTCACTTATGCTTAGAGAATAACCTAACCTCTAAAGTTATCTAAACTGACCTTTGATACCAACTATAAGGACCCAGCCTTAAAACATTACATAATCATGAATTAAATGAATAATTCGCACAGAGGATATTTTCACATTTAGAGTTTTAGAGAATTAGGACATAACTATTGCATCTCAAAAGATTACAAAGTAAACACTTTTACTAAGTTTACATAAAATAAAAACTCTTAAAAAGAAACATGCCTAGTTCTATGTTTTAGATAACATGTCTTTCCTTGATCCCATCCTTGACCCTATTCATCTTTAAGTAATGTGGAAAACATTTCAAAAACTTGGGATGAGCATAAAAAGCCCAGTAAAGGATACACAAAGAAGGAAACAAGTAAACCATGAATACTTTATCAAAGTAATACTTTTCACCTTTATGGAGTAGTAATTACTCTTCACTGAATAAAATATCATTACATACCCTTTTGTAACCAAAATATTACCATAAGACCCATATAAAGAACACATAATATATAAAGGTAACTTGGGACATAAACATACTTAAATGGAATAACCATACGGTCGACTTCCACACATATCACTTAATAGAATAGCCATAAGGCCGACTTCCATACCCAATGCATTGGAGGTTATAATGTAACCACCTGTCCTGGTATTCACGGAACCACCCATCATATGGTTTATCACGTAAACACCCGTCAAATGTCCAAGTACTATTATAAAATCATAAGACATAAAACAAATATAATGGAAAGAAAACATTTCCACACTTTGATCACTGAAAAAGCGTTGTCGCACGCGCTCTCAAAAGAACTTCAAAAGTGAGTTACGTTGGATAAAACTCCAAGCACAACACTCTATGAAGCTAATGTTTAGTTTACTTGGTGTAGCATAGGGGGCTAACCAAGGTCGTCTCTCAAAGGAGGAAGTGAATTTAACAACTTATTAGAGGTATTCTAATAAAAATAAAATAAAATAGAATAGAATAAAAACACTACTTTAAAGGATTGGGGTTTGTTGTAGTTTATGAATCTAGAAGAAGTTTGCTGGAAGAAGATTGTATAATTTTTTTTTGTTTTTAGTTTTGAAATGAATTTCAATTTAAATGACACAACAAGAAGATGTTTTTTTTTTAGAAATCTATTTAAAAAGCGTAATCGATCTAACTCTACCTCTTCAATTTATTATTAATCATTATCATTTAAATTAACATTCACTTAATTATGATCCCTTAATTTGTTAAATCCCGAACCCTACGAGAATTAACTTTACCACGAAGATTGAAGTGAATTTTAACCTTAGGCTAACTTCGGAACATGCAATCGCAGCACCCTGCTTTGATTGATGTCCTAAGATTAGCTTATGATCAGTGGTAAATTAAGGCACATATCCATTCTGGAAATGAAGATGAATTGTGTTTAGGGATTATATTTGAACTCTACAAATTTATCCCAAGTGGTCTTGTATTACCGATTAAGCTCGCACTCTCACAATTTACACAAAATCTCGACCTCGCGTGTTTTTGTATTAATTGTTCAATTGCTTGCTTAGTTTCTTAAAATTTAAAAACATAATTCATGGATCATATTAAGTGAATTACAGTAGGCTAAATTTAAATAAAACAGAGGAAAAGAGAAGAAATAAAAGAAGAACAAAGAAGTTTATTACACAAACAAAACAATTACAACATGAAGGAGAGAAGGAGGCTTCGATGAGAGGATCCTTGCTTCAAGAGATACCTCTCTTACAATGGTTGGAGAATTTGGTTGAAACCAATTCTCCTCTGCCTCCAATCTCCCAATGCACGAACCAGCCTCTCCAAATGAGAAAATCACTAATTTATAGAGTGGAGGGGAGGCTAGGTTTAAAGTGGTTTCAAGTGTGAATGCAAAATCTCGGCCAAATATTTTAATGAAACTTGCACCGCCCATTTGACCTCCAAAACGCGTGAATTGACCGGCCTTCCAGAATTATGATTTGTGCCACATCATGTCCCCGAGCTTTCCTCAAATTTTGGGCTCAATCCAAGCCCTTATGTAGAGGATATGGCCCAAATACAGAACCTTCTCCATTCTGGCGAGCCCAGCCCAACTTTGACTTCATGGCCCAATTTCAACAACCAAATTAACTCTTTAGCTTTAGTATCCTGAATAAAAGTTGTATATAATTAAGTTAGAAACACTGTTACAAAATTTAAAATTCAAATAATAAATATAAAAATATTTATCTTCGAAATAATACAGTGCACTATTAAGGGTAAAACTGGAATTTTCACCAAATTTTCAAATGAATGATCAAATCCCAAATATTTTATAAATAAACATATTTAACACAATGTGAGGAAATTATATCATTTATTATCAATAAAATATTCAATAAAATAGTGTTTTATCAACTCCCCCACACTTACCCTTTTGCACACCTGGGCAAAACCTCATATCAAGTAAACATCAATATCAAATCAAAACCAATTTTAAAACACATATCTTTAAGATCAATCAATTTCACACCAAGAATAAAAAAGATATCATGCCTCATAAAAAACCTTATTTCAGGTTCTCCATTTATATCATTCAATATATTTCCACTTCATTTATCCACCCATGCACAAAACACTTACCTCGCTTGAATTTTCTCTCATCACTCAAATATCAATTTTTTTGCAATGTCTTTCTCATCCAAACTCATACAAGGGTCACCATAGGCTTGATAGATTCCTACATCGCTACCCGATGTGAGTCAAGGACATATGTTTATCATGAGGACTTTTCAGGGTTGTTCTGTGGCTTTCGGTTGGTAGGATTAAGATGTGAAAAACTCTGAGGCTGAATGAGGAGGGCTTGACTCTTTTAAAGCAAAATTGCATTAATCTAATTTTCACTTAAATATGGTCTTCTCTTCAATCCCCATAGTATCAATTCAGCTCCATCATCATGAAAAGTCATGAAAGGTTTACACCATTCATCATTTCAGCATAAAAAATGTCAATCTTCTAAAACATGATTTTCTTGAAAGCTCCAGATGGGCACAGCTTTCCACCTCAATTAGAAGCTCCAGAAAAGGCACAGCTTCACTTGTCATGAAAGCTCCAGAAAAGGCACAACTTTCAATATAATGAATTTCTTTAGCAGCAAACACATCTCTTCAGAATTTAATTTTCCACCCAAAGTATCACATAATGTGGTGGCACAACACAAGACAGCTTCCCCCACACTTAAGCTCAACTAGATTATGCAATTTCACTTCAAGAGTTGGTTGGATAGGGAAAATTGGCTTGTAATGTGGCTTAACCTAACAGGCTATGCATGGCTTCTAAGGGCTACAAGGATTAAATATTCAAGGTAGGCCATTATAAAAAAGGATTATTTGAAATAGGGGTTTTAATACCAAACAAATGCCTCAATCATTTAAACACAAGTACCTCAAACCCTCAAGTTTTGACAGGAATAGATCAAATTCTGGTTAAATCAAGTATGGTTTGGCTCTCTCAAGAAGTGAGGTGAATGTAAAGAATATGAAAATAATGGTTTAGAAGCCTCACAGGAAAGTGATTTCAAATATAAAGACAGTGAGATTGGCATGGGATTCAAAATTCAGCGTACTTTGCATGAAATTACTAAATATTTGAACTTGAAACAAAGTCATTTCAGCATTCATTTAAGCTTAGTTTCAAGGGGTAAATTGTTTCACTTATTGATATGGATTTAAAAATGGTGATGAGAATCATTTCAGCTCAAAAGTTTCAAAAACACACAGAAAATTGTAAAATAAACACACAAATTTTGAAAAACACACAATTTTTGTTTTTTGGTTTTTTTTTAACAGGAAAACAATTGAAATTACTAAACTAAAAGGTTCCATCCCCCACACTTAAAATATTGCATTGTCCTCAATGTGAACCCGTGAGATGATATATGCACATGAAATGCAGAATTTTTAAATAGGACAAATAATATAAAAGTGAAAGGGTTAGGAACAGCCTGATGTGATCAAGTGATGATGGGGTCATTCAGTGTGATAAAATCCACTGCATCAGTAGGATGTCCCTCAATGTATCTCTTCAAACGTTGCCCATTGACTGTAAAGCTCCTTCCAGTGTCCTCTTGTGTGATCTCCACTGCACCATAAGGAAAAACATTAGACACAATATAAGGACCTAACCATCTGGAACGCAACTTACCAGGCATCAACTTCAGTCGTGAACTATAGAGAAGGACTTTCTCTCCAATATGAAACTCCCTTTGTTGGATCATTTTGTCATGAGATGCTTTTGATCTTTCCTTGTAGAGCCTTGAGTTCTCATATGATGACAGGCGAATCTCCTCAAGATCTTGAATTTTCAACTTCCTTTGAATTCCAGCTTGGGCCAAATCCATGTTACATTTCTTTATAGCCCAATATGCCCGATGCTCGACTTCCACGGGGAGATGACACGCTTTCCCAAAAACAATCCGAAATGGGGACATACCAATGGGGGTCTTGTATGCTGTCCTATAAGCCCACAATGCATCATCCAAGTGCTTGCTCCAATCCTTCCTATTTGGCTGCATGGTTTTCTCCAAGATTTGTTTCAACTCACGATTTGAAACCTCAGCCTGGCCATTTGTTTGGGGGTGGTATGGTGTTGATGTTTTGTGTGTCACCCCATACTTCCGAAGGAGGGAAGCAAAATTCCTATTGCAAAAGTGTGTCCCTTGGTCACTGATGATGGCCTTTGGTACTCCAAACCTGCAAAAAATCTGTGCTTTGATAAAATCCACAACAACATGAGAATCGTCAGTCCTGGTGGCCTTAGCCTCCACCCATTTACTCACATAATCGACAGCAACAAGGATATACAAGAAACCAAATGAACTAGGAAAAGGTCCCATAAAATCAATTCCCCAAACGTCAAAAATCTCACAGAATAAAATGGGTTGTTGGGGCATCTCGTGTCTTCTTGAAACGTTTCCAGTGTGTTGGCAACGAGAGCATGACTTACAAAATACATGGGAATCATGGAATAAACTAGGCCAATATAATCCTGAGTCTAAAACCTTCCTAGCTGTCCGTTGGGGTCCAAAGTGTCCACCACAAGCAAGTGTATGACAGAAATGCAAAACAGACTCAAACTCATGATCGGGAACACACCTCCTAATGACTTGGTCACTACACATGCGCCAGAGGTATGGATCATCCCACACATAATACCTAGACTCACTTTTTAATTTTTGGACTTGATGCTTCTTCAAATTTACTGGGATTTCAGAGCCAACAATGTAATTAACTAAATCAGCATACCAAGGATGCTTACCTGAGATGGTATAGAGATGCTCATCGGGGAAAGTGTCCCGAAGTGGTACCTGGTCCAAGGTGTCACCCTCTAGTGTGTGAGTAAGCCTACTCATGTGGTCTGCCACCAAATTCTTTGACCCCTTCTTGTCCTTTATCTCAAGGTCAAACTCTTGAAGAAGTAGCATCCAACGGATAAGTCATGGCTTTGCATCTGGCTTCTTTAGGAGGTACCTCAAAGCTGCATGGTCAGAAAAAACAACTACTTTAGAGCCCAATAAATATGAACGAAATTTATCTAAATCAAATATAACAGCAAGAAACCCCTTTTATGTTGTGGTGTAGTTTTATTGGGCTGAATCTAGTGTCCTCGATGCATAGGAGATCACATGTGAACGTCCCTCCACCCTCTGAGATAAGACAGCTCCAACCGCGAAGTTGGAGGCGTCACACATAAGCTCAAAAGGAATCTCCCACCGTGGGGGCTGTATGATCGGTGGAGTGGTCAGACACTTCTTTAGCTCATCAAATGATACCCTGCATGAATCATCAAAATTGAAGTCAATATCTTTTTGAAGCAATCGAGATAAGGGTAGAGCGATCTTACTAAAATCTCTGATGAAGCGTCGATAAAATCCAGCATGTCCAAGGAATGATCGAACATCACGCACACATGAAGGGTAGGGTAAGGATGAAATGATGTCTACCTTAGATCTATCAACCTCTATCCCATGTTTTGACACTACATGCCCTAAGACAATGCCATGCTCTACCATGAAATGACACTTTTCAAAGTTCAGGACTAGATTCTTCTCAATACAACGATTCAACACATTTTCTAAACTACTTAGACATTCATCAAATGAAGATCCATACACTGTAAAATCATCCATAAATACCTCCATGCAGGTCTCAATAAAATCAGAAAAAATACTCACCATGCATCTCTGGAAGGTACCTGGGGCATTGCAAAGTCCAAATGGCATCCTCCGATAGGCAAATGTCCCAAAGGGACAGGTGAATGTAGTCTTCTCCTGATCCTCCGGAGCTATAGGAACCTGAAAATATCCAGAAAATCCATCCAAGAAACAATAGTGTGTCTTCCCAGCTAGTCTCTCAAGCATCTGATCAATAAATGGGAGGGGGAAATGATCTTTGCGAGTGGAATGATTTAGTTTCCTATAATCAATACACACGCGCCAACTGTTTTGTACCCTCATTGGAACTAACTCATCTTTCTCATTTTTAACAACAGTAACACCACTTTTCTTAGGCACAACCTGAATAGGACTTACCCACTGAGAATCTGAAATGGGATAGATTATACCTGCCTCGAGCAATTTTTCAACCTCTTTTTTAACAACCTCCAGAAGGGTTGGATTGAGTCTCCTTTGTGGTTGCCTCACCGGTTTAGCTCCATCTTCCAAAAGAATCCTATGCATGCAAATGGAGGGGCTAATACCTGATATGTCAGCCAAGGTCCACCCGATTGCCCTGATGTTCTCCCTCAAAAGATTCAAAAGTTTTTCTTCATGTTCAAAAGAGAGATTGTTAGCAATGATAACAGGTAATTTTTCACCACTTAACAAGTATGAGTATTTGAGATTTGGTGGCAATGGCTTTAGTTCCAGTGATGGTGGCTGCTGAATGGATGGAAGCATGAGTGGCGTAGACATCTGTGCACAATCATACATATCATCTGAATGAGAGAACAATGCATCAAATCCATTAGAAAAATTAGCAGCCATATCATAATCAGAGTATACATGCTCAGAATTCGAATATGATTGGACAAATGAACCAATCCCAAGATCAGAAAGATCATGAATTAAAGGGGATGAAGTATAATGAGACATCAAGTTGGACCCAATACTCATTATTTCATTAAGAAGTGAATAGTCCCCAAGAGATTGGGAATCAAAAATAGAGGGACTATCACATGGAGACTCAGAATGAGAGAGAAAGAATGCTGAGTGTTCCTCTGGTGGGTACTTCATAGAATCCAGGATTTTAAACCTCACGATTTCATCCCCGAATTCCATGGAAAGAGTACCCTCATGAACATTGATAATGGTCTTAGCAGTTTTGAGGAAGGGTCTACCAAGAATGATAGGGGCATGAGAACTTACCTGGTCATCTTCCATGTTTAGTACATAGAAATCAGCAGGGAAGATCATGTCCTTTACCTTTACCAACACATCTTCAAGGACACCAGCCGGATATGCTGTAGCTCTATTCGCTAGCTGCACCACTACCCTTGTAGGCTTGAGCTCACCAATCTGCAATGAAGAGAAAACAGAGTGAGGCATCACATTTATTGAAGCTCCTAAATCACAAAGAGCATCAGAGAAGTGAAACTCCCCTATGGTGCATGGGATGGTGAATGTCCCGGGATCCTTGCACTTTGTTGGCATTGCTAGAGTTGGTGTAATGAGTGCTGAGACATTCCTTCCAAGGTTGATCCTCTCATTTCCCTTGAGCCCTCTTCGATTGGTACAAAGTTCTTTTAAGAATTTGGCATACCTTGGGATTTGCTTAATGGCTTCGAGTAGAGGAATGTTGATCTCCACACGCTTGAATGTGTCCAAAACCTCCTTTTGCATTGCTTCTTCAACCATCTTCTTGGTTTGAACAACCCTGTTTGGAAAAGGAAGTGGTTTAGGAGGAACATCATCAATCTTTTTCTTACCTTTATCTTTCTCCTTGGATTGTTCATCAGTTGATATGGAATGCGGCTTCTCTGAAGTTGAGGTGAATCCCGGTGGAATGGTAGGTGTAGATGTATCGTTCATTTGCTTCCCACTTCTCAATGTGATGGAACTAACATTCCCCTTTGGATTTGGAGTGGGTTGGGAAGGTAGATTTCCAGAATTCTTACTCACAAGTTCATGGAGGGCGGTGGCAATCTGACTCATTTGAGTCTTCAACTCTCTCAGCTCCGAACCTTGACTCTTCAGCTCATTCTGTTGATTAGGAACAATTTGCTTCAAAAGATCATCAGTATTAGAATCTACCTTTGGTGGATGATTCCCTTGTTGTTGACTTGTTGATGTTTGAGCTTCAAATCTCCTTTGGGGTTGTTGGAAACCCTGCTGGTAAGGCGGAGGCTGCTGGAAGTTTGGTTGAAAAGGGGGCCTTTGTTGTTGTCCAGAGCCATACCTCATGTCCGCTAGATCTTTCCACCCTTGGTCGTATGTTGGATCAAACTTCTTTTGGGGATATGGTTGTTGTTGTTGCTGCTGAAATGGTCTCCCAGGGAACACTGCTGCACAATCTTCTGTTTCTTGGAGTTGTGGGTAACAGTCAGTCAGGTGGCTTGTCTCAGTGCAAATACCACAAGGCCTTGAAGGAGGGGGTAGAGATGTCTTTTGTGCCAATGCAATCTGCCTCACCATAGTTGTCAATTCTTCTAACTTAGTATCAATCAAATGACTTTCAAGAGAAGAAGGACTTACTTGATTTACTCCTCGAACATGTGGTGTACCTCTATCACCAAATTGTTGGGAGTTTTGGGCCATCTTGTCGATCAATGCTCGTGCAGCTACTGGTGTCTTGTCCACCAATGCTCCTCCAGCTGCAGCATCCACCATGCTCCTCTCCATGGGTGTGAGTCCTTCATAGAAGTACTGGATGAGTAATTGCTCACTGATTTGGTGATGCGGACAGCTTGCACACAACTTCTTGAATCTCTCCCAGTACTCATACATTGACTCCCCTTGGGCTTGCTTGATCCCCGAGATCTCCTTACGAATGGATGTGGTCCTTGATGCTGGAAAAAATCTCTGCAAGAAAAGACGTTTCAAATCGTTCCAACAAGTTACATCTTCGGGTTGTAAATAATACATCCAATCTTTCGTAGCTCCATCAAGTGAGAATGGGAATGCTCTTAGTTTGATTTGATCTTCAGAGACATTTCTAGGTTTTAGAGTTGAGCAAAACACATTAAATTCCTTAAGGTGTTTGTTGGGATCCTCACCAGATAAGCCATGAAACTTTGGAAGAAGGTGAATTAATCCAGATTTCAATTCAAAGTCCGATTCGAGATTTGGGTATGCAATACAATTTGGTTGATAGTTAATATCAGGTGCAGCCAATTCTCGAATGGTTCTATTAAGTTCATTTCTATTATTTCCAGCCATTGGTTCTTGTTTTATGGTTGAATTTGAATTGCTTCCAATTTCAATGTTCTGATATTGGAGTAATTCTCCAACTGGTTTAATGTTGAAACTTCCCGTAGACTGAGAATTTCTGATTCGTGCCCTAAGGCTGCGTTCAATCTCAGGGTCAAGATCTAAGAGATCTTCGGGATTAGTTCGTGTCATAGATCAAATAAAAATGAAAAGAAATAAAGTGGACTATAGTGAAATAAAAATGAGAAGTTTGAGTTGATGGTCCAAAGAGAAGTAGAAGAAATTAAAAGAAGAAGAAGAAAAATCAGATTGGGTAAAGAAGGAATAAAGAAGAGAGGAAGAGAATAAAATGTAAAATAAAATAAATACCTCTAATTGGTTGAAATAATTACTTGCCTCCCCGGCAACGGCGCCAATTTGAAAAAGCGTTGTCGCACGCGCTCTCAAAAGAACTTCAAAAGTGAGTTACGTTGGATAAAACTCCAAGCACAACACTCTATGAAGCTAATGTTTAGTTTACTTGGTGTAGCATAGGGGGCTAACCAAGGTCGTCTCTCAAAGGAGGAAGTGAATTTAACAACTTATTAGAGGTATTCTAATAAAAATAAAATAAAATAGAATAGAATAAAAACACTACTTTAAAGGATTGGTGTTTGTTGTAGTTTATGAATCTAGAAGAAGTTTGCTGGAAGAAGATTGTATAATTTTTTTTTTGTTTTTAGTTTTGAAATGAATTTCAATTTAAATGACACAACAAGAAGATGTTTTTTTTTAGAAATCTATTTAAAAAGCGTAATCGATCTAACTCTACCTCTTCACTTTATTATTAATCATTATCATTTAAATTAACATTCACTTAATTATGATCCCTTAATTTGTTAAATCCCGAACCCTACGAGAATTAACTTTACCACGAAGATTGAAGTGAATTTTAACCTTAGGCTAACTTCGGAACATGCAATCGCAGCACCCTGCTTTGATTGATGTCCTAAGATTAGCTTATGATCAGTGGTAAATTAAGGCACATATCCATTCTGGAAATGAAGATGAATTGTGTTTAGGGATTATATTTGAACTCTACAAATTTATCCCAAGTGGTCTTGTATTACCGATTAAGCTCGCACTCTCACAATTTACACAAAATCTCGACCTCGCGTGTTTTTGTATTAATTGTTCAATTGCTTGCTTAGTTTCTTAAAATTTAAAAACATAATTCATGGATCATATTAAGTGAATTACAGTAGGCTAAATGATTCAAAATAATTAAATGAAGAGGGTAGAAGATAGATCGATCACTAAAAATTACTCTTCCATGGGTGGCGTAATCATCGTAGAAGCGTTTTGCATGTGCAAAGGTTTATAATGGGTATAACCCAATATCGCTTCTACTCAAGAATTCCAGCCCCAAGAGAAAGATTAAGAGAAGAATAAATTTAAATAAAACAGAGTAAAAGAGAAGAAATAAAAGAAGAACAAAGAAGTTTATTACACAAACAAAACAATTACAACATGAAGGAGAGAAGGAGGCTTCGATGAGAGGATCCTTGCTTCAAGAGCTACCTCTCTTACAATGGTTGGAGAATTTGGTTGAAACCAATTCTCCTCTACCTCCAATCTCCCAATGCACGAACCAGCCTCTCCAAATGAGAAAATCACTAATTTATAGAGTGGAGGGGAGGCTAGGTTTAAAGTGGTTTCAAGTGTGAATGCAAAATCTCGGCCAAATATTTTAATGAAACTTGAACCGCCCATTTGACCTCCAAAACGCGTGAATTGACCGGCCTTCCAGAAGGATGATTTGTGCCACATCATGTCCCCGAGCTTTCCTCAAAATTTGGGCTCAATCCAAGCCCTTATGTAGAGGATATGGCCCAAATACAGAACCTTCTCCATTCTGGCGAGCCCAGCCCAACTTTGACTTCATGGCCCAATTTCAACAACCAAATTAACTCTTTAGATTTAGTATCCTGAATAAAAGTTGTATATAATTAAGTTAGGAACACTGTTACAAAATTTCAAATTCAAATAATAAATATAAAAATATTTATCTTCGAAATAATACAGTGCACTATTAAGGGTAAAACTGGAATTTTCACCAAATTTTCAAATGAATGATCAAATCCCAAATATTTTATAAATAAACATATTTAACACAATGTGAGGAAATTATATCATTTATTATCAATAAAATATTCAATAAAATAGTGTTTTATCAATCACAATATATCACTTAAATATATTGAAATAAAAAATCCATTATAAAAACCATTTTCAATACCAAAATACATAAAAGAGTATATGGTATTTATTTAATTTTAAAAACATTACTGCTTGTTGAGGAATCCAAAGACCAAATAATACTCACGGCGGCGAAAAAGGTCGTTGTCACCACGTACGTTAAAAGAAACATTCATTTTTGTCGTTTTGTAAAATTCTTCATAGAAAAATATTCCTTTTGTATAAAATTAAAAGTCAAAGGGGTTTATAAACCATATAAAAGAAAGCCTTGTATTAGAACAAAATATGCCTCAATGAAAGGAGATTGAGACGAAGTCCCTTACATAGACGGTATCCTTTGATTAAGCATAAATCAATTACATAATTATGTGTGACAAAATAATACACCAAATATAACTAGATATTAAGTGTAAAACAATCAGATGTTATTCACACATATTCATAGAACGACATATTCAAGGAGTACAAGTTTAACCCAAAGAATCAAAATTGGGTTAAGAAGTTCCCTTACAAAAATTCGACATCCTAACGATGTCACTTTAAAATTAAGAAAATGAGTTGATGAGACAAAAAGGGTATATAATCACTTGGAAATAAATTTTACATCAATAAGGATATATAAGAACATATCCCAACATAATAAGATGTAAATTAAAAGACATAACAAAAGAAGTCTTTTAAAAAGAGGAGCGTGAAAGGTTCCCTTACCGATTTGGGAAACTTTCGAAACGTACACCCCATGAAAGAAGGGTCATACAATGAAGATGTAAATACACATAAATGAGATTATATTATACAAATAGTAAAATAATGGGCAGTACATATACCACACAAAAGTAAATAGTGGCAAATGTAGCGTGAATCTCACGGGATTAAAAAGTGAGATAAAAACTCTTTACCTCGTGGTAATCAATTGAGTAGTATGACCAAAAGATAATAAGAAACAAATGAATAACATAATACCATGGATAGAATGATAATATATATATATATATATATATATATATATCAAAAATTATGTACACAATACACCACATGCAATAAATTAGTGGCGAACAATAGAAATCTCACAGAATTAAAAGTGAGATGTGAAATCCCCTTATGAAAATTCGGCAGCCTAACGACGGCACTTAAAACTTCCAAAAATGGATTGAATAGATAAAATAGGGTATCTAATAATATGAACATAAAAGGACAGTATTATGTATATAGATATCATACCCCGACATAATAAAAAGTAACTTAAAAGACTTAACATGAAAATAGAGCTTTGAAAATGAGAAGGGTGAAAGAATCATTTACAAAAATTCGGCAGCCTAATGGCACCACTTAAAACTTCCAAAAATGGATTGAAGATATCAATTAGGGTCTCTCATAATATGAACATAAAAATTACAGTAAGAGGTATATAAAATAACATCCCCCAACATAATAAATAGGATCTTAAAATAAGTGTCATAAAAGAGAGTACTTAAAAAGAAAGAGAGAGGTTGGATCCCTTACCTCAAGTCCGAATTGTCTTGTTCGTTTTTTTATATTCCTGAATAATAAACTTTGGTCAATTTATAATTTATTAAGGAACTAATTTAAAGATTATTATTCAGTTCATATCACTTATTATAATGTTATAATAATTGGTTAATAATGTGAGTTCATATCAGACGTTTTTGTCGATGTTTGGTTCATGAGTCAAAAATGAACTTGTTTGAAAAATATTGTCCATGTAGTTATAAGTACATCATCTCCAGAATAGTATTAATGATTTAAATATCATATATATCCATTACATATTCATTTTATACTATTCCATAACATTTGGAGATAAAAATAAATGAAATGCACCGTTCATGGAGACGGTAGGCCGTACGTACGCATGAACGCTACTTTCATTTCTTTGTCATATTAATGGAATTAAAAAATAATTGAGAGATATATATATTATAATTAAAGTATAATATATATGTTATATATGTCACATAAGTTCATTAATTTCATTCTTTATACATTCCATGTATTTCATGAACGAGTCACATCACTTGAGGGGGCGGTAGTCCACACTTCCTCATATGAAATTATCGCATTTGCACAACATGAAAAGAATAAATGTATGTTTTAAATATAAAATTCAGAAGCATATAGAAAACATAAATACCATATATATCATATATAAAATACAATTTCATTATAATATCCACCTTTAAAGGTGTTAAAAGAATATTGAACAATCATCGTTTCGTGAGGTAGTAATTCACCATCCACAGAAACAATATGTTCTTTAACCATTAGACGGAGGTGTGTGTAAGTGTAGCTCGAATAATTATTATAAAAACATACTAGTATATTTAATATACTGTTTTTGTTACAAAATAAAGGAATAAAAAGAGTTTTGTGGATTGTATAAGCAAAATAAAACAAAAGAACATAAGAGAAGACATTACCTTTAAATCAGGTAACTCCCTTTGGTTTGAACCAAAAGGGTTTCTTGAAGAGCTTTCTGCCTAAGGTGAGGCTTCAATGATGAAGAGAGGGATTTGGAGAGATGAAATGGGCATGGTTTGGCCAAGCCAAAGGCTTGAGAGGTGTGGGTAATGAGGTAGAGGTGGGGGCCTTTTATAAGAGAAGAGGAGGAGCACTCTTGGAAAGTTATAAAATATTACTTTATTATAAAATTATTTTCGGATATTAAAGGTACCACAATTTTATATTTCTAGGATAAGGTGATAAGGGTTAGAAATACACCCATCCAATAGGTTTTTGACAAGTTTAAGTCTTAGATTTTACCTTATCTTCTCATTTTATTTAAATTGTTTATTAATGAGGTAATCGCTGCATCATCATGGTGTCATAAATAAATTAATTTATTTAATGTATAAAAATTATAGAAAAAATATTATGATGTAGGAAATATTTTTATCTTTATAATTAATATTTATAGTAAAAAATATAACTTGTATAACCCCCTGTAAAAATTGTTTTAGTAAAACAATACATGTTTGTGACATTTTTATTTTAACTTTAAATAAAAAGTTATTAATGTCATTTTCCTACCAAAGTGGCTCCATGGGGTCCCCAAGTTGACCCATGAATTTTCTTGGTCGGCCATGACTCATCCAATAAGGGTAAGACATGTGTGACGGTCATTTCATATTATTATAACATTATCTTTACCTTAAATTACACCAATTACCTTTAATCGTGATTAATAAAACTTAAAAGTTACTATTCACCAAAAAATTATTTTAATCCCATTGAACCACATTTTACATCCCAATTACAACCATGTATGTAGGATTTTTGAAATTCAAATCACAGAAGTGGTAAGGTTTCATTTAAACGAAAAATCAGTTTTTTTAACTTCCACTTAGTGGTTTCACTATTCATCAAAAATTGAAGTTTTTCAGAAAAATACCAAAAATTCACCCTAAGCTATATTTGATATTCTGAATTCAAAAATGATGTCTATTTTAAAAAATTAAAAACATATAAGTTTAATTAATTAATTTAATAATTAATTCCCATTGTCAAAACAAATAGTTTGTTTTTAAGAAACAATATCTATTAAAAGATTGACACTAGTTCAAGTCCAATTTCAAAGTGAAATTAATTTCAATGACCACCATTGGATTAAATGGTAAAAATATATTCTAATTTAACTTTAAAACTAATTCAAAATATGATCTAATCATATAAATAAATTAGATTAAAAGAGGTTTTGAATTAAAATACAGCATTTTACACTATTCATAAAAAATGAACTTTATCGAAAAAATACCAAAAATTTATACAAAGTAAATCTTGATGTCCCAATTATAATGAAGAATTTTATTTGGTCCAATAGAATGTATAAGAGTGAACAAAACTATATTAAATAGGGTTCACCATCAAAAGGCATTAAATCGACCTTTTAATGAATTTTAGAGTATTTATGCTTAAAATTAAATTATTTTCTTATTTTAAGCCTTTATCTTTTATTAGATAAATGTAAAAACATTTAACCAACATATATAATAATATTTTAGTTATTTCTATTCATTCCCTCCAATACAATGGCTAGAAGTTAACTACCATTTAAAATAATATTATTTTATTATTAGAGTGCAACGTAAGATTTCAAAGAAACTCGTTGTTGCGTATTGGGTACGCCATCGATCATAACGTTCCCTTTAATGTAATATTAATATTTTATTCAAAAATATTAATAAATATGAAAAACTAATATTCATTATTTACTTGGTATGTTACATATATAGTTTCTATATTTTCTTCAAACTTTTCCTCTATTTGGTAGTTTAATCATGAAAAGAAAATTTTAAAAGAAAAACCAATTTTATTTCTCTTTAAATCAGATATATTTTTCTTTCATGTTCATGTTTATAAAAAATATTCTACAAAAGTCCTTTTATTTAATCAAATGATTTATTAAGGACATTTTAAGTTATCTTTAAATTTTAAAAATGGGTTTAAATTAATATTTATACTATTTTTTGAAAGGGCTGTTTTTGAAAACAATTCAAAAGGAATGTTTTTAATGTACATGAAGATAACAGGCTTCCCCACCATCATAATCATTTTAAAAAATGTAGCTTATTCTAAACAAATTCAATGGTTTTACAAAGAAAAATATTTTATGAAATATTATTTTCATATTTCACTCCCATTCCCTTTATTCTTCCGAAGGACATGATTTTATTGAAAAAAACTATATTCCTGATGAACTGTTGGTCACCTCTCATCTCTTGATTAACTTTGTGATTATTATAACTTTAGCTTGATTCAATCAATTTCTTTTGACCATTTTTCACTGGACATCAAATTTCTCTTAAATATACACATTTTTTGTATCATGTATATTATTATTACCTAAATCGTATACCATTTGTACATATGGTGTTTACTTTTAAAGTTAGTTGATTAACTATGGAAATATTGATATATATATATATACTCAATACAGATATTTATTGATAAAGCATATTTTTCATGAATTAAATCAATCATTCAATATATGAGGAATGACTTTGAAATGCAGATATTGGTGGATCCCATAATTATATAGCCCCTAAATGCATCAACTGGTCTCATGAGACAAATCAGTTGGCCAAATTAAATAGGTTTTTACCCATAGTTTTAAACTGTCCTGTGAAAGGTATTAAAAGTATAGATATCATGATATCTAAGATCATGACATCCAAAATTAAACATTTTCATTCATTAAGAATTTATTTATTATTATACATGAGATCATCACATCGATATATCCTTGGATTCATTTTTTTCTCAAGTTATTGATTAAATAACACATATATTCAGTTATTTTCCTTTTTATATTGATTATGACTTATATAATCATGATAGTAAAGTTATTGATTAAATGAAATTCATGTTCAGTTATTTACCTTTCCATATTGATTATTCCTTATTGATTCATGATAGCTTCCAGTGTACGTAACTCTTACTGAGTGTTTGAGATTACCCTTATTTTATTTCCTTTCCACATGACATGAAGAAGAATTATTTAAATGAGTTCAAGGATGCTGAGTGTTTTCCATTGCTATGTTTATATTTTATATCCAAAGTAAAATGGGTATCATGTATGTATCTGGCTATCTAAGACTACTAAACTGATTGACCCTTTAGTATTTGACCCCTTGTATCTATGTCATTGTAATAAAGTGATCACAAGCTCCAGGTTACTGGAGTCGAGGTTGTTATAGTTGGTATCATTACAAAATTAGTAAAAACCTTGATAAATAGATTAAAGAAAACATATATTAGGGAACATGACCCTATAGTATAATTTGAGGATAAGTATAAAAGAACATCTTAAAGTTTTAGTAATGAATTAATTATGTTGTTTTTTCTAGAAATACATCCCTATTTGGATTTAACAACTGGACACGGTTCTGGCATAGTTATATTTAGGGTTGATAACTCTAAAAAGGGTGCATTTAGATTTGAATCGATCATCACTTGGTGCATGAAAAAGGGTCTTACTGTGCACCTAGTTTGAAACTCCCAAGGGAATTTATTAGGATAATTCACATTTTATTTACAAACCATTATGAAGGATTTGAAAATAAAGGTGTCCCTAAATAAACCATGTTAAAGATTCTGAGATTAAAAATTCATAATTTTTTTATTTATGTTTAGTGTTACACAAGTTTTATAATTATACATTATGAATTAAAAATCACAATTTCATAAGATAATATAGTATATATCATTGTTTATAAATGGAACCTGTAAGAAAGAAGAGTATAAATACTCATGTCCAATGTATGTATTTACCTGTTGAGAAATCTAATATAGCTGGTATTGGAATTGAGCAGATCATGGCTATATTAGGGAAGATTAATCAGGTTATGAAAAATAACCATGCTTGAATGAAGAAACCTTTTGTTCCATAGTGTGATTATCTAATGTTGAATCACTTCATATAACATAATCCCCCATCATTTAGTGGGACTACTTATCTCGTGGTAGCTGAGAAATGGATTAGGTCCCTTGAAAAGATATTTATGGACTTATTATATGATGAAAAGGAAAAGGTTATACTGGAAATATACTATATCAAGGGAGATTCTGATCAATGGTGTTCATTGATCCAAAATACCAGGGAGGAAGAAGGAATAAAACAGATAGAATAAATACTTTTTAAGGATACATTATTTGATAAATATTTCCATCATGAGAAATAGACTGAAATGAATGTAGAATTATTTAGCTAAAAGAAAAAGGAAGAATATAGTGTTTTAAAGTATGAGGCTACCTTTATAATACTATCCAATATTTTTATGTATTATATACACAATATGAAATACAAGATTGGCCATTTATTTGAAGGGGTTAAGCCAAGTCTCTGAAGTTAATTGTTTTCTCAAAAATTTTCATCATATGATGAAATAGTTTTATGTTCCACCAAAATAGAGAAGGAATTATCTAGATAATATATATTAAAAGGAAATAAAGAGAATAAGAGGTCATATGAACACCATGAAAAAGGTAACACATCAAATAAGAAGAAGAAGGATTGATTTTTATCATGTAAAAATTACAAAAAAAAAACATCCAAGAAAATGATTGAAGGGCATGTGAGTTTGTTACAAGTTCGTAAATAAGGGTTATTTTGGATCATGAATGAAAGGGAAAGAAAGATATCACTACTATAAAGTGATTCAAATGCAATGAAATGGGTAATTATTCAAACTAATGTACCAAGAGTTAATGGAACATACCAAAAAAGATGTCAAGGGGAGAAGGTCAAGCCTATGTGACCACTTTAGCTGAGGTGGAATTTCCCAATGATGTGGTGGTAGGTAATTTATTCATTATCTAAAATTTATCCAATGATTTATTTGATTCTGGATCTTCACACTCTTTTATATCTTCAATGTTTTATAAGAAAATTATATACCGCCCTATCACCATAAGAATGGAGTTAGCATTCAAAAATCATAGTGAAAGTTTTATTGAAGGATGTGTTAGGAATTCCCCATTACGACATATAAAAATTATCTATTTGTGGACTTTATGATCATACCTATGATTTACTTCAATATAATTCTTTCTATGGACTTGATTTGAAAATAAGATGAAAAAATTTATTACAAATGGAAGGTCATTATGATTCATGATGAAGATGTATAATTCTTTATCTTTAGAGTGGAGAATTTATCATCTGAGTCATGTATAGATCCACCTCCCAGTAGGTCTTTTGAATGAGATTATTGGGGAAGAATAGAAAACAAAACTACTAATGGAAATGATAATCTTAAAATTGAGGATGTACTTATTATACAATAATACATTGATGTATTTATTAAGTAATTACCTGGATATCGACCAGATCATGAAGAAAAGTTATATATTGATTTAATCCATTATACAATACATATATCAAATACTCCCTATAGAATAGACACTATGGAATTAGTGGAGTTTAAGAAACAACTATAGAATTTGTGTGATAAGGGATTTATTTTCCTTAGTGTTTCACCATGGGGAGACCCTATTCTCTTCTTTAAGAAGAAATATAGATCCATGAGTCTATGCATTGATTATAGAAAAATAAATATTATTATGATAAATAACAAGTATCCTCTACCTTACATTAATAACATATTATATTAACTTCACAGAGCTAAATATTTTTCAAAGACTAACCTTCATTCTGGGTATCATCAATTGCAAGTAAACAAGGAATAAATTCCAAATAAAACATTCCTAATGAGGTATATACATTACGAGTTTACAAAAATTCCATTTTGATCAACTAATGCACCCTCTATTTTCATAGAAATAATGAAAAAAGTATTCATGGAATGTCTTGATGATTTTTTGTGGTATTAATTGATGATATCTTGGTTTATTCTAAAAGTTATGATAACCAGGAGAATCAATTTAAAATCATTATTGATACTCTTATAAGAAAATATTTATATAGTAAATTTAGATAGTGTGATTTCTCACTTC
The DNA here is from genome assembly GCA_963277665.1 of Viscum album. NCBI lineage: Eukaryota > Viridiplantae > Streptophyta > Magnoliopsida > Santalales > Viscaceae > Viscum > Viscum album. The sequence goes on along the minus strand of OY728163.1, from coordinate 200,784,853 downwards.
AGGAAATTTCTTTTCTTGTCCATATCATCTCCAAGGATGGAATCTCAGTTAATCCTATGAAGACAAAGCCAATTAAAGAATGGTATGAAAAAACAAACATAACTAAGGTACATAGTTTTATTGGTTTGGTAGTTTACTGCCGACGATTTATTCAAAAAATTTCTTGATTGGATAACCCATTAAACAACCTTAAACATAAAGGAGTTAAGTTTGTTTGGATAAATTAATTTGAAGAATATTTTGAAGAATTTAAGAGAAGATTGTACAATGATCCAATTTTGACTCTACCATCAGTAAATGATGTATTTGTGATATATAATAATGTATCAAATAAGGAAATTAGCTGTGTCCTTATTTAAAATGATAAAGTTATTGCATATGCACCAAGGTAGTTAAAGAATCATGAATAGTATTATCTAACCCATGATCTTGTGTTGGAAACTATAATCTTTTATTTGAATATATGGAGATATTATCTCTATGGTGAAATATTTGAGATATATACAGACCATAAAATACTAAAATAAATATTTTCACAAAAATTGATTAACATGAGGAAAATACGATGGCTCAAGATACTAAATTATTATGATTTCTCAATACATTACCACACAAAGAAGGAAAGTAAGGTAGAAGATGCACTGAGCAAGAAAGATCATGGATTTCTAACCCAAATGAGGATTCAGAGGGATACTATGTTCATGGATTAGGTAAATATGGATATGATAATTATTAAGGAAGGGTATACATCACTACTTTCTCAAATGATTGAAAATCCATATTTCTTGGAAAATATAAAAATTTCTCAATATGATGATGAGAATTTTCAGAAGAAAATTCAAAATGTGAATGATAGGAAATCAGTAGAATTTATTTGTGAAGATAGAGTTATAAAATTTGGAAAGATACTATGTGTTACATATATACTTAAGTTGAAAAGGGAATTTTTGTATGATTCTTATAGATCAAATTTCTCTATACACCCTAGAAGTTCCATTATGTATGGGGATTTGAGGGAACATTTTTGGTTTGATAACATGAAGTAGGAAGATGATAATTATGTATCAAGATGTTTAGTTTTTTAATAAGTTAAGTTTAATATATAGATTCCTAGAGGAGTCTTGAAAACTCTTACTATTACTTTATGGAAATGGTATGATAATACTCTTTAATTTCTCATAGGACTACCAAAGTCTCCAAGAAGGAATGATACAATATGGGTTATTGTTGATCGCCTAACCAAATATAAACATTTCCTCACTATAGGAGTAGATTTACCTATTGAACACCTCAAAAGAATATATATTAATAAAGTAGTAATACTTCATGGTCAACCTCTTTCTAAATTTTCTAATCATGATCCCTGTTTTACATTGAAATTATAGAAGAGTCTTCAAAAGGATCTTGATACTGAGCTTCATCTGAGCACCACCTACCATCCTCAAATTGATGGATAGTCTGAAAATACTATTAAAAAATTGGAGGACATGTTGAGGTCATGATCAATTGACTTTTAAGGTATGTGGGTTAAGTATTTACCTTTAGTAGAGTTTTACTATAATAATAATTTCCATTCAAATATTCAAATGGTGTCGTATGAAGCATTATATGGAAAAAGATTCTAAACTCTAAATTTTTGGTATAAAGTTTATGAAAAGAAACTTTTAGGCCTAGAAATTTTTGATGAGACAGTGAAAAAGGTAAATAATATTCAGGCTCATATCAAAACGACTCAAAGAAGGCAAAATAGTTATGCTAATAATTGGAGGAAAGATTTGGAATTTCAAGTGGGAAATCGCGTTTTATTAAAAGTATCTCCATTGAAGGGTTTCATAAGGTTCAATAAAAAGGGATAATTGAGACCCATGTACATTAGACCCTTTAAAATTATGGAAAGTATTAGATGTGTGTGTCTTATTGATAAGAAATTCCACCTAGACTCTCCAAAGTACTTGATGTGTTTCATATATTGTTATTAAGAAAGTGCATGTCAGATCCAATTCACGTGCTCACTTGTAAAGAAATAGAATTATAACCTGATCTATTTTACTATGAAGAGCCTATCCCGATTATTTATACGAGAGAGAAAGAATTGAGGAATTAGATGAATCAACTAGTAAAGGTACTTTGGAAAAATCATAAAATAAAGTAAGCAATGTGGGAACCATAGGATGTCATGAAGAAGAACAAACCTCACTTGTTTATAAAGTGATATCCATGAAAATTTAGAGGAATAATTTTTTTAGGAGGGAAGAATGCAACACCCAAGCCCCAATTATAATAGGTGAAAATTCCATGTTAATAAAACTATAATACAATAAAAAATTTAATATTTTATAGAAAAAATATAATTTGATAGGATGCATATTTATTTTGAAATTACTTGTTCTAAATAATCCTATAATGATTTTTTGAAATTTTCCCTTAGAAATAAGATTTTATGAAAAATTGAAAATATAGTATTTAAATATTCATATTCTTATTTATAATAATTTAATATAATATTTATAATTAAAAATTTATGAACTATCAATTTTTTATAAATAAAGATAAGAATATTTGGAGGTAAAAAGTAATATTTTTTTATAAAATTGTTTATTTTCCAGGATTCTATTTTTATTTAAAAAGCATAATAAATATCCATTTAAATTAATTAAAATAATATTTAATTATGAATGATATAAATGAAATTAATAGATTATATATCTAAATATATGAACTTAAATCCATCTAATGATGATTACTAGTCATAAGTTAATATAATAACATCTTGTGCTTGAAAAATGCATTCCTTGAAAAACTGTTTTTTTCAATATGTTTTGTGGGTTTATTTTAAATTAAAATTTCTCACTATTATGGATTGAATTTGGTAAAATGGATTATATATTTTTAATCATAATAATTAATATTAGGAAATAAGGTTAAATTAATTTTTTATCATAATGATAGTAAAAATAGTAAAAATTAATTACCCTGGTTAATGTTAAAACAAGTTTACTGGGGGGGGGGGAGTTAAACCAAAATATAAGGGAAATTTTAAAAATTAAACTTACAAAAATACTATTTTATAGCAATATTGAAACAATATATTATCCCAAAATTGAATATAAGGTCATTTGGAAGAATTTTTCTTGGTAACGACTTTATCATTTTTGGATTCTTTTGGGAAATTTTCAAGCAATTTCCAAGTAATTTCTAAGAAAGTCCCCCTTATCCACTTATAAAAGGGAACCCCATACCCTCACTTATTCACATATAAAAAGTAATATATCTATATAAAACCCTACAAAAATAAATCCCCAACATCCTTATCCAAATTATATAGGTTCTGGTCCTCCCAAAAGACTAACCCTAGGGTCCTTAAGAAGATATCCAAAGGAGGTTTATCTAAGAGAAGGCAATCGTCTTAACATAGATTTTTCTTTTTTTTATTTCTTATTTTACAAAATTGAAACATGTATTAAAACTTCCAATTTAATAAAACCATTATCTACTATATAAGGATATGTTATTATGTTTATGTAATAAAATTTATATATATATCCTTCTCAATCAAATGGGAAACAAAACCATCACTCATGTGTACGGTGTACTACCGCCTCACGAACCGATGTGATTTGTTTTCGATAAAAAACTCACATAGATATTCAAAGTGATGAAAATAGTGAATATATATGATAAATAATACATGATATTAATTATTTAAAATCAATATATCATCAAATTATTTACCCTTTTACCCATTAAGGCAATGGTATCATCACTCGTGTGTACGTATGATGTACCATCATCACGAAGCGATGTGATTCATTTTCCATGTCCAAATTTCAATTATAGTACTAAAAATATATCTAATGATTAAATATAATATTTATAACATTAATATAATTCTATATATGATCTAATTATATCCTATACACAATAATGATAACTTTCATGACAAAACATGCATGAGAGAAGAAGACAATTAACACCTGAAACAATAGTAATAATAAAAGATTATTAATGAATGGGTGGTAAGATGTTATAATAGGATAATATATGATGTTATAAATATTAATATGGTTTTTTTATAAATTAATTACATTCTTTAAACCATTATATAGGATGTTGAAGTGTGTTTAATTAAAAGGAATCACAAGAAAATAGATTCAGTTTCAATTTCCTTTCATTGGGGAATATTCTAATATTATGCACCAATTAATTTTTTATGCTGTATATACTAACCATTTAATTAATTTAACATAAATAAATATTTATTCATGATGATTCATTTTTAAATTCATGTCTATTATTTCTAGTGGTTTTAATTTTAAAGTTACCATGTGGTAAGGAATTTCATAACTCAATTTATTTTCATTGGGTTATATTAGTTCTCCATTGTCTTTGATATAAGATTATGTGTGTAATAAATTTTGATTATTTTATTTTTTATTTCAAATTGTTTTATGTGTTTTTAAATTTTATTCAAATAATAAATTCATTTATCAATCATCACTTTAATAGTTTGATCTTTGTAAGGGATTTCATCTCAATTTACACTTCATTGAGTCATATCTATTATTATGCACCTATTCAATTTTATACAGTGTATATACTAACAATTTGATATATCTAACATGAATAAATATTTATTCATGATGATTAATGTTTCAATTCAAGTATACTCTTTTAATGGGTTATAATTTAATAATTATATAAGAGGTAAGAACCTATTTTACAATCTCACTTTATTTTGGGATTTCTTTTACTATCGTTAAATCATATATATTTTTCTTCCATGTCCATGTTTTTAAAAATTGTTTTACAAAAGTCTTTTTATTCAATAAAATGATTTATTAAGTACATTTTAAGTTATATTTGACCTTTAAAAAGGGTTTTAAAGTAATCATTCTACTATTTTTTTGAAAGGTTCATTTTTCAAAAAAATCTAAAAGGAATGTTTTTTAACATATATGGTGATAATGAACTTTCCCTCCACTACAACCATTTTAAAAAATATAGATTCTTATACATATTTTAAATGGTTTTAAAAATAAAAATATTTTATGAAATATTATTTAAATATTTCACTTACATTCACTTTATTCTTCTAAAGGACATGATTTTATTAAAAAAACCTATATTCACAATGATTCATTGTTAACCTCTTATCTCTTGATTAATTTTTTTGATTGTTAACCTTATCTTGATACGATCTATTTTTTGTGATCATTTTTCATTGGAAATTACATTTATTTTAAATATCCATATTCTTTCTATCATGAATACGATTATTTCCTAGACCGTATACCATTTGTACATACATTGTTTTTTTAATATTTGATGATTAACTGGGGAAATATTATCAAATCCATATTATTTACACAATATGAATTATTGATAAGAAATATTGTTCTTTAATTAAATTGATCATTTGACATATGAGGAATGATTTGGACATGTGATGATGGGTGGGGCCCATAATTATATACCCCATTGACGCATTAATAGGTCTCATGAGACAAATCAGTTGGCCAAATTAAATGAGTTTTTACCTATATTTTTTAACTATCCTATAAAAATCATTGACTGTATAGATATTATGATGTCTAGGATCATGGAGTCCAATATTAATAATTTTCCTTAACTGAGAATTCTGTTATTATATCCATGAGATTATTGCATTATTATTATCAATGGATTCCTTTTGTTCTAAAGTCATTTATTAAATGGAAAGTGTGTTTAGTTATTTAAATTTCCATATTTATTATGCCTTATTGATTAATGATAGATTCCATTGTACATAACCCTTACTGAGCATTTGATATCACCTTTATTTTTTCACCTTTCCCCAAGATATAAAGAAAATTTCTTTGAATGAGTTCAATGATTCCAAATGTTTTTCATTACCATGTTTTATATTTTACCCTAATGTAAAATGAGTATCATGTATGTATATATCTCTCCAAGACTACTAAAATGATTAGTATTTTAAGATTTGAACCCTTGTATCTATTCCATTTTAATAAAGTGACCACTAACTCTGGGTTATTAGAGTCGTGGTTGTTATAATTACCCTCAATACTAGAAAAAAGGCTAAACAAATGGTTTGTAATAGCTGGTATAACCCCCCAAAATGTTTGTATAGCCTATACCAATGGTTTGGGTGACCGTTGGGTGATTCTCTGTCGGTATAGGTGTCTAGAAAAAAAATCATGCACTGGGTATTGATCCTAGCACATCATGCTTATATTCCAATGAATTTACCACTATCCTAAAACAACTTATATGTTCATATATTTAAATAAAATTTTATATATATGTATTTTTTTAAATGAATTATTTATTGTTATTATTATTATACATAAACAATGGTTCCACCTATACCAATGATTTGACTAAATAATTGGTATAGGTTTATGGCTAAATGAAATATACCAATGGTTTTGGTCAAACCATTAGTATAGGTCTTCTATTGAAAAAACAATCATGCGTTGAGTATTAATCCCAACACCTCATACTTATATTCAATAAACTTTACAATTATCCTATGAAATCCTATATGTTCATATATATATATATATATATAATTTTTAAATGAATTATTTCTTATTATTATTATTATGAATAAATAATTTAACCACCTATACCAACAGTTTGGTCAAACCATTGGTATTGGGGTCCAGAAAAGTTACCTATACCAACGGTTTGACCAAAACATTGGTATAGGTGTCCAAGAAAATTACCTATACCAATAGTTTGACCAAAATATTGGTATACGTTTCCTAAAAATTACCTATACTAACAGTTTGGTCAAACCATTGGTATAAGTGGCCATATATATACCTATACCAATGGTTCTTCAAAACATTGGTATATATTCGTTGGTATAGCTCATATTTCTAGTAGTGAATGCTTTCCCAATTTATAGTGTCCCATGTGAGGTTAAACATTAAGAAATAACCGATCACCAACATCAAACTCTAGTGGGTGATGATGATGGTCCAGATAGGATTTATGATGATTTTGAGCAGTCACTAATCTCTTATGGATCAACTACACTTTCCCTATTATCTCTTGAAAAAGGCTTGGTCCAACTAAGAAAAACTCTCCCAACTTTTCCAGTATAAGATAAACCTACATGGCCACCCATACAACGCTTAAAAGGGTATCATTTTAATCGAATCCTGATGACTATATTTGTAGGAAAATTTGACCAGAGGCAGATGCTTTTCACATGAACTACCAAAATTAAGCATGTATGCTTGGAGCATACCCTCAAGGATCTGAATAGCTTGATCAGTATACCCAACTATCTTTGGATGATATGCGGTACTTAATTTCAAATGGGAACCCATCACCTCTTACAAAATTTTCCAAAACCTAGATATAAACTATGAGTACCTATCAGAAATAATTATAGAGGGAACTCTATAATGATTCAAAACTTTTTAAACATACAAGTTCTAAATTTTCTCTAACTTCATTATCTTATTATTAGGAATGAATTGAGATGATTTCTTAAGCCAATCAACAATAATCTAAATCACATCTTTCCCACTAGGATTCCATAGTAAACCAATGATGAATTCTATAGAAACTTTTTTAAACTTCCATACTAGAATGGGAAAAAGTTATAATAAATATATGAGTCTCTGGTGCTCCGCCTTAATTCTCTAACAAGTAAAGCATTGAGACATGAAGTATGTAATCAGTTGCATCACCCCCAAATACCAATAATAAAATTTTAGATCATGATACATCTTGTTAGTCCCATGGTGTATGGACCAACAAGACTGATGTACATTGTCTATAAATTCTTTCCTCATATATATAAGAATAACAAACCTGCCTTAAAAACAACAAGCATCCATGGTAGACTGAGATCAATCACCCAAGGTATCCCCACTATTTAGTATTTTACTTAAGTGTTGAAAATTAGTTTCTGACACCTATTCAAGCTGAATAAATTCATAAAATGAAAATTCATCCTTTACAGAAACTAAGAACACCTAATCACCATCTTCTTCCACTCCCAAGCACATCTTTGTGAACAAACTCATTAGTGACCACTCCTCCACCGATTCCTTCAAGGACTAGGTTTGTTATTTCCTTCTCAACACATCTATAACCACATCCCATTTCTTAGAATTATAAGAAATATAAAAATTGAAAACCTAAAGATACTCAACCCAGTGTCTCTATTGAAAATTTATATCCCTTTGAGTAAAAATATACTTTAGGATCTTATGGTCAGAATATACCATAAAATACTCCCCAATGAGATAGTGGTTCTAAGTTTTCAGATCATGCATAATGGATGCCAATTCAAGGTCATGGTTAAGGTGGTTATTATCATTAGATTGTAATTAGTGAGAGACATAGGCCACCACATTCTTTCCCAACATCAATAAATACCCTGATCCTATACCTGTAGCATTATAGGAAACATCATAACCTGAACTCGGTTATGGAAGAATAAGAACTAGAGTTTATGTCAACCTATTTTTCAGTTACTAAAAAGAACTTTGAAAATTTTCATTCTACTCAAACTTAATACCATTGGGGGTTAAAGCTTTCATCAAATACACAATCTTGGAGAATTACTATATAAAACACCTGTAATAACCAGCCAAGCCTAAGAGGATCCAAATCTCAAACACATTTATGGGTTGTTCTCATGAAATTACCACATGAATATTGTCACGATCCACTAATATTACTCTATCAGATATAAAATTCCATAGAAATTTCACTTATTGATTCCAAAATTCATATTTATAAAGGTTACTACACAAGAAATATTATTTCAAGATTATTAGAATGATATAAAAATGATCCCTATGCTCCTCCTCTGACTTAGAGTACACCAAAATATCATCCACTAAAATGAAAAAAAGAGTCAAAGGATCGATGAAATATCTAGTTCATCAATACTATGAATACTTTAAGGTAATTAGTGATACTGAATGGCATAACCATAAACTTGAAATGCACATAACATCTCCTAAATGTTGTCTTAGGTATATATTCTTCTTATACTCTCAATTGCTGGTACCATGACCAGAATTCAATTTTAGAAAACCAAAGATCTCATACGAGTTGATCAAATAGATCATAAATTCTTGGTATGGGGTATTATTTTGAATGTAACTTGATTAATATTTCTATAATCAATGAAAATTCTGAGGATTCAATCTACCATCTTAGAAAAGAGTATAGGTGAAGCCCAAGGTGACATGATAGGATGAGTAAATACCTTAAACTAAAAACCTGTAAGTTGAAATTTAATTTCCTTTAAATTATCTGGTTCCATGGGATATGATAGTATAGAAAGGGGCATCGTACTAGGGAGAAGGTAAATAGTGATTCTAACCTCTCTCTATGGTGGTAAACCAGAAAAATTATCTAGGAGGACCTTAGGGTACCCACTCAACATTTAAGGAAGTGGGATACTGAAGAGAGAATAAATAGAATAAAGGAATTTTTTTGACAAATGATATGATATAATTCCAACATAAGGAACAACATGCCACACTCACTAATATCTAGAATTCTACTCACCCTAAAAGACACAAGAGGCTCTATTGGGAGATTAAAACTGAACTTGATGATGATAAAATTTGATCTGGGCCTTAACACTAATCATCCAATCCATACTAATTATATGGTAAAATATATTAAGATCAATAACTAAGAAATCCCACACTACTTCAAAGTCATCTATCACCACCCAACATGTGGGACATTTTAAACCTTGCTCGTTCCTCTTTCCCGAAGGCATGGAAATATCCAACACAAAAGGTATAATACTAAGATGTAAGCACAACATGTTGATTAAATTAGATGATATAAAATATTGGGTTTCACCTATATAAAAAATATAGTACCACAGAGGATGAAATTACCATTGTACATCTGAAAATAGAAAACCCTACTTCAGATTCCTCTAGAACATGCTCTGATTAATATAGAAATCCAGTCTCAAAACCTCCTTGAAACTTCTTTACTGCATGAATATATCCCTTAGAATGAGTATGAGATGCACCACACTTGGATGTACCAGAATAAAGCTACAAACCCTTGGCGAGAGTGGACCAAACTCTACTACCTTGGGAAATCCTTTCACAAAAATTCTTAAGATGACCAAATTATCCAAACTGGTGACATGTCCTCATAACTTCTATATAATTACAATTAGCATGACTATACCTTTTAAACTGATAGAAAAAAAACCTATTGTTTCCCTAAATAATCCCATGAAACTATCCCTAATGAAAATTGGGTACCCTTATACTTCATTTTCTGGCCAAAAGATACACCCTATCTTCCACCTATAGCAACCGAAGCTCCACTTAAGCCTATTTTCCTTGATATATTTTCCTCATCCATAACTAATTTATTCACTACCTCCAAAAATGTCTATGGGAATAAGAGAATAAACATTAACAAAATATCAACCCTCATACCCATATCAATCTTATATGATTTAAGGAAATCATTAGTAACAAGATTGGGTTCAAGGTAAACCTACTTAGAAAAATGCGTGGCATACTCCATAACTTAATTATCTCCTTACTCTATGGTCAAAAACTCCTAGGTCTGTTCTAAACACAATGTTTTACGATAGAATTATTGGTTGAATATCTTCTTGAAATAAGTCTAGGTAATATCCTCATGTAACTTGTCTTTCTCGATGGAGTTTTATCATTTCATTCCTGGTACTTCAGGCATGTATGTAGAAACCCCACCTTAGATTACTCTAGAGTTTTCAGAAAATTTAAGATCCTATCAATCCTCTCAAGACACTATTTAGATTAATAGGATCCTTTTTAACCATGGAATACAAATGTATTCTACTTGGTAAATTCCAATCCATGATCAAATGCTCATCCTTAGTTTCCAGTACCCACCTGACCTAGAGTTTGAATAGTGCAGATAGCAGCTTCCACCAAAGAAGGTTGTAAGGACTCGAACCCATTTTCCTAGATCCGGTGCCTTATTTTATTAAATTGGAATATAAACAAGGAATATTAATCTCGATGTATTGCATAGTTTAGTAGCTTTGGAAACAAGATATATTAAAAAGTTCATCATTACAACTTGAAATGAAAAACAACATAGAAATTCCTTCTAAAACATCCATAAATCCTAGGTAATTTCCGCATGTCATTCATAATATAAATATTCATATCTTTAGAAAATGAAACATAAGAAAGGGGTGAGCTCAAACGATCAGTAATGGTAAGAAACACAGTGGAAGTTATTATAATCATAAACATTAGGCTTGTTGAATAACTGAAACACATGCCTTTAACAATAAACTTGAACACATTATGACAGGAATAAGAGTTGATTAAATAATTCCATAATAAAACATAATCACAGGTATTATACTATTAAAATAACCACATGAACCATCAATAATATTTTCATAATGAGGGAATACATAATTCGGGACATCATAACCATCAAGGCCTCGTTCCAAGACCATAAATATCCATTCTGTCAAGGCCTCATGCTAAGACCATAGTTCGTCTCACGAGACCTACCAATGCACCGATGAGATATAGAGGGCTCCAAATGACACATAATAAGTCCAATGAATTACTAATATGAATTGGGATAAACATAAACAATATATACATTCATATGGAAACTAATATATGAAATGTAAATAACTTTTCCCGAACATTAAGCATAAACACTAACCATTCGGAGTAAATTGGTGAATGGTTTTAAGATAAAACATCCAAATTAAAAATAATAATAAACCATTAAATTAAATATGGTATATGATATCATAAAATATTAATTCCAATAATAAATAATAATCAATAAGAGTGTTGAAATAGATGAAGATACTCTTATAAAATCACCGAGTAATTCTTGAGATAAATACTCCTTTACTTTGAAAAGAAGAGTTATTTTGAAAAAATATATGTATAAAACCATAAGTGAAGTAATATAGTATTTTAATAATAAAATAAGTGATTTTATAAAGATAATTTTTTCAAAAAACATATTATAGAGTGACCTTGAAAATAGGTAAGAATTTGAGAAATTCCCTTGAAACAGGATTGTTTATCGGAAAGGATTTTTGAAATATCCTTTTAAAACATGTAACTTCCCATAAAATAAAAAAGGATTATGGTTGGTACACATATATATACTATTAAAACTTAATTTATGATGAGTACACAAGAATAAATAATAATTTAATTGGGGTTAAGATAGACAAAGAGTAACCCGAAAGAAAATGGTGGTTCAGGTAGAAAACCCTTACCTTAAGTCCGAAGGTGTTCCTCACTTGATCTTAATGACATGAATAATCAAATTTAGGTTCATAAATTAATGATTAAATAACCTCATCAACATTTAATTTATTTGGTATAAACTTATTAGGATTCATTCATGTCCTTTTTATGGGTTAAGAGATTCAATTTCATTGTTTGGGGGGTGTTTTCTTCCGTGGTTTTCATGATCGATTTACTTATATTCATGTACGGATAAACATGTAGAATGAGAATGGTTGTCCAGAATAGAATTTGTATATTATTAGTGAAAAAAATAATATTACATTTTCATAAAATTAATTTGGTTATTGGGAGTGATGGTGAATCATTATATAAAATTTAATAACAATTGTTTGGGTAAATTGGCGGTTCTTGATCACAACGAAATTATTTTGATTTATAAATTAATATCATGTGTAAAAAAGGATTAAAGAACCATAAATAAGTTATAATACATATATAATATTTTGGTTAAACCATAAAAATGGTTTCATGACCATAATTTAAGATGGTAATAGAAATTGAAAACCCATCGTCCTTAAATGTGGTAAATTAACACATCTCGGATGGTGCTTTCATTTCTAGTATAAAAGAAGGGTAAATGAGATATAATGAAGAATTATTCCTTTATAATAAAAACATTATAGTACATTTAAGTTAATGGATTCATCACATCATTTGGATTAAGGGAGGCAAGGAAAAAGAAAATAAAGGAACTTGAAATAAAAGAAATGAAAAGAGGAATTTACCTTTTGAAGTAATCTTACTTGAGAGACAATTTAGGGGAGAGGTTTTGGTATTTTTATGAGACCAAGGGATAATTGAAGTGGGGTAGGAGCTTGGGAGGATATTTGGGAAGAATTTAGACAAGTAAAAAGGCTTTATAGGAATGAAGAGAAGAGGGAGTGGGGGGGGGGGGGTTATAGTTGAGGAGAGGGGTGATTTGTGAATATCTTATTCAATATTTTATTATTTCCCTCAAGTCAACCAATAGTTCTGATTCAATTGACCCATAATAGTAATAATTTCATGTGATTTAGAAAAAAGTGTGATTACATCATCCATGATTCTATGAATAGTGAATTTAACTGATAATGTATATATACAGTAAATTACCGTATTTTACTATTCATAAAAAATTCGAGTATCTCAGAAAAATCTCAAAAATTCTCCCTAAACATTTTTCAATGTGTACAATGAAAAAATGAACTTAATTTTATGAAAATAATTTTCTAAATATGATTAATTTAATTTTTAAATAAAACCATTATTTATTCAAAAAATAACAATTTTAAAACAATAATTCGTTTATATCACTTTGAAAAATTAATCACGATCTCATTATCTTATAAACTTAAGACAATAAAATAATAATTGATTTAATATTCATAAGGTTCATATTACTATTCATAAGGGTATGTTACTATTCACAAAAAATTAAGTTTGTCTTATCAGACTCTAAATTACTTACTAAGCGCAACTGTGTATATCAGTTTTTCGAAATTCAAATCACAGAGGTAGAAAATTATGTTTAATGGCAAGGTTATAAAAAAGTGGTGTTTTTTAGATACTTAGTGTTTCAGTCATTCAATATTAAATTTATTTACAAAATCTTGGGGTGTTACATTATCCCCTCACAAAAATTTCATCCTCAAAATTACCAGAATGTTACCTCACAAAAATATTTGGGTAGTTCTTCATCATAAACTCCTCAAGATCCCATGTTGCCTCATAGATTTTATGATTTTTCAAAAGTATCTTTACCATTCGAGTCATATGATTCCTCAACACTTGTTCTGTAGTGTCCAGAATCCGGATAGGCTCTTCACAGAAAGATAGTTCAGGTTCCAATTCTATACATTCAGAAGTGAGGACATGCGTTGGGTCTGGAATATACTTTCTCAACAATGATACACAGAACACATTGTGTACTTTAGATAGGATAGGTGGAATAACAAAATGATATGCAACAACTCCAATTCTATCCAAAATTTCAAAAGGGCCTATGTACCTAGGGTTCAGTTTCCCTTTCTTCCCAAATATTGTAAGACCCTTCCATAGAGATACTTTTAAGAAAACATTATCTCCCACCTGAAATTCCAAATACTTCCTTATATTATCAGTATAGATTTTTTTTTCTGCTTTGAGATGCTTTGATATGGCCTTGAATAGACTTTACTTTCATTGTTGTTTTCGCCAAAAGCTCTGGGCCCGCTAGCTTCCTTTCACCAACTTTATCCCAACATGTTGGTGTGCGACATCTCTTTCCGTACAATGCTTCATATGGTGCCATTTGAATACTATAATGGAAACTATTATTGTAGGAAAACTCCACCAAGGGTAAATAATGATCCCACATACCTTGAAATTCGAGCAATTATGATCTCAACATGTCTTCTAAAGTTTGGACCATCTTTTCTGATTTCCCATCAGTTTGAGGATGATAAGTTGCACTCAAACGAATCCCAGTATCCAAATATTTATGAATACTTTTTCTAGAATCTCTATGTAAATCAAGGATCATGATCAGACACTACTGAAATAGGTTCTCCATGAAGTATTAAAACTTCATTGATATAGACTCGTGCAAGCTTCTCTAGTGGAAAATCACCCCTTATAGCGAGAAAATGTGTAGATTTTCTAAGTCAGTCCACAATTACCCATATTGCATCATTATTTCTTGGTGTTTTGGGTAATCTAGTAAAAAAATACATGGTGATGTCATCCCATTTCCATTTAGGAATAGGTAGAGGTTGCATGAATCCTCTAGGATTTTGTCGTTCGACCTTCTCTTATTGAAAGACTAAACATCTTGATACATAATCGCAAATTTCCTACTTTATGTTATCCCACCAGAAATTTTCCTTCAAATCTATATACATTTTAGTGATACAAGGGTATATAGAGAAATTCTAGATATGTTAATCATCCAATAAATCCCTTTTCATCTCGAGTATAGAGGGAACACATAGCCTCTTCCCAAATTTCAGAATTCCATCTTCACATACGAAGTCAGCGAACTTCCCATCTTTCAAAACATTAATTTTCTTTTGAAGGTTCTCATGATCAGGCTTAGATATTTTAATCCTTTATAATATACATGGTTGGGAAACCAATAGAAAAATTAATGATGTTTGACCTTATTTAATAATTCCCATTTCCATCCATATTAGATCCATGAATACAAGATCCCTTCCAATCCTCATTTTGTTTAAAACTCCCCGATCCTTCCTACTGAATGCATAAGCTACCTTATTTTCTTTTCCTGGGTGTTAGTGTATGGAACAATCATAATCTTTGAGTAGTTATATCCATCACCTTTTCCTCATGTTGAGTTCTTTCTGTGAGAATATATACTTCAGACTCTTATGATTTGTATATATCTCACATCTTTCACCATAGAGATAGTGTCTTCATATTTTTAGAGAAAAGATCAAAACAGCTAACTCAAGATCATGAGTATGATAGTTTTGTTCATGAAATTTTAACTACCTTTATTCATAGTCAATAAATCTATCATTTTGTATAAGGACACAACCAATTCCTTTCTTTGATGAATCACTATAGATCAGAAACCCATCATTCCTTGATGGTAGAGTTTGGATCGAAGAATTCACAAATCTACTCTTCAATTCTTCAAAACAGTCCTCAAATTATTTTTTCTATATGTAATTAACCCATTTACATGTAATCTTCGTCATTAGGTTGGCTAAATAGGTGAAGTTCTGAATGAAACACAGATAATAACATGCTAAACTAATAAAACTACGTATCTTAGTTATGTTCATTGGAGTAGGCCATTCTTGAAAAACCTTTATATTCATAGGATCAATAGATATTCTATACTTAGAGACAATGTGGCCAAGAAAGGAAACTGATTGAATCCAAAATTCACACTTACTAAACTTCCCATATAATTCATTTCTTCTAAGAGTCTTCAGAATAGTGTGCAATTGATTTTCATGATCTTCATAGCTTTTGGATTATACCAAGATATCATCAATAAATACCACCACAAAGTCATCAAGATATTCCTTGAAAACTCTATTAATCAGATCCATGAAAATAGAGGGTGTATTAGTCAGTCCAAAAGTAATTTCTATAAACTCATACTGCCTATACCTAGTTCAAAATACTGTCTTTGGAATTTATTCCTTTTTTACTAGCAATTGATGATATCCAAATTGAAGTTCAATATTCAAAAAATATTAGGCTCCATGAAGTTGATCAAATAAATCATCAATGTGAGGTAGGGGATAATTGTTCTTTATTTTTATAGCATTGATCTCCCTGTAGTTAATTCACAACCTCATAGATCCATCTTTCTTCTTAATGAAAAGGACAAGGGCTCCCCATGAAGAAACACCAGGGAGAATGAATCCTCTATCACTCAATTCCTATAGTTGTTTCTTCAATTCTACTAATTATACACTGACCATTATATAAGGATTATTTGATATAGGTCTTGAACAAGGAATTAAATCAATAGAGAACTCAACTTTCGATTTTAGAGGATGTCCAGGTAAATCCTCTGGAAACACATAAACATATTCTTGCACAATAGGTACAAACTCTATTTGAAAATTACTTTCCTAAACCATAGATATTGTGTTCCCTTACTCCCTAATAATTGAATTCAGTAGAGTCACTAGGGGTGGATCTAGATGAGATTCATATGGTGATGTTTCTGACCTAAAGATAAAGGATTCCACATCATTCTCAAAAATTGTAACCTTCTTATTCTTATAATAAATTTTCACATCATGGTTCAAAATCTAATCCATATTGAAAATTATATCAAATTAAATCATGGGTATGATAATAAAATCATCAGATAAAGCACGTTTATATGAAATAATGGGGACTGCCTGACACAACTTTGTTGCAATGATACTTGCCTTATGAGTTTTGACTGAAAAGTCCCTTAATAAATCAAATTATAAATATCTAATTTTCTTGGAAAATTGGAAGGATATGAAATAATGCGATGATCCAGAATCAAACAAAGCATTGACTATGTTCTAGGAAACGATTAAAGTAACTGTTACCACATCATTAGGAACTTCAATCTCCACAGTTGTGACTGCATAATATCGACCTTTCTCCCTTGGCCTTCTTTAAGGAATGTTTCCCTAATGATTAGGACATTCATGAACATAATGTCCCATCTCTTTACAACCATAGAACTGAACATTGGTTGTTTATTTATTACCCTTAAAATCATGAGATTGGTGGCCTTTTCCTCCACACTTGTAATAGACTCCCATTCTCTTCAAGAAAGTGCCAGATTGTTTCTTCCCATAATTACTATAGGGTGAAAGGTCAACTCTTCCCTTCTTCCCCATTTCTTTATTTCCTTTTCTATAGTTTTTAGTAGCCCTATTCTTATCTTTCCTTCCTTTAAAGTCATAATACTTAGAAAATTATTTTTCTATCTTGATAGCACATGAGTCTATATCTTCATATGTTGAGAAATTCTGGGAGACTAGTGCCCTTCAGAGGAATAGTTTTAAACCATAAAATAATCGATAAATATTGCTCCTTGGATTATGTATGTAGTCCAAATCATGCCTTTCCAGCCTTGTAAAGTTTTCTTCATACTTGGAAACATTTTCATACTCCTTATACCTCAGATTCAAGAATTACCTTTCCATATCTTCTCATTGTTCGCGGGGAAAATATTTTTCTAGGAATATTTCCTTAAAATCCCTCCATTCCATATCTTCTATTTCTTCTTCCTCCTTTGTGTTTTGGTTTAATTACCACCACTAATCCGCATCTCTCAATAGACGATAAACTACCATGAAAACCTTCTCTCTTTTGTTACATCCCAAAGCGAGAAATATCTTATCTAGGGAACTTATTCACTTCTTAGCTACAAATGGGTTTTAGTCCCATTGAATGATGGAGGTTGTTGTCTCATAAAGTGATCTAACATATCTCCCCCACATTGTGGATCTAGATTCTCCATACAGGTAAGGTTATTATTTATAACTCAAGTCATCTGTCCTAGTATAGTTAGAAGTTTCTCAGCACCGGTCATAGCACCAGATCCAACATTATTATCTTGTATAAGAGGGAAATACCTACATGGGACACGTGCATTCATGCGGTTTCCATTACTTCTACTAGGTGTCATTTCTAAATAATGACATACACTAGATTAGGTTATGAATCATAATGTATAATCTCAACGTATAAAAATACTTAGCATAAATTGAAATTCTATACATACCTAATCTCATAATCATAAACATGGTTTCTTTGAGGAAAAATTTACATTTAAATCCTTCATAATGGCTTGTAAAGAAAATTTTATTTATCCTAAGGATATCCCCCGAGAGTGTAAAACCAAGTGTTTAGTAAGGCCCGTTGTCGTGTACTAGGATACCCTAGGTCAAGTCCGAAACTCCTTGTCAGAGTGTTCACTCTCAATTACATCTATTCTAGAACCACGTTCACTTTTAGTATTCAGATATGGATTTATTTTCTATAAAGATAAACACAATCTATTCCATACCAAAATACTAGGATGTTCTTCTATTTTTATCCTAAAATACCATCTTAGGGTTTTGTTCCCTAATCTACATTTTCTAAATCTAGTTTCCAAGTTTTCTACTAAACTTCCTCTGATACCAACTGTAAGGACCGGACCCCAGTTTCCCAAAGCTGGTGCCTTATTTTATTACATTCGCATATAAACAAGGAATATGAATTTTGAAGTATTGAGTAGTTTTTTAGATTTGGAAATAAGATATATACAAAAGTTTAGCATTACACTTGAAATGAAAAACAACATAGAAATTTCTTTGAAAACATCCATAACTCGTAGGTTATTTCTACATTTCATTCATAATAAACATCATCACGTTGTGAGAAAATGAAAAATAATAAAGGGGTGAGCTCAAATTCTCAGTAAGGGTAATCAATACAGTGGAAGATATCATAAACATAATCATTAGGCATGTTGAATAACTAAAACACATGCCTTTAATAATAAACTTGAACACATTATGGCAGGAATAAGAGTTAAATAAATAATTCCATAATAAAACATAATCATGGGTATTCTACTATTAGAATAACCACATGAACCATAAACACTATTTTCATAATGAGGTAATGCATAATTTAGGATATCATAACCATACTGTCAAGGCCTCATGCCAAGACCATAAATATCCATTTTGTCAAGGCCTCATGCCAAGACCATAGTTCGTCTCATGAGACCTAACGATGAACCGATGGGCTATAGATGGCCCCACACGACGCTTACTAATTCCAATTAATTCCTCGTATGAACTTGGATAAAAATAAACAATATATACATTCATATGGAAACTAATATATTAAATGTAAATAACTTTCCCCGAACATTAAGCTTAAACTCTAACCATTCAGAGTAAATTGGTGAATGGTTTTAAGATAGAACATCCACATTCAAACTAATAATAAACCATTCAATTAAATATGGTAGATGATATCATAAAAAATTAATCTAAATAATACATAATAATAAATAAGAGTGTCTAAATAGATGAATATACTCTTATAAAATCATTGAGCAATTCTTGAGATAAATACTCTTTTACTTTGAAAAGAAGAGTTCTTTTGAAAAAATATTTGTATAAAACCATAATTTAAGTAAGATAGTATTTTCATAATAAAATTAGTGATTTTATAAAGATAATGTTTTCCAAAAATATATTATAGAGTTCCATTTAAAATAGATAAGAATTTGAGAAATTCCCTTGAAACAAGATTGTTTATCGGGAAGGATTTTTGAAAGATCCTTTTAAAAAATGTAAATCCCTATAAAATAAAGAAGGATTATGGTTGGTACACATATATATAATATTAAAACATAAATTATTATGAGTACATAAGAATAAATTAATTGGGTTTAAGAGAGACCAAGAGTAACCCGAAAGAAAATGGAGGTTCAGGTGGAAAACCCTTACATTAAGTCCGAAGGTGTTCCTCACCTGATCTTAATTACCTGAATAATAAAATTTAGGTTCAGAAATTAATGATTACCTAACATAATAAACATTTAATTGATTTTTTATAACCTTATTAGGATACATTAATTTCCTTTTGATGGGTTAAGATATTCAATTTCATTGTTTGTGGGTGTTTTCTTCCTTGGTTTTCCTGATCGATTTACGTATATTCATGTACAGATAAATATGTAGAATGAAAATGGTTTTCAAGAATATAATTTTTATATTATTGGTGAAAAAACAAAATATTACATGTTCATAAAATTCATTTGGTTATTGGGAGTGATGATGAACCATTATATAAAACTTTAATGACAATTGTTTGGGTTAATTGGCGGTTCTTGATCACAACAAACTTATTTTGATTTATAAATTAATATCACGAGAAAAAAAGGATTCCAAAATGATAAATAAGTTATAATACATATATTATAGTCTGTTTTAACCATCAAAATGGTTTCATGAACATAATTGAATATGGTAATAGAAATTTAAAACTCGCCGTCCTTGAATGTGATAAATTAACACATCTTAGATGGTGTTTTAATTTATAATATAAAAGAAGGGTAAATAAGAGATGATGAAGAATTATTCCTTTATCATAAAAAAATTATAGTACATGTAAGGTAATAGATTCATCACAACATTTGGATGAAGGTATGTGAGGAAAAAGAAAATAAAGGAACTTGAAATAAAAGAAATGAAAAGAGTAATTTACCTCTTGAAGTAGCCTTCCTTGAGAGACTCTTTAGGGGATATGTTTTGGTATTTTTATAAGACCAAGGGATTCCGGATGTGGGGGAGGATATTGGGAGGATATTTGGGTATAATTTAGACAAGAAAAAAGGATTTAGAGGAGTGAAGGGAATAGGAAGTGAGGGGGGGGGGGTGGTTTATAGTAGAGGAGGTGTGATTTGGGAATATCTTATTCATTATTTTATAATTTCCCTCAAGACAAACAATAGTGTTGATTCATGTGACCCATAATTGTAATAAGTGCACGTTATTTTGAACCAATTGTTCTTACATCCTCCATGATGCTATGAATAGTTAATTTAACTGATAATGTATATATACGGTAAATTACAGTATTTTACTATTCATAAAAAATTCGAGTATCTCAGAAAAATCCAAAAAAATTTCCTTAACCATTTTTTAATGTGTAAAATTCAAACATTAACTCCATTTTTTGAAAATAATTTTCTAAATATGATTAATTTAATTTTTAAATAAAACCATTATTTATTCAAAAAATAATAATTTTAAAACAATAATTTGTTTATATCTCTTTGAAAAATTAATCAAGATCTCATTATCTTATAAACTTAAGACAATAAAATAATAATTTATTTACTATTCATAAGGGTCATAATACTATTCATATTAATATTCATAAGGGTATCTTACTATTCACCAAAAATTAAGTTTTTCTTATCAGACTCTAAATATTTTACTGAATGCAACTATGTGTGTTAGTTTTTTGAAATTCAAATCATAGAAGTGGAAAATTATGTTTACTGGATAGGTTATAAAAAAGTGGTGTTTTTTAGATACTCAGTGTTTCATGCATTCAATATTAAACTTATTTACAAAATCTTGGGGTGTTACAAAGGTTCTACTGGAGGATTCACCTATGGAACTTCTCTTATAATATCCTCTCTTAGAATTGTAATAACAATTCTAGGAATAATTTTCTAATAAACCAAAAGTAAAATAATCAATTAGAGTAATATAAATTCTAGAATTAAAACACCAACTTCAAGAATCTAAAATTTAAATCTTTAAACAACAAGGATTTTAATCAGTTGTGGATTCTATTAATGAAATAAAAAAAATAAAAAGGAATAGGTTAATTTAAATAAACCCCAAATCAATTTCATTTAAATAACATCAAACAACAATTCTCAAGATTGGAAAACATTCTTAACCACCCATGGTAACTCGAGTTCAAAAATAGAAGTAATATGGTAAGGAACCCTCCTGAAATTACTACTTGAATTCCAATAGTCCTAACTACTATCTACAAAAGAACCTAAACCAAACCTAGGAATTATCATAACACTTATAGATGGGTAATGGATTTGATACCATTTTTTAACAAACCATCACAAGTCAACTTGACATGTCAGCCAAGTTTGCTTGCCACAATATAAAGATCAACAAAACAACCAAACATGATAAACCAATAGAGTAAAATGAAGAAGGAGGGTTTACATCCATGAGAATTACAATGTTAATAAAAATCATAAACCTAAAAATAAAATGATACATGAAAAAACAACATCTCTATGTGACCATCGGTCACCACCAATCCATCTCACCAAGAAGGAAAATATAACTAAGAGAATCCGAAAAACAACATGAGTCCCTTCCATTTACCCAAGTCCCAAAAAACCACATACACAAACTCCTAAAGAAAAAAAGTAGAGTGTGAGTAAAAATCCCAATATAATTTCACTAAATAATCTATACAAAGTCTAACACCATGTAACCATTAGTTATAAATTTAAATTAAATCCATTTTATAATGAAATTTCATAAGAAAAAATATTTTGTAAAATATCCTTTAGTTTTTTTTCATAAATACATATCATATTCACATAAACCAAGAATATGAAAAGTATATGTGAGATAGCATGAAATCATAAGCAAATAAATTCATAAGTACACCATATTATAAACATGTGATTAACCAAACATGAAAGTAACATCATGTATAAAACTAAGATCAAGTTGGGATCTAGACTATGGGAATACGTATTTAGACACGAGAAGGAAATCTAAGAACTATTTTAGGCATAACATGAATCCAACTTATATTGAGTTCTACCATTGTCTATCAATATTAATAAAATATCCCCTAGTGGTGTTACACACACTAAGGCTACATATGTTCATTTCTTGATGCACCCAATGTTACCAATGTGTTATGTTTTCCAAAAAATATTTAAAACCATTATCAAAATTTATAAAACATTTTCACAGCAAAGAATCACCACTCCCATACTTGAAAATACATTTTAGAGTCAAAATCATCTTTGAGTCTTTTCATCAAACACATAGTTTGAAAAAATATATTTTATAGTAGAACCCATTTAAAAACATGAATCTATTGAAACTAATCAAATTTGATATGAAAATAATTTTCATGAACCACACTAATGAGATTTATAAGAA
The DNA here is from genome assembly GCA_963277665.1 of Viscum album. Taxonomy (NCBI): domain Eukaryota; kingdom Viridiplantae; phylum Streptophyta; class Magnoliopsida; order Santalales; family Viscaceae; genus Viscum; species Viscum album. Next base: position 200,761,395 of record OY728163.1, on the reverse strand, counting down.
CAACAAGTATTTCATGAGTTAGAACCCTTTTACAGAGGCACCTACCATAAGAATGGAGGAAAACTAGTCACCTTTGAGAAAAAATATTGGAAACAAGTAGATTAGGTCCTCACAAGCCTAGATCTCTAAGAAACATTAATAAACCTATATCAAACCCATTATATCCAACAACCACAACCCAATAAGGTCTCAATGAGAAAAGGTGAAAAGTGATCAAGCAAGGATCTAAGAGTATGAGATAAAACTAGGTAAAAAATGAAACATACCTTGAAGAGATCCATCAAGAATGAAGGAAAAACACCAAGGAAGCAAAGGTAGAAGCCTCTGGAGTATTGGGGGAGGTTTAATTCAAGCCTAATGGGGATTATGAGGTGATTAGATATAACAAAATTAATAATAAATAAGTAAATTCCAAAATTTTAAAGGTTCAGATTGGAGAACATGGTTCAACTAAATGATTTAAAAAACCATGCACCAACTACACGTGGCCTCTATCCTTTTGAAAAACAAGTCACACAACTATCCTATGAAGATCCACATGGTTATACTAACCATGTTCAAGCCATGAAGCACCTCTAGATAACCACCCAGACATCTATACAATTTATTGGTGAGTTTTATGGTTTGAAAAACCATGCTCAAACCATGAAAATTTCTCTATATCCTCACAGTTCTATACCACACAATTACTGCATAGTTATTCATAACTGTATGCCTATATCGTGTGACTGGTTTGCTTTCTCCAAAAATCCAAGATTTCAACCTCAGACTCTTGAAAACCTCTAGAATGACCCAATGAATAAAAAATATCAAAATAAAGTATACCCGTAACCCGAAGGGAATCATATACACGTCGAGTCCTAAGGAATGTATAAAAAACATACATTTATAATGATGCACTAGGTGTAGTTGGATATACACAATATGTACCCAACCTATATAAATAGAAAAATAAAATAAAATTTATTAATCCTTTAAACATGAAAAACATGCATTTTTTGTGTGATTTAATGAATCATACATGTCATGTGCGATGTTATATATATATATATATATTAAATTATAAGTTAATTTCTATATAAATTTATAAACTACATACAATGTATAGTCATAATACATTGAATACTCCATGCGCATTAAAATCATTATACATAGTTTTAATTAACATGTGTTCTATGTTTCATTTAATTGACTCGTACATGAAATGAAATTATGTGATAAAACATGTATAATAAATACCGCATGATTTGGATATATAAAATCTCCATACAAGTCGATTAGTTTGAATAGGTACTCACTGAGTTGCTTCCAAGCACAAGTTGTGTACTTATTTTATTAAATTTTAAATAAAATTAATTAATTTAATTTATTTAAAATCACAACAGATGGGTATCACCTAGACATATTGGATTAAGATAAAGATAAATTGATTTAATTGATTATTCAAATAATTAATTGAATTAATTCATGCACATTTATCTTAATAAAAGGACAAATCAAAATAACTTCTAGAAAATTATTCTAAATGTGTATTTGTTACACTAGTGGATGATTCAGAAATTAGAAATACCTTTGTATGTGTATGGTTTCTTTTAATTTAATTATTGCATAGGTCTTTACAATTATTTTATTAAATTAAATTGACACCCTTCAATACATCCCTCCCTCCTTATTATGTATGGGTCTGCGTGTCCATAGTTTCTTTTATGTAAACCCCCATTTTTGTTCCCTTTACCTATGAGTGAAGTAAAAGAATTATAAGGATGGATCTACTATGGGAAAGGATATAGTTCAAGATAGATCCAATGAAAAACCAAACTAATAATATACACACGACAAAGGTGGATTTCTGCAAACTCAATACTATACTATCTCCAATATTTTTTCCCATATGGTCAATGGTTTGTTTTTTACACTTAATAAACAAACCATTAGTTAAATATCATGATCATGTCACATTTTATTTATTTTATTTTTATAAATTTAATGGTTTATTTTATGGATGAAAGACCACGATCACATAAATAAATGAATTAATCTTCCAAGATGGAATTAAAATAAAAGGATTATGTGAAAATATTTTATCTGTACATGGTTAATCACTTATGTAAAATCCAATTAATATTAACAAGACCTGTAAAAGATAAAATAATAAAATTCATACATAATTGAAAAAATACATCAAGTTAATATTAATCCATTATGTCTTCCATCATTTTAATTAAGACAAACCATAGTTAAAGTGTTTTTCAAGGCTATAGTTAGGGGCACTTTTAATTATCGAGGATTCTTAACTAACTTGATGGGTTGACTTAACCAAACTTAGATTGAATTTAATGACCATGAATAGAAATCTTATGTGTTGGAATCCTCAATCCCCAATCTATCTTCTAAGGAGGTGAGTGATGAGGAGTTCACTATCTATGAAAAACACTTAAAAAATGTGCTAGATGTTCAATGTTTAATTCTTTCATCCATGTATAGATAACTCATGAAGTCACATGAGAACATGGATGCCTATATCATGCTCCAACATCTCTATGATCTTTATCAGAAGAGATCCATACATGAACAGTTTAAAATATACAAGGATCTATTCATAAAAAAACTTAGAGAAGGTGTTCTAGTTGGGCCTCACATAGTCAAATTCATTATCCACATTGAGTATCTAGAGGTTATGGTGTTTTTAATTCTTGAATAACTATGCACCGATCTCATTATTCCATCACTCCCTAAGATATTTTATAGTTTTATTGTGAATTTCAATATAAACAACATAGAAAATTCTCACACATATCTTCTCACTATTATTAAACAAGTTAACAAAGATATGAAGTGAAAAATCCATTTGTTATTATGGTTAATAAAAGGAAAGTCCATGAGAATAGATCCAATACTAACTTAAAGTCTAAATATTCTACAAAAAACCCTTAGAAGAATATGAGGATCAAGGGGGAAAGAAAGGGAATAATATTCTATCTATTTTTCATGTGGTAAGAAGGTCCACATGAATAAAAAATAAATATAGACAAAGAAACAAGGGGAAGATTTAGGTATGTTTGTTATCGAGTGAATTTATTTTTTATATAAATTGGGTATTAGATACAACATGTGGTGCTCATATATGTATTCAAATATATGAACCAAGTATATTATGAAAAATTTCCCAAGGTGAGGTGGATTTATGAGCATCCAATAAATCCAGAACTTCTGTTGTGACTATTGGATAATACTACCTCATGTTTCCGACTAAAATGATCTTGGTTTTGAGAGACTGTTATTATTTACTATTAGTTACCAATAACATTATTTCTATGTATACACTTGATACAAATGGATTTATTTTTAAATTTTTAAATAAGTATTTCTTATTTTACAATGAAATAATTTTTCCAAGCAAGGCATAGTTAAATAACAACCTTTACATGTTTTATTACAAAATAAATGTAATTAAAATTGATAATGAATATAGTTCACATGAATCATACCACACCCAACTATGGAATCACTGACTAGGTCACGTAAATAAAAAGAATTTTCCCAAATTACACCAAGATGGATTTTTATATTCATTTGACCTAAAACCACTTAGTGCATGTCAGACATGTTTGGAAGGAAAATGAAAAATTCTACATTTAGTGGTGAAGTTTTAAGGGACAACAAGATTCTTGAGTTGGTTTATATTAATCTATGTAGACCATTTCTAGTTGAATCAAAGGGTGTGCACTCATACTTAATAATTTTTATTGATGACTTTAGTAGATATGGATAGGTCTACTTAATGATATATAATTTAGGTTCTTTTTAAATATTCAAGTAATATAATAATGAATTAGAGAACCATATTAGTAATAAGATTAAGAAAATATACCTAGACCCTGATGAAGAATATCTTAAGAAATAATTCATTGATTAGTTGGGGGAGTCTAGGATCTTATCTCAGTTCACTCCTCTTTACACAACATAATGTAATGGTGTAAGTGAAAAGATTAACTCAACCTATTATACATGGTAATATCAATTATGAGTCATGATATTCTTCCATTATCCTTTTAGGGACATGCATTGTAGACAATAATATACATACTAAACCAAATTTCAACTTAAACATCAACTGGTATTCTATATCAACTTTGGTATGAAAATAAACCCATATTGTCACATGTATGAGTGTGGGGATATGAAGAATTTGTTAAGGATACTTCTAGAAAAAACATACACCTTGAGCCACTAAGTTTATCTTTATAGGTTATCCTAAGGAAACTAAAGGATACCATCTATGTGATCATTAAAATAATAAATTTGTGGTTAATAGATGTCCCACATTTCTTAAAAGGGATCCTATCTCTAAAGTAGATAGTTGGAGAGAGATATATGTAGATGAAGTCGAGGATCAAGATACACAAGAGTTTATATAAGAAAATATTCCAAAAATCCCCATGGAAAAGGATATTATAGAGACAAAAGTACTGTGTAGGAGTATTGACATGATCATGGGGCATATTATTTCCCTATGAGTCTAATCAAAATACAAATTTATAAAAACTAAAACTATGCTACTTAATTAATTAATGTGTAATAAATAAGGAGGTCTAGGTAAAACCCATAGAGATTGTGAGTTAGTTTTATTAGGTTTTCAAAAGAATTTATTTTATTAAATTGAAGAGATAGATAAAGAAAATATGGGTTTGATTGTTTTTACGGAAGTAAAAGATGAAGCAGATTGATTGACTGGTTTGAAGATAGATTTGAAAAGAATTCTAGGGTTTTTTAATTTCAGGGTTTAGGTCCAATTTAATTTTATAAAATAGGTTTATTAATCCATGATTGGTGTCAAATTCAGGATGAGGGAGATCTAATGGCTATGATATTCCCTCCTTGACTTGAAAATCCCATATTTCACTTGGTCTGGTATTTTAGGGTTTCGCCAAGTCAAATTTGTCTCGATGCCCCGTTTAAACCTAATTCCCCTAAATTTAAATATAGTCATTATTAATTTATGGTTTTATGTTTCCAAATTTTAAAGTTCCTTTTAGATTAAAATATAAAAGGTTATGATAAAATTAAAAGAAAGGGATTTGAAATTGATTGAATAATTACATCAAAACAAATAAATGAATAAAAAAAATCCAATGGAACCTACCCCCTTATATTATATAACCCTATCACAATGAATTTTTAACCCCACATCATAGTGTTGATATAATAATATTGAAATAAAGAAGAAAAAGAAATCATAATGAAAATGAAGATGAAACTGGGGAGGACCCTGCACATCGTAAATTCTCGTTCCAATATTTAATATTCCGGATACCTTCATAGAAGTAGGCTAGAACTCAATTTATAGCAACCATATGGTCTCGATTATTAATTAGTTTCATTAAGTATTGTTGAAAAGTGGTCACAGGTGGGTCGCAGGTCTTAAAATGAGTCAAAAATTGAAGATACGTCAAATCTGGCTGTTTAAATCCCAATCTGAAACTTTTCACGACATGTAAATATTGCACCACATGTACAAAAATCATTAAATGCTGCTCTCTGGGTCATTTTTACTTATTCCATGACATGCCGTATATGTGTTACATTGTGAAACATGCGCATTTCACTTATGGATTATTTTCTCCACTTCACGACGTGTCTCTATTTCAAAAATTGCACTGGTTCACATCATGTAATGATTACACAATGTGTAATGTTAGTTTTCTAATATGGATTCATTTTTTTACCTTGGTTCTACAATTTATGTGCCTTAGAAGTGTCCATGTTCATCTTAAAAAATTTGGTGTCACACCACGAGTGAAGATCGCAGTGTGAACTGCCTTTTCCCCCCTTTTCAATTCTTTATTGTATCTAGACATAAAACACTAAATGAGTTAAACAGTTCAAAAATTAAAAAGAATAATCATTTCAATATATAAATCAATTTATTAAAATATCATAAAATACATGGGTTAAATACAAATACCAAATAGCCCCACATTTAAATTCATACTCATCCTCAATGATGGAATATTGACATACTACAAAGGATGCTTACTCTATCATGATTTAAATTCAATGTAATTTTTTTTGATCAAATAGAAAATTAAATATTTGAGCATCACATAAAGAAAAATTATCAATGAATTATTTTTCAAAGAATACAAATCAACCATGTATTTTACTTTTCCTCTTTTGAAATATCCAAGCCTTTTCAGTAATCCAATTTCATATTTCAATCCATTATTAATACACATGCCATTTTTAATTTACCTTGTGTTAATTTTTCCACTCATAATCAGTGTATAATTGTTAATAGAGTTTATAACATACCTTGAGAACATGTCACTTACCATAGGATTGAAATGAATCTAACATCTCCATCGAGTAAATACAAAATCACAAATAATCATGAGGGTTTCACCATTTAGTATCAAATGACTATGAGGATAAGGGTAGGTATGAAAATTTTGTAAATAAATTAAGACTAAAAAACAAGGTTTGTATATAAATTACTTTTCATGATAATTGGAAACAACTTAATAAAAGTATCCTCTTCCCCTAGTATCTTAGAGTATGATTATAAAGAAATGAAATGCTATAAATAAAACACCCTCTTTTATTATTATTTTTTTTTTCTAATATTTTTCAAAAGTTTTTTCTAGGGATAATTCTCAAAGACACCACCCAACCCCAAATGATCTCCTCAAAAAACTATTTGTGATAGTTATAACAATATCTCCGGTCAAGCAATGGTGATTTTTGAATTTCTAGAGACACAACCCATTATTATTATTATTTTTTTTCAAGAGGATTTTCAATAAATACATTGAATGTGCCTTTTTCAAATATCATGAACCCCTAACTTGTTTATTACGAAATATGAGTTCCTTTCACCAGTATCTATCTTCCCCAATATTATGTTTTATAATCATGAAAAATATATAAAGGAAGTTAGGAAAGGATAATATGGGTCTATAATGCGCCTCTTTCCTAACAAGGATATTTATGGTTTCTACAGGTTTAAAAAGGATTAATTCAAGGTGGTTCTAAGGATAAAAACTAAAAAATATGGCTAAATCATATTAAAAGTGATTCTGTTCAGTCATAACTTTAATAAAATGAAAAGAAAGTTCTAGAATAAATCATGCCTGAATTTCACAAGAAATACACTATAGAAATAATGAAAAATGTTGTCTTAGAGGATGTATTAGGAATGAGAAAAATGATTGAGAAAATCACTCATTGAATTGAATTAAAATAATAAAAATAATTAATTCAAGTTTCAAAAATTAAAATAAAGGCCAAATATATAAAAAAATTCATTTAGAATGATCAATATGCTCTCTTAAATCATGATTTTCCAAATCCTAATCCAAATTCTTTTATACTAATTATTTTTCCCATTTTTATCATTAAAATTTATTGAAAATGAAATTTGAATTCATGGAATAGTAATTTCACTAAGTAGTTTATGTCTCCTACTTTGGTTGATTTAAGAAAGAATCAAATGTAGGGAATGCAATTGGCAGTTAAAACTCTAAAACAATTGAATATGGGGAATACAATAGAAAAATTATGAATTGAAATACTTACTCTACTTATGAATTATTCCTTGAAGTTGGCTACGTAGGTTATTCCTACACCATTTTCACAATGTTTATTGATTACATGATGTGTATTTTTTTGATTTTATGACATTTATATTGTTCAAGACATGTAATGGTATTGAAACTTATTATTTTTCTTCCTACTTATTTGTTCTAACTTGGGTATTAATGGTCCTTAATGTTTGAAAATAATTAGGTGAAAGGATAGGGAATTATCAATGAATTTTTAAATATTTTTAATGAGATCATGTGTGTCTTTAAAAACTAAAAAAACATACAAAAAACTCGGGTTACCTCCCTGATTTGATTTTGTTTAACATCATTGGATCAAACTTACCTCCTTTATCTTTATCTCACATTATGGATGATTGAAAATTTTTATCTGGTTGGGGTCCTTAAATGATCTTAGTTGTGTCCTATCCATATAGTTCAGTCCTTATCATTATTCTCTAAATAACTTAATTCATCATGAAGGTAACACTTGCTTGATCTCTATTGGTCTGATCCACCATTTCTTACTCAATCCTGATGAACTAAATAAAAGGCCATGTTCCATCCATACCTATTTTCCTTTCTAAAATGTGGTGGAGTCAGTCGCTCCTCCGGTGTTAGCATTCTTGGTCTTCATCTTCTCTTTCTTCTTTAGTTGAGTATCCTCTTGTACAACAATATCTAATTAGTGTACCTTTTCAATTTCAGATACACCCTCAACTTCAGGTGTATTTTATTATCCAAATTAATTATACTCTCACACATCATGGTTCTTCATTTCCTAGTGGATGTTGAAACTTACTTGATCACATCCAACTCTTAGACAGATTTCTATGCTTTGGATGTCAATTAGTGCATGCCCTTAGCTAAAAATGGTCTCCCTAAAATTAGTGTATTTCTATCCTCTTCCATGTCCAGCACTAGGAAGTTGATGAGAAAGAAAAACTTATCAAATTTGATTAGTATATCCTAGATGAATCCTCAAAGATGATTCTCTATTAAGTTTACTAATTGAAGTGAGAATCTTGTGGGATTCAGACCTTCCAGTCCCAAACTCTTGAATATTGTGTATGACATGATATTGACATTCTAAACTAAGTCGCACAAAGATTTTAAACATTTTTAGATCTGATAACGATAGTGATTAAAAAGATACCTAGATCTTGTTTCTTATTAGATAGGTCTTTAGATACCACTACTGAACACTCTCATGTGAGTGGAATGGTGCCAATCTCTTCTAGCTTCTTCTTATTGGTTACCACATCTTTCATGAAATTTTCATAGGTTGACATGTTTATGAGTGACACGACAAAAGGAAAATTAATATGATTTTTTTAAAGTATTCCAAAAATTTACCTTTTTTACATGTTGTTCTTCACTTGCACCATTCATTATGGAAAAATAATTCTTGTCTTGTACTGAGGTGGTTCTTCTTTAGCTACATGTTCCTTTTTATTTTCATCTTATTCTTCTCTTACTTTCACTAGTTGTTCTTTATTATGTCCTATAAATTCAATACCACTTACTTGTGTTTTCTTCCCACTTTTTAATAGTACATATTTTAAATCTTCATATGGTCACAATTTAGGGAATCCTGTTAGTGATCCTATGGGTTTCTCTCTAATATGAGCAGAAATTTGGCTAACTTGGTGCTCTAGATTCCATAAAGCGTCATTTTGGTTTGTTTAGTCTTATTTATTCACTTGAGTATAGCCTAAATTGTGGTTATAACTGTGAAAAATGTCTTGATAAAGATTTTTTTTTATATTTATACATAATTTTTTAATTGATTTAATCCAAAAAAATTAATAAATTTGAGCTAATTTGCATCATTTTATGATTTTTGGGGGAGTTTGGGCTTAAATGTGAAAATTGGTTAATTTTGGAAATTTAGCAGTTTTCTGTTGCTTCTATTTTTTGAGCATAAATTCTAAAAATTTCATAAAATTCAAGTTAATTTTTGTAGGATTTCAGTGTTCGTGGGATAAAAATTCTCCTTCTGGACCCAAATCCCATTCGAACTCCCACAAGACCAAAAAAATTGGTCAATGTGAACTTATTCTGGTCAACAGAATATAACCTACCTCATTAAATGAGGTATATCTCGGGAAACTGACCTATAAATGGTATTATTTTAGTTAGGTTTAAAATCCAACTCGAAGGGTAATTTTCAAATTAAATTTCAAAGAGAAATTCTTTCATTAAGGCCACCCTTAAACCAGTCAAAGTGGGGTAGGTGGAATAGTATTCGACGGATAAAAAAAAGTCATTTATATTAATTATTCCATAACTTCTAGTAAAAAACTCCAAAATCTTTTAAATTTCAATGGTAGATATAAAAATTAATTACTAACATCTTATAATAAGGGACCATGGCATGTTTCATCCATATGATGGGCGGAACCAAAGAAAACTTCTAGTAGACAGATTTTGGAGGATAATTTTTTTTTCGTTCTTTGTTTTCTCTATGTTGTTCTTATTAATATTGAAATGCATTATTATTCACCCTTATTTAATTATAACATTAACATATAGAGGTAAATTTCTATGTGATTTGGGAAGGATAAGTTTTCCCCTTTGTAATTCTTGAGTTATTGCATTAATGGTTTAAGATCTTTTTCTATATTTTGTGAAGTTGGTTTCAAATTCTAATAGAGGATTTTATTATCTTGTGCGATCATATTTGATTTTATATTCTATTATTATTATTTATGTGGTCAATGATCAATATATACCTCAACTAGGTACTGGTTTATATACAATGAAATAGACCAGTTCTTGGTGGTGAAGTACTTAGCGATCACCAGTATGTGTGGGAGGGGTAGTGACCATTCTTGATTGTTCAGGATAAACAATACCTGATTAGGAATTTCCTAATTCAATTGGAGGTATTCGATACAACTATATCACACATTGTAAAGAGTGTATATCAATATAATATATTTTAATGTTTATCCTTATCATTTCTATTTTACCAAAGGAGTGAGATAAAACAATTTTGGAATCTCATTTTTATCGACTTATCATAAAAGAAATTGATAAATTAGAACTATGATATAATTAAAATTGGAGAACCAAACCTAACATGATCACCATTATCATATAACAGTTTTAGATCATTTGTTTAATCAACTTCTTCCCAATATTATTTTTAAATTTCTTTCATTTTTTTAGTTTATTTTCTTTTCAAAATCAATCAATTTAAAAAAATGGCCTCATTTTCTTTCTCAAATTTAAAGTAACAAACATGATTGTTGTGCACTCTTCTTTGTAGAAAACATAGTTTGACCACTAAATTTCATTTTAACTTAGGAAATAATTATTTTTTCCATACCCCATGATAGACACATATCAAAACTTTGTGCCCTTTATAGGAAGGCAGTGCCTCAAAACACAAAAACTAATTTTTTTTGAATGACCGATATTTTAAATAACCATTTAATTGAATTTTATCCTGATATTGAATGAACAATAACCCAATTGAGAAAAAAATTACAAATAGAGATTGAGGAAATATGCCTCATAGATTCAAGTGATACATTCAATGATCACTCTGAACCTACAATAATGGCTAGAAATACCAACCAAACTCCACGTGATCTCTTCCCACCTCAATTTGCTAATAAAAATAACCAACTCACTTTCCCTGCCATAGAAAATGATTTTGAACTGAACATTAATATTATACAAGTGCTACTAATATTTTAGGGCCTTATAGGTGAAGAACCAAATCGATACATCCAAGAGTTCACCTATGTTTTCTCCAAATTCAAACCCCAAGGAGTCAGATAAGAGAAAGTAAAGCGGAGGGAATTCCCCTTATCACTTGAGGGAGCAACAAAAGGATGGTTGTATAATCTGAAAACAGGGGAGATAAATGATTGGGAATATCTCAAAAGAATATTCTTTATAATATTCTTCCATACATATAGGATCAAAAAAATAAAAAAAATAGATTTACGTCATACATCAATCGATTTGAGAGACTCTCTACAAATACTGGGAACATCTTAGGAAACTCTGTACAAGCTACCCATACTAAGAAATGAAAGAGAACCAATTCCTTGTGTTCTTTTACCAAGGATTGATCAACAATGATCGATATCTGCTAGACTCCTCATATAGAGGATCCCTGATTGATAATTCTTCTACTAATATTAGTGGTCACATTGAAAAGTTTGTGCAAAACTCATAGCAATTCAGAACTAGAGGTATGAGCACTAGAGGAATCCATGAGGTAAGGACTTATGATTATTCCCCACCCTTACTTGAATAAACTCTTAAGAAAATAAATAGTTTGATGAGACAACTTTCTATGAACCAAGTGAAAGAGCAATAAGTCCTTACTCAGGTATGTGGATTATGATCTTCTACTTATCATTACACTGACCAGTGTGAATAAGTGCAAGGGATAGAAAGTTGTGCTGTATCCTATCCGCAAAGTAAATTTCAACCAAATTAGCCACATCAACCCCAAAATCAACTAGGATATGAATTCCAAAAAAACTAGTACAAACCTCATTTTCAATAGCAACACCAAAACCCCCATCAATTATAATAATAATATAAACAACCCTTCCAGTAATAACAAGCCTTTCATCCACCACCATTCCAATGAAAGACTTATGAACATACTTTTACAAGTGCATCGACTACTGAAGAGTAGTATATATGAACCAAAGTTTTAGGGTTGGAAGATAATATTGATAAGCTAACTGATCAATTTGAAAGTTCTATGGACATTATAACAAAGAATAATGGAAAAATACCAGCCCATAAAATCCCAAAACCAAAGGATAATGTCAACATGATAACAAAAAGAATTGGAAAATAGATCACACCATACGAACAATGTAAGGATGATGATTCTAACAAACCTTCTGAATCTCAAACCATCCATCCAAAAGAATGGGATCCGAAAAAAAGGAGAAAAAACCAGGTTTAGGAAGGAAAAGACAAAAAAACCTTTGTAAAAACAAGAAAGGAAAAAAAGGGTTATCCAATCACCATTAATATATGTATTAGTTTATTCAAAGATGGTTGAAGAAGAGAGACTTTAATGGGAAATTTAAGAAACCATTCTGAAAGTTTAGATCAACATCACACTACTATATGAAATGTAAAAAATACCTAAGTATGTAAAATTTATGAAGGATATGTGCATGAAAATAAGGAGGCTGGATGGAAATGATAGAATTGGATTAGGAAGAAGCATCTCAAAACTGATCACACCAACAATACCAAAAAAATGTCAAGATTCAGAAAAATTCTCTATTCCACGCACCATTGTGTATTTAAATTTTAATGATGCACTATGTGATCTAGGAGATTCAATAAATTTTATGAATCACTGGATATTTCCATCCTTGCAAATTGGAGAACTAAAACCAACTCAAGTGGTTGTAAAATTAGCAAACAGATCCACCATTTTTTCAGCTGGAGTTGTAGAAGATGTACTCATAGGAGTAAGAGGATTGATCTTTCCAGTAGAATTTTATGTCCTTACCCTGGAAGAATAAATAGTTACAAAATACTCTCACATCATCCTAGGGAGACCCTTACTGAAAAAAACAAGGACTATCATCAATGTTCATGAAGGAACACTCATAATGAAACTTGAAGATAGTATAGTACACTTAAAAATTCTTGATGAAATGAAACATCCTTACAATAATCACTCACTTTATGAGATCTCCAGTGAATAAGGTATAGAACCAATTGAAGATTCAGTATACTTCATGACTTCTTATCTTTAGGAGAACATTTTTCATTTGAAAATTCCAATTCCCAAGAACCTAAAAATTCAGATCTCATGTTAAAGGAAGAGGTAAAATATGATTTTTTTGATGATTTATTAAAAGAAAATGAGGTGATACTAAATATTACATCCTTAGAAGTAGGAAACCTAAATTCAATATCATCCCTTAAACAACCCCCATGTATGTAACTAAAGCCATTTCCAAGTGATTTGAAGTATGATTACTTAACGGAAGAAGATAAATTTTTGGTAATAATTTCTAATAACCTATCCCATTCACATTAACCAACTCTGATTGACTTAATCAAAAGAAATGTCTAAGTTTTAGGATGGAGTTTAGGTGATATACCAAAAATCAATCACAAGGTCTTATCTAATAGAATATTTTTAGAAAGTGATGCCTGACCAGTTATACAACCTTAGAGAAGACTCAATCCTACCATCATAGAGATTGTTAAGAAAGATATAGAGAAATTTTTAGCAGCTAACATCATTTACCCAATCTTTGAATCTCAGTGGGTCAACCCCATTCATGTAGTCCCCAAGAAAACCATCCTGAACACTATTAAAAATGAAATAAATGAACTGATCCCCATGAGAGTACAAAATATATGGAGAGGGGATATAGATTACATGAAGCTGAATAACGTTACCTGAAAAGACCACTTTCCCATCCCATCCATCAATCATATTCTAGAAATGTTATCTGGAAAAACTCATTACTATTTTTTAGATAGATTTTTAGGATACTTTCAGGTACTGATTACACCATAAGACCAAGAGAAGATGACCATCAACTATCCATTTGACACATTCACCTAAAAAAGGATGCCTTTTGGGATATGAAATTCTCTAGGTACATTTCAATGGTGTATGGTGAGTATTTTCTTAGATCATATTGAGGAATTATTGGAGGCATTTCTTGATGATTTCACAGTTTTTGGTAATTCATTTGATCATTTATTAGGAAATTTGGAAAATGTTTTGAAAACATGTATTGAAAAAAATCTTGTCTTAAATTTGAAAAAAAATCATATCATGGTTGAAAAGGTAATAGTGTTGGGGCACATAATTTAACAAAAAGGGATTTAGGTTGATAAACCAAAAGTCTAAGTAATAAATTACTTGCTATATCCAACTTGTTTAAAACATGTTAGATCCTTTTTAGTACATGTATGATTTTACACAAGATTCATCAAATATTTTAGTAATATTTCACTCCCTCTCTCAAGATTACTACTAAAAGAATATGGAATTAATATTGATTATGAATGTAGGAAGTCATTTGATGAAATGAAGAAAAGGTTGATCACACCTCCAATTATGATACCACCCAACTAGGAGTACCCTTTTGAGTTTCTTTACGATGAATCCAACCAAGTGGTGGGAGACTCTTTATCACAAAGAATTGATAGAAATACTCAAGTAATATTCTATGCATCAAGGAACTTGGATGCCACACAAATAAATTATAAAACCACTAAGAAGGAGTTCCTTGTATTCATCTTTTCACTAGATAAATTCAGATCATATCTTCTTGGAACTAAAGTTATTGTTTTTTTATGATCATGCAACCCTCAGGTATTTAATGAAAAAGGAATATTCAAATACAAGTCTAGTGATATGTATACTAATCTTACAATAGTTCAATTTAGAAATTAAAGATAAGAAGGGAACTAAAAATTAGGTGGATGATCATCTAAGTTGACTACCCCACACCTCTAAAGCAGATATTACAAACCAAAACCCACTTAATGTTGAGATTACTAGATAAAAAATATATACCATCAACAGTAAAGTTACATGGTATTACAATATGGTAAATTATTTGGTAACATCTCAGGTCCCATCTCATTTAAATTACCACAAAATTTAAAAGATGAAATCTGAATATAGATATTACTTCTGGGATAATCCATTTATTTGAAAAATTTGCAATGATAAAGGGATAAGAAGATGTTTTCCTGAAAGTGAAATTTATTCTACCTTTGAGTTTTGTCACAATTTAGCTTGTGGAGGTCACTTTGGACCTTAAATGACCACAAGTATGGTTTTATAATCTATAATTTATTAGCCCATACTTTTTAAAGATACTCATGAATTTAGAAAAAGGTGTGAAAAATGTTAGTTTTTGGAAATATTTCAAAGAGACAAGAAATTCCCCAATAACCAATTATTTTTTTCTGAAATTTTTGAAGTATTGGGGATAGATTTTATGGGAACTTTTCCAATTTTATTTGTAAATAATTATATTTTTATCATAGTTTATTATGTTTCAAAATGGGTGGATATAAAAGCCACCAAGATTGACAATGCTATTTTTTTTATTTTGTTAGGGATAACATATTTTTTTGGTTTAGAGTGCCGAGATCCATCATCAGTTATCATGGGAATCTCTTTTTCAATATAATAATGGTGTCTATGTTGAATAAGTATGGGTTTCATCATAAAACATCAACTCCCTATCATCCACAGACTAATGGTCAAGATGAAGTGTCCAATAGAGAAATTAAAGGAGTTTTAGAATAGACTGTTAATCCAAATAGAAAGGATTTGATCCAAAGGTTGGAAGAATAATTATGGTCTTATAGTAAATCCTACAAAACCCCGATTAGAATGAGTCTATATTGGCTAATTTATGGGAAAATCTATTTCCTAAATGTTGAATTAGAACATAAGGAATACTAGGCTATGAAGAAGATAAATTTGGATCTTGAAAGTGTTGGGAAGCAGAGAAGATTACAATTATAGGAGGTGGAATAAATTAGAAAGGAATATTTTGAGAATTATAGGATTTATAAAGAGATAACAAGAGTGGATCATGAAAATCTAATCCAACTGAAAGACATCCATCTTGGAGACATAGTGATGTTATTCAACTTAAGACTCAAGCTGATGCCAGGTAAACTTAGTTTCATATGGGAAGGTCCATTTATAGTCACTCATGTATATCCTTTTAGTAATTTTCATATTTTGAAAGTTGGAGAGCAGAATCCATTCACTATTAATGTCCATCGGCTAGAGAAATTCCTTGGGACCATGCCATCAGAGCCAGTGGAGGAGATCACACTCCTATAACCTATTTATCAATAAATCCATTAGGTCATACCTATCCTTTAAACTTACTTGCTTATTGTGATTTAATTTCAAATATTCTTACATTTCAAAATCCACTTGAATGCATTGAGGAAAATGTATCATTTAAGTATGGGAGAGGGAACCTTTGTAGTTTAGCAATTTCAATTTTTTTTCTATATTAATAACAAATATTTGTTTTTTCAATTTTTTTTATGCTTATGAAAATTTTGAGCTAAAATGATTATCATCACTATTTTTTAAACCCATGTAAATGTGTGAAAAAATTTATCCCATGAAACTGAGCTTAAATGAATGTTGAGAATGACTTTGTTTCAAGTTCAAATATTTAAAAATTTCATGAAAAGTACTATAAATTTTTAATCCCATGCCACATATCACTATCTTTATCATTGAAATAACTTTAAAATGAGGATTATAAACCTAATTTTCATATTCTTTTCATTCACCTAACTTCTTGAGAGAACCAAACCATGCTTGATTTAATTATAATTTGATTTTTTCCTATCAAAATTTGAGGGTTTGAGGTACTTATGTTTTAAATGACTGAGGTGTTTATTTGGTTTTAAAGACCCCTTTTCAAAATAATCCTTTTATAATGACCTAACTTTCACATTTAATCCTTTTATACCTTATAATCCATGAACTACTTGTCAGGTTATCCACATTACAAGACAATTTTCCCTATACAACCTACTCTTGAAGTGGAATTGCATAATCTAGTTTAACTTAACTGTGAGGAAAGCTATATTTTATTGTGATAGTTTATTTGGTGATACTTTGGGTGGAAAATAAAATGTCTAAGGGATGATTTTTATATTAAAAAAATTCATTATTTCAAAATTTTTGCCTTTATAGAGCTTTCATGATAAAAGAAGCTGTGCATATCTAGAGCTTTAAAGAAAAATAATGTTTAAGTTGATTGACATTATTAATTCTCAAATATTTAATAGTGTGAACATTCCTTGAATTTTAAAATATATTTTATAGATTATTTTCTGCTAAGGGGAGTGAGGAGGAGACTATACTTGAGTGAAAATTAGATTCTTTCAATTTTTCTTCAAAAAAGAGCCAAGCCCTCCTTATTCGGCCTCATAATTTTTTACATCTAAATCATACCAACCAAAATCCATAGAAAAAACTTAAAATTACTCATGATAAACATATTTTATTTACTCACATTGGGTGGATATATATGAATTTATCAAGACTATGGTGACCCTTACATGAGCATTGGATGAGAAAGACATTGTTGAAAATTGAAATTTGTATGATAAGAGAAAATGAAAGTGATGTAAGTGTTTTATGTGAATGGTAAGAGAGATTAAGTGGAAATATATTTAATGATATGAATGAATAACTTGAAATAAAGTTTTTTGAGGAGGCATGATATCTTTTGTTTTTTGGTGTTATATTATTAGATCTAAAGGATATGTGTTTATAATTTTCTTTGGTTTGATATAGATGTTTACTTTTCAAGGATTCTAAGTGATAAGTGTGGGGTAATTGATTAAGCTAATATTTTTATATTTCTACGCATGTTTTTCATTGATTTAATCCCAACCAATTAATAAATTTGTTTTTATTTTCATCATTTTATGATTGTTGGTGGAGTTTGGGATTAAATGTGAAAATTTGTTAATTCTGGAAATTTAATAGTTTTTTGTTTCTTTTGTTTTTTGAACATAACTTCTAAAAATTTGATCTAATTCAAATTATTTGTTTTTTCATTCTTCCAGTGTTTATGGGTAAAAATTCTCCATCTAGACCTAGATCCCATTCGGAACCCCACAAGTCCAAAAAAATCGATCAATGTGGAAACTTATTTTGGTTGGAAGAATGGAACCTACCTCATTAAATGAGATATATCTCTAGATACCAACCTCAAAATGGAATAATTATATCTGGGTTCAAAATCCAACTTTAAGGTGAAGTTTTACATTAAATTTCAAATATAAATTATTTTATTAAGAACACCCTTGAACTAGTCAAAGTGGGGTAAGTGAAATAGTATTCGGCGGCCAGAAAAAGTTAGTACTATTAATTTATATATAAATTCTTGTAAATGAATCCAAAATATTTTAAATTTAAATTGTTGATAACCAACTTAATTTTGAACATATTATAAGAAGTGCCATGGCATGTTCCATCCATTTGGTGGGTGGAACCGAAGAAAACTTTTGGAAGATAGATTCTGGAGGATGAATTTTTATGTTCTTTATTTTCTCTCTTTTGTTATTATTAATATTTTAATGCCTTATTCTTACCACTTATTTAAGGAAACCCTTCACATGGAGGGGTAAAATTATGTGTGATTTGGGAAGGAGTGGTTTCCCCCTTTGTAATTCTTGAGTTCTTTAATTAATGGTTTAAGATCCTTTTCTCTCTTCTATGAAGTTGGTTTCAAATTCTAATAGTGGATTTTATTATCTTATGTGATCATATTTGATTTTATATTATGTTGTTATTATTTATTTAGTTAATGATGAATTTATCCCTCCACTAGGTGCTGATTTATATATAATGGAATAGACCATTTCTTTGTGGTGAATTACTTGACAATCACCAGTACATGTGGGAGGAGTAGTGACCATATTTGATTGTTTGGGATAAAAAATACCTGATTGAGAATTGCTTATGTCAATTGGGGGTATTCTCTACAACTACATCAAAAATTGGAAGGGCTGTAGAACAAGCTAATATTTTGTTAAGTGTTATTCTTATCATTTCCATTTGACCAAGGGGGTGAGATAAAGTGACTATGGAATCTCATTTTTATTGACTTAGTGGAAAATAATTGGATAAATTAGAACAATGATAGAATTAAATTTAGATAAATGAACCTGAACTGATCACTATTCTCATACAATAGTTTTAAATCACTTGTTTAATCAAATTGTTCCCAATATTATTTTTAAATTTATTTCCTTTTTTAGTTCATTTTATTTTTAAAATCAATCAATTTTAAAAAAATCACCCCATTTTCTTTCTCAAATTTAAAATGACAAATGTTATTGTTGTGTGATCCTCTCTAGAGACAACCTAGGTTGACCACTAAACTTCATTTTAACTTAAAAACAATTTTTTTCCACAACCCATGACATTCCTCGTCTCTTCCAATATACAGACCTAGCTCATTAGTGTGGGCCCTTGGGATGATTATTACTGGCACCCTTGTAGACTTTGTTGATATCTCTATCCTTATTTTTGTTGTGGATTCCAACCTAAAAATTGATTACCATGATTTTAATCAGTGTAGTTTACATCTTCTATATGCATACCTTGGGTGTTTTTTTTTCTGTTCATCATGATGTCCATCTTACTTGATAATGATTTCATCTGTGTCTCCATCTAGTGATTGTTGTTGACTATATGAATTCCTCTTTATTGTGACCATTTTACTTTCCACTAGAAACTATTTCTCTCAATTTCATATAATAAATTTTATCTCACTTCAAGAGACTTCTTCATTAATGATCCTCCAATTGTAGCATCAATAATTCAACATTTTATCCACAACAAACTTCTATAGAATGTTTGGATTAGCAGCCATAACTCTATACCATGATGGGGGCATTTTCAAGACATATATTTATATTTTTCCTAGGAAGAATATATAGATTTATTTTTAAATTAGAAAAAGTTTAGATTGTTTACCTGTATTTCTATTTAGGTAATAAATTTCTTGGAAAAATCATCCCATGTAGTGATGGAATGTTCAGGAAGGCTTTGAATCCACTCTTGATCTCACTCACATAATGGAATTTAGAAAATATGGAGTCTTACCACATTTATTGAAGAATTATGGAATTGGAATGTTTTTTAGAGCTTGAGGAAGTTTCCGAGATGTGTGTTCAGATCTTCATGCAATATTTAAGTGAATTGCACACTATTTTTGATCATTGAAATTATTTCATGCTTGATATCTAAGTGTTTTTCAACAAAAAGGGGTGATAATATGCTTATTTGAAATCCTATATGTGATGGATTCCCATAGTTTATAAGCATATACAACCCTATATCTCTTTTAATAACCCTAGAAAGTTGATTTTTCTTAGAGACCACCATGGTTGAATCTCCCTTGTTCATCCTTATACATTTCTTCACTTTAGAATTAAATTCAAAAACTTCTTTTCCTTTTGTTCATGTTTTGTGTTCATGAATTTAAAATTTAAAAATATAAAATCTATATCATGAACACACACATAAATAGAGAAATTGAAATAAACCAATAAAATAAAATTTAAAATCAAAAACCAAAAAAACTAACTTTTAGCCATCCCCAACAATGATGCTGGTTTTGATACTCCAGTGGGGCATCATTATTTCCCTATGGGTCTAATGAAAATACAAATTTATAAAAAATAAAACCATGATACTTAATTAATTAATGTTTAGTAAAGTAGTAAGTTGAGTTTGAATCCATATAGACAATGAGTTAGTTTGATTACGTTTTCAAAAGAATTTATTTTATTAAATTGAAAAGAGAAATGAAGAAAAGATGTGTTTGATTATTTTTCATAAAGAAAAAGATGAAATAGATTGATTGATTGGTTTGAAGAGATATTTTAAAATAATTCTTGGGTTTTGTAATTTTAGGGTTCAAGTGAAACTGGATTTTAGAAAATATGTTGATTAATCCATGATTGGTGTTAGAGTCGAGACGAGGGAGATCCAATGGTCATGATATCCCCTCCTTGATGCGACAATTCCCTATTTGCCTTGGAATGGTAGTTTAGGGTTTCCCTTAATCAAGTTTGTCTTGATACCCTATTTAAACCTAATTTTACTAAATTTAAAAATGGTCATTCTTCCTTTAGGGTTTTCAGTTTCACAATTTTAAATTTCCTTTTATATTCAAACATAAATGGTCATGATAAAAGTAAAATAAATGGATTATAAATTTATTGAATAATTGAAGAAAACAAAATACATGAATAAATAAAAAGAAATAAATACAAATACACCTTCATTATTCTATTATATAACCCTAAAATAAGGTGAGTTTATCCTCTCATCCTAGTGATTAAAGAATAAGAGGGAAATAAAGAAGAAAAATAAAGCATAATGAAAACAAAGATAAAGCTAGAGAGGGCCATGAACAACATAGCTCCTCACTCCAACCTTTGGTATTTGAGATCCCTTCATAGTAGTAGGCTGGCCCTAAATTTATAGGCACCAAATAGGATTTTTTACTAATGAATTTCATTAAGGATTGGTCCAAAAGTGGTCACAGGTGGGTCCTAGGTCCTAAAATGAGTCAAAAATTTAAGATAAATCAAATCTAGCTATTTCAATCCCATCTCGACACATTAAACAATGTGTAATGTTTACACGATGTGTAAATATTTCACCACCTATACCAAAATCATGACATGTAGATCTATGGGTCATGTTTACTTGTGTCATGGTGTGACATATATGTGTCACACTATGACACATGTATACTTCACTTCTGGATTATTTCCTCCATTTCATGATGTGTCACTCTTTCATGAATTACACCAGTTCGCGACGTGTAATGACTAAATGATATGGAATGTCATTTTTCTAATCTAGATGCCTTGTTTTTCCTCAGTTCTTCAGTTTATGTTCCATGTAAGTGTTCTATGATCATCCTCAAAAATCCGGTGTCACACCGCTTCACTTCACACATGGTATGAAGTGCCTTTTTCTCTTTTTTTAATTGTTTGTTGTACCATTCCATAAAACACTAAATGAGTTAAACCGTTCAAAAATTGGAAAGAATAATCATTTAAATTCAAAAATCAGTTTATTAAAACAACCTAAAATACATGCATGAAATATAGATATCAATTATGAGATAGGTTAGATAACCAGAAAAATATAGTTTTTTAGTCACTGAGGATGGATACTCATTATTAATTGATAATAATAATCCTATAATCTACAAGGAAGTAGTAAGTGACAAAAAAGCAACCAAATGACAAGAAACTACTAATTCTAAAATGTATTCAATATATCAAAAAAAAGTTTGGGTTTTGGTATATCCGCCAACGGATGTAAATTATATTGGTTGTAAATTGGTATTCAATAAGAAATTGGTCATGGATGTATAATTCAGTACCTATTATCCATGAGTGGTTATAAAATGGTTCAAAAAATATAAATGCGTAGAATATAATGAAATCTGTTCACCAATTAATATGATAAAATATATTATAACTATACTTTCCATGGGTGATTACTATGACTATGAGTGTGCGTAATGGATTTCAAAACAACTTTCCTTAATGGGAACATTCAGGATAATGTCTCTATAACACAACCATAAGGGTTTGTTACTCAAAAGGATACCAATAAGGTATGAAAGTTGTATAGTTCCATTTATGAATTAAAGAAACATACAATTCATGGAACATTTTCTTTGATAAATCCATAATGAAATTTGGTTTCGTAAAGAATGAATGTGAGTCATGTGTCTATAAGTGGTTTAGTGGGAGTGAAATCATTTTCCAAATCGTTTATGTTTATGACAAACTAATTATTTGAAATGAAATAATAGTATTACATTTCTTTATGACCTAGTTTAAAACTTGATTCTCTATGAAAGACTTAAGCGAAAAAATATATATTCTTAGAATCAAGATCCATTGTGATAGATCTAAGAGGATTCTTGGACTGAGTCAAATTAAGAAAATTGAAAAGATACAGAAGAGATTTATTATGGAACAATCCATGTGGGGATTGTTTATAGTGTCACATGGCATTCATCTTTATAAGAAAACACATCCTAAAACACATGAGGAATGACAGAGGATGCTAAGGATTCAATATGAACTACGTACTGGGTTAGTCATGTATTCTATACTATGTACAAGGGTATATGTCACCTAATCCTTATGTATAGTAGAAAGATATCGAGATGAACTATGTAACCACCATTATATGATAGCCAAAGAAATAATTAAGTGTTTGAGGCATACTAAGGATATGTTCTTGGTTTATAAAGGAGATGATGATATATTTATCAAGAGATTTACAGATCCTTGCTTAAAAATATATCAAGATGATATAAAATCATAGTCAAGATACATATTCACTCTCAATATAGGCTCTGTTAGTTGTAAGTACTCAAAGAAAGCTATGGTCATCAATTTTATAGTAGAGTTTGAGTATATTGTTGCTTATGAGGTAACTAAAGAAGTGGTTTGGATTTAAAACTTCTTCCAATAGATTTATTTAGGGACTATTAGTAAAGATCCTATCACAATCTATTCTAATAATATTTCAGTGGTGGATCTTTCAAAGGATCCACAGTTACATCAGTAGATGAAGAACATACTTTAGAAATATCATATCTTGAGGGATTTTATTAGAGAGATGACATAAATGTGATAAAAGTTTCCATTAAATACAACATGGTAGACCCCTTAACTAAAACCTTAACTTAGTATAAATATAATCATCATGTGAGAGTTAGTTGACTGAAATTCTTTAGTAGTTGTCTCTAGTCTAAGTGGGGTCTGTTAGAGTTGGTTTCCTAAAACGAACTATTTATACATTAGATTGAATGTATATTCAAAGAAGTTAATATTAATTTAAATATCTTATTACATATTATTTATAGTATTCATGACTTTAATATAACAATGTTCTAGACTATTTGTCGTATTGAAAAGGATATAATAGTTCCCCACTATGATAAAAACCTTGAAATTCCATGATGATATTCTTAAAATTTGTTTTATTTTTTAAGAAAATTATATGATGGGTTACATAGTATTTTTCATTTTAATTATGATTACTTGTAAAATATATATATGAGACTTAATCTCTTGAAGTTCTCACTTGGTAATATCCAAGATGGGAGATTATAAGAATAGATCTGCCTATAGGAAATCTATATCTTTATGTCTCATTAGATATTCTTTTATGAAAGCATATGTAAGGACCCTTAGTCTTTATTATTATTAATGTATATTATGAATAATTTTTTTTATGTATTTCCATAAACCATGATGACATATGATTGCGGATAAGCTGGGTATGTTGGGTGAAAAATAAATAATATGTTATTAATGAAAAATTCAAGGAAGGATTTTTCTTTTACATCTTAAATAAAATTGATATATCATTAATTTGATTAAAATGAAACTATTTTAAAAAAATTCCATGAACATAGTGTAATAATGAGCTTATTTTAAATAGTAAAAGAGAGACATATCAATCATAAAGGTTGCTAATACGGGTGTGCACACTATTTGATGAGATATCATGACAAAGGGATTATACTAAATAGTGATCATTCATATGTGGGTTTTTTCATTATGAAATATATTCTTCCTCTATGGGTTCCTTGAACCGATACTAGATAGTAATTTTGGAATTTAGGAAATCCCACCTAATGCCACTGAAGAAGAGGCCTATAGGGTCAACACACAAAGTAGTTCCTTTGATCCCAATTAAATACTATTTATATCTAAAAATTTGAATAAATATTATTCTACAGACCAATAAGTAATATTTATTCAAGATCTATTAAATGAGCACAAATATTAAATAAATATTTATTTTCAAGGCAATTGTTTAATTATGTGAATATATAATATTTATTTATCTCTTGTTATTCTCATCATAATAAATAATTATATATTTATTAAATATATATTTTTTTAGTTACATAAATATTAAATAAAAATTTATTTTCATCATTGTGAATAAAATATTTATTTATTTATTGAATGAATAATATTTATTTAAATTAAATAAATATTTAGGAGGATGAACAAATGAGAATTTTTCCAGTGATGAATATTTATTTACCAGATTGTAAAATAAATATTTATAATTACACTAGTTAGGACACATCATAAAATAAAATAAAAATGTTATTTTATTATATGGAATTATGTTCCTATTGTGTATAATATATTAATAAGGGCCTTTGTGAAATTAATTTAATTTTAAATCTAAACTCTAAGTCTATAAATAGACTGCTATGTTAATCATAGAAATGCTAATCATTCTAAACAACAATTACCAATCAAGATATCCCTCATCCTCTCTATTCCTCTCAGGATTGATAATAACTAGATAAATTCCTTCGATCCCAAAGGAACATGAAGTGTTCAAGTAGAATAACACAAGATAATTAATCGATCATGATAGCACTCAATATTTTATCAGTGTTGTTTGGAGATCGATGGTGAACATGTGGATCACCACCAGAGGGGATCTACTTTATTCCCTTACAATATAATGACAAAACACTAATTGGGGGTTTAAAGATCAACATAATCAATGAAGAAATATCTCAAGACCAATGTAATCCTTATTCTTGTGTTTTTAAATGAATTTTAAATTAACATAAAAGATCCTTCTTCTTAGTTTTGGTAAAATTATCTGTCAATATTATTCAGAAAACTTTTCATTGGTCTTGGTGTTCACATCATGTACATTTAAAATAATCTGTTGAATTTGAAAAAATCTAAGTTATCCATATGACTAATAGGCACTTCCACTATATCTAGAATCAACATCCAGAACCTTAAAAATGAAAAAAATAGAGCACTGGGAAGAAGAGATCTATGAAATTTTTTATAAAATTCATGTTATTTACAACCCAATAAGAGAAGGATCAAAATATTATATAGGAATTTTTTTTATGAATTTCATTTAACAAGACATGTTATCCATATGAAATGTATTGGTTATCATCCCATGAATTACTCACATTTTGGGAAAATCAATTGAAATATTTAAAAATAATTGAAATCCATGTTTAATACATTCATATTGGATTTTTACTGATAAAAATTGAGCAAGGAGGTACGTGGAAGGTGCATGCATTTCATTAACTAAACTGAGATACCCTAGATCTGGGCATCCGAGCTAGTCTGTGGTAGGGCCTTAAGTGTGTTCCCAATTCCCACAATATGGAAACTACTTCCTAGGAATAAAAAATATACATTGGGAATTGGTTTCCTAAAAAAACTATCAAAACACTATAAGATACATCTCAAAATAAAATCATCACAACTCATATACAAAATCAACATCTAACATAATCAAAAGAGACAAGTATACATATACAAAATAATGTGATGGGAAGAAAAAAAATGATTGAAAAAGTGAAAAAGACACTTTTACCTAATAAATAAATATAAGAATGGAAGCTACCCATCTATGTATTACACGGGGGATCATCCTACCATGTCACCTCTTCCCAACCATGTTTTTCTAGCCTGAATACTTTCCACCTCCAAGTGATTCCTTGCTCTTACTTGTATTAATCAAAAAAGGTCTACATAAACCCATTAGGAGTATGTTGGGTGTGAACATAACTAGACTAGTAGGATCCCACCTATTTTTCTATAAGAAACCTTTATTAGACAAATCCAATCATGGATAGTTTGAAATATTCCATATAAAATATGTTTTTAATAATTAAATACAACAATTATTAACAAAATTTATAAACAATTTGAGTTATAAAGTAAATTCCATGGAAAAAATATTTAAATCAAGCACAACGGGAGGATCCTAATGTAATAACATTTTTTATGATGATAAACTCTATTGGGTTAAATTATTAATATCTTAAATGGGGAAAAACTATTTATCAGAAAAATAATCTGATAAATGTGTTAAAGGACTTAAATTCCAGTTAACATCTTGGAATATTCAATTGAATATTTTTGGAGTTAAAAATTGAATTAGTGTAAGATTATGAGGCCTGAAAATTCTTGGTGAAGGATGAATAAAAATATTAAATATAATATATTAAGTACACAATTTTTATTCAAAATAATTGAATAACTCAAAAACAGTGCATCGTATGAGAAATACAAGACCACCGATAGGTATTATACGCGGTGTTTACCCTAGACGGGGTATAAAATTTGTAAGCATCGAACGTTCATATTCCTCACTCATGAAAATAACTATTTTTATATTTGATTAATTATTTAATACATTTTTTTTAATATCAAATAATTAATATTTCTCAAACGGTGCATCATATAAGAAGTTCGAAACCATCGTTGGGTCCAGAACATGGGTTTTACCCTAGGAAGGGTGTATCTTTTTCACGCAAAGGGTGTTTTGTTAGGTTGATAATTAATTTAATTTGTTTGATAATTATAATAATTAAATTAATAAAAAAACATGTACTATTCATCTTATCCCAACTTCACGCATTCCTCCATTGTTAACATCAGGTCAAATTGAAATAATAAAATAAAAGAATTTCAGACCGATTAAAAATTAGAAACGTCTTATTAGATAGAAATAAATGACTTCATAATAATGTTCTTATAGAATAGGGTGTCAAATTAGGTGTTTTAAATGTGGTTTTACATATTGCGTTTTTAGTTTCTATAATAACCAAATCACATCACCTTGGTTTTTAATTGCTTTTTCCAATCCCGAGAGACCCTAAATCATCCTTAAACATGATCATATGATCAGTTTTGATTTAAGTTGTTCATCCTTAGTCTATAGGGTGTGCGGTTCTTCTCTCTAGGAGATACCTAGGTTGGTGTTCTTCTTTTTTCTTTATTACATTTTGTTTTTCTTTCCTTTTATAAATTTTAAAAATATAATGGTTTAATTTTAAATAAATCGATAAAACCTAATTTATCTAGGATGATTTATAAATTTATAAAAGAGTAATTACCCAAATTACGAGAAGATAATAATGAAAATAACTATCCAATGATAATTCTATCAAATTATCATTGACAATTTATAAAAAGGTTATTATCAAAAAAATTATAATTATCAACCATTATAAAATGGAAATTAAAACAAATCATCTAAGGTTGAGTTATTATAATTATTGAAAGATAATTACAATGAATTATCAAAGAACATTTACATGAAATTATTATGATAATTTTATTCATTTTTTTAAATTATAATTATAAGGTATGTATCACATGATAGGTTTATCAACATTATGATAGGGTAATTATGTGTATTATCAAAAGATAATTATTAAAATAATTTTAATGGATAATTGCAACAAATTATCAAAGAAAGAGAAAGTATCATTGCGTGTGATATTTTATTTATTTTTGAAATAAAATGGTTGGTTTTGGTTCTAGAAACCCTTGATAAATGTTCAACATTGGTGTGTCGATGCTTAAGATAATAAGGCCATGGGGAGGTGTGTTGAACCACACAGGGTGGTTTATCCTTGCCGTTGACATCAACGACCATGGGGTAGGTGGTTCTATTATGATGACTAATTTATACTAACCCTAATTTCTTTTTTTAATTTTCAATTATTTAATTCAAATTCAATTATTTAAATCTAAATCTTATAAAATTCAATTTATTTTTTTTGGAAAAACCCAATTTCGGTGAATTGGGGTTTTTGAGAAAAAATGGGTTTTTGGAATGGAAGTTAAAATTAGTTAGATTTAAATTGTAAAAATTTAAATTTTGGGTTTTAAGTAAATATAATAAATTGAATTATTAAATTGACTTATAGAAATTAATTTGAGGGAAAGTTTGTGAAAAACCACAATTCCAGTAAATTGGGGGTTTGTGTTTATTTTTTTTGAATTTGTTAAATTTTGAAAAGGGATTAAAAAATGTTTTGATAGAAACATAATGGTTTTATATTATTTAAAAGGAATGTTTTTGATTAATAAATGTTTTGGTTTTAAATGGAAAATTGTAATTTAAATGGAAGAATGAGATTTTATTTTATTTTAAGTAGTCTTAAAATAAATTTCCAATCATTGATTATGTAAGAGAATATGAAAGTATTAGGTAGTTTGTGAGTTATTTGGACACACTCTATGATTATACAACGTTCTAAAACATAAATGTATCAGGTATCATCCCTTAGGTGATGGTGATGAGTTCTCTCTGACCATTTTCAAGAGGACCTGTGTGTACACACATTGTCGTGATCACTTAGAGAGTGCAGAGTCCTATATCTTGGAGCATACATACCTATTTGGCAGATTACCATGTTTCTCTCTTATTTTAATTTGAGATATAAATGTATTCCAATATTATTAAATTATGTTACATGCCCTTTTGAATTTATATAAACTTTTTTTATATCAATTTTTTTTATTTAATCCATTTTTTTAGAAATATTACACCACTTATAAAGTAAAGAATGTTATTAAAGTATTTTACATCATTTGAATTGTATAGGACGATTTGTTTAAATATGATTTTAAATGAGAAACATGTTTTATTCAAAATTTAAAGATTTACTTGGTTAATTTATTATTGGAATCTGTTATGGAATCTTTAGTAGAATCTTACCGAGATTTGACTCAACCCTAATTTTTCATTTGGGTGTTTGTAGACTTTCTCTTTCCAGGTTTGAGCAAGGGAAAATGATCTCTTGGAGGTGGATCCAACTGTTGAATTTTGGACTTGGTGATTTGTGCTCATGGGGACCTTGGGTTGTTTTCCCTATTTTGATACTTGGATTGTAGTACTTTGGGATTATTTTTTCCTTATTGTATTTTGGTACATTTCTCCCATTAGAGTTTATTTTAATATGAATACTATATTTTTTATTTTATTTCTGCATTTTTAGTGGAAAAATCATTCCCACTCCCAATTTTTATGATGAAAAGTGATAGTCGCTGACCCATGGGGATTGGGAATGACCTTGGGGCTATGTCAGGGATGGCATGGTTATTGATTTACCAGGGTACCCAATCTAGTTCATGAAAAAATGTTATCATCAGGAGGTTGATATTTTGTCTTAAAGGCAGTATTAATTTGTGAAATCTTATCAAGACATAAGAGGTAGTTGTGATCGAGTTCCTAAATAGCTCTCACTGTAATGAACCTTATGTTTCCAGGGTTGGTTTGGGAAATATTTCTTGTGGATTAGTTCAAGTATTTTACCTATTTTTATTTGGATAAAGTGAAATCCAAATCTTGTTTGTTCTTTCTATTAGGATCAACATCCCTTATTATTCTATTTGAGCATTACCTAATCTCTTAAATGTTGTGTGTTGATGTTGTGTAGCATCATTCCTATGAGAAGATGTGTGAATTGGATCTAGGAAGAGGATACTTCTGTACCTCAATGAGAAAATCCTATTGTGGATCCGAATTTGGTTGAGGTGATCATGCGTACTATCCAAGCTTTGGGATAGACACCACCACCAATCCCTGTTCAAGCTTTAGCTATGGAACTTCAAGGGGATGTTTTTGAAACCATTATCAAGAATTCATTTTCCATAGGCCACCAGTTTTTAAAGACTCCACTGATCCTCAACATGTTGAGGAAAGGCTGGGCAGGATAGAACATCTATTTGAGTTTTTGGAGACACCAGATGAGATCAAGGTGAAGTGTGCCACCTTCATTCTAGAGGGACCAAGAAGGAGACAGTGGGATGTGATGGTGATGATGAAGAAACATTAGGTCTTAGAGTGGAAGGAATTAAAGGTTATTTTCACTGATAAGTTATATCCAAATTCAATGGTGTTGGCCAAGGCTATTGAGTTTTTCAAGCTTCAGCAAGCTGGCAGAACCGTGACTAAGAATTCAAATTGCTTTGCTAAATTGGTAAAGTTTGTGCCTGAGATTGTTTCTAATGAGAGGATGAAGGCTCTATGGTACAATTTGGGACTTTGATCAAATATCCATTCTCATGTTTTCTTGATAAAGCTACCCACTTATGCTGTTGTGCTAGATAGGGCGATGCTGGTTGAGATGGAGCTGGTTAGAAAGTCAGGGTTGACGGGAGTTCCTTTTTCTCCTAGTGGAAGCATGAGTTATTTTAAAAGAAAGAGGATGTGTGATGGATATTGTAGTGGTTCTTGAAATAAGGGTCATTTTTGAACTCCTGCAGTGCTTGGAAGAAGCCATTTGATATGATACCAGTGTGGTCAGCCAGGGCATTCAAAAAGGGTATGCACTAAGGCACCCAAGAACTGTGGCTCCTACAAACATTTAGGGAACTTATAGAAGTTATTCCAAAAATTTTTCACTCTTCATAGTGGAACATGATCATCATAACCTACAAAAATAGTAGGGAACTTAAATTCTTTACGTACAAAAGGGTTCCATCCACAAGAATCCCGAACAAAGCTTCTTCACGCAGTGTAAGAGTCTCTAGAGGAAGCTAATATGGGTCCAACAACTGTGAGAGGTACCATTACTATAGCTTAATCTTTAGAGACTACTCTAATTGATACTAGTGCATCTCACTCATTTATTTCAACCCATTTTTTTAATATTCTTAATCTTCCTATGGAGATTTTATCTTATGCAATGGATATTACTACACCCCTTGGTATGAAGAAAAAGAAGGGTCACCATAGTCCCACTTGTATCTTCTCTATATCACATTTCAAGTTTTATTGGAGTTTTATGGTACTCGACATGAAATATATTGACATCATATTCAATATGGATTGGCTCATTTCCAATAAATACAGGATTTATTGTTATCTTTTATGGGTCTACCTTACTACACCCAATGGTGTGCCTCTTATCTTTCAAGGAGAATGAGACCCAAGGTTGAGTAGAAAAAGAACTTATTATCTGGAGTTGGGGAAGGTGATATTAGTGTTTGATTTTGATCTATATTGGGATTCAATGAGTGGTGATATCCCAACATTCGTGGTTGAGTTTCCTAACATGTTTCCTTCTAATTTATTTGGTTTTCCACTGATAAGAGAGGTTGAGTTTCCTATTAACTTAATGATTGGTACTCAACCATTTTCAATTCCCTATTACCACATGGAACCAGTTGAAATGAAATAATTAAGGTCCCAGTTGGATGATCTTTTAGAGAAAGGATTTATATGCCCGACTGGGTCACCTTGGGCGGTGCTGGTTCTCTTCTCTAAGAAACCTGATGGTTCTCTTCGCTTATGTGTTGATGATTGAAAGATCATTTGATTTAAAGTAAAGAAAAAGTATCAATTACCACAAATTGATGATCTTTTTGATTAGTTGAATGGGGAAACATGGTTTTTAAATATCGATCTTTGGTTTAGTTACCATCAACTGAGAATAAAAGAATCTGACATTTAGAAAACTGCCTTCCAGAGTAGGTATGACCATTATGAGTACCTAGTTATGCCCTTTGGTCTAACAAACTATCCTTTAGTTTTCATGGAATTAATAAACACGATTTTCCATGAGTGTCTGGATAACTTTGTGGTAGTCTTTTTTGATGACATCCTCATTTACTCTAAATCCAAGGAGGATCATGCGCATCATCTGAGAATAGTTCCGAGTTTGCTGAGAAATAACTGACTTTATGGAAACATTTTGATGTGTGATTTATAGATTCAGGAAGTGAAATTCTTGGGAAATGTGGTGTTAGAATAAGAAATATCAATCAATCCAGAGAAGGTGAAAGATGCTATGACTTGGAAGCAACCACGAAATGTCTTCGAGATTCAGAACTTCTTGGGCTTAGCCGAATATTATCACCGGTCCATGAAGGACTTATCAAAGTTGGCTTCTATGATGACTACTCTAACTCTAAATGGAGTGAAGTTTTCTTGGAATGATAAATGTCATGTTGGATCAAAATATGTATAATGATGCTCAGTTACAAGAGGGGGATGAATTGTAAGTTTAAAATCATTTATTTTTAATATTAAATATTTTTTTAACAAGGTTAAATAAATCAAATTCACTAAACCCTCTTATGTATTTAACAAATAAAGAATAATGACCCTGAGTCTGATTAAAAAGGTATCATAATCACCTTGGGTCTGATAAAAAGGTTTATCATATTTAAAATAATTCCAATTAGTTTATTTAAGATACAAGTTTACTTAAAGAAGATTCTACCTTAAAGTGTATAAAATATTGAATTATAGTTTATATAATAGAGAGTGAATATAAAGTACCACTTTCTATTTAAAATAAATTACAGCGGAATTGAGAAACTTGTAATAAAACAAGTGGAACAAATGAATTGAAATATTTTAACTCAATGAGAATGGTATCCAATGAATTTGGATAAAATTAACTTGATTTACACTTTCATGAAAGTATATCTTACCCACAATAGGGTAAGACCTTGATTCATAAAATATCGGATGCAACTTCTGTCTTGCTATCCTGATAAGCCCTCTATTAAATAGGTAATTGACACCTCTATCTTCCTTTAGCTGGAATCCCTCAATTAAAGAATCAGTCACACAAAAAAAATATTAAAGAGACAACCTAAGAAGGTTTATTTAAGATTGAAACTCTCTTACTAAAGTATACAATGTCTAGGAACAAGCATTTCACACTTTCACACTTCATTATCACTAGAGAAAATCAACAGCATATAGAAACACACACAAATTAGTTGAGATATTTAAAAATAATGAAGTGACCAAGTATTTGTAGTCTTGGAATGAAATTTTTGAATTATTATACAACAATAATATTTTTCCTGAAAAATTAGAGGGCCCTGTACAACTAGCACTTATAATGGTAAAAAAATAACAGAATAGATGACATTATTTTAGCATAAAGAAAAATATCACGAGAAACAATATTATATAATCGGAATTAAATATATTCATGAATATAATTATATATATGAGTATAATATTAATTGTTTCTATAAAAATATTAATTAATTGGATCATAAGATAATAAGAAATCTAATTATGAAAATATTAAGAATCACATTTTAAAAATATTTAGAATCAGATTATGAAAATATTGAGAATCATATTCTACAAATAGAGAGAATCAAATTCTTTAATTGGTGTAAATCAAATTATATAAATTATAAGAATAATATTTGATAAATAGGGGGAATTAGATTTGAAAAATGGAGAGTCATATTTGAAAAACAAAGAGAATCAGATTTGACAATTAGTGTGAATGAGATTAAAAAATAAGTGTATCTGAATATAAATATGGATCCAATTTTTATTGATTCTATAATCTATTTGGATTTAAGAAAATGTTTGTTATATTAGGCTATAAAACATCATAAATAGGTTTATACAATGTGAGTCTTATTATTATCAGACCTGCATATGTTTAGATATGATTTCCTAATTAATACTTAGAAAAATATAGTAAGGAAAATAATATTATAAAGAGTGAGTTTATGATTTCCAAAACGTAAAGGAATGAGAAAAATCGTAAGGAAAATTTTGACTCAACAATCTACCCCTTTCTGGAAAGCATAAACAACATTTAAGAAAATAATATTAAGAATGAAATATTTCATATTTTTATTTAGAAAGAGATACTTATCTCCTCTTGAGATTGAGAATGAATATGACTAACTCACCCTTAGGATATAAAATTCCCCTACAGATCATATTATCTTTTTAAGTTACTTTACTCCTTTATAAGAAATACCTCCCTTAGTTAAATATATTTTCTTTAATATTATTATAAGACATTATCCCACTTTGACATTATCTTATTTAATATTCTTCATATTTTTCATAAACTATTCTCTCCCTTTGTGATTTACAAAAAGGAATGGAGGGAATAATGTACCTGAAAAGGGTTAGGAAAAGTCTATAAGAAAAAAAAGAAATATAATACTTAATAATTAAAATGTTTATAAAAAAAATTTGGAGGAAAAAAAATCCTTCTTCGATATTAAGGATATGAAAACAGCCTTCAGCTTCTTCAACTCTTTTTGATCTTCTTCAAACTTTACAAAGAGAACTTCTTGATGCTGATTTTTCTTTTCAATAGTTTGGATTTTTTCTTCCTGAATCTGATGCTTTTCCTCTGTAGATTTTAATTTTTCATCCATCTCTTCATTTTGATTTGTTAACAAAAAAATCTCATCTTTGTAAGAATTTATCCTTTTGATCTCAGTTCCATATAAATTTAACTTTCCATTTAAATCGTTGTATTCCTAGAACCTAATTGCTTCCTCTTACTTCATCTTCTCAGAAAAATTATTTGATAATTCTTTGAGCAAGTCTTCAGATTCTTCTAAAGCATTTTTGATTGAACCAAAAATATCATATTAAAAATTAAGATCAAGATTGATCTACCTTGACTACTTGTTCATATACCTACAAGATTTTCTATGAAAATTATAATCTTCTACAAATTCATTGAATTTCTATTCAAGTTTGATCAAATTATATATTTGAAGGGTTATTGAGACTGATCTATGATTTAGTGATTCATGAACCACTTGACATCTTGACTCAATATTGGTAAAGTAAGAAATAGATTCTACCATCTTCTTAAAATATTGAGCAACAAAATCTTCTACCATAGAAGATGATGACTTCTCTGAATTCGATAGATTTTTTTTACTAGTTATGACTTCAATATGCTTTTCTTTATCATTCTTAGAAACTGATTTTTATATTCTCTATTATATTTTCCTTTAATAAGATAGTTGAACAATATTATCTTCATCATAATCATCGTAATCATTAGGAACTTTCTAAATTTCACTATAAACAACCTTATATTTTAGTGATGAAGAGGTTTTTTGAGTCTGATTGTCTGACTTTTGAACAAATTTTTCTTTTAAGGAAATTTTGGATGATGAGTCTAAAGAAGTTATTAGAGAGACTTTGTCGAACTGACTATATCTCTGGATTTTTTCCTTTCATATTTCTTGGATTTCATCATCAGATTTTTTTCTTCACTAGCTTAATCTTATGTCTGAGGCTGTTCTTATACACTTGGGACTAATCTTGAAACAACTATTTTCCTTTATCAGTTAAAGGAACCTAAAATTACACATCATATGATTTTTGTGGGGTAACATCTATGTCTTTAATAAAGGATTCCAAAATAGGAATATATTCTAATGCCTTTTCTATGGCTTTCAAAAGAATTTGACACAACTCTATTTCTGATAATGTTTTCTCCAATTTCTTCTCTTAAGCTTATTTTTCTTATGCTTCAGCACCTTGAATGCTTAAATATTTTTCCTCTTATGTATTTATTCAAAAAATTGGATCTCCTTATTTTCTTTTTTCCCTATATGGTCTCCATTTTGAGACAACTTCATCAGGATAAGTTTTCTGATTCTTCAATTTATGAGGTTCTGAGACTTCAAATTTCCTTTTCTGAAGTTCAGGTTTAAAACTTTCTCTAACAAATCTAGGCTTTTTAGACATATCAAAAAAATATTTGGATTTTTCATCAAAATAAAATTTCGTTATTCTAAGTGTATCATCAATTAAAAGAATAATTTTGAACTTATTTGGATTGGATTTGCAGGTAACATTAAAAGAGTTCAAAAAATTTACTAAAAACATGGAAAAAGTTGCTAGAAACATGAGAATATGGGATTTAATATATCTATCCTTGATCTTACTGATGGTCAAAAAGATATATCTCACCAATTTTATCTTCCTTAAATTCACAAGAAAATCTAAGACAATGATATCTATGACTTTGAGAGTGTCCCTATCTCCTTTTCTCGGAATAAAAAAACCTTGCATCCATAAAGCCACAATCCGATTGTTAGGAGTTAGATGAGAAATATTTGGCTTCTTTATTGACTAAACACATAAGGATTATATTTCTTTTTTACTTATTGAAAGATCCTTATGATTCCAGAATTTTGTGGGAGTGATTAAAAGATTATCCATCAAAAGGTATTGCAAGGATATTAGATGATTTGTTATAGGACATTGAGAAACTATTTCCATAGCACTTGTACTGAACTTTGTCTTTTCCTCATTCTATAAATAACTCAACAGACTCATATAACTCTATAACTAATTCTGAAAAAACTAGATCCTGGTCTCCATTTTCTTTTAAAATGAATACAGATTACCATCCTTGAAAACCTATAATCTTTCTTAACAATAAATCATATTTAAGATAGAAGGCTTGATAAACTAACCTTTATAAAAAGATAGAACAATATTTGAATTTATTTTTTAGAAGAATTGAACTCTCGGAAGAAATGGACTGATACATTCAAATTTGTTGAAAAGAGTTGGATTTAGATTGAGATATTTGAATACTAGCTGTAGCTCGAGAGAGAAATCGATGAGAATCTATGTGGGAAATAAGGGGGGGGGGTCCCATCCTTTATATAGGTGACTAAGGTGATGTATCAGCTTCCAAAAATAATTTTATGTTTGATAATAAATAGATTTGACCTGATGGTGGAGATTAACCTGAAGAAGGTTTTATAAAGTCTAAACTTTTGAGGTTTTTAATAATTAAAACAGATTAACATTTTCAAAGATAAATTCGATAAAAATTTTAAATTATTAAAATACCAACATACAAAATTGAAATTAAGAATTGAAAAGTGAGAAATTATACCTTTTAGAGTTCTCAGTAGATTTATTAGTATTGGAAATAAATTATTCTTAGAATTTTTAAAGTCTTAATTTTTTTAATTAAAATCTGAAAATTTTAATAAATATCTATTTTTTTTAATAAAGTTTGATTTTTTTTGAAAAAAATAAAATGTACCTCCCCTATAAAAAGAAGTAAATTAATGTAAGGAGATGTTTTAAACAAGAAGTATATATGAATGATTACCTTACAGTAATCATTCTTAACTTTTGTTTAATGTATTTAAATCTATCATAAGGTAATGATTTTGTAAAAATATCATCAAGTTGTCCTTGCATTAAGATAAATTATAAAATAATATCTTTTTTTAGTTTGTGATCCCTAAGAAAGTAATTCTTAATATATATGTGTTTTGAATGGGAGTAATATACAATGTTTTTTCTTAAACCCATGACACTAGCGTTATCACATAGTATTTGAGTTTTAGTAAAACTCATTCCATAATCAGTGAGTATGTGTTGCATCCACAATACTTGAGCACAACAACTTCCATCTGTGACATATTCAACTTCAGTAGTGGAAAGTAATATAGAGTTTTATTACAATACCAAGAGACTAATGAATCACCTAATAAATGATGAAATTCTGGATTTACATTTTCTATAGATTTTAAAACCACCAAATTAAACATATGAATTTTTTTTTAGTTCAAAATAATTTCCAAAAGAATAAAAAATTCCCAAATCCATAGTTATATTTAAATAATGAAAAATTATTTTCACTACTTTTAAATGTGATTATTTTATATTTTCTTAATATCTTTCATATAAGCATACTGAAAACATTAAGTCTGGACGAATAGATGATAAATATAGTAAAATTCCTATCATACCTCTAAAATTTGTTTGATTAAATGGTTTCCCATCTTTATCAAGATCAAGATAATTTGAGGTTCTGAATGGAGTATTAATATTTTTAGTGTTATAATATCCATAAATTTTAAGAAGATATTTAATATAATTATGTTGGTATATATAGGTTCCTTCTAGTTTTTGAGAAATTTGAAAACCAAGAAAGAATTTTAACTCACCCATCATACTCATTTCAAAATCATATTTCATAATATTCTCAAATGAATCAGTTAAAGATTGCTGAGTTGATCCGAATATAATTTCATTGACATAAATTTGAATAATCAAAAAATTATTTTATTTCTTTATGAAAAGAGTTGGATCAGAAGTTTCGTTAACAAAAATGTTTTTTAACAAAAATCCTATAAGTATATCATAGTAGTCTCTAGGGGATTTTTTAACACCATATAAATATTTGGTAAGTTTAAAAACATATTCAGGATGTTTTGTGTCTTCAAAACCAGGAGGTTGTTCAACATAAAATTCCTATTGAACATATCCGTTAAAGAAATCACACTTTATATCCATTTGAAATTTTTTAAAATTAAATAATGCTACAAAGATTAATAGACTACAAATAGATTCAAGTCTAGATACCGAGGAATAGGTTTCTTCATAATTTATTCCTTCTTGTTGATTATAACCTTTAGCAACTAGTCTTGATTTATTTCTAATAATGACTCCATTTTCATCACATTTATTTATGAAAAGTCATTTTAATCTAATTACAGAGGTTTCCTTAGGTCTTTCAACCAAGATCCAGACTTTGTTCCTTTCAAATTCATTTAGTTCATCTTGCATATATTTAATACAATATTCATCACCTAAAGCCTCATCATGACTTTTGGGTTCTAATTGAGAAATAAAAGAAATATGTTCTACTTTATTTATTAAATAACTTCTATTACTTATTGGTTGATTTACATTAACAATGATATTTTCACTAGGATAATTCATAAAAAACAAATGACTTGGGTTTTGATTACAAAATTCATAATATAACAGAGGATCATATTGAAGATTTAATTCACGATTTAGGTGTTAAAAATATTGAAAAAACAAAAAGTGTTGAATGGTTTTATGGATATTCTAAGAAACCATTATTCCTAGGTTATAGAAAATATACAATGTTATCATCCATTTTGAGATTGGTTAACTTGAAAGAAATTAATGGTTGGGTTGATAAAAGTTTCTATAACTTACATGAGTTTTTAAAAGATCTACTTCCAGAAGGGAATAAGCATCCAGATTCCAATTATGAGGTGAAGAAAATATTATGCCCAATGGGATTGGGGTATGAAAAGATATATTCTTGGCCCAATGATTGTGTGTTTTATAGGAAAGAATATGAATTTTTATCAAACTATCCTATATTTGTAACATCATGCTATAATATGGATGAAAAAGTCAATTCAGATTAATTCTCAAGTACTAAAATATAACCTCATGCTAAAAATAATAATTTCTTCCAATAAACCCTTCATATAATTTCTATAAATTAATTCTGATTCATTTTTAGGTACAAAAATAAATTCTCATTATAAATCAATTCGGAACCTTCCAATAATTGTTTGTTTGAAGCGTCTATTTTCAAATTCAATTAATACAAAAAGGTTAAGATGGTATTCATATGAACGTGTCTCTGATGGTGAATTACGTCACCCTGATGACTCATCATAATGGAATAGATTTGATAATAAATTTCTTAATTTTGGAAGTGAAGT
This sequence comes from Viscum album, assembly GCA_963277665.1. Taxonomy (NCBI): domain Eukaryota; kingdom Viridiplantae; phylum Streptophyta; class Magnoliopsida; order Santalales; family Viscaceae; genus Viscum; species Viscum album. The sequence continues at coordinate 200,721,151 of OY728163.1, read as the reverse complement.
TAGAAATATCAGAATGGGAGTGTGTACAGATGGAATGAATCCATTTCGGAGATTAAGTAGCCAACACAGTTTGTGGCCTATTTTGTTGGTAGTTTACAACTTATCCCCACAGATATGTATGAATAAAAAATATTTTATGATGAAATTGATTATTTTTATACCAAAATAGTCAGGAAATGATATTGATGTGTATATCTCACCACTGATTGATGATTTGAAACTTCTATGGGAGGCAGGTGTAAGTGTTTTTGATGCATACAAGAAAGAGTATTTTCCTTTGTGTGCTATGATAATGTTCAGTATAAATGACTTTCCTTTATATATAAACTTATCTAGATACAGTGTTAAGGGACATAAAACTCGTTTAAGTTGTGAAGAAGAGACTTTATATTATCAATTGCAGAATGGAAGAAATACAGTGTACATGGGACATTGAATATTTTGGAGAATTGATCATCCTTATCATAGATTGAAAAAGGAATTTAACAGTTTACAGGAATAAAATATTCCACCACAACCATTTTCAGTTGAATAATATTAAAATAGAGTGAACAATATTGATTCTACATTTAGAAATAAAAGTAGTTCTGGTATTCAAAAAAATATCTGGAAGAAACAGTCTATTTTTTTGAACTACCTTATTAGAGATTTTTAGAGATAAAACATAACATTGATGTTATTCATGTTGAGAAAAATATATGTGATAGTTTGATTGGAACTTTATTAGACATAAAAAGAAAAACAAAATATGGATTGAATTCTAGATTGGACTTTATATAAATGGGAATACTTTTGGAGTTAGTTCCCACTATAAAAGTAAAGAGAACATATTTACCTCTAGATTTTCACACATTACACAAGAGTAAGAAGTTGATTTTTTTTTCAATATCTATATGGTATAAAAGTAACCAGTGGATATTCTTAAAATGTGAAGAATTTCATGTCATTGAAGTATTGAAAATTAATAGGTATGAAATATCATGACTATCATGTATTGATGAAACAATTGCTACCGGTCGCACTACATGGTATATTACCATCAGCTATCTAAAAGACTATCACCGGGTTATGTAATTTTTTTAAATTCATTTGTATCAATGTTATTGATCCAAATTTGTTATATGAGTTGGATAATGAATCTGATCTTATAATTTGTCAACTAGAAATGTATTTTCCACCTACATTTTTTGATATAATGGTTTATCTGGTGCGTTAAATAAGAATATATAGGCCTATTTATTTACATTGGATGTATCCTTTTGAAAGGTATATAAAAATTTTAAATGGATATGTTAAAAATCATTATCGACCATAGGCCTATATTGTTCAAAAATATGTATTGGAAGAGAAGATTGAGTTCTGTACTAAATATTTGTATGAAGTGGAGTATATTGGTCTCCCTATATCTCGACATTTGACAGTTGATAGTGAAGGTAGAGGGATTCGAGGCTTAAATGTAAAGTTCATTCCATGTGATGAAGTGATGCATGAAAATTTATATATTTTAAACAGTATAGATGATGTTAAATCATACATATTGTCATATATTTCTGAATTAAAGAGATGATATCCAAAAGGAAATGAAAAGTTGTTGATGATTGAGCATAAAAAGACATTTGTTTCATGGTTTAAAGAGAAAGTGAGAGAATATATATCAGAAATATAAATGTTGAAATGGTTGACAGGGGGACCATCTCTTAATGTGATAACATGGATTGGTTTTGATATTAATGGGTACACATTTTACAAAAAAAATCTGGATGACAAGAGTACCGTTCAAAATAGTGGTGTGATGGTTATCCCTGAAGTAGTTCATTTTTCAAGTGAAAAAGATAAAAATCCAATTTCTTCTTCATCAATATATTTTGGTGTTATTTAGGATATATGGGAAATTGATTATACAAAATTTCAAGTCACTGTGTTTAAGTTTAATTGGGTTGATAGCAATAGTGGTGTGAAACATGATGATTATAGATTTACACTAGTTTATTTGAAAAGATTTAATTATAATGAGGAACCATTTATCATGGTGACACATGAAAAGAAGATATTTTATGTCATTGATCCATCAAACGATCAGTGGTCCATAATTTTTCAAGGAAAAAGATACCATTTGTGTGATGAGAATGATGCTGATGATGTTATTGATTCACATGAGTCATATTCATCTATTACGTGATTTTCAGATGATTACAATGACCACAAGGAAGTCATAGTTCATACAGTACATAACAATCATGATGAAGGAATATGGGAAAACACTACATTAGTCTCCTATTTTTTCTTCTAATTATTTATATTTTGTTTCTTTTTTTTGAAACATACAAATGCGTGCCTCTTTTTTTACTTATTTTTGTCACTCTTGTTTTTAAATATTCAGTTTTCTAATAATATGTAGGTACAAAAAACTTCATTACACATGCTTGTGGAAATATTAAAGACAGATATAGAGGATCAGTTACCAAATTATATGTATTTTTTCATATTTTTAAATTTTAATAACCTAGATCTACATTTCAGGTATGGATCTTGAATTCGGGTGTTTTTTAGAAAAAAGAGAGAATTTTGGAAAATTTATAAGTACATGCTGTGTACTTAGGAGTACACACCCTGCGCCTAGTTGTTGTGGGTATCCATGTACTAGCCGTGTAATGGCTAGTACATGGCCATTTGAGGTGACCTGGAGACCGCCTAAAACGGGGGCCGGTTAAGACATGTACACGACCTGTACATTAAATGAACACGCCATGTATTTTTTTTATAGGTCAGACCGGGGTCGCGTCTCTTACCCAGAAATGACTTCTTTTAACCCCGTATCATCAAGAAGTGACTGAGGGTGATTATTCTTCTCTGAGCCACTGAACCTTGGTCCGTTCTCCGAATCAAACATCGTTGATTGCGTTGGAATTACCTGGGTGAGTCCTTCATTCTTTTAGAGCTTCTCCTCTTGATTTATCTTCTTTCGTGAGTTATTCAAGGTTGATAATTTTTGACCTTTTTTGTAGATATAAAATGTTCTAATTCAATTAAAAGTATGAGGTTCAACTATATCAATCATACAACATCGAGGGAGGTGGTTTGTTCCTTTCCTTAGTTATCCTTTGATTATATATGCGAAAAGTTCCGAATACCCTAGTTTAGGGTATTGCATGTTTTGGAAATTTAACCCTGTTGATGCATGCTATGGTTTTGTTTCTTGAGAAATGGTTATTGATTATTAATAAGGTTTATTACCTTGCTTATGGATGTTTTTTACCATTTTTGTTTGATATTGGCTATTGGGTCTAGAACCGCCTATTATGCTATTTTGTTTTCCATGCCTAGTGCTATTAGGATGGAGTTGATTTTATATGACATGCTTGTGATATGAATTATAGATTATTAGCCTCTAAATAGTTGAGATTAATTAGGCTTATGGATATCATTTGTGTACGATTGTATTGCACAGGGCTGTGAGAACCTGGTGTAGTTAGACCATAGGGGGAATTGACGTTGAGGGCTTTCCCAGAGTGTTTGTTATACGTTTCATGTTGTGAGACCATAGTGGGATGGACATTGAGTTCACCCTCAGAGTGTCTATAGTATACCATTATGAGACCACAAGGGGAATGGACATTGAGTGCTTCCTCAAAGAGTCTGTAGTTATTGTTAAAAGACCATAGGGGGAATTGATGGTGAGTACTTCCTCAGAGAGTCTTTGCCTTTGTGAAACCAGAGGGGTTAGACTGTGAGAATGTTTTTAGAGTGTTGCTTTTAAATTATTGGTTGAATTATTAATAAATTTAAATGAATATAGTTGAAACTGTAAGATTGTTTACTTTTGAGTACTTCCTTGTTTATTACTTCATTTTTCATATTGCCTGCTATATATATATATTCACTGATTTTTAGGCACATATCATTTAATGGTTTCCTATTGGGATTCATCTCACACCCTATTTGGGTCATGATTTTGGGCCCAAATAGATTATATTGTTTCAAGTATAGATAAGGGAAAACACCCTTCTACTTTAGGTACTTGAGTGATGTGGAGATGAAGAGCATGGGACCAAGCTGAGGCTTGCGATACTTTTGGAGTATCTTTTTTATTTTTACTTTGGTTTAGTACCGTATTTACAGCATTGTGAATTGTTTAGATGATTTCCTAGACATATGTGACATGAATCATTTATATATGTGCTCGAGTTGTTTATTTACTTTAGTGTTCTGCTATTTACTTATTGTATGGTATTATTACTTCCGTTGTTGTATATTATTGTTATTCCACTGTGTTACTCTATCAATGATGTAATAGTTTCCCCACTATCACAGCCAAGGCCCTCACTTCTAGTTGGCATCCTCTGGTGTTCAAGGAAATGCGCCTGAGGCCATGTGACCAAATGGGTACAAGGAACCTTTGGGAAGCACCCAAAACTAGGACGTTACAAAGTGTTATCATAGCTATTTATTTTCTTCTTTGACTAACTGTTTGGAGACTATAGGTAGGGATAGGAAGGAATAGGTAGTTGTTAATAAGCTATACCTAGGAGTAGCTAACCCATGTACAGGGAAAAGCCAAGTTACCTCACATATTTCAATTTTTATGGTTTTTCAATTGTTACAGTTGATTTGATTACACTGTTGGGTGATTCAATTTTTTTGTGCTATTATCATTGATATTATCGAGGTTTTATTTCTATTACAACCTGATGAGATAAGGTTATTCCATATCATGCAGCATTTAGACGCTTGCTAGAGATCACATGTCATGCATTATTGTCATGTAATTTAGGGTGCAATACCGATTTCATGTTGTTGTGATAGATGTTGTGCTATAATTGAATGCTATTGTGATAGATGACTTTATATAATACTTGATGTTTGATAGGGTATTGCTAATATGTAAAGTTTCATTTGAATGGGCACCAAAATTTGGTCCCTAAGGTGTTATGGGACCTCTTGGATCAAAATTTGGTGGATCATATTGAACTCAACAAAATTATTTTATGATATGACATGAATATGATTCCACACTTTGATTCGCGTGGATTATGGGCCCCCAAGGATCGGAAACTGACACTTTAATGTTTGTTTCAGTGTTTTTATGGGGTTCTGGAGTAGTTTATAAGGCCTACTATCTGGAAAAATCTAGAATACATTGCGTGTGATGATGAATACACACCTTGTATCCTTCTGTTTGGGAAGAGAATGTTTTTCTTATGTAAACACCTTGTAATGTATGTACAGGCCGTGTATTATTTAACCATGTAACTGAATGTGTGGACATAGACATGGGGTTGAAAATGTTTGGTGGAACATGCTGTGTATGAGGAGTACACCCCGTGTTGTAAGGACTGTATATCCAACCATGTGACCAATGACACGGGTGGATGAAACTTAGATTGTACATGTCGTGTTTAGTTCTTGAATTCCGTGTAGGGTAGACCATGTATCCGGCCGTGTGACTAACGACACGGGTCAGTGAAATCCTTCTAGTACATGTTGTTTCTAGCATAAACACACCGTGTAGTTTTGTTCAAAGAGAACCGTGTGTTTAATAGCGTGGATGAACTCAGGTAGGGGGAAAAGGATTCATGTACACACACATAGGATAACACGTCGTGTGTATGGGGTATTACACGAATAGGGTTGGAAGAAGTACACTCCCATGTTGAAACCTAAGGGAACACACCGTGTGGTGGGTATACACACCATGTAACACTATTTTGTAAAACTGTAATGGTTTCTTCCCCTATTCCTTTATGCACCTCTAAGTTTCAGTCCTTGATAATCTTGATATAAGGTGATATTGACCTTGTAGGGTCATGCCAACGAGATGTCCTCCAGTTGTATGCCAGATACATCGAAATGATCAGACACCAGAAATGGTAGATTAGGGACTACCGGCCAATTCTAGGGGTAATGAATTATTTCAAGCGAGGAAGTTTGAGGATGGTCTCAAGTATGACATCCAATATCAGGTGAACATCTTCATGTTGACTTCCATAACTTATATAGTTAACCAGGCACTGATCAAAAAGCATAACCTGAGGGATTTTGGAGCTGTGAGGTAGGGAGGCTTGGTATCTAGAGTTGGAATTCCTCCATCTGATAGTAGGAAGTGTCGCAGGGAGTCTATGCGCGGAGATCCGAGTAGGTGAGATACTCCTTCAAGTAGCCAGGTGGTATGCTACTAGTGCAGGAAGAGTGATCATACGAGGACACATTGCTCGAGAGACCTAGTTGAGTGCTGATCTTGTGGAAATATGGGTCATCATCAACGTTTCTGTCAGTTTCTCTCACCAGCAGCCGGTGATAGGTGTTTTGTTTCGACTCTTCATACCAGAGCAGGACCACCAGTCCCACATAAGACTGGGGGTTGGAGTTGTTTAGGCCGCTCAAGATGAGGTGGGGGTCATGGATGCAGTGGTTAGACTTTTGCACTGGAGTAGACCCAACAGGAGCAAGATCTCGGACCCCCTATATTTAGAGGTATGATTTTGGTTGCCTCAGTTTTAGATTCTTCTTTTTTTGATATAGATGCTTCCCATATATTTATATATGTGCGTATTGTGGAGAGCCTTGGGATCTTTATATTTAATTCTGATGATATCTTGACGCTGAACACTCCATTAGGGACTAGAACGACTAGTGTATGTCAGATCAAGGAGTGTACTCTTGAGGATGGTGGGTGTCACTTCTTATGAGAGATTTATGTCTTAGAGATGATGGGATATGATGTCATTCTCAGAATGGACTGGTTAGTCCCCTTCCAGGATGTTGTCGATTTCTATTGTCGTAGGGTGAGTTTCATGTCACTAGAGGGTAGATTATTTCTACATAAGTGAGAATGGTATGTCTGAGTGAGCAGAGTGGGACCCAAGCATCATGGGTTGGGAGGGGTTACACCCCATATTTCTAGTCTATATCTGGATGACCATGGGACTCCACATATGGACTTTCCTCCAGTGGTGGATCATTTTAGGGATGTTTCCCCAGAAGACTTTTTAGGTTTACCTCCAGAGCGAGAGGTAGATTTCTCTATTGATATCATTCTAGGAGTGGAACCGATGTCCATTCCTCCTTATAGGATGGATACAACAGAGTTACAGGAGCTCAAGAAGCTATTATAGGAGTTAAATGCAAAGGGTTTCATCCAACCCAGTACTTTTCCTTGGGGTTCGCCTATCCTTTTTGCGAAGAAGGTGGATGATACCCTCAGACTTTGTATGGATTATCTAAAGATGAACCGATTGATAGTCAAAAAACGATATCCCTTTCTGAGGATTGATGATATCTTTGATCAGCTTCGAGGAGCCTGGGTGTTCTTGAAGATTGAATTGATATCTAGTTATCATCAGTTTAACGTTAGACCATTAGTTATACCTCTTACAACCTTTCAGAGTAGGTATGGTCTATACGAGTATGTGGTTATTTTGTTCGGTCTCACGAATGTGCCTGGAGTTTTTTTGGCACTGATGAACCGAGTGTTCCATCCATACTTGGACTTCTTTGTGATGATTTTCATGGATGATATCTTGGTGTACTCTCACACTCGACACAAATATGATACCATTATTGAGATCATTTTAATTACACTAAGAGAGAATTATTTATATGCTAATCTATCAAAATGACACTTTTGGATGGACCAGATTCACTTCTTGGCTCATGTTATCTCAGAGACAAGAGTATTGCTAGACCCATAGAAAGTGAGAGTAGTAGTTTCCTAGGAACGGTAGAAGGAATTATTTGAGGTACAGAGTTTCTTAGGGCTGGCTGATTACTACAGATGTTTTATACAGGACTTTTCACGCCTATCAGTGCCACTGACAGGACTGACTAAGATGGGTTCAAAGTACTTGTGGATAGATTCATGTGATTCTGCCTTTCAGGAGCTAAAAGGAAGGTTGACTTCAGCACCAATACTAGTTTTTATAGATCCGAGAAAGAGCTACACCATTTAATATGATGCATCAGGTATCGGGCTAGGAGCAATGCTTATACAGGGGGAAGGAGTCATTGCATATGAGTCTCGGTAGTTAAGGCCACATGAGAGGAATTATCCTATGCACGATCTCTAGTTGGATATAGTTTTTCATTCCTTGTGCTGTTGGAGACATTAACTTATGGGAGAGAATTTTGTGGTGTACACTGACCACAAAAGTCTCAAGTATATCTTTACCCAGCGTGACCTAAACTTGAGAAAATGAAGGTGGGTTGAGTACCTTCAGTCCTTTGACTTTGAGCTTGCCTACATGCCTGAGAAAGACAACACAATGGATGATGCATTGAGCAGGAGGACTCATATACAAGAAGTTCAAGAGGCCAGTAGTGAGTGGAAACATATGGATCTATTCTCAAAGATGTATTTGGAGGTTCACGATAGACAGGTGAAGACATTTATTTCTTCTATAGCTCTTACCTCTACTCTACTTAATCGAGTGTGAATGAAGCAACTATCAGATTCTAAAGGCCCAATTCTATGGGAGAGTGTATCAGGAGAGAACCTTACTCCTGGATAGACCATAGGTGAGGATGAGTTATTTAATTTTCATGGGCGCATTTGGGTGTCCATATATATACACAAGGAGATGTTGTGAGATTTTTATTCCTCAGTTTGGGAAGTTCATCCTTGTGTTACCAAGATGTATTGAGATCTACATCATCAGTATTGGTGGCTAGGTATGAAGAAAGATGTTGTTGGTTTTTTATGATATGTTCCACTTATTAGTAGGTAAAGTAAGAGCATCAGTGACCAGTGATACTTTTATATAAGTTACCTATTCTTGAGTGGAAGTGTAATGATGTTGTGATGGATTTCATGATAGGGTTACTGATATCCCCTTCAGGGAATAATGCAGTTTGGGTTATCATTGATAGACTCACGAAGGTTGAAAACTTCTTACTGATCAAGGATACCTTCAATGTTTATGATCTTGGAAGGTTTTACATATAATAGATTATATGGTTGTATGGGTTTCAACACTCCATCATTTTAGACAGGGATGCTCATTTTACTTCTTGGGTCTGGCAGGGACTATAGATGGATTTAGGTACACAGGTACTTTTGAGTACAAATTACCAACCCCAGACAAATGGCCAGTCTGAGTGCACGATTCAGGTGATGGAGGACATGCTTCAAGCCTATGTCTTAGATTTTGGAGGATCTTGGGAGAATAACATACCTCTGGTGGAGTTTTCCTACAATAATATTTTTCAGGAAACTATTCAGATGACACCTTATAAGACTTTGTACGGTAGGCCATGCTGATCACCCCAATGTTGGATAGAGGTAGGAGAGGAAGCTATGCTGGGACCTAAACTCATCCAGGAGACCACAAAATAGGTGGAGTTGATTCGAAAGAGGATGGCTACTGCACAATCATGGTAGAAATCTTATGCTGATCAATGGAGATGACCTCTAGAGTTCGAGGTCGGAGATCATGTTGTCCTAAATGTCACACTGAGGTTGGGACACATGAGGATTAGGAGATAGGGTAAGATTTAACCGAGATATGTCAGGACATATGAGGATTTGGAGAGAGTTGAGCTGGTTTCCTATCGATTGCAGTTACCTCAGAGGTACTGGGCTATGCACGAAGGCTTCCATGTTTCTCAGCTGCGGCGTTACTTCTCCGACCCGTCTCATGTTTTCAACCCGAGGAGGTTGAGTTAGAGGTGGACACATTTTTCAAAGAGAATCCTATCTGGATTGTTGATTATATAGTGAAGGTTATCCATGGCTGGTCTGTTCCTCTGGTACGAGTGTTGTGGTAGCACAGACGACTAAAGGACGAGACTTGGGCGAGGGAGATCGATGTGCGATTAAAGTGGCCGAAGCTGTTCGAGGATTCTTCTTCCATGCCACTTGTTAGGGAAATTTGGAGATAAATTTCTTTAAGGGGGAATTTTGTAAGAACCAAAATCCTCATTTCAGGTATGGATCTTTAATTTTGGTGTTTTTGAGAAAAAAGAGAGAATTTTGGAAAATTCATAAGTACACGCCGTGTACTAAGGAGTACACACCGTGTACTTAGAAGTACACGCTGTTTACCCGGTTGTCGTGGGTAGCCATGTACTGGCCGTGTAAGGGCCAATACATGGCCATGTGAGGTGACCTGGAGACTTCCTAAAGTAGGGTACATGTAAGGCATGTACACGGTGTGAACATTAAATGAACACGCCGTGTACTTTTTTTTGATAGGTCGAACTGGGGTCACGTCTCTTACCTAGAAACATATTCTTCTAACCCCATATCATCTAGGAGTGACTAAGGGAGATGATTCTTCTCCGATCCACCAACTCTTAGTTAATTCTCTGAATCAAACACCATTGATTGCATTGGAATTTCCTTGGTGTGTCCTTCCTTCTTCTAGAACTTCTACTCTTGATTTCTCTTATTTCATGAGTTATTCGAGGTTGAGAATTTTTGAAATTTTTATAGATCTACGATGTTATAATTTGATTCAAAGGATGAGGTTCTACTATATCAATCATACAATGTCGAGGTAGGTGGTTTGCGCCTTTACGTAGTTTTCCTTGTATTTTATATGAGAAAAGTTCCAAATACCCTAGTTTAGGGTATTGCGTGTTTTAGAAATTTAACCCTATTGATGCCTGCGATGGTTTTTTTACTTGAGAAAGGGTTTTTAATTATGAATAATGCTTATTACCTTACATATGGATGTGTTTTCCCATGTTTGTTTGATATTGTCCATTGGGTCTAGAATTGCTTGTTAGGATGTTTTTTTTCCATGCCTAGTGCTGTTAGGATGTAGTATATTTTATATGAAATGATTGTGATATGTATTATAGATTCTTAGCCTTGTAGTAGTTGATATTACTTTGTCTTATGGATATCGTTTGTGTATGATTGTATTGCACAGGGATATGAGAACCTGGTATAGTTAGACCATAGGGGGAATTAACATTGAGGGATTTCCCAGAGAGTCTGTTATACCTTTCACGTTGCGAGACCATATGGGGGGATGGATGTTGAGTTCTCCCTCAAAGTGTCTATAGTATACCATTATGAGATCACAAGGGGATGTGACATTGAGTGATTCCTCTGAGAGTCTGTAGTTATCATTAAAAGACTACAAGGGGAATTGACAATGAGTGCTTCCTCAGAGAGTCTTTGTCTTTGTTAAATCAGAGGGGTTAGACTGTGAGAAAATTCCCAGAGGGTTTCTTGTGAATGATGGTTGAATGATTAATAAATGTAAATAAATTTATTTGAAACTGTAGGATTATTTACTTTTGAGTAGTTTCTTGTTTATTACTTCATTTTTCATATTTCCTAATATATATATATATATTCCTTGATAGTTAGGCACATATCTTTTGGTTGTTTCCTACTAGGATTCAACTCACAACCTGTTTGGGTCATGATTTTGGGCCCAAATAGATTATATTGTTGTAGGTATAGATAAGGGAAAACACCCTTCTACTTCAGGTACTTAAGTGTTGTGGAGATGGAGAGCATGGGACCATGATGGGGCTTGCGATGCTGCTTGAGTTTCTTGTTTTCTTTGTACTTTGGTTTAATACTATATTTTCAGCATTTTGACTTGTTTGGATGGTTTCCTAGACATATGTGACATGCATAATTTATATATGTGCTCCAGTTGTTTATTTACTCCAGTCTTCCACTGTTTACTTATTGTATGTCATTATTACTTCCCCTATTGTATATTATTGTTATTCTACTATTTTACTCTACCAATGAGAGAATAGTTTCTCTACTATCACACCCAAGGCCATCATTACTAGTCGGAAGCCTCTGGCATTTGGGAAAATGATTTTGAGGCCATGTGACCAAATGGGTATGGCGAACCTTTGGGCAGCACCCAGAACCGGGATGTTACATAAATATTCAGTAATATACTTATTTAATGAAAGAAAACTTTTAATTTATAAATATTTCCTACAGGACTATTTATGAATCCTCAGTGAAGGATAATTTTCCTATTACTATAGAGAAATAAAGTTCTCAGTTTAGTAAATGTGGTATTACATGTTTACCAAAACTATCATTTGCTCATGGAGATGAAAGATTACATATTCATTTGGATGATAATAATAATAAAACTGGACCAAATGTAGTTTATTTTATCAATTATATATCAATGTAGATCCATTGTAGGATTATTATTTTATATCCTGATTGGAAGTTCATGGACAGGATTGTGGAACATTAGCTTTGGGAGCCCGTTATGGTAAAATATATTAATTGGTTTATTTTATCTCATATTTTAAATATTAAATATTTTAAATGACATATTTAATTTATTCAATTATAGATGACATTCAATTTTGATGAAACAAAAGAAATTAAGAAAAGAAATCTCTCTTTAGTGGGGGTTTGATGGAGAGATTTTAAAACAAAACTGATAAAAAATTATTCTTTTGAAAAAAAAAAGTTTAGAAACCCATGCCTTAAGTATCCGTATATAGATGCAGATACATGGAAGAAATTTTTTGACACCCTTCATGAAGAAAAATGTTAGGTATGATAATTATTTTATATTGTAAAATTTATTATATATTTATCTAATTACTTATTAGTTTATTTTTATATAACATGCCTCCATGAGATCTCATCAAGAGATCCAGTTGAAATATGTATACCCTCTTTATCACATGGAGGTCATCCATATTTAGAGCAGAAAATGATTGAAGAAAAATTTGAAGCATTAAGAGATAGATCTAGTAGTGGTTCATAAGAGGTATAGTTTGTTCCTCTATCTCCTCCCACTTGCCATGAAAAATGGAAACAAGCAAGAAGAAGGAAAAATGAAAAGTATCTTATGGAGAAAGCTCAGAAAGTATCTGATAAAACTACAAGTAAATATTATTTATTTTTCATGAATTTTTCTTTTTTTATAAATTATAAACACTAATATAACTTTTTCATTTTTAATTTCAGGATAAACTTTAGAAGAAAAAGACACAAGGCTCCTTTATCATTGAGGGTATAATAGACATCCTATCCACTACTTTAGGAATGGTAAAACACCCTGATCGTGTTAGAGGATATCATGTGAGTGTTAGTATTCAGAAAGTTTTTTGCCAGAGTAAAAAATCAAAAGATCCAGAAATAGAATCCTTAAAAGCCAATCTGAAAGAGATGAAACAATCTATGAGTGATCAAATTCATCAATTGTGCAATAGGATTTGTTAGAACACTTAACAAGACAATCACAATCAGCACAACCTTCCCAGCCTGTCTAGCCTACCCAGCCTGCTTACTTTGATCCTCCACCTCCTTCCCAGCCAAACTACCCTAACCAGCCTACCCATCCTACCCAACATGCTTAATTTGATCCTCCACCTCCATCCCATCCAGACTACCCTGCATAACCTGCTTATTTTTATCCTACACCTCTATCCCAACCAGACTACCCTACCCAACCTGCCTACTTTGATCCTCCACCTCCTCACTCAGACCAAACTGTATACTATGAGTTTTCTGGAGACCCTCATATACATATTGTTGCGTTAGGGCTTGTATATTTTTTGGGGGATTCTGTACATCACCAGCATATGCATATGGGTTAGGTTAGAGTATCAGTACCTAATATTATTTATCCTAATGCTCTACAACCATTTCCTACTGCGGAGATTACCAGAGTTGGGGATTGTCTGTGTCATTTTTTAGTTTGGACAACTGGTCTTCTTCGTTATATTTCAAATGAGGTATGAATTTTTTTTAATATTAATTACAAATGATTGAAAATTACTTATAATATTTTCTGAAATTTAACTTATATAATATTATCTAAAAGCAAAAGAAATCACACATTTGAAACAACACATTTCAGAACAATCGACTGTAGATACTTTTGATATTTCTTATGGGATACAAAGATTATCCCAGGATTCTTCTTCCTTGAATAATATCTATGAGTTTCATATGAATTCTGATATATTCAGAATATATTATCTATTGATATTGCTCAAAGAAGATATTATAAATATAGTTGAATATGAAGAGCTCGACCTGAATGTGCTGCAGTTGTTTTCCATGTAAGTAAACTTATGTTTGAATTTTTACTTTTTTAATAAAAATGTGGTTTAAATTTACTATCTATATTTACTTTTTAAATTAGGTATCTACACATTATTCTTGTACAAAATGATAGAATAACTACTTACAGTTTTATAGATTCAGAATATATTTTCATGGAAGTGTAACATGTGAATAATCCTAGTAGTGTTGCATATATATGTTATAGATTATCACATAAAAACATTGGATGTTGTTATTTTATATTTCTTGATAAGTAAGAACAAAAACATAATTATGAACTAATGATCATTATAATGTCATTAATTGTGGAATTTTTTGTATTGTAGGGGGTATTAGATGTTAGGTGTATTTTTCCCATGTGAATACAACTTATACTAGTTTTTCTATTTATCAGGGAGTGTTCACAAAATTTTTTCCACCTTATTAGAAAGGTAAGTTTTTTTCATAATCTCATTATGTTTAACGCTCATTTTTTATACATGTATTATTAGTTTATATATATGAAAATGTAGTTCATGAAAAAAATTTAATGAAGAACACACGTCGATAAAGAAACCAAATGAAATAAATTATGTGGAAGTAAAGGTAATTATTTTATATATTATATATTATTCTATTTTTTTGATATATATATATATATATTGTTTTTTATTATTTAGTTAATGTTTTATAACTGCAGTTTCATATTCAACAAGGACATGTTGAATGTGGGTATTATGTTCTATGATTCATGTACAAGATAACGAAAATGAGGGTAACTACTGAATTTCATATGGTTAGTTATATTAATTTTTTATATATTATTTCATAATATTCTATTTATAATCTAATATAATTCAATATTATTGTATACATTCAATGATACAGAGCCTTATGCCCAAACTGAACTTACACATCTTCAATCTTTGTTTGAGAACTATTTGTTGAGTTTGATTATGATTTGAGGTATGTATATTCTAATGTTAATGAATAATATATAACATTTTACTAATAACATGTAATTAAACAACTAATTATTTTGTGATAATAGGTGTTTTAACATAATGATATCAAATGAATTCTTAAAAAATATTGAATAATGAGCATTCTATAAATTTCAAGTATGTATATTTGAAATCTACTTAATAATAAAATGCATAGATGATTTTTTGGTTAACTAGATAAAATGATGTAAGTTTTTTGTAGTTTTTCAGTTAATGAGTAATGCTATTTGATTAATGTATATTGTGTTTTTATTACATAGATTATGATTATTTGAGAAGTTTAATATTTTAAATTTTCTATTTTTTTAACTTTCAACATCATTTTTCATAAAAACCGATGCTAAAAACCGATCTCATGTGGGTTTTAGCGTTGGTTTTCCTCAAAATCGATACTGAAGCTCGATTTTCCTCAAAAACAACGCTGAAGCTCAATTTTCAGCATCATTTTTCATGAAAATCGACACCCAAAATAAAGCAGTGGTTTTTATCAAAATCAATGTTGAAAACTGACCCCCATGTGGGTTTCGGTGTTGGTTTCATAGAAATTGACACCGAAAACTAGCCAACACTCGATTTTGGACATTGGATTTACTGAAAACCGATGCCAAGAAGTTATTTTTTACATCAAATTTAAAGACGTCAGTTAAAAACCGACATCAAAATTTAAAAAAACTAATGCTAAATATAGTTTTTTCACTAGTGGTTGTTTCTAGGAAAATCAAACACACTTTTCTTTACCAAATTTAGGATGGTTTTATGGGAATTTTTGAAAATTATAAAGAATTATAATGGTATTATAATGAGAGGGAATTATTTTATCTAATTTATATCATAATAAGGAAATTAAAAAAATAAATCATAACAACATAACCCATTGAAATGAAAATTAATTTAAAAGGCTTTGCAAAAGTAATGGGAAAGAAGGGGTAATGAACCCTTATTTCAGAATATTAAGAGCTTAAAAAAAGGATATAATGAAATGGAATAAATTTAATCTCATTTAAAACATATAAAATAGAATAAAATTCCATGAAATTATAATAATGACACTATATGGAAAATGAATTAAAAATACAATATGAAAAAGTAATGAACTTGAAATGGAAAAAAAGGATCGAGGAAGCCCTTACCTCTATTGATATTTTTAGATTAGATTTGAAACTTCAAACAAATATAGATATTAAATATTGAGGAGGGAGAATTGGAAGAGACTATTTGAGAGAGATATGATGATATAGATTAGTTTTGTTTTTGTGTGGGATAATAAGAAGTTGGGGTGTCTATTTTTACTTGAGGAGGGGTGGCTTTAAGGGTTAAAATAATGATTATTTTGTTATTAAGTCCAACCACCTTTGGGTGAAATTAATTTCAATGAATTTTATTGATAATTAGATTTTAAAGGATAGTTATGGTCATGAAAAACCTTAACCACCTATTTAATGGTGTGATATTTTTGGTATTTTTTTCCTTTACCCTTTAATTTTAGCATTTTTCATTATTTTACCTTTACTTAGGAAACTCACTTTTTACCTTGGTAATTTATTTTTTCCCTAAAAATGAAATTAACCTTACTCTATAATTTGAAACTGCAGATTCCAAATATGAAATTCATTTTAATTTATCCAATTTATAAAAGTGAAAAAAATTAATTCTAAAATAATAAATATATAGCACATAAAAAATATTTTTTAGAAAAGTTGTAACTTAGATTCTAAAATATCAAACATAGGTTTAAAAATGAAACATAATATTTTAAATGAATTATATTAATTAATAAAAAAATTACTATCAATAAATACTATTTCTAAATTTTAATTTACGTTCATATTATTATTAATTCTTAAATGTTACAGTTTTCTAAAAACTGATATTTTCACTATTCACCCAAAAATCATCCTCTTCAGAAAAATACAAAAAATTCATAATTGGTTTATTTCAATTTGATAAATTGAAAAACCAATTCCTTTTTATAAATTTAAATTTATAAAATTTAAAAATTTATCTTTTGAATAAAATCATATTGTCACGACCCGTCCTCGGGGCCCATGTCGTGACTACCCCAAGCCCGCCTTCCATAGGCCAGGGGCTGGCGACTAGAACCAAAGGCGTAAATCCATAAACTGGGAAGGCATTACCTTTATAAAACTAAACAAACACAACAGAGTACGAAACTGAAGTAAGCACTAAGTAATACAAAATACAAAAGTAAGGGCTGAAAGGAAAGGGGCCGAAAATACACGCCCAACAATAAGTACAGTACAATTGAAAATCTAGTACAACTGCAGTAAAGTAAAACAATAACCACTGAGTCATGCTCCGTGAATCCCACTTGAAGGGTGGGTACATATGGCCTCCTTAGCACCTCAGTTCCATCCGTCCGCTCCATGTACGTCTTGCGAAGTGGTCCACCTCCGGGTACCGTCCAGCTCTACAAGTCTATACCTCTATCAGTGATGTCCGTTGTCTGCATCCAACACAACGTAGTGTAGGCATAGCCCATGTAGGGGTGAGTATACTATACTCAGTAGGGACCCCGAGACCCCTGAAGGTCTCCCAGAATCCACGAAGGATAAACCACAAAAGAGAGACTCAATCATGAAGTATCAACCAACCCTACTTAGGTATATGCCCATACAAATACCTAAGTTATCAATCACAGTTCGACTCCAACTCTCGAGCCCAAGAAAAACCCAGTCCACATAGGTAAGAAGTCAATCACATCAATGATAATGATTGAAAGTCAAGACTCAACTCACACAGGTATACATCTTTCTTATAAAGATAGAGATGATCATATGTAGTCACTAATTCATCTAAGCTGTTGGACCCACATAGGATACTATACCAGCTAAGTTTTTGGACCCACTCAGGATACAAGACCGGCTACTCTGTCAGAACCACTTAGGATACAAGTACATAAGTCATCGCTGTCGAAACCACGGAGGATCCCAGTACAGAAGTCATCACCGTCGAACCCACAAAGGACTCTAGTATGGAAGACATCATCATTGAACCCACGAAGTATCAGAGTATGATAGTCGTCGTTGTCGAACCCACTGAGGATCCTAATACGGAAGTCATCGCTGTCGAACCCACAGAGGATTCCAGTACCATCGTCGAACCCACGGAGGATCCTAGTATGGTAGTCGTCATCGTTGAACCCACGAAGGATCCTAGTACGGAAGTCATTTCCATCGAACCGACGGAGGATTCTAGTACAGTAGACATCGTCGTCGAACCCACGGAGGATCCTAGTACGGAAGTCATCGTAGTCGCAGCCAGCTCTAGGGTTCCCGCACATAACATGCTCGATTCAGGGAGGGTCCACTCCTCGAGCCAAGGGGTCGATACATCAACTATCACTAAGTATAGAGTTTATGTATCCCGAAGTTTCATCTTGTCAAAAGAAACCCAACGCAACAGACGACGCATCAATCAGACGACCGATCTGAGAGTTATTGGATTTTCCGTTCAAGGGGCCCGGTTGGAATTACGCTCATTCCCAACTTGGCCATTTTACAAAGTCGTCCAAAAATCACTCAGAGTATCACAAAAGGACCTCTTCATCGCGAGGGTCCTAGTGCCGTAGATGGTGCGTCGATCGGACGCGCGGTCTTAATGTTATTCACGTTTAAGTGAAACGGGCCCGACTCGTCAAGCCCAGTGGGCTGGTGGGTCGGCCCGACCTGGTTCGGCAGGTGTGACCCAGCTGGGGGGTCAGCCCGGCCCAGCGGCAGGCGGCCTGACCCACGGCTGGCTGCGTCTCGGCCAGCTGCTCGAGCCGGTGCGGGGGCGCCCCCCCGATTTGCTGAACTGGCGGCGCCGAGCAGTGCCACCCCTCCTGTTCGGCCGGCCAAAGCCGGCCGGTCTTCCCGGCTCGAGTGGCCCGCACGGGCGGGCCACGGTTCTCCTGTAAGGCACCTGCGGGTGCCGCGAACTCCTTCAACCCGGCCGGCAGGCGGCTGGCCGGTTCACCACCGAAGCGTCCTGCGGTGCGCCGACCGCGGTTCTCCACAGCGCGACACCTTAGAGGCGTCGCAGTTCTCCAGCCCGGCCGGCTACGGCCGGCCGGTTCGGTTCGTCGCCTGAGCGGCCCACGGATGCGGGCTGTGGTTTCCCCCACGCGGTCGGTGGGCAGCCGCCACCTCCGGTCACCGTCGCCTCCGTTCGCCTCCACCTCCGGTCGCCACCGCCTCTCGTTGCTGCCGCCAAAATATTCAAGAACCATCAGAGGGTCATCGGGCCGTGTTCGTTCGGCCTGCGCCCTCCGCGTTAGGCGATATCAATTGTCCGTAGACAATACAAGAATTCACCAAGGACATAATATAATTTCATTCAATTAAAATTATATCAAACCCCTTACCTTGATTCCGATGCTCGCATGTACATGTTGCGGGAAGAGGATCCGAAGTCGACGTCAATTTTTTGACGTCGGGGTGCGTCCAAGGAGGAAGCGTAGTCGATATTTCCTCACGGAAGATGTCTCCTCCCTTGACGCAGAGGAAGAATAAGAATGACGGTGTTCCTCATGAGCACCGCCTCACGTTCTTACCTCGGTCGTCGAGAGTATATCGTTCCTCATTTTCTTCATTGGCGAGGGATGAATCTCTCTTCCAATTCTCCAAAGGCTCCACCACCAAATATTTTTCAAGCCCATATAATATTAAGGCTCCCCAATTTTAATAGAATTTCCATGCAATTCAAATTGATTCAAAAGAGGTGCCAATTAATTAATGAAGATATTAATTATATAGTTTGGCACATCCAATGGGTGGGAGGTGGAGAGGCTCCACCATAATAAATGAGAGGTGTTGTCAAATTAAATAAAGGGGTGTTAATTTGGAGTTTAAGGGAAGTTGAAGGGTTAGGGGCTAGTGTGGGCCCTACCACACATTATCCTCTCATGGGAGGTTATGTGGGTGTGGGACCCACCTCTAACTTCCCCTTGTAGGAAATAACCACCACCAAACAATAAAATTATGTACAAAAATTTTATTTAATTTAATATAAATCTCCCAAAATTAACTTCTCCTCCCGAGCAGATGCAACTGTGGTAAATGTCCCCTTAAGAGAATACCGGTGCTGCGAGTTCATTGGTGCCCTCAGATTTCAATTCCAAGCACTGGTTCAAAGGATAGAAAAACCCACACGTACGTTTACTGAACGTACCTGAAAAAAACATCATAAATTGATTCCAGGCACACCGAGCCTCAGAATTAGGTGCCTTCAGAAACCACAGACTCGTAAAATTCCAAAGTATTTAAGAAAAAAATTTCCTTGAAATTTCAGGGTCTTTAAATTACCCCCACCTCAGGGATTTACATCCTCGTAAAGCTACAACACACACTAGGGAAACAAATGAGGGTACTGAGCACGCATCTGAGCCTCCCGCTCCCATGTTCTCTCCTGGAGTTTCCCATGCTGCCAGCGAACACGCACCAGAGGAATCGACCATCCACGTAGGAACCGATCCTGTCGATCCTCGATCTCCACCGGGACCTCCATGAATGTCGCCCCGTCATCTATATCTTACTCCCCGTGGTCGATGATGTGAGACGGGTTTTTCACGTATCTCCTCAGCTAAGATACGTGGAAGACGTCATGCACCCGGTGCAATTGAGGTGGAAGGTCCAGGCGGTAAGCCACCTCGCCTACTCTGCTGAGGACCTGGAACGACCCAATGAAGCGAAGAGATAACTTGCTGCCCCATCCAAATCTCTGTATACCTCGTTGAGGTGAGACCCGTAGGAATACATGGTCACCCTCCTCGAACTCCAGTGGTCTCCGTATCCTATCAGCATAGGAATTCTGTCTGCTCTATGCAGTCTTCATCTACTCCTGGATGATCTATACCTTCTCTGTCATAGCCTGAACCATCTCTGGTTCTATAAGTTCTGAGTCCCCTGGGTCAGTCCAGCATAGAGGTGATCTGCAAGGTCAGCCGTACAGTTCCTTGTAAGGTTCCATCATGATGGTGGAGTGATAACTGTTGTTGTACTCAAACTCCACCAAGGGTAGGTGATCCTCCCAGCTGTGACCAAAGTCAAGGACACATGCACAGAGCATGTCCTCGAGAGTCTGAATGGTCCTCTCAGTCTAACTGTACGTCTGAGGATGGAAGGTAGTGCTGAAGAGAGGCTATGTCCCAAAAGCCTCCTGTAACCCCTTCCAAAGTCAGGAAGTGAAACGAGCATCTCGATCGGAGATGATAGTCAATGGAACACCATGAAGCCGTACGATCTCCCAAACGTAGAGGCGTCCCAAGCTCTCTACTGAGCCCTGCTCTCTGATCAGTAGGAAGTGGACCGACTTGGTGAGTCGGTCGACAATCACCCAGATAGAGTCGTGTCCTCTGGATGTACGTGGAAGCCCCATCAAGAAATCCATGGATATTTCATCCCACTTCCACTCCGGAACCTCTAAGGGCTGTACCAAGCCTGCTGGTACCTGGTTCTCCACCTTCACTTACTGACAAGTTAGGCATCGTGAAACGAAATTTGCTACTACCTTCTTCATACCCGGCCACCAGTGCTATCGTCTGAGGTCCTGATACATCTTTGTCACTCCTGGATGTACCGCTAGAGGGGAAGTGTAGAACTACATCAGCACCTCCTCCTATAGTGAAACTGGTACCACGGTACATCCCCTGAAGAGGATGAAGTGCTCCCCACCTTCAGAAAATACTTCGGGTGCCAGCCCTAAGGATATCTCATCACATCGTGTCTCACAGTCATTATCCCCATACTGCAGATCTCTGACTCGCTGAATAAGTGGGGGAGTGACTGTGAGAGACTGTAGAAAGACTGCTCCATATATATCCACAAAGGATATTTGCAACGTGGCTAGCTGCTCCGTCGCCTCTCCTAGCAGATGAATGCTAGATCTCCTACTGAGAGCATATGCTACAATGTTCCCCTTCCCAGAAGTATAGACTATCTCAAAGTCATAGTCCCCAAGGAACTCAAGCCAACGTCACCATCTCAGGTTCAGGTCTTTCTACGAGAAGACACACCTAAGACTTTTGAGATTAGAGTAAATCGTAAACTTTTCGCTCTATGAACTATGGGTGTGACTAGCCATTTGTAAAGAACTCGACTACAACCTTTTTCACTTACGTCCTATAAGAGCTGCTAAGATTTCTCCTTTGCCGAAAAGATAAATATGGTCTCATCCCCTGGATGAACCATGTTCTTTGCCTAATACAGTCAATCCTGACATGAACGGTACTATTTCATGCCATGGACGCCGTCGTAAGGCCTCGACGCTACTACCAAGAGATCTAACCATTACTCTCGCCTCCAAGGGTCGAGTCACACTGTCGGCAGTAGTGTGTGGTCACTGGGTCTCCTCCAGTAGGAATATCGAATGTGAGGGTCAAGTCAACGGTTTTAACCGGAACCTCTCATTATCAACCATACAAAAAGGTAGGAAAGAAAACATCACATGGATAAGTGTCTTTTATTATAGCAGCTCAAAGTAAAAAATACAAAAAGCACCCACAGACAATGACATCAACAAAGCTAGAAGCATCCTGAACAAAAGTCTCTAAGCCTGGAGCTAGTACTGCTCCTTGAGCACTACGGTCGTAGGCCTCAGCTTCCTGAAACTGAGATCTCCCCTGTCCACCTGTTACCTGTGGTCGGGGTGGACCTCCTGGTGGTGGTGGTGGTGGTAGGGCCACGAAACATCGTCCACCACCTACTGCTCGACCATCTCCTCTACCACGTCCGCCTGCTCCTGGTGGACCACCACAGTTGAACCTCTACCTCTGCCTGGGAGGTCCCTCTACTTCCTTCTTCTCATCTGTAGGGCGGGTCGGGTAGTCTCGAGCCATGTGACCCTGCTCGCCGCATGCATATCACTGCCTGATCCTCGTATGGCTGACTCTGTTTCGTGTGCCCCACACAACCGAACCTATATCCTGAGGTTTCCCAACTGATGGCCTGGTCTGCTTAGACCTCTGTGTCAACTGTCTACTGGCAGCTGCAGAAGACTCCGCTACGTGTTGTCCTATGGAGGGTCTCACCGCTGGTGACTGCTCAGCGAGAAAACTCTCCACTAGAAGGGCTCTCTCCAGCACCCCCACCTGCGTCAGGATGTTGAGGGAGATCATCGAATCCCGGATCTCATGCCTGAGTCCCTGCTTGAAGGTACGGACCCTGAATAACGGGTCTCGTACCATATCCGCAGAGTAATGTGAGAGGTCAGTGAACCTCGCTGAGTACTGAGCTACTGTCATGCTGCCCTGCTATAGATGAAGTAACTCCAGAATCCGCACCGTACGAAGGGTTTCTGGTACAAACTCTTCCCGGAACAGGCTCTTGAAGTCTGTCCAGAGTAGTGATGGCTCGTCATGCACCTGGAGCATCAGCCTCCACCATCTGCCTGCCGCTGCATGCAGGAGACTTGCGATAAGGATCACCATGAGGTCAGATGGTGTCCCTACCAATATGAAAACTCTGATGATAGCCTCCAGCCAATCCTCAGCTGCATGGGGGTCTGTCTCTCTGTGGAACCTGGGCGGCCTCTGTCGCTGGAACTCGTGCAAAGCACTCAGGCGGCGTGTACTCTCTACTGCTAGAGCTGGTGGTATCGGTGGCCTAGCGGGTAGTGGTACCGTTGGTACCTCTGCTATGATGGGGCCCTACACTGAGGCCTCATCGCTCGGTGGGCTACCATATCGTACGTAACTCGGAACCCTAGCTGGCTGCCTTCATGGGACCATCCTAAAAAGGAACAGTTGCGTCACAGTTTAAACAGTATACCTGGTGAGCTAACATAAAGTAATAATGAAGAAAACTTTTTCAAAGGAAACACACATGAAATCAGTGTTTTCGTACACTGAGTCAGAAATCATAGGTCAGGGTCCTGGTGTATGGATACGTCGGCCACCGCACCAACACTAGACTCCCTGGACTGAAAACAAAACTCAATACTCTTAACATTATTTCTTCATAGAAAAGAACGATCAGAGTCCTGAGTTCTACGGTAGAACCAACTCCTCTGATACCAATTTGTCACGACCCGTCCTCGGGGCCCATGTCGTGACTACCCCAAGCCCGCCTTCCATAGGCCAGGGGCTGGCGACTAGCACCAAAGGCATAAATCCATAAACTGGGAAGGCATTACCTTTATAAAAGTAAACAAACACAACAGAGTACGCAAATTAAGTAAGCACTAAGTAATACATAATACAAAAGTAATTGTTGAAAGGAAAGGGGCCGGAAATACAAGCCCAACAGTAAGTACAATACAACTGAAAAGCTAGTAAAACTACATTAAATTAAAACAGCAACCACTGAGTCATCCTCCAGGAATCCCACCTGAAGGGTGGGTACAGATGGACTCCTCAGCACCTCAGGTCCGTCCGTCCACTCCGTGTACGTTTGGCCAAGTGGTCCACATCTGGGTACCATCTAGCTCTACAAGTCTCTACCTCTATCAGTGTTGTCCGTCATCTGCATCCAACACAACGTAGTGTGGGCATAGCCCGTGCAGAGGTGAGTATACGATACTCAGTAGGGACCTAGAGACCCCCAAAGGTCTCCCAGAATTCACAAAGGATAAACCACAGAAGAGAGATATAATCAAGAAGTATCAACCAACCCTACTTAGGTATATTCCCATACATATACCTAAGTTGTCAATCACAGTTCGACTCCAACTCTCAAGCCCAAGCACAACCCATTCCACACAGGTAAGAAGTTAATCACATCAATGATAATGATTGAAAGTCAAGACTCAACTCACACAGGTATACATCATTTTTATAATGATAGATATGATCAGATATAGTCACTGATTAATATAAGTTGTCAGAACCACATAGGATACTGGACCAGCTAAGCTGTCAGACCCACTTAGGATACAAGACCAGTTACTCTGTCGGACCCACTCAGGATACAAGTACAGAAGTCATCGCTGTCGAACCCATGGATGATCCCAGTATATAAGTCATCACCGTTGAACCCACGGAGAACTCCAGTATGGAAGACGTTGTCGTCGAACCCACGGAAGATTCTAGTACGGTAGTCGTCGTCGTCGAACCCACGGAGGATCCTAGTATGGAAGTCATCACCGTCGAACCCACAGAGGATTCTAGTACGTAAGACATCGTCATTGAACCCACAGAGGATCCTAGTACGATAGTCATCATATTCAGACCCATGGAGGATCCTAGTAAGGAAGTCATCGCCGTCAAACCCACGAAGGATTCCTATTTGGTAGACATCATCGTCAAACCCACGGAGGATCCTAGTACGGAATTTATCGCAGTCGCAGCTAGCTCTAGGGTTCCCGCACACAGCACACTTGATTCTGACAGGGTCTGCTCCTCATGCCAAGGGGTCGATACATCAACTATCATGAAGTCCGGAGTTGATGTATCCTGAAGTTCTGCCTCGTCAAAAGAAACCCAACGTGATAGATGGTGCGTCAATCAGACGCCCGGTCTGAGAGTTATTGGATTTTTCGTTCCAGGGGCCCGGTTGGAATTACGCTCGTTCCAAACCCGGCCATTTTCCAAAGTCATCCAAAACTCACTTAGAGTATCGCAAAAGGACATCTTCGTCACAAGGGTCCCAGTGCCGTAGACGGCGCATCGATCGAACCCACGGTCTTAATGTTATTCACGTTTAAGTGAAACAGGCCCGGACCATCAAGCCTAGTGGGCTGGCGGGTCGGCCCGACCTGGTTCGGCGTGTCTGACCCGGCGGCCCGGCCCGGCGCGGCATGACCCGGCCCAGCGGTAGGTGGCCTGGCCAGCGCAAGGCAGCCTGGCCCGTGGCTAGCCGCAGTTCGGCCAGCTGGCCGAGTCAGTGCGAGGGAACGACCCCCCCACCCCGATTTTCTGAACCGGCGACGCTGAGTGGCTCCACCCCTCCTGTCCGGACGGCCGAAGCCGGCCGGTCTTCCCGGCGCGAGCGGCCTGCACGAGTAGGCCGCAATTTTCCCACAAGGCACCTGCGAGTGCCGTTCCCTCCTTCAACCCGACCGGCAGGCGGCCGGCCGATTCTCCGCCGAAGCGGCCCGCGGTGCGCGGGCCGCGGTTCTCCGCAGCGCGGCGCCTTAGAGGCACCGCGGTTCTCCAGCCCGGCTGGCTACGGCCAGCCAGTTCGGTTCGTCTGCCGAGCGGCCCGCAGATGCGGGCCCCATTTTACTCCACACGGCCGGTGTGCGGCCGTCGCCTCCGGTCACCACCGCCTCCGTTCACCGCCACCTCTGATCGCCACTACCTCCCGTTGCCACCGCTAAAATATTCAATAACCATCATAGGGTCGTCAGGCCATGTTCGTTCGGCCCGTGCCCTCTGCGTTAGGTGATATCAATTGGCCGAAGACAATACAAGCATTCACCAAGGACAAAATATAATTTCATTCACTTAAAATTATATCAAACCCCCTACCTTGATTCCGATGCTCGCTTGTTTGTGTTGTAGGAGGAGGATCCGAAGTCGACGTCGATTCGTTGACATCGGGGTGAATCCAAGGAGGAAGCATAGTCGATGTTTCCTCGTGGACGGTGTCTAATCCCTTGATGCGGAGGAAGAAGAAGAATGATGACATTCCTCGTGAGCGTCGCCTCACGTTCTTGCCTCGGTCATCGAGAGGATATCATTCCTCGTGTTCTTAATTGGTGAGGGATGAAGCTCTCCTCCAATTCTCCAAAGGCTCCACCACCAAATATTTTCCAAGCCCATATAATATTAAGGATCCCCAATTTTAATAGAATTTCCAGGCAATTCAAATTGATTCAAAAGAGGTGCCAATTAATTAATGAAGATATTAATTAGATAGGTTGACACATTCAATGGGTGGGAGGTGGAGAGGCACCACCATAATAAATGAGAGGTGTTGCCAAATTAAATAAAGGGGTGTTAATGGGGAGTTTAAGGGAAGTTGAAGGGTTAGGGGATCATGTGGGCCCCACCACACACTATCCTCTCATGGGAGGTTATGTGGGTGTGAGCCTCACCTATAACTTCCCCTTGTAGAAAATAACCACCACCAAACAATAAAATTGTGTACAACAATTTTATTTAATTTAATATTAATCCCCAAAAATTAACTTCTCCTCCCGATGAAACACAACTGCGGTAAAGGTCCCCTTAAGTGAATACCGGTGCTGTGAGTTCATCGGTGCCCTCAGATTTCAATTTCAAGAACCGATTCAAAAGATAGAAAAACCCGCACATACGTTTACTGAATGTTCCGAATAAAACTTCAGAAATTGATTTCGGGCACACCGGGCCTCGGAATCAGGTGCCATCAGAAACTGAAGACTTGTAAAATTCCAAAGTATTTAAGAAAAAATTTTCCTTGAAATTTCTGTGTCTTTACATATATAATACTTGTGATTTTCTTAAACAATGACTATATCTTTTGTTAAGAGTGATTGTATTTATTTTTTATTACATTTTATTTATTACATGATTTATAATTAATTGTAAATAAAATTAAAATATTTATATTTTATGAAATAAATATTCAAACTAAGTGGAATTTATCTTCTGAATACATAATAAAAAAATGAGTTTTAGTGCAATAACCTTTATACATCACTATTACAAGGCTATGTTAATGGTCATTTTAATTTCCTAAAAACTATATTATCAAAAGATAATAATATTTTTATGATAATGATAAAGTATTAATTAAAAAAAATAATATATATTTTAAAAATTGTTTTATTATAAAAGATGTTACTTATCATATTTGAAGTGAAATTTTTAGAGTAATAAAAAATGTAACCAAATTTGGTAAAAACCATTTAAAAATTAAATAACCCAAAATGTAAATAAAAATGTATTATAAGTTATTCTTTTGGTATAAAAATAATATTAAACCATTATCCAATAATAATTTAACTATCATAAAGATGAAACTATTTAAAAAATTATTGTAGTTATCAAATTAAAATATATATTTAAAAATAATCATAAATATTGTAACAATGATATAAGAATATATATAAAAAGTATAGAATATGAAAATAGTACATCATTTAGGATAATGAAAAATACTATTCCCTTGTCACCCTTTAGTCATGGGTTTGATTCTCGTGGCCTCGCTGAATATGATGAGTTTTTTCTCACACTATAAGATTCCCTCTGGTCAAAACCATTTTAATAAATTTTCATTTTAGTTGAAAAATATATAAAAAATAAACTCATGTGAAAAAATAAATAAATTCATTTAAAATTTAAATTTAAATTAATTATTTTTCTTAAAATGTTCATTAGAAAAATGGGTTGTTACATTCTACCCCTCTTAAAAAAATTTTATTTTTAAAACTTTACCCATTGATAAACACTTACTAAACCTAGACATTAACTTAAACGTTTCTATAGAATAAACACATTAAAAATACATAGAATATGTTAATCCTATGCATTCATACTATTTATTGTTAATCTATTAATCTAGAGAAAAAGTTATCTATATAAGAATCTATACCCAAATATTCCAAATCATAATTCCCCAAAATAATCAAAATCTTCTATGATACCACGTGAGATGCCCCAAACCTTGAATTACAGATTTGATGCTAATAAACATTCCTTTATTATGTAATTTTAATCATAATAAACTCAAAAGATCAAAATTTTGATGTCTTTGGGAACTAGGTATATATCTATCTAAAATCATGGTAAAATAAAAATTCCTTCCACAAATATTCTCTACACATGTAATTATTTTATATGTATCCATTTGATTTCAAATCCCATGGAAAAAATGTAAAAATAATAAAGGGTGATATATAAATCCCATTAAAGGAATAATCAAGCATATCCTGATGAAAACAATACATGTGAGTCAAGAGGTATATCATGATAACATAAATAGGTAATAATAATACATACTCACTTGGAGGAATGTCATGAGAAAACAACATCATAAAATAATGGTATCATAAGAATGTGACAAAAACATAAAATGTAACATTATAAGCATACGTATAGGTTAACCACCAAGTCATCATAATCCGAAACTGAGGTTAACCACCAATAAATCATAAACATAATTCAAGGTTAACCACCAAGAAATCATATTATAGGGTAATTAGGTTAACCACCCTTACACCATAAATGGTACCTCTGAGATATAAACATTACCCAATGCATTGGAGATCTATCAGGGAACACCCTTAAATTTCTTAACATGTACATGATTATGTGTAACACATGAGGAAAAGATATATAAAACCATCAATAATCATATAATGAACCCATTGAAAATAAAAAAAATCCAATGAAAGTAAGTATCTCTCTAGGTAAATACCCTTTAATCAAGATAATGAATTATGAGGTATTTACATAGTATAGGATTAATGGTATTCAATTTAATTAAAAATTTACCCAATCAATCAATTTATAGGAATCTTATTGAAAAACATTCAAACCAAAAACTATACAAGAAAATACACAAGGGAAATACAATGGAATAATAGTTATACATAACTCATGACAAGGACGAAAAAGGAAATAATAGATCATTATCCAAATATATTACATTTTAACTATACCCCATGAACATAGGAACATGGACAAGGAGATAAAAGGTAAAATAAAAGAGAAATATGGAGAGTTATATAGAATATAATCACTAATTAAAACATTAGCAGAAAATAATCCCCTTAATGGATTAATGTGGTTATCTATTTTAATATCCAACAATCAAATTTAGAAACTATAGGATATTCATAATGTTATGGGTAGTACGGTAATTGATGAAATGTAATAAATTAGTAGTATAGGGAAATTTAGTCTCATATAGATATCAATTTAAAGTAAATATAGATCCATATATTCTAATAGTTAATTATTTCTCATAAAGAGCATGTAAGTTATCCATAGCATATACCCCTGGAGTGTCAAACTAGGTGTGTAGTTAAGACTATTTTTCATACACCAGGTGATGATCAAGTTAATACCCAATCTATAAATTTCAGGGTTATTACCCATAGGTAAATATATTCCAAAGCTTTTATCCACTTTTTTGTATCCATATAGTGATTTTGTTTCTAGGAAAACCACTCACAGTTTTCTTTACTAAATTTTGGATGGTTTTATGGCTGTGGTAATGTTTGAACATTATAAAGGCCTATGATGAAAGTATAATAAGAAATAATGGTGACCAATAATTGATAAAATAGTAAGTAAATTATAAAAATAAATAATAGTAACATTTAACAATGAAATTAAAAGGAATTTAAAAGGCTTGAAAAAGTAATGGGAAATGAGGGGTGAGGAACCTTTATTTTCGAATAGCAATAGATTAGAAAAGGCTATAATAAGAGGGAATAAATAAAATATCATTTAAAGAATATAAAATTGAAGATAACACCATTTAATAATAAAAATAATGGTATATGAAAAAGTAATTTAAAAAGAAAATTTAACAAAAGTAGTGAACTTGAAAAAAAAGGAGGATTGAGAAAACCTTTACCGCTCTTGAGTTTCTTAGCTTAGATTAGACCCTTTGAACAAACTATTATCTTCAAGAATGAAGAGGGATAAATGGAAGATAATACTTGAGAGAGATATGATAATAGAACTTAATATTGTTTTTTTGGATAATGAGAATAGGGGGTAGGTATTTATACTAGATGAGGGGTGGTTTTAAGGGTTAAAATAACATTTATTTAATTAATAAGGAAAACCACCCTTCGTTGGAATTAATTTCAATAAATTTTGTTGATAATTAATTTTTAAAAGTTTTTTTATGTTATTGAAAATACCTAACCAATTTTTTAATCATTTTTAGGTATTTTATGCCTTTACCATTTAATTTTAACCATTTATATTATTTTACCTTTTCCAGGGTAACTCACTATTTTAACATGATAACATATTTTTGTTCATAAGATTGTAAATAATATTATTATCTAATTTGTAACTTAATATTAAAAATATTAAATCCCTTTAAATTGATCTAATTTATAAAAGAGATAAAAATTAATTTTAAAATAATAAACATATAATGCATAAAAAACAATTTAAGAAAAAATGTAACTTCAGTTCCAAAATATCTAACATGGGTTTAGAAATGTAAAATTATATTTTTAAAAAAATTATATTAATCCATAAATAAACTTATTATTAAGAAAAGTTATTTATAAAATTTATTTTATGTTCATGAAATGATTAAGTCATAAATGTTATGAATTTCTAAAAAATGATAATTTCACTATTCACTCAAAAATAAACTTCATCAGAAAAATCCCAAAAATTCACCATAGGATATTTTTGAAATATTAATTTCTAAAATGAAGTAATTTTTATAATATTCAATTTATTAAAATTAAAAATTTAAATTTAAAATAAAAAGACATAATACATGTAAAAATAATTTATTTAAAACAATAACTATCTCTTTTATTACAAGTTATTACATTTAACTATGTTATTACCTAACAATTATTACATGATTGATATTTAATAATTAATAAAATAAAAATATTTAAATTTTATGAAATTATCTTCAAAATAAGTGGAATTTAGTTTCTGAATACATAATTTATAAAACGTGTCTTAGTGTAATAACCATTATCCATCATTATGACAAGGCAATATCAATGACCATTCTAATTTCTTAAAAACTATATTATCAAACCATAATAATATTTTTATGATAATAATTAACTATTATTTAAATAAAAATAATACATATTCTATAATTTTATTTTATTTTTAAAATTGTTACTAATCGTATTTGAAGGGAATTTTCTAGAGTAATAAAACATGTAACCAAATTTGATAAAATGTATTTAGAAATTTAATTAAAAAAATGTAATTTACATTGCATGTTAAGTTATTCTTTTAGTGTAAAAAAATATTTAACCATTATCTTTTAATAACTTACCTATAATTAAAATAAAACTATTAAAAAAATTAATATAGTTATAAAAAAACTATATATATAAATAATCATAAATATAGTAACAGTGATATAACCACATATATAAAAAGTATGGAAGGTAGAAATATGAAAACATTTTGGTTAGTGGTAGCCATTATTAACTTGTTTCTAGCTAGTCATGCGTTCAATCCCCATAAACTCTCTAGATGTAACATGTTGTTGCTTGTCCAATGAGCTACCTTTTGTAACTATTTTATCGAATTTCTATTTTACTTGAAAAATATGTAAAAAAGATACTTGGGTGAAAAAATAAAGAAATTCAAATAGAATTTAAATTTACATTTATGAAATAAAATTTATAAAAATGTTAATTATAAATGTATTATGTTTCATAGTCTCAATAGATGCTTCTTCCACTAATTGCACTTGTTTCATTCCAAAGGAAACCTGAGGCTTACCACTACCCCTAAGATTGACCCTTAACTAGATCTACTTATATGATGAACCCATATTTCCACCATGAACCTAAGTTAGGCCCCCACTAATTTGGAGGTATCATACTAATATTTGGATCCTCTTTAAGGTTAATAACACAAACCATTGCGAGAAGATGATATGGTTCGATATAACTTATACATATAGCCCATATACCCACAAATGAGACAAGACTTTGATTTTTATAAGAAAATAGGATTCATATACCACATATTTATACACTATTAACATGTGAGAGAACCAAAACAAACTATTTTAGTTGATAAGGTCTGATATTGGGTCCTGGATCCACTAATGCGCCCTTTTTAAGGTTCATCTTAATTTTTCTTCTTTCCCAAGGGGCCACTATAGCTATCTCCTATCATGGATAAAACCTATAATATCCCTGAAATTACTACTTGGTCAATCTATAGCATTAAACCTTGATCGAAAATCTCATAATAGGTAAAAATATTCAATAAGAATACTTGAGGATAAATGTAACGACCCGAAATTTTGAATAAATCTTGTTTCCTAATTTTGTGTGTTATTTTATTTTATTTTTATACTCAACAAAAATGTTTCATTTGATAACATGAGTATAATTAAAATGAGACCGTTGGGTTTTGACTGTTATATGACCATTGGTCAATATGACCGTTGTAAAATAAAAATTTTGATTATTGTCTCTAAATACAATTAATCTTGGTTAATTAATATAGAAAGAAGATTCGATGGCATCACCCAGTAGTCTTGGACCGATCGAAGCCCATCTAACAGAACTTGGGAAGGAGGTAGCACCACTGGGATTTGCTCTGGACCAAATCCAAGATGAACTTCATCGTGTGAATCTAGAACGGAATTGCTTTCGCGAGAAGTTCAAACTGATAGAAATTACTACTCGTGCGATGTTGACCGAGCCTCCCTCAGATTCTCTCACCTTAGCACACCTTACACTTAGGTCCTATGATGATGTGACAAGGGGCTATATAAGGATACCATAACTGCCTTGTGTAATCCATCGTTTTAAATAAAAATTGGGATTTCTTCTTATGATGAATTTTATGAATTTTCAAATGACCGGATAAATATAGTATGCATATTTTTGAGGAATTTTAGAAAAAGGATATTTTAAAAATGTTTATGTAAACCTTAAATAATTAAAAATTTGTATTGATTTTCAAAAAATAGTCTTCTACAATTATGTTCAGTATAAAATTTAGAGTCTAATAAGATCAACTTAATTTTTGATGAATAGTAAATTATGAATAGTGATTTATACTTGGGATTAGTAATGTGACCAAATGGATTAGTAATCTCACTTAAATAAAGCATTAATATAATCTAGGCACCTTGATTAAGTAATGTGATTCAATAAAATGGTTAAATAATGGTTTCATAAATTATTAGTCAAGTATTAGTTTTTTCAGGTGAATAGTGTTTTTTAATTAAAAATTTAATTAAAAATATTTATAAAAATATTTTTATAAAATGGATTTCATTTTTGAACTCAGAGCATCGATATTATGTTAAGGTAATTTTTGGGGATTTTTCTGAAAAAAATTAATTTTCGGTGAATAGTGTATTTATTTAAAAATTAAATTAAAAATATTTAGAAAAATATTTTTATAAAATGGAGTTAATTTTGGAAATCATATCATTGATATTTGGTTAAGGTGAAATTTTGGGATTTTTCTGAGAAAGTTGAATTTTCGATGAATAGTGAAAATACAATTTTTAAGTTACGGGTGTTTAATGACATCATTAAATGATGTATTAAGTATGTAATCAATATGGTCAACTTATGAATAGTAAGATAAGGTATGAGGTGTCCCAGGTGGCCAATACCATGGGAAAATACCATGGGAAAGCCCACGGTTTTGCCAAAACCACCAATGAGGTGTCCCTTGACCATTAATGCCTTGTCCCCTCACT
The DNA here is from genome assembly GCA_963277665.1 of Viscum album. Classification (NCBI taxonomy): domain Eukaryota; kingdom Viridiplantae; phylum Streptophyta; class Magnoliopsida; order Santalales; family Viscaceae; genus Viscum; species Viscum album. Next base: position 200,686,886 of record OY728163.1, on the reverse strand, counting down.
TTCCCTATAAATACCAAGAAAGCCTCTCATCCATTCGACTCCCCACTCTCCCCCAACGAATTTATGATCTCATTACCTCCCAATGAGTCCTCCCAAGGTGCCCCCAAGCCCTCAAGGTCCCAACCTTTGAGTTTTAAGAGTTACGTTTTAATGTAAGGGATCCGACCTCTCTCTTTCTTTTCAAGTAATCACTTTTATGTCATTTCTTTTATGCTCCATGTTCTTATGTTAAAGGATATTATTTTATATTCCTCTTACTTCCCTTTTCATGTTTATATGATGAGAGATCCCCTCTTACTCTCATCATTTCGTTTTATGAAAGTTTAAGTGACGCCGTTAGGCTGCCGAATTTTTAAGGGATTCTTTCACCCTTCTCATTTTCAAGTTCTATTTTCATGTCAAGTCTTTAAAGTTCCTTTTTATTATATTGGGGTATGATCTCTATACATATCATAATGATATTTTATGATCATATGATGATATACCCTATTTGATCTCATCAATTCATTTTTATTGAAGTTTAAGTGACGCCGTTAGGCTACCGAATTTTCATAAGAGAAATCTTATTTTTGTCTTAATTCCATGTTTTTCATTTCAAATGGTGTGTCCTTCAAATTTCATTACCATGATTCATATAATTTATATTCTTTCCCTCTACTATTTTTATAGATCATTGATGAGTGGGCGACCCATGTCCCCTCTCTTTTCATCGTTTTCTAAAACCCTGTAACATAGCCGTTATGCTGCAGAATTTTCGTCTCAAAATGCCTCTCTTTTTCTCAAAATTATTTTATGTTATTAAGTGAATACTAAAAGCTCTTATTTATATAGGGGTATTCACATATATATTAAAATGTTCTATTTTAAATTCTGGGATTTACATACATGAAACCCACTTTCCCTTTCCGTGGGTTTAAAGTGACATAAAGATCATGTCTTTAAAGCAGTTTTTAAAACGTTATGATTATGAAATGAAACTCATTTCTTTTATGCTATATGGGTTATTTATGAAATGTTTTATGATGATATATGTGGATCACATGATAATAAAGGAAAATTTAAGGGTACGCCCTGATAGCGCTCCAATGCATTGGGTAATGATGTAACCACTAGAGATTACAATTTTCACGATATCTTGGTGAATAACATTGGTAATTTTCAAATGACACCTTGGGGATGGACCTTGGTGATATGTTCATGATTGTCTATGTTAAATGATGTATACACATCTTAAAGTTATGAAAAATTGTATTTTTATTATGATATTCCACATGATTTCTTTCTCATGCCTTAAAGTTCTTTTTCATGACATAGTTGATGTATCTCAAGTTCACATGTTAAATGTTTCTCTTGTTTCCCTTACTGGGCCTTCTGCTCACCCTTTCCTTTGATGTATGTCCCCAGGTTATGAGATGCAGTAATGAACCTAGGATGAATTTAAGGAGAATCCTTTCAAGTGTTTAAGAAGAATGTTTTATGTTGTTTTCATGTATTATGTTCCTGGTTTCCAAGACACTAAACCTTAAAGACCCTCAGTTTTGTGTAATGTAATGAAAGTTTATGTTATAAAAAGGTGGGATGATATAGTTGGTATCAAAGGATGGTTTAGTTATTTGTGGAAATTAGGATATAAAAACTTTAGGATGAACCCTATAGAAAAGTTTAAATATAGAAAATATTCCTGGTATTTTGGTGAGTATTGAGTAAGGGGTTGCCAAGCAAATACATCCTTGTCTGTATACGAGCAGGTAGAGGTGGCTCTGGAACAAATGTACATAGGGGTAAAACCCGAAAACACTGGTTTGAGCTAGACTCGAACGGGAACTGGTACACGATAACGAGCCTTGCTGCACTCTTGGTTACGACACTCTCGGGGGATATGCTTTGGCAAATTCATAAGCTTTGTATGAACCATTATTAAAGGAACAAAGATAAAATAAAATAAAGATTCACATAAGAATATATGATCATGGATAACCTAGTTTGAAACCTAGGGGATCACAAGTTAGGGTATACTTTTCTTCTACAAGTTATCCTTATATGTTTTAAGTTCCTTTTCATGATTATTGGCTAAGTATTTAAGCCCCTAAATATACTTTCTCTTCTTAGTTAATGGTGGGAAATGGAAGAACATGTCCCAACAACCAATGTGATAGGAAATGAGATGATTGCTGTATTAATATGACAGAGATGATTAGTAGATTAAAAGATGATTATTATTTTGGAAGACGTTCACTATTTTGGGGACCCTATATGATCGAGGTAAATATATTACTACGGTATTTTCATTGAGGAGTAAGGTTGACTTATATTTTGAAGAATCGATGAATTTAATGTGTACTTATAGTAATTTAGGTTACTTATGTAAATGATTAACCTATCTTGGGTAAAATATTTTTAGGTTAGATACTTTTGTTATAAGATGTTAGGAGTGGTTGATGTTGTTTGGAGATGAACAATGAAATTTATTTTGGAAGACTATGTTATGAAATCATTGTTGTATTTGGGTTTCAATCTTAGTTTGGTTTATTTTGAGGAATTTTAAGGACCTTTATTTATGGAATGGTCTATGATGAACTTTGGGTAGTACCATGGAACTTTGAAGATTTAAAATTAGTTTCCATTCTTATGGGATTATTTCTTTTTGAAGAGTTGTTTTACCTTACCCTTTCTATTTTTGGGATAATGTTTAAAGATAGAAGAAATTGATAGTTAATATTTTGTGGATTAAGTGACTCTCAAGAAGATGATTCTTGTGTTTTGATGAGACCATGTAGTTTTGAATGCTCATCATTTGGAGAAAAGATTAGTTTTGGTAGAAACTTATTAAAGGATGAAACTCTACTGGAAGGTAGGTATATTTCCTTATGTTTTTATTCTAAGTAGTAAATGAATTCCTCAAAATTATTAAAAGGAACGTAAAACAAAAATGTTTTTGGTTTAATCTTCCTACTGGGTAATCAAAGACCGTTTACACACATCATAAGTTTGGGATTTTCTCGTGGTTAACTTTCTCCTAATCATGTTTTCTATCACTCTCCCTCAGAACTTGACCCTTTGTTTTCTCCTCCATGTCCATGTTTTCCTACATGGAATCCTAGTGTGGGTTAACTCGGGTGACCTTTGTACTTCCATTTCTTTATTTTAAAGTAATAGTTTTACTGAATCCTTTTCCGATGTGGGACTTTCAATGAAATTTCAAAACCCAATTTTAAAAATTTCGAGGACGTAATTTCTTAAGGGGGGAAGATTGTAACGACCCGAAATTTTGAATAAATCTTATTTCCTAATTTTTTATTTTATTTTATTTTATTTTTATACTCAGCAAAAATGTTTCATTTGATAACATGAGTATAATTAAAATGAGACCGTTGGGTTTTGACTGTTATATGACCATTGGTCAATATGAACGCTGTAAAATAAACATTTCGATTATTGTCTCTAAATACAAGTAATCTTGGTTAATTAATATAGAAATAAGATTCGATGGCCTCACCCAGTAGTCTTGGACCGATCGAAGCCCATCTAACAGAACCTGGGAAGGAGGTATCACCACTGGGCTTTGCTCTAGACCAAACCCAAGCCAAACTTCATCGTGTGGAGATAGAACGGAATCTCCTTCACGAGAAGTTCAAACTGATAGAAATTACTACTCGTGCGATGTTGGCCGAGCCTCCCTCGGATTCTCTCACCTTAGCACACCTTACACTTAGGTCCAATGCTAGTGTGACAAGGGGCTTTGTAAGGAGACCGTAACTGCCTTGTGTAATCCTTCGTTTTAAATAAAAATTGGTATTTATTCTTATGATGAAGTTTATGAATTTTCAAATGACCGGATAAATATAGTATGCATATTTTTGATGAATTTAAGAAAAAGGATATTTTAAAAATGTTTATGTAAACTTTAAATAATTAAAAATGTGTATTGATTTTCAAAAAATGGTCTTTTACAATTATGTTGAGTATGAAATTTAGAGTCTAATAATATCAACTTAATTTTTGATGAATAATAAATTATGAATAGTGATTTTATACTTAGGATTAGTAATGTGACCAAATGGATTAGTAATCTCACTTAAATAAAGCATTAATATAATCTAGGCACCTTGATTAAGTAATGTGATTCAATAAAATGGTTAAATAACAGTTTCATAAATTATTAGTCAAGTATTAGTTTTTTCAGGTGAATAGTGTTTTTTAATTAAAAATTTAATTAAAAATATTTAGAAAATTATTTTTATAAAATGGATTTCATTTTTGAACTCAGAGCATCGATATTATGTTAAGGTAATTTTTGGGGATTTTTCTGAAAAAAATGAATTTTCGGTGAACAGTGTATTTATTTAAAAATTAAATAAAAAATATTTAAAAAATTATTTTTATAAAATGGAGTTCATTTTTGAAATCATAGCATCGATATTTGGTTAAGGTGAAATTTTGGGATTTTTCTGAGAAAGTTGAATTTTCGATGAATAGTGAAAATACCGTTTTTAAGTTACGGGTGTTTAATGACATCATTAAATTATGTATTAAGTATGTAATCAATATGGTCGACTTATGAATAGTAAGATAAGGTATGATGTGTCCCAAGTGGCTAATACCATGGGAAAATACCATGGGCAAGCCCACGGTTTTGCCAAAACCACCAATGAGGTGTCCCTCGGCCATTAATGCCTTGTCCCCTCACTTTCCCTATAAATACCAAGCAATACTCTCATCCATTCGACTCCCCACTCTCCCCCAAAGAAGTTCTGATCTCATTACCTCCCAAGGAGTCCTCCAAAGGTTCCCCCAAGCCCTCAAGGTCCCAACCTTTGAGTTTTAAGAGTTACGTTTTAAGGTAAGGGATCCGACCTCTCTCTTTCTTTTCAAGTAATCTCTTTTATGTCATTTCTTTTATGCTCCATGTTATTATGTTAAAGGATGTTCTTTTATATTCCTCTTAATTCCCTTTTAATTTTTATGTTATGAGAGATCCCCTCTTACTCTCATCATTTCGTTTTATGAAAGTTTAAGTGACGCTGTTAGGCTGCCGAATTTTTAAGGGATTCTTTCACCCTTCTCATTTTCAAGTTCTATTTTCATGTCAAGTCTTTAAAGTTCCTTTTTTTTATATTGGGGTATGATAACTATACCTATCATAATTATCTTTTATTATAATATGATGAGATACCCTATTTGATCTCGTCAATTCATTTTTATTGAAGTTTAAGTGACGCCGTTAGGCTGCCGAATTTTCATAAGAGAAATCTTATTTTTGTCTTACTTCCATGTTTTTCATTTCAAATGGTGTGTCCTTAAAATTTCATTACCATGATTCATATCATTTATATTCTATACCTCTACTATTTTTATAGATCATTCATGAGTGGGCGACCCATGTCCCCTCTCTTTTCAACGTTTTCTAAAACCCTCTAACGTAGCCGTTATGCTGCAGAATTTTCGTCTCAAAATGCCTCTCTCTTTTTCTCAAAATTATTTTATGTTATTAAGTGAATACTCAAAGATCTTATTTATATAGGGGTATTCACATATATATCAAAATGTTCTGTTTTAAATTCTGGGATTTACATACATGAAACCCGCTTTCCCTTTCCGTGGGTTTAAAGTGACATAAAGATCATGTCTTTAAAGCAGTTTTTAAAACGTTATGATTATGAAATAAAACCCATTTTTTATGCTATATGGGTTATTTATGAAATGTTTGATGATGATATATGTGTCTCACATGATAATAAAGGAAAATTTAAGGGTGCACCCTGATAGCGCTCTAATGCATTGGGTAATGATGTAACCACTAGAGATTACAATTTTCATGATATATTGGTGAATAACCTTGGTAATTTTCAAATGACACCTTGGGGATGGACCTTGGTGATATGTTCATGATTTTATATGTTAAATGATTTATCCACATCTTAAAGTTATTAAAAATGTTATTTTTATTATGATATGCCACATGATTTCTTTCTCATGCCTTAAAGTTCTTTTTCGTGACATAGTTGATGTATCTCAAGTTCACATGTTAAATGTTTCTATTGTTTCACTTACTGGGACTTCTGCTCACCCTTTCTTTTGATGTATGTCCCCAGGTTATGAGATGCAGTAATGAACCTAGAAAGAATTTAAGGATAATCCTTTTAAGTGTTTAAGAAGAATGTTTTATGTTGTTTTCATGTATTATGTTCCTGGTTTCCAAGACACAAAACCTTAAAGATCCTCAGTTTTGTGTAATGTAATGAAAGTTTATGTTATAAAAAGGCGGGATGCTATAGTTGGTATCAAAGGATGGTTTAGTTATTTGTGTAAATTAGTATATGAAAACTTTAGGAAGAACCCTATAGAAAAGTTTAAATATAGGAAATCTTCCTGGTATTTTGGTGAGTATTGAGTAAGGGGTTGCCATGCAAATACACCCTTGTCTGGATACAAGCAGGTAGAGGTGGCTCTCGAACATATGTACATAGGGGTAAAACCCGAAAACACCGCTTTGAGATAGACTCGAATGGGAACTGGTACACGACAATGAGCCTTGCTGCACTCTTGGTTAGGACACTCCCGGGGGATATGCTTTGGTAAATTCATAATCTTAGTATGAACCACTATTAAAGGAACAAAGATAAAATAAAATAAAGATTCACATAAGAATATATGATCATGGATAACCTAGTTTGAAACCTAGGGGATCACAAGTTAGGGTATAATTTTCTTCTACAAGTTATCCTTATATGTTTTAAGTTCCTTTTCATGATTATTGGCTAAGTATTTAAGCCCCTAATTATAATTTCTCTTCTTAGTTAATGGTGGAAAATGGAAGAACATGTCCCAACAACCAATGTGATAGGACATGCGATGATTGTCGTATTAATATGACAGAGATGATTAATAGATTAAAAGATGATTGTTATTTTGGAAGACGTTCACTATTTTGGGGACCCTATATGATCGAGGTAAATAGATTACTACTGTATTTTCATTGAGGAGTAAGTTTGACTTATATTTTGAAGAATCAATGAATTTAATGTGGACTTATAGTAATTTAGGTTACCCATGTAAATGATTAACCTATCTTGGGTAAAATATGTTTAGGTTAGCTACTTTTTTTATAAGATGTTAGGAGTGGTTGATGTTGTTTGGAGATGGACAATGAAGTTTATTTTGGAAGACTATGTTATCAAATCCTTCTTGTATTTGGGTTTCAATATTAGTTTGGTTTATTTTGAGGAATTTTAAGTACCGTTATTTATGGAATGGTCTATGATGAACTTTGGGTAGTACCATGAAACTTTGAAGATTTAAAATTAGTTTCCATTCTTATGGGATTCTTTCTTTTTGAAGAGTTGTTTTACCTTACCCTTTCTGTTTTTGGGATAATGTTTAAAGATAGAAGAACTTAATAGTTAATCTTTTGTGGATTAAGTGACTCTCAAGAAGATGATTCTTGTGTTTTGATGAGACCAAGTAGTTTTGAATGCTCATCGTTTGTAGAAAAGATTAGTTTTGGTAGAAACTTATTAAAGGATGAAACTCTACTAAAAGGTAGGTATATTTCCTTATGTTTTTATTCTACGTAGTAAATTAATTCCTCAAAATTATTAAAAGGAATGTAAAACAAAAACGTTGTTGGTTTAAGCCTCCTACTGGGTAATCAAAGACCGTTTACACACATCATAAGTTTGGGATTTTCTCATGGTTAACTTTCTCTTAATCATGTTTTCTATCACTCTCCCTCAAAACTTGACCCTTTGTTTTCTCCTCTATGTCCATGTTTTCTTTCATGGAATCCTAGTGTGGGTTAACTCAGGTGACCTTTGTACTTCCCTTTCTTTCTTTTAAAGTAATAGTTTTACTGACTCCTTTTTCGATGTGGGACTTTCAATGAAATTTCAAAACGCAATTTTAAAAATTTTGAGGACGTAATTTCTTAAGGGGGGAAGATTGTAACGACCCGAAATTTTGAATAAATCTTGTTTCCTAATTTTGTGTGTTATTTTATTTTATTTTTATACACAACAAAAATGTTTCATTTGATAACATGAGTATAATTAAAATGAGACCGTTGGGTTTTGACTGTTATATGGCCATTGGTCAATATGACCGCTGTAAGATAAATGTTTCGATTATTGTCTCTAAATACAAGTAATCTTGGTTAATTAATATAGAAAGAAGATTCGATGGCCTCACCCAGTAGTCTTGGACCGATCAAAGCCCATCTAACAGAACTTGGTAAGGAGGTAGCACCACTGGGCTTTGATCTGGACCAAACCCAAGCCGAACTTCATTGTGTGAAGCTAGAAAGGAATCGCCTTCGCGAGAAGTTCAAACTGATAGAAATTACTACTCGTGCGATGTTGGCCGTGCCTCCCTCGGATTCTCTCACCTTAGCACACCTTACACTTAGGTCCTATGCTGGTGTGATAAGGGGCTATGTAAGGAGACCGTAACTGCCTTGTGTAATCCTTCGTTTTAAATAAAAATTGGGATTTCTTCTTATGATGAAGTTTATGAATTTTCAAGTGACCGGATAAATATAGTATGCATATTTTTGATGAATTTTCGAAAAAGGATATTTTAAAAATGTTTATGTAAACCTTAAATAATTAAAAATGTGTATTGATTTTCAAAAAATGGTCTTCTACAATTATATTCAGTATGAAATTTAGAGGCTAATAAGATCAACTTAATTTTTGATGAATCGTAAATTATGAATAGTGATTTTATACTTAGGATTAGTAATGTGACCAAATGGATTAGTAATATCACTTAAATAAAGCATTAATATAATCTAGGCACCTTGATTAAGTAATGTGATTCAATAAAATGGTTAAATAACGGTTTCATAAATTATTAGTCAAGTATTAGTTTTTTCGGATGAATAGTTTTTTTTAATTAAAAATTTAATTAAAAATATTTAGAAAATTATTTTTATAAAATGGATTTCATTTTTGAACTCAGAGCATCGTTATTATGTTAAGGTAATTTTTGGGGATTTTTCTGAAAAAAATGAATTTTCGGTGAATAGTGTATTTATTTAAAAATTAAATTAAAAATATTTAGAAAATTATTTTTATAAAATGGAGTTCATTTTTGAAATCATAGCATCAATATTTGGTTAAGGTGAAATTTTGGGATTTTTCTGAGAAAGTTGAATTTTCGATGAATAGTGAAAATACAATTCTTAAGTTACGAGTGTTTAATGACATCATTAAATGATTTATTAAGTATGTAATCAATATGGTAGACTTATGAATAGTAATATAAGGTATTAGGTGTCCTAAGTGGCCAATACCATGGGCAAATACCATGGGCAAGCCCACAGTTTTTCCAAAACCACCAATGAGGTGTCCCTTGGCCATTAATGCCTTGTCCCCTCACTTTCCCTATAAATACCATGCAATACTCTCATCCATTCGACTCCCCACTCTCCCCCAACAAAGTTCTGATCTCATTACCTCCCAAGGAGTCCTCCCAAGGTTCCCCCAAGCCCTCAAGGTCCCAAACTTTGAGTTTTAAGAGTTACGTTTTAAGGTAAGGGATCCGACCCCTCTCTTTCTTTTCAAGTAATCTCTTTTATGTCATTTCTTTTATGCTCCATGTTCTTATGTTAAAGGATGTTATTTTATATTCCTCTTACTTCCCTTTTCATGTTTATATGATGATATATCCCCTCTTACTCTCATCATTTCGTTTTATGAAAGTTTAAGTGACGCCGTTAGGCTGCCGAATTTTTAAGGGATTCTTTCACCCTTCTCATTTTCAAGTTCTATTTTCATGTCAAGTCTTTAAAGTTGCTTTTTATTATATTGGGTTATGATATATATACCTATAATAATGATCTTTTATGATCATATTATGAGAGACCCTATTTTATGTCGTCAATTCATTTTTATTGAAGTTTAAGTGACACCGTTAGGCTGCCGAATTTTCATAAGAGAAATATTATTTTTGTCTTACTTCCATGTTTTTCATTTCAAATGGCGTGTACTTCAAATTTCATTACCACGATTCATATCCTTTATATTATGTCCCTCTACTATTTTTATAGATCATTTATGAGTGGGATACCCATGTCCCCTCTCTTGTCAACGTTTTTTAAAACCCTGTAACATAGCCGTTATGCTGCAGAATTTTCGTCTCAAAATGCCTCTCTCTTTTTCTCAAAATTATTTTATGTTATTAAGTGAATACTCAAAGATATTATTTATATAACAGTATTCACATATATATCAAAATGTTCTATTTTAAATTCTGGGATTTACATACATGAAACCCGCTTTCCCTTTTCGTGGGTTTAAAGTGACATAAAGATCATGTCTTTAAAGCAGTTTTTAAAACGTTATGATTATGAAATTAAACCCATTTCTTTTATTCTATATGGGTTATTTATGAAATTTTTGATGATGATATATGTGGCTCACATGATAATAAAGGAAAATTTAAGGGTGCGCTCAGATAGCGCTCCAATGCATTGGGTAATGATGTAACCACTAGAGATTACAATTTTCACAATATCTTGGTGAATAACCTTCGTAATTTTCAAATGACACCTTGGGGATGGACATTGGTGATATGTTCATGATTTTCTATGTTAAATGATGTATCCAAATCTTAAAGTTATGAAAAATGTTATTTTTATTATGACATGCCACATGATTTATTTCTCATGCCTTAAAGTTCTTTTTCATGACATAGTTGATGTATTTCAAGTTCACATGTTAAATGTTTCTCTTGTTTCCCTTACTGGGCCTTCTGCTCACCCTTTCTTTTGATGTATGTCCCCAGGTTATGAGATGCAGTAATGAACCTAGGATGAATTTAAGGAGAAGCCTTTCAAGTGTTTAAGAAGAATTTTTTATGTTGTTTTCATGTATTATGTTCCTGGTTTCCAAGACACTAAACCTTAAAGATCCTCAGTTTTGTGTAATGTAATGAAAGTTTATGTTATAAAAAGGTGGGATGCTATAGTTGGTATCGAAGGATGGTTTAGTTATTTGTGGAAATTAGGATATGAAAAATTTAGGAAGAACCCTATAGAAAAGTTTAAATATAGGAAATCTTCCTGGTATTTTGGTGAGTACTGAGTAAGGGGTTGCCAAGCAAATACATCCTTGTCTGGATACGAGCAGGTTGAGGTGGCTCTGGAACAGATGTACAAAGGGGTAAAACCCGAAAACACCTCTTTGAGCTAGACTCGAACGGGAACTGGTACACGACAACGGGACTTGCTGCACCCTTGGTTATGCCACTCCCGGGGGATATGCTTTGGTAAATTCATAAGCTTTGTATGAACCATTATTAAAGGAACAAAGATAAAATAAAATAAATATTCACATAAGAATATATTATCATGGATACCCTAGTTTGAAACCTAGGGGATCACAAGTTAGGGTATACTTTTCTTCTACAAGTTATCCTTATATGTTTTAAGTTCCTTTTCATGATTATTGGCTAAGTATTTAAGCCCCTAATTATACTTTCTCTTATTAGTTAATGGTGGGAAATGGAAGAACATGTCCCAACAACCAATGTGATAGGAAATGCGACGATTGCTGTATTAATATGACAGAGATGATTAGTAGATTAAAATATGATTATTATTTTGGAAGACGTTCACTATTTTGGGGACCCTATATGATCGAGGTAAATAGATTACTACAGTATTTTCATTAAGGAGTAATGTTGACTTATATTTTGAAGAATCAATGAATTTAATGTGGACTTATAGTAATTTAGGTTACTTATGTAAATGATTAACCTATCTTGGGTAAAATATTTTTAGGTTATCTACTTTTGTTATAAGATGTTAGGAGTGGTTGATGTTGTTTGGAGATGAACAATGAAGTTTATTTTGGAAGACTATGTTATCAAATCCTTCTTGTATTTGGGTTTCAATCTTAGTTTGGTTTATTTTGAGGAATTTTAAGGACCGTTATTTATGGAATGGTCTATGATGAACTTTGGGTAGTACCATGGAACTTTGAAGATTTAAAATTAGTTTCCATTCTTATGGGATTCTTTCTTTTTGAAGAGTTGTTTTACCTTACCCTTTCTGTTTTTGGGATAATGTTTAAAGATAGAAGAAATTGATAGTTAATCTTTTGTGGTTTAAGTGACTCTCAAGAAGATGATTCTTGTGTTTTGATGAGAACAAGTAGTTTTGAATGCTCATCGTTTGGAGAAAAGATTAGTTTTGGTAGAAACTTATTAAAGGATGAAACTCTACTGGAAGGTAGGTATATTTCCTTATGTTTTTATTCTATGTAGTAAATGAATTCCTCAAAATTATTAAAAGAAACGTAAAACAAAAACGTTGTTGGTTTAAGATTCCTATTGGGTAATCAAAGACTATTTACACACATCATAAGTTTAGGATTTTCTCATGGTTAACTTTCTCCTAATCATGTTTTCTATCACTCTCCCTCAGAACTTGACCCTTTGTTTTATCCTCCGTGTCCATGTTTTCCTACATGGAATCCTAGTGTGGGTTAACTCAGGTGACCTTTGTACTTCCCTTTCTTTCTTTTAAAGTAATAGTTTTACTGACTCCTTTTCCGATGTGGGACTTTCAAAGAAATTTCAAAACCCAATTTTAAAAATTTCTAGGACGCAATTTCTTAAGGGGGGAAGATTGTAATGACCCAAAATTTTGAATAAATATTATTTCCTAATTTTGTGTGTTATTTTATTGTATTTTTATACTAAAAAAATGATTCATTTGATAACATTAGTATAATTAAAATGAGACCATTGGGTTTTGACTGTTATATGACCATTGGTCAATATGACTGCTGTAAAATAAACGTTTCGATTATTGTCTCTAAATACAAGTAATCTTGTTTAATTAATATAGAAAGAAGATTCGATGGCCTCACCTAGTAGCCTTGGACTGATCGAAGCCCATCTAACAGAACTTGGGAAGGAGGTAGCACCACTGGGCTTTGCTCTGGACCAAACCCAAGCTGAACTTCATCGTGTGAAGCTAGAACAGAATCGCCTTCGCGAGAAGTTAAAACTGATAGAAATTACTACTCGTGCGATGTTGGCTGAGCCTCCCTCAGATTCTCTCACCTTAGCACACCTTACACTTAGGTCCTATGCTGGTGTGACAAGGGGCTATGTAAAGAGACCGTAACTGCCTTGTGTAATCCTTCATTTTAAATAAAAATTGGGATTTCTTCTTATGATGAAGTTTATGAATTTTCAAATGACCGGATAAATATAGTATGCATATTTTTGATGAATTTTAGAAAAAGAATATTTTAAAAATGTTTATGTAAACCTTAAATAATTAAAAATGTGTATTGATTTTCAAAAAATGGTCTTCTACAATTATGTTCAGTATGAAATTTAGATTCTAATAAGATCAACTTAATTTTTTATGAATAGTAAATTGTGAATAGTGATTTTATACTTAGGATTAGTAATATGACCAAATGGATTAGAAATTTCATTTAAATAAAGCATTAATATAATCTAGGCACCTTGATTAAGTAATGTGATTCAATAAAATGGTTAAATAACGGTTTCATAAAGTATTAGTCAAGTATTAGTTTTTTCGGGTGAATAGTATTTCTTAATTAAAAATTTAATTAAAAATATTTAGAAAATTATTTTTATAAAATGGATTTCATTTTTGAACTCAGAGCATCGATATTATGTTAAGGTAATTTTTGGGGATTTTTCTGAAAAAAATGAATTTTCGGTGAATAGTGTATTTATTTAGAAATTAAATTAAAAATATTTAGAAAATTATTTTTATAAAATGGAGTTCATTTTTGAAATCATAGCATCGATATTTTGTTAAGGTGAAATTTTGGGATTTTTCTGAGAAAGTTGAATTTTCGATGAATAGTGAAAATACAGTTTTTAAGTTACGGGTGTTTAATGAAATCATTAAATGATGTATTAAGTATTTAATCAATATGTTCGACTTATTAATAGTAATATAATTAATGAGGTGTACCAAGTGGCCAATACCATGGGCAAATACCATGGGAAAGCCCATGGTTTTGCCAAAACCACCAATGAGGTGTCCTTCGGCCATTAATGCCTTGTCCCCTCACTTTCCCTATAAATACCAAGCAATCCTCTCGTCCATTTGACTCCCCACTCTACCCCAATGAAGTCCGAACTCATTACCTCCCAAGGAGTCCTCCCAAGGTGCTCCCAAGCCCTCAAGGTCCCAACCTTTGAGTTTTAAGAGTTACGTTTTAAGGTAAGGGATCCGACCTCTCTCTTTCTTTTCAAGTAATCTCTTTTATGTCATTTCTTTTATGCTCCATGTTCTTATGTTAAAGGATGTTCTTTTATATTCCTATTACTGCCCTTTTCATGTTTATATGATGATAGGTCCCCTCTTACTCTCATCATTTCGTTTTATGAAAGTTTAAGTGACGCCGTTAGGCTGCCGAATTTTTAAGGGATTCTTTCACCCTTCTCATTTTCAAGTTCAATTTTCATGTCAGTTATTTAAAGTTACTTTTTATTATATTGGGGTATGATATATATACCTATCATAATGATCTTTTATTATCATATGATGAGATACCCTATTTGATCTCATCAATTCATTTTTATTGAAGTTTAAGTGACGCCGTTAGGCTGCCAAATTTTCATAAGAGAAATCTTATTTTTGTCTTACTTCCATGTTTTTCATTTCAAATGGTGTGTCCTTATAATTTCATTACCATGATTCATATCCTTTATATTCTGTACCTATACTATTTTTATAGATCATTTATGAGTGGGAGACCCATGTCCCCTCTCTTTTCAACATTTTCTAAAACCCTGTAACGTAGCCGTTATGCTGCAGAATTTTCGTCTCAAAATGCCTCTCTCTTTTTCTCAAAATTATTTTATGTTATTAAATGAATACTCAAAGCTCTTATTTATATAGGGGTATTCACATATATATCAAAATGTTCTATTTTAAATTCTGGGATTTACATACATGAAACCCACTTTCCCTTTCCGTGGGTTTAAAGTGACATAAAGATCATGTCTTTAAAGCAGTTTTTAAAACGTTATGATTATGAAATGAAACCCATTTCTTTTATTCTATATGGGTTATTTATGAAATTTTTGATGATGATATATGTGGATCACATGATAATAAAGGAAAATTTAAGGGTGCGCCCTGATAGCGCTCCAATGCATTGGGTAATGATGTAACCACTAGAGATTACAATTTTCACGATATCTTGGTGAATAACCTTGGTAATTTTCAAATGACACCTTGGGGATGGAACTTAGTGATATGTTCATGATTGTCTATGTTAAATGATGTAGCCACATCTTAAATTTATGAAAAATGTTATTTTTATTATGATATGACACATGATTTATTTCTCATGCCTTAAAGTTCTTTTTCATGACATAGTTGATGTATCTCAAGTTCACATGTTAAATGTTTCTCTTGTTTCCCTTACTAGGCCTTATGCCCACCCTTTCTTTTGATGTATGCCCCCAGGTTATGAGATGCAGTAATGAACCTAGGATGAATTTAAGGAGAATCCTTTCTAGTGTTTAAGAAGAATGTTTTATATTGTTTTCGTGTATTATGTTCCTGGTTTCCAAGACACTAAACCTTAAAGATCCTCAGTTTTGTGTAATGTAATGAAAGTTTATGTTATAAAAAGGTGGGATGCCATAATAGATATTAGGATGAAGTCCCATTCTAAACCTTTGAGCATTCAATTTACTACTTTATACTATCTCCGATGGAAAATGGACAATATTGGTGAAATGATTTTCATATTCCATCACTGATATCTCACCTTAATGGAGAGTTAATAACTCTGGATACATATCTAAATCTATGGCATATAGATATAATTTTTGATTAATGATGGAATTAAAATCCTTACACTCTATATTTTCATGCTTCATTCCTTACACTACTATTTCTCACTATTTCCATCTCAGACCTTCGAGAAAGAATGTAAAAAACTTCACTATGACTGAATTTGGAGTCTCTAAGAATTCTAATATCCTCAAAATTTTCTCAAACAAATATTTCTTCTCTTTAGGATCATTAAAACTTCATAAAGAGAAAGTATTATGATGAAGAAACTATTAGGCATAAGCCTTATCTCCACTTGATACTGGTTTTGCCTCATGAGTAGAAGTTAGGACGAGACCCACTTCTTAGTCCATATCTCAAACTGTACACATGTAACCCCCCAAGCTTCCACGGTACGTTTCCCTTCGAATAATGCAATAGCGTGTGTTGTACGCAACCTCGAGCTCTAAGACACACCACAACTAATTAAACTAGCCGTTGTGAATAGTAATACCTACTTTTTGAAATTTTATAAATTTTATTTATCAAAATGGACTTCATTTTTGGATTCAGAATATCGAAATTAGCCTATGTTGAATTTTTGGTATTTTTCTGAGAACTTCTAATTTTTTATGAATAGTGAAAAATACTTAAAAACAACTTTTTTAATAAAAATAATTTATAGTGATAAATTATACTATTTTGTGGTTTTAAAGTATAATTAGAATATATTTTTACCATTTTATCCAATGGTGGTCATTAGAATTAATTTAACATTGAAATTGGACATAAACAATTGCCAATCTTTTGATATAAATTGTTTCTTAAAAACACGCTATTTGTTGTAACAGCGGGAATTAATTATAAAATTAATTAATGAAACTTATATGTTTGTAATTTTGTAAAATAGACATCATTTTTGAATTCGGAATATCGATTATATCTTAGGGTGAAATTTTGGCCTTATTCTGAAAAACTTCAATTTTTGAAGAATAGTGAAACCACTAAGTGGTTGTTAAAAACTGATTTTTCGTTAAAATGAAATATTACCACTTCTGTGATTTGATTTTCAAAAATCCGACATACATGGTTTTCATTAAGAAGTAAAATGTGGTTCAATGAGATTAAAATAATTTTTTGGTGAATAGTAACTTTTAAGTTCTTAATCGCGATTAGAGGTAATTAGTGTAGTTTAAGGTAAAAATAATGTTTTAATAATATGAGATGAGCTTGACACTTGTCCTACTCCAATTGGATGAGTCATGGCCTACCAAGACAACCCATGGGTCAACTTGGGGACCCCATGGAGCCACTTTGGTTGGAAAATGACATTAATATATATTTATTTAATGTTAAAATTAAATTGACACAAACATGAGTTGTTTTAATAAAATAGTTTTTAAGTGGGGTTACACAAGTCCCAATTTTGACTATAAATATTTATTATAAAGCTAAAAAGATTTCCTACATCATAGTATTTTTTTTATAATTTTTAGACATTAAATAAATTAAATTATTTATGACATCATTATGATGCAGCGATGACCTCATTATTTAACGATTTTAATAAAATGAAAAGATAATGTAAAATCCAAGGCTTACACTTGTCCAAAGACTATTGGATGGGTATATTTCGAACCCTTATCACCTTATCCACGAATTATATAAGTGTGGGACCTTTAGAATCCGAAAATCATTGTATAATAATGTAACATTTCAATCTTTCCAAAAGAGCCCCTCCTCTCCTCTTATAAAAGGCCCCCACCTCTACCACCTTATTCACACTTTCAAGCCTTTTGGTTTGGCCAAACTCCGCCCAAATACTCTCCCAACTTCTCTCCCTTCATCCTAGAAGCTTTACTTTAGTCAGAAATCCATCCTAAGGAGTCCTTTTGATCAAATCAAAAGGAAGAACCCGAAGAAGAGGTAACGTTTTCATCACCCTCTTTCAAGTTTCTTTCTTCTTCCACTCCCTCTTTGTTTATTATTTCAATTCTAAAATTATAAATCCAGTATATTCTATATACTGTGATGTTATTATAAATATGTAACAACCATATTCAGTATTCTACCCATCATTTGAATGACATGTCACCATACGTGCGTACGTACGGCTTACCGTCTCCACGTCGTGATGTAATTGTTATTCAATATATTATTATTTAGATGGGTATAATAATGATATTAAATTCATGTAAATAATAAATATAACATGATAATTATTCTGTATATATGATATACTATCCAATTATATATTATTTTAATATCAAAATAATGATATTGTCGCTCGTGCGTACGTACGGACTACCGTCTCCACGAACGCGATGAGATTCATTCTCCGTCGTATCCATTCAAGTATAATTATCATTTGATGATTTAAAAATAATGTTTAAGGACATGATATCATTCTTGATATGAATAATATACAACCTATCCATGAAAAACACGACTTACGTAGCAAAACATATAAAAGAAAACGAGTAAGTTAACACCCGAAACAACGATAAATCTAATATATTGTTAACAAAGCAATGTTAAAAGATCATATATGATATCATATGAATGTATATGATTCTTGTATAATTTAATAACAATTATTTCACCATTATACAGGAGGTTAACCTACCCCAACCAAGGAAAAGTACAAGGTAATGGTTTACTTCACAACCTCTTCATTATCCAAGGTCGTTTATACATAATTATATATTGGGACCTCGTTATCATCCACATCCATGTTTCTTAAAAATGTCTTTCAAAACATTTTTACTATTAAATGGAAAATGGGTTAAAGTCATTTATACCCTTATACGTTTTTGAAAGGAATCCTACCGTCGTTTTCCAAACAATGTACTTTTTGACCTTTTTGATAAATTTAAGGTAAGAATGTTTTTTTAACTTATACGACGGGTGCGGCTATTTTCCGCCATTATAACTTCGTCGAAGCTTCCCTTACAAGATTATCATAATATTTTCAAAGTAAATGTATTATTTTATAATTATGGGACTTTTAAATGATTTCAAAAAAGAGAGATATTTCTCTCAAATAGCTTTGATTTCATCCATGTCAACATCCTTTGATGGGTTTTAAGTTTATTTGAAATTGATTTATGATACAAAACTTCCATTGAGCATTTTGTGAAACATTTGACTGTGGATGTGTTATTTTTATACCATCCATAGTTTATGGAGAAACTGTTGACATTTCGTATGATAGTTTTAATACGAATATTTATGTTATGTTTAAACCTATTCATATGAGGAATGTATTGGACTTAATAAGTGACGGGTGGAGCCCGCTATAGCTCCTCGATGCATCGGTAGGTCTCATGAGACAACTAGGCGTGGAATTGGCCGAGGCCCTTTCCCAATTTGATTTATGGTTTTGGACGAGGCCTTAATCATTTTAGACGTCTTGGCCGAGGCCTTGAAAAAATGTTTCAGAATGTCTGGCATTATACATTCCCTCATTATGAAAGTGGTTATTGATATTTCATGTGATTATTCGTCTAGTAGAATATCCATGTGAGTAAGTAATGGCATTATTTTATTTTACTTTTTCCATATTATGCTGAAGTTCAAGTTCAATAAGGCTTTTGTTTTAGTTATATATTGCCTTAAATGCTTATGTTTTCTTATGAAAGTTTCCGCTATATTGTTATCCTTACGGAGCATTTGAGCTCACCTCTTTCAATGTTTTATTTTTCCCAGGATGTGAAGAAGTGTATTATGACTGACTTGCAAGAATAGTCAGTGAGGATATGAGTGTGGACTAGGGAGACCATGTTATTGTAGTTTTCATTTTTATGATGTAATGTAATGTTTATGAATGTATCTAGTGTTTCCAAGGCTACTAAACTAATTGGTCTTTCGAGACTTGATCTTTTGTGATCATGCCAATGTTATGAAGTAATGCACCGACTCTGGGTAGCTGGGGTCGGGGCGTTATAGTTGGTATCAGAGGAAATTTAGTACAAACCTGGGAAGCTAGATTTAGACAAACTCTGATTAGAGCACGTAGACCTAAGATGAACTTTGAGTATTAGTATAGAAGAACTTCCTAAAATTTTGGTATTGTAGTGATTTTGTGAGTTTTCCGAGTAATACATCCCTTTCTGGATACGAGCAGGTAGAGGCAGCTCTGGCACAGATGTACCTAGGGGTAAAACCCAAAAACACCGCTTTGAGCTAGACTCGAACAGGAATTGGTGCACGACAACGGGCCTTGCTGCACTCTTGGTTACGACACTCCCGGGGGATATGATTAGGATAATTCCCATTTTCTTTACAAACCACTATGAAGGGTTATGAGTATATACTTCCTCAAAGAAAACATTTTTATAATTATGGATTATATCCATAATTAGTTCAATTTATGTTAAGTGTTTTACAAGTATGGAATTATGTATTTTGATTCATAAACTAATCTAGTTTATGCCATTATTTAGAAATGGCGCCTAGTGGAAGGAATGGAAACCGTATCAATGCACGCACTCCGTGTAGGGATTTCCCTCCTGCTCAAGATAATTATGGTGGAGCTAGTGATACAACTGGTGCTGATCAGCTTCTCACCGTACTGGGACAACTCACGCAGGTTATGAATAACAACCTTACTCGTATGGAGCACCCTAATCCGCAACGTGGAGGGTCAATACTAGACCGTTTCATGAGGCAACAACCACCAACCTTCAATGGGAGTACAAATACTATAGTAGATGAGCAATGGATAAATTCCTTAGAGAAAATATTCCATGCCTTGGGGAGTAGTGAAAGGGAGAAAGTTGTCATGGCAGTTTACTGCCTCACTAGAGATGCCGATCAATGGTGGTCACTAATTCAAAACACAAAGGAAGATGATGAATTAACAAACATGGAATGGCAGGAGTTCAAAGAGCTGTTCTTAGAAAAATACTTTCCTCGAGACCATCGAGCGGATATGGAAAGGCAATTTCTGAGTCTCAGGCAGAAGGAGGATGATAATGTCGCAAAGTATGAGGCTAACTTTACAAGGTTAGAAAGGTATGCTGTAGATTACATACGTAACCCAAGAAGTAAGACTGATCGTTTATTTGATGGGTTAAAACCATTTATCCATCGAGCTTTAGTATCAGAAACCTTCTCTTCATATGAAGGTATTGTCTCGTGCGCTATCAAGACGGAAAAGGAATTCTCTAAGTCTTATGACTTTAAATCAAAGCAAGATAAGAAGAGATCCGCTGAAAACTCTGGGAAAGGAAATAAGGAAACATGGAAGAAGGGTAGAAATGAATTTCAACCCTGTGATAATTGTGGTAGGAAGCACCCTGGTGCCTGTCTAAAAGGAAAAGGAGTATGTTACAAGTGTGGTGAAAAAGGCCACCAAGCTCATGAATGTAAGGGAAAGAAAGCGGCTGTCAACGTGGAATGCTATAATTGTAGAGAGAAGGGACATTATGCAAATGAATGTCCTAAGCGTCAGGGGAACTTACCTCAGAAGAGGCCAAGGGATCAGGGCTAGGCTTATGCTATCACTACTGCTGAGGTGGAAGCTCCGAAAGACGTGGTGGCAGGTAATTTAATGGTTTCCTCAAGTTTAGCAAATGCATTATTTGATTCTGGATCATCGCATTGTTTCATATCTTCCCAGTTTGCCAAGAAAATTAGATATTTCCAATTTGATTTAACAAGGGAGTTGTCGGTCAAAACCCCTAAGGGAAGTATTGTTGCAACAAAGTTTTGTCGATTAGTTCCCATTAGAGAACCTAAATGTTCTTTACCTGCTGATCTCATCATCATACCCATGATTGAATTTGATATAATCCTCGGTATGGATTGGATTTCATACCATGATGCAAAAATTTATTGTAAGAGGAAAGAGGTTACGATTCTTGATGATGATGATAAGGAACACCTTATCTTTAGAGCAGAATCGTCGCCACATAATTCTTATCTAGATCCACCACCAGTAGCTCAACTAAATTCAATTATTGGGGAGGAAGATAAGGAAATTACTGAGGGTGAGGAAAGGAATATTCAAATAGAGGATGTACCTATTGTGAGAGAATATGTTGATGTGTTTCCGGAAGATTTACCTGGACATCCTCCAGAACGAGAAGTTGAGTTTTCCATTGATTTAATTCCTCGATCAAGGCCCATATCGAAGACCCCTTATAGAATGGCCACTGTGTAATTAGTTGAACTAAAGAAACAACTAGAGGAATTGAGTAATAAGGGATTTATTCGCCCTAGTGTTTCTCCTTGGGGAGCCCCTGTTCTTTTTGTTAAGAAGAAAGATGGATCTATGAGGTTGTGCATCGACTATAGGGAGATCAATGCTATAACCATAAAGAACAAGTATCCCCTACCTCGCATTGATGATTTGTTTGACCAACTACATGGAGCTCAATACTTTTCAAAGATTTACCTTCGGTCTGGATACCATAAGTTGTGTGTGAAGAAGGAAGACGCTCCAAAGACATCATTTCGAACAAGGTACGGGCATTACGTGTTTACAGTAATGCCTTTTGGATTGACTAATGCACCATCTGTTTTCATGGATCTAATGAATAGAGTTTTCAAGGAATATCTTGATGACTTTGTAGTGGTATTTATTGATGATATCTTGGTATACTCCAAAAGCCACGAATATCATGAAAATCACTTATGCATTATCCTGAAGACTCTTAGAAGACATGAATTATATGGGAAATTTAGCAAGTGTGAATTATGGCTTCAGGAGATTTCTTTTCTTGGCCATATTGTCTCTAAGGATGGAATTTCCGTTGATCCTTCTAAAACCAAGGCAATCCAAGAATGGCCAGCACCGACAAGTATAACTGAGATACGCAGTTTTATTGGTTTAGCAGGTTATTATCGACGTTTCGTCCAGAATTTTGCCAGATTGGCTAACCCATTGACAAAGCTCACACGTAAAGGGATTAAATTTGTCTGGACAAAAGAGTGTGAATAATGTTTTGAAGAACTGAAGAGAAGATTAGTCAACGCCCCTGTATTTACTCTACCATCGGGGAATGATGGGTTTGTTATTTATAGTGATGCATCGAAGAAAGGACTTGGTTGTGTCCTTATGCAGAATGATAAGGTTATTGCCTATGCATCACGACAGCTAAAAATTCATGAGAAAAACTATCCGACTCATGATCTTGAGTTAGCAGCTGTGATCTTTGCTTTAAAGATATGGAGACATTACCTCTATGGTGAAAAATGTGAGATTTATACTGATCACAAGAGTTTGAAGTATATTTTCTCACAAAAATAACTCAACATGAGGCAAAGGCGATGGCTTGAACTACTCAAGAATTATGATTGCACGATACATTACCACCCGGGGAAGGCAAACAAGGTGGCAGATGCTTTGAGCAGAAAAGACCATGGAGTTTTGAATGTGATGAGAATTGAAAGGGATCCAATTTTCATGGATCTAGTGAAGATGGACATGGGAATAACTAGGGAAGGTGAAACATCAATTCTTTTTCAAATGGTTGCCAAACCATCATTACTAGAAAGGATTAAGAGTTCTCAGACCAATGATGAAGAATTTCAGAAGAAGATTAAAGATGTGAATGATGGAAGATTGAGGGACTTTGTGTATAAGGATGGAATTTTGAAATTCAGGAAGAGACTTTGTGTTCCCGATATACCTGATCTAAAAAGGGAATTGCTGGATGATGCTCATAGTTCCAATTTCTCTATACACCCTGGGAGCACCAAAATGTACAGAGATTTGAAGGAACATTTTTGGTGGGACAATATGAAGAGGGAGATTGCTGATTTTGTGTCGAGGTGTATGGTTTGTCAACAAGTGAAAGCTGGAAGGCAACATCTTGGTGGAGTATTGCAACCTCTTCCCATACCTGAGTGGAAATGGGATAATATTACGATGGACTTTGTCATGAGACTATCAAAGACTCCTAGAAGGAATGATGCAATATGGGTCATTGTTGATCGGCTTACTAAGTCAGCACATTTTCTGGCTATACGGGAGGATCTACCACTTGAACGTCTAGCAAGACTATATATTAATGAAGTTGTAAGACTTCATGGAGTACCCCTATCGATTGTTTCTTATCATGATCCTCGTTTTACTTCAAGATTTTGGAAAAGTCTTCAAAAGGACTTGGATACTGAACTTCGTTTGAGTACTTCCTATCACCCTCAAACAGATGGACAATCAGAACGGACTATTCAAACCTTAGAAGACATGTTGAGATCATGCTCTCTTGACTTTCAGGGCATGTGGGATCAATATTTACCACTGGTAGAATTTTCCTATAACAATAGCTTCCATTCAAGCATTCAGATGGCACCTTATGAAGCGTTATACGGAAAGAGATGTCATACACCAACCTGTTGGGATGACGTTGGTGAAAGAAAACTTGTGGGACCAGAACTGGTGGAAGAAACAATGGAAAAGGTGAAGGTAATCCAAAACCACATCAAATCAGCTCAAAGTAGGCAGAAGAGCTATGCCGATAACAGAAGAAAGGTTTTGGAATTTCAGGTGGGAGATCATGTTTTCCTAAAGGTATCTCCATGGAAGGGAGTTATACGTTTTGGTAAGAAGGGTAAGTTGAGTCCCAGGTACATCGGACCTTTCGAAATTCTAGATCGTATTGGGGCTGTAGCTTATCATTTGGCGATGCTGCCAAATCTCTCCAAAGTTCACGATGTTTTCCACATATCGCCATTGAGAAAATACATGCCCGACCCAACGCATGTACTTACCTATGAGGAATTAGAACTGGAACCCGATCTATCTTATTACGAAGAGCCCATTAGAATTCTTGATGTGAGGGAGCAGGTGCTGAGAAACCGGACGACTCGTCTGGTAAAGGTTTTGTGGAGAAATCATAAAATGGAAGAGGCAACGTGGGAACCTGAGGAACTTATGATGAAGAACCACCCGAGTCTTTTTATGCAGTAATACCCTAGAAATTGCGAGGACGTAATTATTTGAAGGAGGGGAGAATGTAACACCCCAAGCTTCCACGATACTTTTCCCTTCGAATAATGCAATAGCTTGTGTTGTACGCAACCTCGAGCTCTAACACACACCACAACTAATTAAACTAGCCGTTGTGAATAGTAATACCTACTTTTTGAATTTTTATAAATTTTATTTATCAAAATGGACTTCATTTTTGGATTCGGAATATCGAAATTAGCCTATGTTGAATTTTTGGTATTTTTCTGAGAACTTCTAATTTTTTATGAATAGTGAAAAATACTTAAAAACAACTTTTTTAATAAAAATAATTTATAGTGATAAATTATACTATTTAGTGGTTTTAAAGTATAATTAGAATATATTTTTACCATTTTATCCAATGGTGGTCATTAGAATTAATTTAACATTGAAATTGGACATAAACAATTGCCAATCTTTTGATATAAATTGTTTCTTAAAAACACGCTATTTTTTGTAACAACGGGAATTAATTATAAAATTAATTAATGAAACTTATATGTTTGGAATTTTGTAAAATAGACATCATTTTTTAATTCAGAATATCTATTATAGCTTAGGGTGAAATTTTGGCCTTATTCTGAAAAACTTCAATTTTTGATGAATAGTGAAACCACTAAGTGGTTGTTAGAAACTGATTTTTCGTTAAAATGAAATATTACCACTTCTGTGATTTGATTTTCAAAAATCCGACATACATAGTTGTCATTAAGAAGTAAAATGTGGTTCAATGAGATTAAAATAATTTTTTGGTGAATAGTAACTTTTAAGTTCTTAATCGCGATTAGAGGTAATTAGTGTAGTTTAAGGTAAAAATAATGTTTTAATAATATGAGATTAGCTTGACACTTGTCCTAATCCTATTGGATGAGTCATGGCCGACCAAGACAACCCATGGGTCAACTTGGGGACCCCATGGAGCCACTTTGGTTGGAAAATGACATTAATATATATTTATTTAATGTTAAAATTAAATTGACACAAACATGAGTTGTTTTAATAAAACAGTTTTTAAGTGGGGTTAAACATGTCCCAATTTTGACTATAAATATTCATTAGAAAGCTAAAAAGATTTCCTACATCATAGTATTTTTTTTTATAATTTTTAGACATTAAATAAATTAAATTATTTATGACATCATTATAATGCAGCGATAACCTCATTATTTAACGATTTTAATAAAATGAAAAGATAATGTAACATCCAAGGCTTACACTTGTCCAAAGAGTATTGTATGGGTAGATTGCGAACCCTTATCACCTTAGCCACGAATTATATAAGTGTGAGACCTTTAGAATCCGAAAAGCATTGTATAATAATGTAACATTTCAATCTTTCGAAAAGAGACCCTCCTCTCCTCTTATAAAAGGCCCCCACCTCTACCACTTTATTCATACTTTCAAGCCTTTTGGTTCGGCCAAACTCTGCCCAAATACTCTCCCAACTTCTCTCCCTTCATCCTAGAAGCTTTACTTTAGTTAGAAAGCCATCCTAAGGAGTCCTTTTGATCAAATCAAAAGGAAGAACCCGAAGAAGAGGTAACGTTTTCATCACCCTCTTTCAAGTTTCTTTCTTCTTCCACTCCCTCTTTGTTTATTATTTCAATTCTAAAATTATAACTCCAGTATATTCTATATACTGTGATGTTATTATAAATATGGAACAACCATATTCAGTATTCTACCCATCATTTGAATGACATGTCTCCATACGTGCGTACGTACGGCTTACCGTCTCCACGTCGTGGTGTAATTGTTATTCAATATATTATTATTTAGATGGGTATAATAATGATATGTAATTCATGTAAATAATAAATATAACATGATAATGATTCTGTATATATGATATACTATCCAATTATATATTATTTTAATATCAAAATAATGATATTGTCACTCGTGCGTACGTACGGACTACCGTCTCCACGAACGCGATGAGATTCATTCTCCGTCGTATCCATTCAAGTATAATTATCATTTGATGATTTAAAAATAATGTTTAAGGACATTATATCATTCTGTATATGAATAAGATACAACCTATCCATGAAAAACATGACTTACGTAGCAAAACATATAAAAGAAAACGAGTAAGTTAACACCCGAAACAACGATAAATCTAAGATATTGTTAACAAAGCAATGTTAAAAGATCATATATGATATCATATGAATGTATATGATTCTTGTATAATTTAATAACAATTATTTCACCATTATATAGGAGGTTAACCTACCCTAACCAAGGAAAAGTACAAGGTAAGGGTTTACTTCACAACCTCTTCATTATCCAAGGTTGTTTATACATAATTATCTACTGGGACCTCGTTATCATCCACATCCATGTTTCTTAAAAATGTCTTTCAAAACATTTTTACTATTAAATGGAAAATGGGTTAAAGTCATTTATACCCTTATACGTTTTTGAAAGGAATCTTACCGTCTTCTTCCAAACAATGTACTTTTTGACCTTTTTGACAAATTTAAGGTAAGAATGTTTTTTTAACTTATACGGCGGGTGCGGCTATTTTCCGCCATTATAACTTCGTCGAAGATTCCCTTACAAGCTTATAATAATATTTTCAAAGTAAATGTATTATTTTATAATTATGGGACTTTTAAATGATTTCAAAAAAGAGAGATATTTCTCTCAAATAGCTTTGATTTCATCCATGTCAACATCCTTTGATGGGTTTTAAGTTTATTTGAAATTGATTTATGATACAAAACTTCCATTGAGAATTTAGTGAAACATTTGACTGTGGATGTGTTATTTTTATACCATCCATATTTTATGGAGAAACTGTTGACATTTCGTATGCTAGTTTTAATACGAATATTTATGTTATGTTTAAACCTATTCATATGAGGAATGTATTGGACTTAATAAGTGACGGGTGGAGCCCGCTATAGCTCCTCGATGCATCGGTAGGTCTCATGAGACAACTAGGCATGGAATTAGCCGAGGCCCTTTCCCAATTTGATTTATGGTTTTGGCCGAGGCCTTAATCATTTTAGACGTCTTGGCTGAGGCCTTGAAAAAATGTTTCAGAATGTCTTGCATTATACATTCCCTCATTATGAAAGTGGTTATTGATATTTCATGTGATTATTCGTCTAGTAGAATATCCATGTGAGTAAGTAATGGCATTATTTTATTTTACTTTTGCAATATTATGCTGAAGTTCAAGTTCAATAAGGCTTTTGTTTTAGTTATACATTTCCTTAAATGCTTATGTTTTCTTATGAAAGTTTCCGCTATATTGTTATCCTTACGGAGCATTTGAGCTCACCCCTTTCAATGTTTTATTTTTCCCAAGATGTGAAGAAGTGTATTATGACTGACTTGCAAGAATAGTCAGTGAGGATATGCGTGTGGACTAGGGAGACCATGTTATTGTAGTTTTAATTTTTATGATGTAATGTAATGTTTATGAATGTATCTAGTGTTTCCAAGGATACTAAACTAATCGGTATTTCTAGACTTGATCTTTTGTGATCATGCCGATGTTATGAAGTAATGCACCGACTCTGGGTAGCTGGGGTTGGGGCGTTACAACACACCATTTATTCAACAATATTTTAATCTATTGAAGTATTTTTTAGTGTAATTTACCTACAAAATTTTCTTGGGGGGTACATAGTAGGCCATCAAGAAGGTATGGTACTACAAGAAAACAACATTAGAGTGATAAATGATTAAACAACTAAACAATGTCAATTTATATTAGGAACACTCCACAAGAAACTTTAAGAATCATAAAAAAAATTAAGGATATAAAATGAAACAAAATATAAAATTAAATTTAAAAACACATCACAAAATACTCATTTCTTGACAACCCATAGAAACTTGAGGCTCATCATGTTGATTTATAGCCAAAAAGTCACTCATAACTTACCCCTCCGGTCCCGAGAATCCTATATCCCCTCTATAAAAAATTTCCAAATATCATAAACTAAAAATGAGGATATGATACTATTATTTTCATGGACTAACCTAATCCACCCCTGATCTAGGAACCTGGGCCGATCTGTGGAAGGGACTGAAGGTCATTCCTAATCCCCATAGGATGAAAAATAGTTATTATGAATCAAGAATGTACATTAGGAATGGTTTTCAAAATAAAATTATCAAAAAAATTATAGGATACATCTTAAAATAAAATCATCACAAATCACATATAAAATAACCATCCAATATAATAAAAATATATATGTATACCTATATAGATGAATACAATGGGAAAACAAGAAAACTGTACAAAAAGTGTACAAAAAAATACAACCTGAACCAGAATATAAAAAATAGATGCTACCTATACCCAGGTAAAATTAAGGTTCTTTCCACCATGCCACCGCCACCCAACCATGTTCTACTAACCTGAATACCCATCACCTCAAAGTGATGTCTTTATCATACTTGTATCTATCAAAAAAAAGGTATATATATACCAATTGGGTATATTTGGGGTGTGAGAAAAACTATCCTAGAAGGATCCCACTGATGATCCATAAGAAAAATTTGTTAGATAAATTTAAGGATTCTAGTTTGAAATAAACATATGAAAATATATTTTTAATAATTAAAGGAAAGAAAATATTAACATTCTTTATAAATAGTTTGAGCAATAAAGTAAATGAAAAAGAAACAAATATTTAAATCAAACACAATGGGATATTTTTAAGGTAGATAAAGAAAAGGGTAAATTAGGATTCATGTACTATCTTGGTGATCAATCCAATCATATTTCTTCCCATTCACGAGCCACTAGGAAGAAATATGTCAATTACTAGTGGTAAATCACATTCATATTGTAGTACTATTTATTTAGTGTGGGATGAATCCAATGATAGGTAAGGTGCACTATACCCAGTGACACTAATCCAAGTATCCATTTATAATTACCTTATGTTACCATGTTAAAACCACACTTTTAAAATTTTCATTAAATCCAATTACAATTTCATGAGTCTTTTTATTAAGAACCAAAAAACAACTCATTTATTCATATTTAAACATGATTTCCAAATTATTTTTTTCACTAATGTTAAAATGGGATAAATTTCCATAAACATTACCATATATATTAGTTTTTAAAAATTATATAACATTTTTTACAATAATTTAAAACAATATTTTAAAATAATAAATCAATTAAATTTTATCAAATAAAGAAAACTTACAAAACCACCTATTATAATCACTTGAAATCGCCAATCATCGGGTGAAACCCACTAGAAAAGGAGAGGAAATTCCTCATAAGGAAATAAGTGATACTATACAAAAAAACCTATACCATTAGGTTCTGGTATAACATTACCTAGGCCACTATGGTCTGAGGGAATAAAGAAAACCATAAGGGAAGGAAGAAAAGAACTAATAAGAAAGAAAAGAGGCCCTTACATGATGATTAATTAAATATTCAAGGTGAATAATACCCAAAATGGATGAAAAAAATAGATGGAGGAAGGGTATTACTACACCTAGGGCCTTAAATGATTGATAATGGAAAAAAATAAGGAAAATGTGGTTAAATAAGAAAAAGAAAATATGGTAAAAGAACTTTAAAAATACGGTCATGCCTCATCCTGATGTAACCTATACCTATCATAAAATGATGGTCCCACCTCTGAATAGGGTTCCTATATCTAGGTTGGGTCATTACATTACCCAAGGTATTCATGACATGAAATGACCACTCAAAAAATAGGTCCACTACCTTGGTTGGGTTGCAGTGTGACCCTTATTGTTCTTAGTATGATGTAGTGAAAACCTAGAATTGCAGTTCTACCCAAATTATGCCATGATGTGACCTACCTTAGTTTTGATTTAACTCAAATATAGTCCCAAAAAATTATATAAACTCTATAAAATAAGAGAACATAGGTAAATATGAAAAAAATAAAATAAGTACATAAATTCGATACCTAAAAATGACTTCATGGTGTGAAAATACATCCTATGAATATAAATCGTAAGCCTTAAATGAAGTGAATGCTCACAGAGTGTCATTACCTCACCATGGGAAAAAAAATTAGGATTTATAACGCCCAATAAAATAAATCAATATAGTGACTAAAAATTAGTATAAGAGTAAAAGTACTCAGTTCGATCCCATGAACAATAGGGAAGCCTACTAACAACCCTATACTGAATGATAAGTCATCACAATCTTGTCAGAATCAAGACATCCAATTTAGATAAATTAATTTAATATACTAAGGAATCAAAGATAAGTAAACTAAAAGTTGATATAAAAGAATAAGAGAGTGGAACCGATTTTTAAGGGGGTTTTAATATGAAAGACGACTTGAATCCACTCAAAAAACACTAAAATTAAATGACTCACGATCATAATTTCAATCAATAGAAACATTCCCAGTTACTATTGAAACTAATTTAACATCTCGACTAACTTGATATAAAATTCCTTAAAAACAAAAGTTTATTAAGTTGATCATAAACAATGAGTATAATCTAATCCATTATTCATATATTAATCATTTTTTCTACACTAGGGTTTATTTATTATTAAAAAAACATGTTCAAAGATACAATAAAAAATATAATAGAATGTTTTATCATAATGTAAAACTAATTAAATTAGACTATTTAATGAGGTAATATATAATAAAAACATATTAGTACAAACCCTAATCACCTAGTACCCCCATCTCTATTGGGTCTATACAATCATATTTGAGTGATAATTTATGATGAATAAACCATATTACATTAGATAAAAAATTTATGATAGAAAAAATAGAGAATAAAATTACACTTGGATAATAATCTAAAATTTTAACAAAATAAAATTACCACAAAATAGGAATACAAATAGAAAATAAAACCTAATCATCACACTCTCTCCATGTTGAAACCCTAGATCCCCCCTTGGACAAGAGATCACCTATAAGTGGATTAAATTACCATTTTAAACTCTTAAAAATGTTCCTGACATCCCGCAATCAAATTGGTTCAAAATAAATTAAAGATAGAGTCAATAAAATTTCTTAAAATATAGAAACTCAACATACTCACGACGTGACAAGTGATTTGTTGGGTGAATAATGAAACCTTATATTCTAAACTCTATTTTTCTCAAATAGGTCAAAGAATGACATGAAAAATCAATTACACTTTCAGTATTTGAATCTCCCTAAAAATCATGACCTTAGATCTATGGGAGATCAACTAAGATGTATATCTCTTTGACCCTTTAATAGGTACATATCGACATAATAGATATGGTCACATCGTGAGCTCCTATGGTATTCTGTTAGGTGTTTTTTTGTTTTCTATTGTGATGAAACACATATATTCATGGTGTGAATATAAAATCCTATAAAACACACTATAAATGACCATTTTTATTCTTATTAGGCTGACCCATGACATGAAGTGTCACATTGTGAAGTATCTATAACTTGAACTCTTAGTTGGTATTTAAAATGGCTACACTGTGAAAAGTCTTATCATAGAACAAACTATCTATAACCTCCCAAAATTCCATTTTACTTCTTTTACAAATTACTTTAAATTACATTGTAATGAAAACATTCCAAAAAAAACACTTAAACAATATAATCAGGTAAAAATATCCTATTTCACAATCAAAATAAAATGAAAATAAATAAAAAAACTATTGAAAATTTATATATGAAATGGTGATAAAAAATTACACCACACTGAAAAATTTAATTATCCTTGTTAAAATTATCAATATCTTTAAAACTAGGGGTCCATAACTCAATAAGGGAAACAATCAATTCATTATGATAATAAATTAAAAATTATAATTGCTAGTCATAAAAACATAAAACATACTCAATAAAGAATACCTAAATCATTCTTCATTTATAATTTACAACTCAAGAAATTTCCTCTTTTCATTGACATCTTTCAAAATATCACCAATATTTATGCCACTTATAACTACCTCACCAAAATTTATTTTCACTCACCACTCAATAACATAGGATTGAAGTAATGCTCAATTTAAAGTAATATTTACTCTATCCATGATCTTAAAATTATTCAAAATATCCACTTATAAATCAACCCAAAAAAATCATGTGGAATTTGTATTTAAGGTTCCAATTCATTTGAGGCTAAAGGTTGTAGGGTTATGATGTAATCATTAAAATATGAGGTTGAAAATGTGGGTTGAATTATTTAATTTTAGTGAATGATTTTAAAGTAATATCAATGAAATATATTACTCTTTCATCTCCCTTTCAGAATAAAACATTCCCCCACTTCATTCTCCTCTTTCCAAATAAGGTCTATAATAAAACATGATTGACATTACTGAATATTATCTTTTTCTCTCATAATTTTTCCTCTCATTTTTAATGGAATGAATATAAGACAAAGTCCTATACCCGTGGAAGGAAAACCAACAAGAACCTATGTCCCCATTACTAATCTCTTACCAACACTAATTGTAATAGCTAGTACAAGAAGGGGTAATGTGTTTCAAGATATAGGTCAACCCAAGGCATCCCACATGCTCACTTTTTTTATTCATTATTTTTTACATTTAAATTTTCTTTTCACTTTTTTATTCTTAATTATGTAGAGTATTACATAAATAAAATAAAAATTAGTTGTGAATTGTTCCCCAAAATAATCAAGAGAATTACCCCACACTCATTGTTAGAACCCTTACTCAACAGTACTATGAAACACCCAACACCCTGATTAAAGATCAAAAAGAATAATCATGGATAAAACTCAATAATAAGTGTTTGAGGAAAACATTGGCTAGTAATACGGATTTATATCATGTTATTCCATGGTATCTATTATTTTAACAATAATTAGACATACGGTAGTTCTCAAGGTTAAATAGGATCAAATAAAATTAATCGATGACCTCAATCATTTCATTGTGTTTTAAATTCATTATGCCTCAATGAGACTACCAATTAAGTTATATTACTGGTGCATTCCCCAAGTCCACTCAACAAATATGGAATGAGAAATAAAATTTTAGAAATTAGTCTTAAAACCCTCTTGCGAATAGGGAATATAAAATGGTTCAATCAGGTAATGCCCTGAATATCAATAATTATTTTACCAAATGAATGCTTATAGGAATAAATATCAAGAGTAGTAATAATATTATAAATCATTTTTAAGATTATCCAAATTTAAGTAAGAATGTGGAATTTAAAAATTTCCACCTATATATTTAACATTTGTGAGAAATATCATTAAAAATTTTCAACAATTGAAAATAATTTTCTTAAGCGTCAGTGTATCCTAAATCTATAAGTACAAGACAAAGAATTCAAGAATCATGGGAAAATTCAAATCAATATTAACCATGTAAAAATTTATATTCTTATAAAAAATAATGATTAAAAAAATAAGAGGATAATAAAAACATGATGAAGTAAAAAAATACTCCCCTTAAAAATGAAAAACAACTATATAAAAGCATATGGATCCATCCAATTATAGATCATATTGATAAAATAATTCTACTACACAGATATTTCCTAACCTAATCCAATTTCTAAAATCTATGTCCTAGAATTTAATTTAAATTCATAGGCTTACTCTTGAAGGTGGTTTATTTAATTTCTTTAAGATATAAATTTACCTTCATGTCACATAATTAGAGAATGATATAAAGTTACTAGGTCCAGTTGTAGAATTGATTTTAAAATATGCTCTTATGTTACAACTATTCTACTTATTTTTATTTACATATTAATGATTTGTGTTGGAATATTGATTTTGGATAACTTTAATCAAGGAACCAAGAATTCAAAATCTAACCATATTTTATAGCATGATTCATCCACTAACTCTTCCTGGTTCTTATCTTCTTTGAATTCTAGGATGACTCCTTGAATTTAAACACCCATATTTTTTTTGATACTAGAGGTGTATTTAAATTGAATAATTAAGAAGGTATAACAAGATAACTCTCCTACAACACTTCCTATTTTATTTCCTATTCCAGAGTTGTAATGAATCTAGGAGTTTCAACACTCTTATCATATTTTATCTTAGATGTTTGAGGTCCTTCCTCTTCAAAAAATTTATTTAGGTTATTGAAGTCAATATATTCCTCTACTCTTTCATTTAGGAAATATTCTAATTATATTATACCATCAATACTGGACTACTCTTCATTATCCTCCATCACCCAATCGATGAGCTCCAAAATTTTCTTCTCTTATTCTTCTTATAAGTATTGAAGTGATAGTTTTAGTTCTCATCCTTAGGGTTCATATACTCCTTAGTTTCTTAAAAACATTAATCAATGGTGTTATAGTCAAATTTTTCCTCTAGGTCTTATTTTAATTCATCATCATTCACTTCTTAAAAGTTCTATTTATCCTTTTCTTCTTCATTACCTGCATCAGAATTTAAACACAAATTAATCACCATGGAATCCAAAAACTCATCAGTTTTATCTATGTTTATGAAAATCACCTCATCTTATTTGACCCATTATTAATTTTAATTGATCACATTTTCTATATTATCAGTTAATTTAAGGATCAATTCTATTAAAACTCCTTGGAAATCATACTATTAAGGTTCTTGAAAATTAATAAATTCTTGATAATAACACTATTTCAAGTATCCACCTTGGTCTTTCTAGTATTCAAGAGCTCCTCTATAGATATGATAGTATGTGTTATTCCACCATAGGGTCTATAATTCATTATGTTTATAAGAATATGAATCATTTAATCTAACTATTTACCATGAACACCTTGAATAATTATGTGCCTCCCATATAGTAGACTCTCCTTGGTATCCATAATACTTAGTTGGTGGTGCGACATAGTATTGATCTGATGTGTATTCTATCTTTCACAACACTAACAATAACTTGGTTTGTAAATTAAAAAAATAAAAACAATAAAGTATAGGTTTTCAAGTACCAAGGTCGATCCCGTGAAAAATAGAGAATCCCAATGAAAAATATCTTATGAATTTTAAGCCATCATGATCTTTTCCGGATCATGACACCCAATTTAGATAAATAAAATTATTAAAATAAGGAATAAAAGGGAATTAAAAAAAAATTATATAGAAAATTAGAAGAGTATGAAACTAGTTTTCAATGAAGGTTTTAATAATAAAGGTGACTTGAATATACTCACAAATAATCAAATTAAATAGTTGCGTGATCATAATTTTACTCAATGTCAATGTGTTTAGTTATTATTTACACTAATTTATAATCATGAACCTATGGATAAAATAATAAATAATAAATAAATCACATTATTTTGATAATAAAATAAGGAGGATAATCCAATCTGATGTTTTTTAGATTAATCACATATGCTGAATAGGGGTTCATTTATTATTAAACACGTTTGGTCAATGTTAAAATAAAAAATAAAATAAAAATTTTCATCATAGATAAATTCTAATTAAATAATATTATTGAACAAGTAAAAAAATAATCAAAACATGTTGGTAAGCATACCCTTCAAATGGAACTTTCATCCTCTATTGGTTTAGCCAATCATCATTGAGTGATCATCAATGATGAATAAAATATATTCCATCAGAAAGATAATAGATGTGATAAATTGAAGATAAAATCAAATTACACTAGGAAAGAAAAATCTATAATTATAATAGAATATAATCCCAAAAAAAGAAAACCTAACTTTTTTACTCTCCCTGGGATGAAACCCTAGCTCTAATATTGGTCGAGTGACCCCCTCTAAGTGGTTAGAATTTTAATTTTTAACTTTTCCATCAATGACTGAAGTCTTATAATCAAATTGGTTCAAAATACCTTAAAGATAGGAAAAATTGAATATATTCAAATATAGAAACTCGACATAATCACAACATGAAAAGTGGATCAAGGAATAAATAGTGAAATAACATCTCTAAAAATTCTATTTTTCTTAAATTATTCATGATGGAGTATATTCAGTTGAAGTGAAAAGAATTATTTCCACTCATAGTATTTAAATATAATAAAAAATCATGGAATAATATCCATGAGATATCTCTCCAATTGACCATTGATCAGTTAGATCATGATGTGGTAGATTAGGTCATAAAATGTTCTCATGTGATGCTCTTCCAGGCCTGTAGTTTGATTTTCATCATGGAAGGAAACATCTATTTATGATAAAAATATGAACTCCTATAAAAATTTCTAAAAATTTCTATATATATTTGGGTCTATATCATGGAATAAAGTTTTTACAGTCCAAACTCTCAGTCAGTTTTCAATATGGATGTATCGGGAATAATTTTTTTTTCATGACACCAACTGTTAGCGACTTCCCAAAAATAAAATTTTCTTCCTCCTCCTTCTTATTCTTCAAAATACTCTATATTCCATTACAACATCCTCTTTCCATAAAAAAAAATAAACCAACATAATTAGGCAATAATATCCTATTTCAAAATCAAAATATAATAAAAAATATAAAAAGAAATAAATATATATACCAAATGGGGATATCATGTATAAACCTTTTTTATCATTTGATATCAACATATCATAATATTATGATATTCATATTATTGATATTATTTTATGTTAACATACAAAAATCACCCATTTTCACTTGAAATCCTATAAATACTTTATTCAATAATTTACAACTCTCTGTGAATCTATTCAAACTATTTTGGATATGGTTTTTCAAACTATCTTTATTTTGGAACAAAACTTTTTCCAAAATTCAATAATTATCCAAATTCCTAATTATGAGAACCTATAGAATTCAGTATCATTGAAAAAATATATGAAATACATATTTCATAGTTTAATCAAACATCATCTTCTAGTAAATCATCAGTGCTTCTCAAACTACTAAGGGTCCTAGTCTGATAACTATCAAATATATTCACATATATATACATGAATATTTACACCATAAGATATATCATATAAATTGTATGTATAAAAATATAATCCATTATTCCATGACATCAAGTAACCATAATACCTAGAACATGTTAATCTAGGCCAACTAATATTTTCTTAATACTCTGAAAAAACTGACCAAATAGATAAATACATCACTTTTCATTCATCTTATAGATAAGAAAATCACATGTCCCTCATCTCAATAGATGGAAAAATCATATGTGACTAAAATAAGTGTGGAAATTCATTTACTTAGTCTAATTCAATCATGTTATATATGTATTACTCTACATACAAGTGAAAAAAATTCCACCTTGGTTGTGATCCAAACTACATTACAGTAAAAAACATACCCAATAACACATTGATTAGATAATTTTATTTTGAGTTACATAAGTAGGGTAAAAAATTATGAATACTCACATGCTATGTATCTCAAAAACCTCAAGTAAAAAGGCTTTATATTAAGCATA
The DNA here is from genome assembly GCA_963277665.1 of Viscum album. Lineage (NCBI taxonomy): Eukaryota > Viridiplantae > Streptophyta > Magnoliopsida > Santalales > Viscaceae > Viscum > Viscum album. The sequence continues at coordinate 200,648,787 of OY728163.1, read as the reverse complement.
CATACAAAAGTTTATCGATGACCATATGAAAATCCATGAGATTTAATTTGGAAGGTTTTTACAAGTAATAAATCTATACATATTACCTCATGAATCCATTCTTCATATATCATAGAAAATAATTGATAATGAATAAAATAGTATATTCATGTTAATATTATAATATCATCCAAAAACATTATACTCTATGTTGATCATTGATTTGGGAAAAATAAAAGTCAAACTTTGAGAGGATATTATCATTCCACCATTCATGTAAAGTAAAATTAAAACACACATGAATGAATAATAAAAAAATTTATTTTATTATAATAACATTAAACATTTAAAACCATTACAACCAATATCTCATGTGACTAATACATATATATTCTACCTCATGTTGTTGATGTGGTAATGGTTTCATCAATAGATCTGCTACATTATACTTTATAGGCACCCAATAGATCTTTACATTTCCCATCTCAAAGATCTCTCATATGGGATAATATTTTTATAGGATGTGTTTGGTCATTTAGTGATTCTGAGGTTACTTATCCCAGAAACAAATTTATTGGTGCCAAAATAAATCTCAATTTCCCCCTTGATGTTAGGAACCACTCTAAGTTCAATAATTAAAATTTTAATATGAACAACTTCCTTCTCAACATCTGATGTAGGACATACACTACCTATATTTTCTACTCCATTATGAAATATTGTTTGGATCTCTTCCAATGGATATCTCCACTATTTAGGAAAAAAACTAAAGTATATTTAGATTTCATGTCACCATTTTCAAATTAGAATCCGGTATTTGTGTAACCCTTTACACATAGCTCATACTCTCCTCCAAAGACCAATAACATATCTTTATTCTTTATTTAGTACTTGAATATTCTCTTTATTGTAATCAAGTATGTCTCAAATGGATTGGATTATAATCTATTGGTTATGCTAAGATCATAGGTGATATTATTTCAAGTATATGAAATTACATACATGATAGATCCTATGATAGATGCATAGGGAATTATATCCATCCTTTCTAACCCTTTAAAGGGATATTGAATCTTCATAAGATTCATTCCATATAACACTTGTAAAGATCTATTCTTGGAATTATCCATTCTAAAATAATTTAGTACTTTACTAATCTACGTGTTCTGAACAAAATAATCATCTTTGATTTATCTCTATTGATCTTCATAATGAGTATATAGGTTGCTTCATCCATTCCATTCATTGAGAAACATTTACCCAACCACAAATTCATAGAGTTAAGAGTTGATATGTAATTTATAATAAATAGTATCTCATCAATATACAATATTAGAACCACTATTATGATCCCACTAATCAACTTGTATACATATGCATAATCTATCTTCTTAATGAAACCAAACTCTTTGATTTCATCATCAAACCTGATATTCCAACTTTAAGAATATTGATTCAGTCCATAAATGGACCATTAAAACTTTCATACCTTATTAGACTCATTTGGAACTTAAAAACCTTCATGTTGTATCATATTTACATCCATGATTAAATTAGTATTAAGGAAATTGGTTTTTACATGAATTTTATATATTTAATAATCATAATGATATGTTATAGATAGAAAAATAATAATATATTTTATCATAATAAGAGGTAAATTTTTTTCTTTATAGTCAATAGTATGTTTTTTTTCAAAACTTTACCACCAGACATGATTTATAGGCAAAAAAACTACCACCCATGCAAGTTTTCATGTAGAAAACCCACTTTTACCCTATGGGTATTACCCCTTTATGTGTATCCTCAATGTTCTAAACATGGTTAGTATATATGGATTCTATGGATTTTAATCATTTTTTAGAATCATAACTCTCAATGGTTCCCAAAAGTAAGTTTATTAACCACCGATGAATGTTACATCAACATAATTTTTCAATATAAATACAAATATCTTAGGTTCTTGATGAATTAAACTATGAATTAAAGTTTCCTGTATAACTCGTGTCAGTTCAAATTCCATAACAATTTACGGAACCAAATTAACCTCTATCTTTCAAACACTTTCTATTTGTTGGTCTTAAACTTCAAAAAGTTCAACTTTCCTCCTACTAACTCCTAAAATTATATATTCCTTCTGAGGGAAATTATTAAATCAATCCAAAATCACTTTTTTATCAATATGACTATTTAATAAACATCATTTAGTTTTCTTGGGATAATGAACAAACAAGTATCTTTCATAATTAGGGTCAAGTTTAACAGAAACCAAATATCATATGCATTATTCAAAACACTAAATATTTTTAAAATATATATTTTTATTCTTCCGAGTCTATATATCATATGGTGTATTTATAATTGATTAATATGGGAAACGATTTGTTTGAAATAAAATATTTTCTAGAACATTACCCCAAAATGAAATAGAAAGGCCACACATACTCATCATTAATCAAACCATATCCAATAAGGTATAGTGCCTCCTATCAGATGCACCATTCCATTATAGTTTTCCTGAATGAGTGAGTTATGGGAAAATTATATAATCTGTTAGATGATTAATGAATTTTTGGCTTATGTATTAACTACCCTTATTAGATCTTAGAATCTTAATACTCTTATCTAGATGATTCTATACTTCATTAAATTTTCTTAACTTTTGAAAAGATTCATACTTGTGTTTAATTAGAAGAACATAACCATTCTGACAAAAATCATAGATAAAATAAATTAATTAGTTAATCTACCACTTTCTTATGTACTTATTAGTCTACATATGACACTATGTATGAGATATAATAATCGACTATCCCTTTTACTTTTTTCTAATATTTTTTCTCATTTTCCCTAATGAACAAAATTTTCAATTTACAAATGATTCATAATCAAATGAGTCTAAAAATATATTTACAAGGAGTATTTGAATGTGTTTCTCATGTATATGTTCAAGGTGACAATTATAAAGGTAGGTGGGATTAGAATTAACCGCAACCTTATTATTATAAATGTTATAGATATGGTTATTAATATCTATAGTATATATACCATTAACCATATTCACAATTCGATAATCTATAACAAAGATATAACAATTGATGATTATTAGGTATTATATATTATCATAAATGAATTTTAATGAGATTTAACTAAAAATGATAACCTCATACATCATATACATTTATTTATCCAATATCCATATTTCATTATGAAATGATTCAACTTTGGAATTCCATATATTACAGAACTATTTAAGTAAGGAAATATCCCCATCATAATAATTATGATTCTTAGATAGTTGAGAAGATAAATCCTTATCCTAATCCATCATATATATTTACTCAACTCTGTTCCTCTAGTATCCTAACTCATAGGGTTTCTCAACTAAGTGTATCTCAAATCAAATTCTAGTAACAAACTAACAAAAGGAAATCTAAAGGCACTCTACTTTAGTAGAACCTACCCAAGGATGATCAAGTTTCATATATTACTTTATTTACTTAAAAATATAATCTAGGGTCTCTCTAATTTGGTATAACCTACTCGGTTAAAATATTTAGATATCTAAAAGTGGTTATTTAAAAGTAACCCAACACTTAATATTTAAAGGATTTTTTAAAAGATTCACCAACTTAATATACATTATATGAATATTAAATTCATAACTATTTCATCTCATGAAATAGTTATATTCTCATTTTTCATTCCTTTATTTATGCATACTTATAATTATTTAGTTTTGGAAGTACTATTCCATCCCCTAAATTAATTTTTTCATTCCACATTAACATGTTAATATTTATAAAACTCACAGTTTGTGTTACTCACCCAAATATAGAATCTAAACATATTCATACATATCCATATACATCTAATAAAAAAGGTTTGTTAACCATACATATAAATGTTTAGAAATATATGAGATTGAGAACTTCCATATGATTAATCCCAATACACATATAGCTAACCCTCACATTTCTAGAAAAAAGGAATAATTCTATAGGACAATGGGAAGTGCAGGTCAAATTCTATCTACCTAGGGATATTTTACTCAATATAGAATAAAATTCATAATAATTTTAAAACCAAATATAAATAGACTATTCCCAAAAAATAATTTCAAGATAATAACTTTAATTAAAAAATGAGGTCAAGGTAGATGAAAGAAAAATTTCATATAGTTATACCTAGAATATAATTCATAGCTCTATAAGATATGAGTAATTTATAGCATGAAAGTCTCATACAAACTACTCACATTTCAAAAAATATTTACTAAAATATAAATATTAAAATAATTGAAAAATAAATAATTTTTCTTTATTTTCTGAAACATGTGATACATATATAATTTTTTATTATTTTAAACATAAAATATACCATTTTATAAAGTCCAATACTTGTCATTTACATACTATTTATAAGGAAAAGTTAATAATATCAAAAAAAAATATTTTAAGGATCGCCATGAGGATAGAAGTGCCTCAGTGATGATATATGTTTTTTTCTTGAAAACTAAAAAATTACATGTTTTATTCTTGAATAATAAGGATTTGATACCATTGATGGGTTTTAGAGGATTATATCATGATCAATAGAAGTGGAAGAAAACCCAAAACATATCTTGATACATTTTCAAGGAATTGATCTGAAAGTAATATAAAAAGACCGAGTGTACTTTAAAATTTTGAACACAAACTTCCATATCCATTAGTGAAGTTTTCTTGATGATGGTCACAAAAATAGTAAAAAAAATTATAATACCTCTAATGTGATTAAATTAACCTTTGGATATTGAAATGTTTCTTAAGTATCCATGTACTCTAAATATAATATCCTAGAACTGAAACTCTTGGATTCAGTATTGAAATCATAAAATTTAAATTTTTGTCTTTGATTCTAGTAATTGCAACCCAATTATTTCCATCCAAACCACACAAAAACAAAAGAAAAATTAGAATACTTACATCCTCAAGGACCTTTTTGGTTTAGATTTTTATAGAATTTGGACAAACTCCTACAAAAACAATTCACATGAATTTAAATGTGAATTTCTCTCACTTAACCCAATTTTTATTTTTCACATTAAGACATCATCATCATCCATATGAAATACCTTCTAGAAAATATTTTTTTCAACCTCATTATTTATAACCTATGGAATAAAAAACATAATAAGGGTGAGATAAAAAACTCAATAAGGGTAAAATAATAATTAACAATTGAATTTAATCAATGAGCATAAAAAGTGTATAAGGGTATAATGATATAATCAGAGTTCATAAGATAATAATAAAAGAAATCATACCCATTAATAACTAGATCATCAATTATTAAAACCTCGAAAATGAAAGAGGAATAAAAATTAACAATCATGAGCCATGTGATATAAATCTTGATTTTAAGAAACATTATAAACCCATAGCAAGCATAGATAAAAGATATTGATATCTTGGAACATCATCTCATAGAATCGTTATAGAACCCCAATATATTGGAATAAATATACGACCAAATTCCAATATAATTCTCCAGAGAATATAATAACTACCCAATGCATTACACCACTTTCTGGGCACACCCATCGTATAAGCTATAATGGGATCACCTGATGATATTTGGGTTTCCCTATCGTATAAGCTATAATAGGATCACCTTATACTATCTGGAATGCCCCATATATAATCTATAATGGGATTACCCATCTCCATCTGGACTAATCAATCAAATATAATTTCCAAGAACCAAAAATTAAATAAAGTACATATATATTTCATTCCATCATAAAATTCATAGAAAGAATCATTATTCCCTTTATAACTTGATTAACTTGTAGAAAAGAAACAAGTACCATATCAATTCCTTTGAAACATGATTAACCCATGTAAAATTAATGGCTTCTATAAAAATATATTTGTAACATGATTAACCCATGGAATAGAAATGGATTTCTTGTTAATCTCTTTAAAACATGAATAACCCATGGTAAAGAAATGAGTTCCATAACATTCTATTTGAAACAATCTTAATCCATCTAAAGAAAGAATAAGGATGATATCATTTCAAAATATCTCCATTGGATCATAATTAATAATAAGGGTTTTTAATTTTGATAAATTTAAATACCATTAAAATATCATTTAATACATTTTGAGGAAAATACTCTTTCCATTTTTAAAATCACTTTTTAAAACATAAAACATTTTGAAAATTATTTTCTTAGAAAATAACCTTGAAAGATTATAAATGAATATTTTATAAATCATTTAAAAATTTTATTACGAAAAATATTCATTTCTAATTGAAAAAAAATTAAAACATTTTTTAAAATATTTCTAGAAAACATGGTTTTGAAAGAAAAGGAGTTTTCGAATGAAAAGATGATTTTTCATAAAAACACTATTTTGAACTATTGAGTTGATAAATATAAGAAAATTAAGAGAAAAAATTATTATCATGACTTTAAAATAGGATAAGAAAATTCATGATAATTATTTAGAGGTAGACTATAATATTTCAACATTGGGGACTTAATCACAAACAATCATATTAAATGATGAGATTGTAACATAAAACTCTTACCATCTTGGTAACTTTAAATCATAATAATCATGTAATAATATGATTTAATGAACAATATAATATTATTAAGATAATTATATTCATGATATAACATGTCAAATGGTAAGTATATACACCTCATATAATAATATAGGTGTATAACATAACATACATTTAAAAGAATTCAAATTAAGAAAAAAATCCCTTACCGCTTTGGTAACATTAAAAATATAAAACCCAAAAAAGAGTGATCATAAAATTGATATATAAATACCCATAAATTTAAGGATAATAATAATAAAATAAATTCATGGGAATCATATAAACCACACAAAAAAAAATAAGTGGCGAATATGGTATATATATCATAGAGATAAAAGTGAAATGAGAAAAACCCCTCCCTTAAGATTCCTTTTGGGTGAACATCCTTTAACCCCTTTTATAGTGGTTTTAAACATGTTATTAACTTATTAAATAACCATATTAATATTTATAATATCATATATTATCCTTTTATAATATCTTATCACCTTTTCATTAATAATCATTTGTTATTTTCATTGTTTCGGGTGTAAATTGCCTTGTTTTATCTTTCATGCTTTGCTATGAAAGTTCTAGTTCTTATTAATATAATATAGTTAAATCATTTACAGAATAATAATAATTAAAAAATAATCATATTTATATTTCAAATATACCTTTAAAACCAATCATGAAATATGGTTATGAAAAATGAACTAACATTATGATCATAGAGATGGTAAGTCGTACATATACATGTTTAACATTTCCATTTTTCAATTATCATTATGGAAAGAAGTTAAGAAATATTTTATCTTTATAAAATGATAATTATATCATAAATACCATATTACTTAATTATATATTCTTAAATATTTTAATATTGAGATGTGGTGGTGAAAAAAGAAATCATATCGCTTTGAGGAGGCAACTGTCCACATGTCCACACATGTCGTTATCATTTTTTTTCTAATGAGTGAAAAGGTAAAAAAATGATATATTATATTTAAATAATGATAAATATGACATTAATATAATAAATATGTCATTTATATCCCAAATAATTATTATATTTACCCTTATTACCATATATGCAACACATTAGTAAAAAATGAATCACATCGCTTCATGAGGCTATAGTCCGCCGTACACACGAGCTGCATAATTGTATCTCTTACGGAATGGAAATAAAAAGAGTATATATGATATAATGACCTTATAGGTATATTTATGTTTTAAATATCATATATAAATTTTATATCCATCATCATACCCAATTGTGAGAAGTGGTAATGTAAAAATAAAAGACATCGTTTTGCGAGGCGCTATTTCTCCATACACATAAATAATGATTTCTCAATACATTTGATAGAATTATGTGTGTTTATAGGTCATAAAATTTAAATAACAACATATAAGTATATTAAATATACTTATGTTATTATATCTTCATGGTATAAGAATAATTTAATGGTTGGAGAAAGAAATTAAACAAAAATGCTCATTGATGAACGTTACCTCTTCTTTAGGTAACTCATTTTGGTTTGTATCAAAGGAATTACTATATTAGATTTATACCCAAAGTAAGTATTATAGTATTATAGGAGGTAAGTTGTGAATATATTTGGGTATGTATTTTCCAAACCAATTTATTTTGAAGGTGTTAATAGAGGAAGAGTGGGGGTGACCATTTATAAGTGGGGTGAGTGGCACACTTGTATTTTTTTGAAAGAGTGAATTACTCCCACATTTTTTTCATATCACCATGACCCAATAATGGTACATTATATATAATATATTTTTTAATTTTAAAAATATGTCCACAAAATGGGATATGGACATGTTTATAGGTCATTCTCCCTTTAAATTTAAATTTTAATCCCTTGGTAACCTCATTTTTACTTAATTGCTATGATTAATTTTAACTATTTTCACTAATAATTATGGTAAAAAATTAAGTTTAAGTCATTAGATAATATAAATTTTGATGATTAAGAATATGTAATTCTTTTGGAAAACTTTAACTCACACAAGTTGAATAATTTAATTTAAAATTAATCTTGTAGACGCGATGAGACAAAAGGGTTTTAAAAAGAGTATTTTTTGAGAAAAAGATGATTCTATATTAATTATATGACAAATTATAATCATTGTATAAAAATAAATTAAAATTTAATAATATATAATATATAAATTTAATTTAAATATTTTCTCATTTGGGATTACTTTTATTAATTAAAAAGAAGAAACATTATGCATTTTAAAACAATTTTTTTTGAAAAACTTGTTTTTAAACCCAAAACAAAATTTATACTAAAAACCAATATAGAGTTGATTAAAAGTAATTAGGAGGTTTAAATATAAATAAATAAAAATTAAGTTAATTTAAATCATATTCAAACCATATTTATACTTTTTAATAACTTAATTTCTTAAAAAGAAAAGTCTTTTTACAAAAAAATAATATTATCACTATTCACTGAAAAATAAATATTATAGGGAAAGTCCTAAAATTTAAACCAAATTAAATATTGATATTTCAATTATAAAAAATGAATTTATTTTTATAAAATAAATTTTATAATAGTTTCAAAAATTTATTATAATATTTTTTTATGAAAAAAATAAATAATGTTATTTTTGAAGAAAACATATTTTTGAAGAATAAAATCACTTTACTAAAAAAATTGTTTGATTATTTACTAAAAATTATAAATAATTTAAATTGAGTTGGATATATATATATCAAAAATTAGTTTATACTATTCAAACCCACCAATTTAAAATATAGTTTGTAACGGTTATATATATCATGGGTTGTTTAAGCTCAATGTTGCATATCGAATATGCTATTGAACATAAAAATATCAGGGTTGTGTGAAATGAAAGTTAAAATGAGTGTCACATGTAAAAATTGATAAAATTAGTGTTGTTTTTCCTTTAAGATATCAAATATTTTTTTCTTCTTTCAAAATCTTGGGGTGTTACATCCTCCCCCTTTAATAAATTGCATTCTTGTAATTTAAACTTTATCTCAATAATCAAATGTTGGAAATTTGAATATAATTTTGTTGTAAACCCTCATCGTAAAATGGGTTAATAAAAAATCCTATTAATAAGAGTTTAAGAGAAGTAAAAAGTTCATATGTAATAACAAATAACCAGGTTTCCAAATAGGAGAACATAGGATGGAATTGAGGAAAACTGTAAATAATTATAGAGATAAATTGAGGCCATTGATCAAAAGAAAGTGAATGATAAATAGAAAGTCAAGGGCCTAAAATCCATAAATATATGATGATATAAAAGACCATTGGTTCATCATAATTGATGGCAATTAGATAATAATTTTGTTTCATGATTAATTTTTTATAATTGAGGAATTCTCATACCATCTAGACTAAGAGAATATGGAAATATACTTACTTTATGAGTAGAATTTCATTCTTTAATAAATTTTCACCAAAATACCATATTTTTATAAAATTATGTGTATCCAGGATGATTTTTTCATGCATGAATCACAATAATAAAATTTTAAAGACCAAATTAATATAAAAGGGATAACAAGATATTACTACTATCTCTAAATAATAACCAAAATCAAAATTGTTAGCACATGGTAATATAATTCTCAAAATGAGTAAAACTTAATATGATACATTAATCTTAAAAATTAAATAGTAATACACAAATTTGAATCTAAATCACTCCTATATAATCAAAAAACAAATGGTTTTAAACCTCAAATTTTATCTCACACCTTTCATCTTTCAAGCCCAAAAATTTGGAAATTTTCTTATAAAGTATCATTAATCACATAGTGACCAAATAACTTTTCAATCCTATGGTTATATATATGATAAAAAATGTGTTCTCAATATCCAAGATTGTATAAAACTTAAAGGTTATCAATAACTTAAATCTCATTTCCACAGAATTAAAATGTATACTTCATGAAAAACATATCTTTAAAAATACTTCAATGAATTAAAACATCTCCTGGAATGTCATTAATAAATTTATGATATCATTACTTAAAAACGTAAATTGGTATATAAGACATTGAAATTATGTTCATTAATAATCTTATAGACCTATGAAGGTATCCATAACTCTTAATATAACCTCACATGAAAATATAATAATATATAAATTTACCTAAAACAACCTCTGATACTAACTATAATAGCCTAGAACCCGTACTCCCAGATTCAGTGATGAAATCCTAAACTTTACATTTCTAGATTTGATGCTGATTATTATGAATCATTTTTTCCATCCAAACCATAAAAAATGAAAAGGAAAAATTGAATCATTTACATCCTCAAGGAATTTTTAGGTTTAGAGTTTTATAAAATTAGGAAAAACTCCTACATAAACAATTCTCATGAATTTAAATGAGTATTTCTCCCACTTAACCTAGCTTTTATTTTTTATATTAAGACATCTTCATCAGACATATGAAATCCCTTCTATAAAATAACCCATTCAACCTCATTATTTATAAACTGTGGAAGAGTAAACATAATAAGTGTGAGCTCAAATTCATAGCAAGGGTAAAATAATCATTAACAATTGAATGAAATAATGGGCATAAGAAGTACAGAAAGGTATAACGATATAATAACAGTGCATTATAGAATCATAAAATAACTTATACCCATCAATACCTAGATCATAAATTATGAAAACATGGAAAATGAATGATTCATCAAAATCAATAATCTTGAGCCATGTGATATCAATATTGATCATAAGAAACATTATAAACCCATAGAGATAATAGATAAAATATATTATTATCTTATAAAATCACCTAATATAACCCATATATATTAGAATAACCATATGTACAACTTCCAATATAATTATCCTAAGAACATAATATTTATCCAATTCATTATAGTACTATCTGGGTGCACCCATCATACATGCTATAATGGATCACCAAACACTATATAGGTAGCCCATTATATAAGTTGTAATGGGATCAACAGACTCTATCTAGGATTCGCCATCATATAATTTTTAATGGTCTTAATCAAAGCTATTTGGGACACCCCATCTTATATAATTTCCAAGAACCATAATATGAATAAATTTTATAGAGCTTTCATTTCATCATAAAACTCATAGAAACAATCAGTATTCCTTTTATATCTTGATTAACCCATAGAAAAGAAATGGGTACTACTTAAATCCATTTGAAACATGATTGAACCATGAAAAATAAATGAGTTTCATTTAAATATCTTTGAAAAATGATTAACTTGTGGAAAAGAAACGGGATCCATAACAATCTATTTGAAATAATATTATTCCATCCAAAGAAATAATGAATATAGTATCATTAAAAAATATACCCATTAAATTATAATTAACAAAAAGTGATTTTGACATTGATAAATTTAAATTCCATTAATATATCATTAAAGACATTTTCAGAAAAATACCATTTTCATTTTGAAAATAACTTTTTTAAAAATAAAACATTTTGAAAATGATTTTCTTTGAAAATAATCTTGAAAGAATATAAAGGAATATTTTAAAAATCATTTAAAACATTTCCTGCATAAAATAAACTTTTTTATCTGAAAAAAATTTAGTTCTTTTTGAAAATAGTTTTAGAAAACATGGTTTGGAAGAAAAAGAGTTTTTGACTGAAAAGAATATTTTTCATAAAAAAATTATTTTGAACTCTTGAGTATATAAATAAAGGAAAATGAAGGGGAAAAATGTATTCTCATGAAATTACCATAGGATAATAAAATTTATGATAATTATTTAAAGGTATATCGTAATATTTCAATACTGGATACTTAATCACAAACAATCCCTTTAAATGTTGAGATTGTAACATAAAACTCTTACCACCTTGGTAACTTTGAATCATAATACCCATGAAATAATAAAATTGAATGAAAAATATTATATAATGAATTTAAGGATATTATGATATAACATGTCAAATTGGAATTATATTTCCCTAATAGAAAAAGATGTGTATAACATAATATATGTCTCAAAGAAGGCAAACTGAGATATAAATACCTTATTGCTTTGGTAATAATGAAACCTAAACCACAAAAAATAGAGATACTCAAATGAATATGTAAATAATTTTTTTAATAATAATAATCATAAAGTAAATTCATGGGAATTATATACCCCACACAACAAAAATAAGTGCTGAATATGGTACATATCTCACATAAATAAAAGTGAGATGAGAAAAACCCTTACCTTGCGCTTCCTTTTGGGTGACCACCCTTTAAAATTATTTATAGTCCTTTTAAACATGTTATTAAATTATTATAGAACCATATTAATATTTATAATATCATATATTATAATTTTAAAATATGCTATCACCTGTTTGTTAATAATAATTTATTATTTTCATTGTTTTGGGTGTTAATTTCCTTGTTTTCTCTTTCATGTTTTTCTATGAAAGTTCTGGTTATTATACATATTATATAGTTAAATCATATCCATAATAATAATAATAATTAAATAATTATCATATTTCTATTTCAATAATACCTTTAAAACTAGTCATGAAATAAGGTTATCAAAAATGAACTAATGTTATGATCATGGAGATGGTAGAACGTACGTACACATAAGCAATGTTTCCATTTTTCAATGATCATTATAGAAAAAAGAGAAGTAATATTTTATCTTTAAATAATGAAAATTATACCATAAATAACATATTATTTAATTATATATACTTATATATATCATTCTTATGATGTGGTGGTGAAAAAAATGAATCACATCGCTTCGAGGAGGCGGTAGTCTATACGTCCACGAACGACGTTATCATTTTTTTCAGTGAGTGAAAAGGTTAAATTAAAATGATAATTTATATTTACAGAATTATAAATATGTAATTAATATCATAAATAGGTCATTTATATCACATATTTTTACCATCTTACCCTTATTACGTTCCACGTAGCGTGTTAGTGAAAAATGAATCACACCGCTTCGTGAGGTTGTAGTCTGTTGTACACACATGTGACATTATCATATCTATTACAAAATGAAAAGAAAAGTGTGTATATGATATAATTAATTAAAAGGTATAATTATTTTATTAATATCATGAATATATTTTATATCCACCATCACACCCAAACATGATATGTGTTAATGGATAAATGAATGACATTTTTTCGTGAGGTGATAGTCCTCTATACACGCAAATGATGATTTCATAACCCATTTGATGGAAGTGTGTATTTTTTGAGGTAAACAAATTACCATAAAAACATATCAATATATTTAATATAATTATTCTATTATATTTTAATGTTATAGTAATAATTTAATGGGGGTGTAGAAAGAAATAAAACAAAAATGCTCGTTGATGAACATTACCTCTTCTTCAGGTAACTCCTTTTTGTTTTCACCAAAGGAATTCCTTGATTTGATTTAATAGAAAATTTATTATTCTAGTATAGTATTAGATAAGTTTTAAGTGATTTGGTTAGTTATTTTTTAAACAATTTTTTTTAAGGTGTGAATAGAGGAGGAGAGGGGGTGGCCTTTTATAAGTGGGGTGATTGGCACACTTGTAATATTTTTGAAAGAGTAAATTCAAACCACGTTTTTTCATTTAAAAAAGCCAAAATAATGGTAAATTATCAATAATATAATTTATATAGTCAAAATATTTCTAGATAATGGGTTATTTAAAAGTTTATAGGGCATTTTCTCCTTAATGTTAAAGTTTAATCCCTTTGTAACCTTGTTTTTACCTTAATCAATGTGATTAATTTTAACTATTTTCACTAATCATTATGGTAAAAATTAAGTTGAGATTATTAGATAATATAAATTATTATAATTAAAAATATTAAATCCATTTTTCTATATTCTACTTACATATGTGGTAGAATTTTATTTAAAATTAATCCAGTAGACACAACGAGACAACAAGTTTTTTAGAAGAATATTTTTTGAGTAAAAGATGATTCTATATTAAATATAGGACTAATTATAATCATTATATGAGAATAATTTAATATTTTATAATATATATTATTTAAATATCAACTAAAACATTTCCCATTAGGTATTATTTTGAATAATTAAAAAGGATAAATATTATGCATTTTAAATCATTTTTTTGAAAAACCATTTTTAAACCCAAAAAAACTAAAAACCAATAAAAATATGATTCAAAGTAATTAGGTGGATTAAATATAAATAAATAATTCTTAGGTTACTTTAATTCATATTCAAAACATAATTATACTTTTAAATTACTTACTTTCTTAAAGAGAAAAGGCTTTTTACAAAAATTATCATTTTTCACTATTCACTGAAAAATCAATATTTTATGAGAAGTCCCAAAATTTAACCCAAAGTAAATATTGATATTTTCATTAAAAAATGAATTTAATTTTATAAAATAAAATTTCTAAAAGTTTCAAAATTTATTATAATTATTTTTATATGAAAAGCAATAAAAAAGTCATTTACGAAGAAAACCTATTTTTTAAGAATTAAATAAATTTACTAAAAAAATGATTGATTATTTACTAAAAAATTATCAAAAATTTATGTTGAGTAGGATATATATATATATATATATATATTTAATAAATTAGTTAATTTCATTAATAACCACCAATTCAAAAGCTGGGTCATAATGTTTATATATATCATTGGTTATTAATGCCCAGTGTTGCGTGTTAAATACACCATCGAACATAAAAATAATGTGGTTGTGTGTAATGAATGCTAAACTAAGTATTCCATATAACAAAAGATAAAATATGTGTTTCAATTCCTTTACTCTATTGAATATAATTTTCTTCTTTTAAAATCATAGGGTGTTACACTAAAGGGGTGTTACCTCTTTTGTAATGAGTGATAAAGAAAACTCTGATAAAAAGAGATATATGACAGTATTTAAAGAAATTAATGTTATTCAAAACCCAATAATATAAGTATCAAATACTTATATATGTGTCGTTTGAACATTTCATCTAATGATATGTTTTGGCCATATGCTATATATCGGGTATCATCCTCCATGTTACTCATGTTTAGGGAAAATCCACTAAAATCTTTTAATGTAACTATAAGAAATATTTAATCCATTAATAATGGAATAATAAATATTAAAAAACAAGCGAGGACGGATTAATAAGGGGAATTTATCCCATTATTGAAAATTTTATGCCTTAAATACATCAACCTTTTCCACCATTTTATATGAACATATCATATGATTATGATGTCCATATTATGGATAATATTTTAAGTTCACATCCAATAATACATTAATTCATTTCCAATCATCAAGAAACTTTTCTTTATCATGGTCATGAGTGTAACATCCCAACCTAACCCGTCACCCCTCAAACTCACCCAAATATAATTATAGTACTACAAGGCCTAAGGTTCATCCCCTTGATAAAAAAATGCGGGAAAAAATACCAAGGGTTTAGAGAATACAATTGGGGGATGGTTAACACTCATAAGCCACACTCCCCTCATACCAAACATTTATTGAAATATTAGAATAGGGTATCAAAAGACCAGACCTTATCAACCCATAGGAAAAAGACAACGTAGAGTTAATTCAAAAACACAAACTAGGATCTCATGATGCAAGATAAAATGTTATACTAGAATAATTATTTACAAACCCAAAACAATACAAGTATAGTACAAAACCAAACTAAAAACCTTTTGGCCCACCAAAATTCAAACCCTAAAAGGAAATCACTTACTATATGAATACTCCTTATAAAATCCATGAGTCGTCCCAAAAACTGAAACTCCTCATACACCATAGATCACGGGCCATATATATGAACCTACACTCATAAAAAAATATACATACATTTTACCCATCCATTAGAGTAAGAGAATAAGGGATGATTACTATACCCAATTAGATATCATCAATGCTCTCCATTCACTCTAAAATGTAAAAACCATCAAGCTGATATGAGATTTATAAAGCATACTCCCAAACCACATCATTTTATAAATATATTTAAGAAAAGCATCATGAAACATGGATCCAATATAAAAATTAATAATTAATGAACTTTCAAGGCATCAAAACCAAATTAAAAAGCATAAATATAATTGAAAAATCCTTATCATGCACATAGTCCAATTACCAAACCAAGGTGAAACCTAGTCCATGAGTAACAATCTAAAATGTAGATATCACCTACTCATAAGAGCATAAAAAATCCCCCAAATATCACCATGTTATTTGAAAAAATCTCCCCACAACTAAGTGAAAGTTTCCACTATCCCATTTCCCTATTACTATAATATTTCCCACACTAAGTTTGGAGTTCACAATGACTCATTCTTAATGCTTAAAAAAACTGATATCAAAAATATAAAAAAAATATAAATCATATTTAAACAATAGAAATTAAATTCCATTAATAATATCAAAATCAAATCAACACACTTAAAAACCTAATTCCATAAATTAATATTTCAAACAATTTAATAATCTAAATCTATTTTTTGGAAAAAAATCATGCATGAAAAAAATAATCACTTTGTGTTTACTAAATAACAAAAACATGAAAACCCCTTTTATTTTTAGAAAAAATGAAAATTCTAACCACAAAAAATTTCAATAATATAAAAGTGACTAAACAAAATCCACACAAAATCGATAAGATATATTTCACTTGGAATACAGGAGAATCCATGTAACTTAAATTTGGTGAAAACAAGAATTCATTCCATGAAAACTAATATCTGATCTCCACTTGTCTCTTAAAATTAATATCACCAATAAACATAATATAATATAAGAATTAATAAAAAAAATTCACAAACCCTTCTTGATTAGGGTTTATACAAAGATAAATTAAGAATAATTAGAGACGATAGGATCTAGAGGGACTTAACCTAGATCCAAACATTAAATACAATAATATTTAATGTATATGAGATCATTATAAATAGAAGAACCCATAATCACCTTATGGGTTACAAAAAAATGAGGGCACCCGAGGGGGGGGGGATGAGTGTGAAATCATAAAATTTAGTTTGAAAATGTTGGTTTTGGGAGGATTTATAAATGGGTTTAGAACCTAAATTATTGGTATTTGGAGACTGTGAAGAGGCCATGAAATACCCAATACCCTCAAATGCTCCCACCTACATGGTCTGAATTCCCAGTCCTAAGAGACCATGATTAAACTATTTTGTGCATTCTATCCCCATAAACCATTTCACAATCTACCTAGGGATTCTTCAAGGCCTCAATAACAATTCACCCAACCATGAAAGTCACAAAAACCCTAAAATTATCAATTTCACCCTCAAACACTCTATTATCAAAATGAAATAAATATAATCTTCACATACCTCAATTAGATCCTTTCATTACTCCCCACTATAGAACTTCTCATCCTCATGAAGCTAGATTGCATCCTAATTAGAGGATATCTTGGTCCATTGTTAACAAATCAAGGCCTTCCTCTCCAATATTTTCTCATGTACCATAAAATGTTTCAAAATCACATTTACGAATGGGATAAATCTTCCTAAAAAAATATTTCTCCACAGTACATGAAATTAATGAGTTTTTCAATAAAAGTTGCATCTGAAGCTAAATAAACATTCTCCCAACTGATAATGTGTGAAGGGCCAGACATGTAGTTTCATAACTGAGAAACATGAAAAAAATTATTCATAAAACTATATTAGAGATGAAATTATAACCGATAGTCCCTAACCCCGATATGATCGATCACCTCAAAAGGACCTACATACCTTGGAATCAACTTGACCTATGATCCGAGCCTCTTCTAGACAGAACTCAGTGTTATATTTATAAACACACAATCTTACACAAGAAATGTAAAGGTCATATATGTAGGTTGATATAGGGATTTTTATAGATCTAGTCTATATACATATACTTATAAATCAATTTTATCTTTTTTATCATCTCATGAATGACACTCAATCCCACCAAGGAAAATTTTCCTAATTTCACCATAATTAGTATGATGTGAGCCAATTTGGTTAGTATATTAATGAAAAACCAAATGGTATGATGTTTATTCATTTTATTTAGTAAACCCAAAAAAAAAATCCATATTATATCTATATACGTGGACTTTAAGATAATCGAACTACCTCAAATCTAGTGAAAACACAAATCTGTGCCAGGAAAACCATGTTGTAATCTCAACATAGGGCCCTCAAATCCTTAAAAAAATAACCCTAATTTAATTTCATAATTCTCACCAAATATTTCCCAAAACTTATGTGTTTATGGTTTAAACTAAGATAAATCAAGAATAATAGGAGAGGAGGGGATATGGAGGGTCTTACTTTAGGCCTGTACACTGAATCCACTAATAATCATGGGAGGTGAGATTGGGAGGAAGAGGAGAAACCAAAATCACCAAATGTAATTACTAGAAATAGGATCACCATGATAAGGAGAATAAATCAGGGCTAAATCATAAAATTTAGGTTAAAATAGGGGTTTCAATAGGATTTTTAAGTGGCTACATAACCCGACTACACAGTCTCGGGTGATCATGAAAAACCCACTACACTCAAAATTCCTATCCTATATGGTTCGACTACACTCTCATGAGAAACAATAAAATAACCATGTGGTGACCATTCATACCAGTCTATCCCCTAATCCCCATGTATGATCCACCTAGGTATTCTACATGACCCTAATGAACATGAATCCAACTGTGAAAGGCCTAAAAATCCCCAAAATTACGTAATTTCACCTATGAATACCATAAAACTCAAAATGAAACAAATATAAAATTTAAATACCAAAAATAGGTCTCTATAGATAGATATGTAAGTATTTGAGAGATATAATTTTTAACATCAATGATAGAATAAAGACTATCAAAAGTCACAGGGTTCTAGGTATTTTAATCTTTGGATTCACTAACATGGACTTTCTATATAGTATAAAAATAAATTAATACTTGAAGTAATAAAAATCCAAATCATTAATTTCTTTTGATATGATGTTATAACTTAAAAAATAAAGCATCCAAGTTCTCAGAGAATACATATCAAGATGTATATTTGTGCTCCTCTCATAGATAGTACTACAATTATTATTAGCACTGATGAAAGAACTTTGAGAAATATCCTTACTGAATCCATCCCTAGTTTCTTTATGATATTTTTTTATAGGTTAATGTTCTTTCAAAATACAGAAAATGTTATGCTATCTCAAAATTAATTACTCATAATTAAAAGGTAATATTAAGTAATTAGTGATATTTTAATGAATCTATGAACCATAATATGGGTGTAAAAGGGGTGAAATAGGGTATGAGATCAAAGGTTGATTCATAGATAACAAAGTAATAACATCATACTGATGATGGTATTTGTTAGGCATGCGATGATGTAATGTAGGTACATTTTAGGCAGAAGATGAAATGTTATATATTAATGGTAGAGGTATACTGGTGTGTGAGAACACTTCATATCAGGCAATTAAGGTTGTTACATGTTATAACAATGAAATAAAATTATTTTATGTTTCTAAAGAAGGAAACATTTATTGTATGAAACTAATGTATCAGATGATTTGTGAATGAAATTTTAAACTATATTCTAGATAAATTTTAGTTAAATCTATTGCTGAAAATATTGTATAAATTAAAACCAGATCTAAATAAATAATATAAAACCAATACATAGTTGATTAAGAGGAAAATAAATTAGATATTGTTGAAAAACATTTATGGTTAAGCCCCAAAATTTTAGATTAAGGAAGGAATAATTACAAGGGGTTAAAACCATTGTCACATGGTCTTTAAGTAAAGATAAATAAAAGAATGATTCCATTAAATAGTATTCATCATTTTAGAATAAGGGATACTTAAAGGATATAAATTAATAAGATATTGTGGATATCTATTCTCATGAAATATTCACTAAAATGAGAAAGGTATATGATTCATCTATAATAAAAAATATTCTTCTAGTAGCTCAGCTATATATGATGTTTGATTAGATGAAAAAAAAGTTATAAAATACTTTCAAAGTTTTTATATCATGTAAGGAAAAAGGTTAATGGTCATAAAAGTAATAACTTATAGATTGGAATGTTTTGTTTCTTATAATTGAAGATAAATTTTCTTTTTGAGCCTCTTGATTAACTACTTTTTTATGAGAACCTATTCATTAAAAATATTTTAATGGTTTGTTTTTTGTCCTTTTTTTAATGCCCCTATCTCCTAGTAACATTAATCTTGTTATATTCTATTTTCAGTGGATGATGTGTAGAATAGGACTAAGTGAAAATGAATTTTTTTTCAAGGATAAGATGCAATTGGATACTTGAAGCACTCAAGTGATATTTCTATTTATGTTGGTATATTATTGTCTTCTCCTAGTTTTCATATAAAATTTTTTTACTTTGTTTCCATTTTTTACTAATATTTATCATATTGGATAATTTTTAGTTTTTTTTGTGTATTAATATTTGAAGATTTGGAAACTCACTGTTATTTTGTCTTTTCATGGTGTTTTTTTACTATTAACTCATTACAGAACAAAGGTTAATTTGTTCCATAAACATAGAGTTAATTTCTTAATTTTAAGGTTCCATTTGAAATCACTTATATAATAAGATTATAATAAAAAAATTATTATGGGAAAATTGAAAAAAATAACACTTTCATTTAAATTCATAAATTAAATTAATTAAATAAGTTATTAATTTTTTTTAATAAAAACATGAAAACACTTATACATAGGAATTTTTCATGTGTGAAAAGTATGATAAGAAAATTTTGGAAGCATTGTTTAACAAATAGTATAATATAATATTCCTTTTAATAATATAAATAATTTATTTAATCCCCTTTAGATATTTTAATTTATATTATTTTTATATTTTATTTTATATTTTATATTTTATATATTATTATCTGAATGATAAATTTTTTTATTATGAAAAGAAACTTGAGAAAATCAAGAATTTATGGGGGAATAAAATTATGAAGACCAATCATGTCTTCCACTATGGTAATATTACATTTCTGAGGGAAATAACTCAAAGAAGTAAAAATAATAAGCAGACATGTTTCATCACTATAGGTAGCCAAATTATCTTTTTCTTTGTTTCCCTAATGCTCAGTGTGCTGAATTCTAACATTGTAACGGAGACAATTTTCTCATTCTTTAACATTATAAGACACTAATCAATGATTTAGAATAAGGCCTTTCATATATTTCAATACCATAGATGAATCTTATTTGACCACAAAAAGAGAAATATTCCTTCCTCTATAAAGAGAGGGACTATAATGTAGTGCTTTGGCATTGGCTTTAAGTGAATAACCTTCTCGATAGTAGTAACTAAAAGCTAGAACCAATGAGAAAAAATAGTAATGAATTATTCTTCCACCTCTCATAAATAAATTAGAATAGAATTCATCTATATTCAGTTTTATACCTAAGTTTAGTAGATTCTAAGATACCTAGTGACCAGAAAACACATTGGAGGCTGTCTATGCATTATATAATAAAAAAACTAGTCCAAATATTAGAAATAATAATTTGAATTGAAATATGAAAAATATTTAAGATAACTTTCATCTTTATAAATTGGAGGTTTCAAGTCTTTTCATTGAATCTGAAGTCATTCTTAGTTTCCTAAATGAAATAAAAAATATTTCCAAATCCACCTTATGACCCATTCTGAGATAAAAATTAATTGAATCACCTGTAAACCATGAGTCCAAGAGAGTATTAAATGTTTTTATGGTTGATTTATTCCCATATCCCCCTAATAAAATTGCATACCAAGAAAAAACACTCACCATTGAGGAATAGGTGTTCGATCCTTTCATAATGTTAGGACGTGCAATAAAGGCATTTAGAGGCTAATTGGACTCACACTATACAACATTTTCTCTGGGGATCAAAAAGAGAGGATCATGAAATTTAAGGAAGTTGAGTTTTTCTAGTATAATATAATCCGAAAACATACTACCCCATGTATATTCTTTGATCTAAACTTATATAAGAGGTCTAAATAGTATTTTAAGTTAAAAAGACTCATGCTGGATGGAGAGTAGCATCATTAGTCATTTTCTTCAATCAATCTGAAGCTTTGAAGATAGTTCATTGATAAATAGGGAAGACACAATTAGTAAAACATGTGAAGTTATTGGATTCTTTGAAATTGATATTGGTTATGGGACTATGTGGGGAACAAAGAGTGTTTAGAGAAAAATTATCATCCCTAAAAAAATATCCCCACATTATTCCGCCCATCTTGAGTGAACTAGATGAAGATAGAGGGGTCCTAGAATGATTCTCCACAATGGGGTTAATAATTATTGGTCATTTCAAGTTTTATTAGGAGCCACTCTATATTTTTTCTCTCATAAATCTAGACTATATAGAATATATTACAATAATATCCAATATGAGATTAGAATTCTTGGACTCCATGGTTTCCTCCAAACCTCTAATCCCAATACCAAATTCATTAATAGGAATAGAAAAACACATGAAACTTTACCAATTTATTTTAATTTCTTGATTGGAGTACCAAAAGAAGGAGTTGATAATATTTTTATTGTGGTGAAGAAAACCATTACAACTTTTATAATAAACATGACATACATGTTTATAGAGGTTAGGACTGAATTGATGAGTGTGATATGCCTACCAAAGAAAGGATTCAGATCATACAATTGATAATCCTCAAAATTATTCATTGAAAAATATTATCATATTGGTAAATCTTGATCTATACTATAGAAATGGTCACCCCAAGATATTCCATGGGAAAGAAGCTTCAATTTATCCCTAGTATTTCATCAATCTTAGTTTCTCAGAAAGTAGAACAAGAATTGGATACATAAACATTGATATTGGTAAGACACATCTAATTTCAACACCATTTATCATATTTAATAATATTATTATTAAATCCCCTTATAAATTTATGTATTCTACTAAAAAATATATAACTTCATTAGTTTAGAATAAGAGAGAGATGAAAAGGGTGTCATACAATCCTTTATAAGGGAGGATCGAACGTGAGATAATCGTATTGGATATTTTTATACTAAGAGAATATTGGGTAATAAAAAATAGGGAAAAATAGATGATATACCCTTGAATAATCCCTATGTTATATTTTAATAATCCAAACCACTTTTTCACTAAATATATAGAAAACCATATAAATGAGAAAATTTAAAAACAAGTAACATAGAATTGTTTTAAAAAGCCCTAATGTTTCACAAATTTAATGATAAATATCTAATGGATAGTGTCATAGGAATTTTTAATTTCAACTTTAACCATGATGTTATATCTAATAACTTTCCTATTAATATCATGTATCATTTCTTATTCCATATCAATAGATCCTTAAATGTTCCTATTTTTAACAAATCTATGTTGTTCTTTAGAAAATAACTGAGGAAGGAGGTCAAATATTATGTCATTAGTGATTTTGGACAAAATATTTGAAGATATATTTCATAAAATTACCAGTTTAAACTGATTAAAATTTGTGGGGTTCTTCACTTTTAGAATAAGAATAGGAGATATAGTACATGAATCTCAAGAAAAATGGTCACTTGTACAATAATCACTGATATCTCTATTCATGTACTCTTTGATAATATCCAAAGACACCATATAGAAATAATTAGAAAACCTATGTGGTCATGGGGAATTATTCAAGTATAATTTTTTGATAGCCTATAAAATCTCTATAATATTCAGAAGATATTAAAGATGACCATTAATTTGATCATTTATGTAGTGTGGAATGTTTCTAAAAAAATAATCACTGGAATTATCTCTAGGATAGTCTTCCCAGATGGATAAATAGTTTCAAAAAGAAGATTTTGGAAGTGGTCAGCTGCGTTTGACCTATATAAATTCAAATAATTGTTAAAGGATCAATATTCCATTTATTTGTTTAGATTACCAGAGATTTTTTTCTTTAATGCATGCATGGAAGTAGGAAAAATTTATATCTCATTCTATGATCAATCAATAATGGGCCATTTCTAAAGAATGTTAGTAAGAGATATCATTCTCCAACTCATTGATACTGGGAAGATTTTTTTTTCATGGAGAGAGGAGCACTCTTTCATCACTTCATTAAGTCATTTTATATTTCATTTCATGATATCCTAGGGTTATAAATGAATGAGACCATACCTTGACTATATCACCACTAGTACAGAAAAATATACTTGGATTTAGAATTTAGTAAAGACACGATTTAGAGTCTAACCACCACCACCACTTAAAAAGGTTACAAGAGGAGAGTTTTCTGTTATGGATCTATCTAAGTGAGTGGCTAAAGAATTTAGAAAACATGAAATACCTTAGATAATGGAAAAAAACCTATCAAGGAGACTCCATATACAATTATTAGCATGTTTATAATTACTCCAAGTATACTTATCTCCAAATAACTAAAGTTCAAGAGATTATTTGAGGATCAAAAGTTATTAAAATCAGATGTGGACTTCCTATAGTAATAAAACCAACCAATTTTCTCTAGTTTTTCCTAAATGGTTTTGAATCCCCACTAATAAACCAAGAGTGAGGAACTATAGGTTGAAGTTATATATATATATTCCCATAACATCTATTAATCATTATTTTTACATTTAGTATAAACAAATACTAATAACATCATATTATTGTTAACGGTAATCTTGATAGTAATGAACTAGGGTGAAGAGTTAATTAACTAAAAATTGAAATTTTTTCTCTAAAATATCTAGATATTATTAATAATATAACTCTATTTTAAATATTTATTAACCTATATTTTGGAAGAAAAATCATAGACGATGTCGACATTTTACTTGGGCTCTAGATTGTCCATTACAGAGAGGTTGGATTCTTTATCCTCTTTTAGGATGTATTCTCATTTCACAAGGTAACCTAGTCCAATTTTATTCGATATAAAAATATATGGAATAATTAGGATGGTTTATAGGTCTTAGATACCTTGAAAATTTGGTTTTGAGGTGATGGAGACATAATTTTTGATAGGTATTTATCCTTTCACCTTATTGTTACTCTACTAGATCCTACGGGAGTATCTGATCATTTTTTAGGCCCCCTATTCCTAGGAGGGGGAGAGGCTTGAGGTTTATCATCTAAATCATCTAGATATTTTAAAGGGTGTATATTTGAGTAGTTAGGGGATCTAGGAGAAGGGATAAAGAGATTAGGAGGGGTACTATAAATTAGGGTTCGGGGGGACTTAAGGGGAGGGATAATGAATTCGACCTACTTGCCACATCATATGAAGGAACTTGAATGGGATGCATCAGGTAACCAATAATAAAAAAAATCCAGGGATAATAAGCTAAAAAATTTTAGTCATAGGGGATTTAATAACATTAGGATATGGAATAGACCAATCCTCAGGGGTGGGATGCGATATACCAACCCAAGAAAAGGGGACCATGGCTAAAGAAGGATTAAAATCAATAAACTCAACATACTCATCAACCTCCATAAGAACTCAATCATTACCACATGGAACCCAAGGATAAAAAACTACATCATCGACCAATGGGGGTTTTGGAGAACTAGAAACCATTTGTACTAGGGACTTTGGATGGTGAGTCACCTAGAGTAAGTAATCCTTTGAGATAAAAGAATCACGATGAGGGGAATAAGACATGGGGTTTGAGGGATGGGTGGACTGGGAAAAATAAGCTCCCTTAGGAGGTTGTGAGCCCCGTGGTTTTGATAATTTATTTTTATGTGTGGTGTGAGAGTGCCCTTGGAGACTAAAATAGTGGGAATAACTCACCCAAGGGATAAAAAATAATTATTTAAAAACAGATATCTTTTATCTAGCTCGAAGCAGGATCCACCATGGTAGGGGAGGGAGAGATCCATTTCAACATAAATCCTAACTACCATGGTATTGTGAATTATCATCTTGGTTTCGTCCACAAAAATAAATTCATAAAAGAATATCCAATCCCCTTAATGATCCAATGGTTGTGAAACAGTAGGGGGAGCCCTGGAATATAGACCCATACTGCTACAAACCTTGGGTCTTAACCATTGTGAATTTCCATGGACCAATGATAGAGAAAAATATAATGTTTACCACAGTAACTAATTTATCTCAAACAAGATGACACAAAATTAGCATGTTAATGGAGATGTATAGTTACACATACATTTCATACATAAATATTATATCTTATTATATGAATAGTCAATACATAAAATTATGATCCATGCCAAAATCATATATTTATAGTATCTTTAGAAACTTGGCTTCATAAACAGTTTGTTCATAATAGATCTACATTATCTCCCACTATGTTCTTAAAAAGTAGTACCCTTATAAGACATATCATACTTAAAACCTATCTTCATAACCTGGGAAAAGGAAACATAATAAAGTGTGAGATCGGATTTTCTGTAAGGGTAGACAAGGGACATATGAATGATCACTTAAACATAACATGAAGATAAGGGTATGATAACATCATATTAGAATTTTAAAAACATACCCTTTATTTCAAAGATCATAATCTTGAGTCATGGAATAAATATTGGTATTTGATAAGATATGAATCATAAAGGAATCAAAGAACATGTTCTATAAGAGTATAAAACTGGCATAAAACATAAGTATATAGAATACACATAATCATAGAAAATAATTTCCTTAGTTAAGGCTCATTTATAATACTATCATAGTGTATCGGGTTCACTCCCTATTCCATCACATCCTTAGTAAAGGTTCACTCCTATGACTATTATAATGGATAATGTCCCTTACTGAACTAGGTTCACTCCCTACTCTATTCCTTATTATCTCATGAGATATCCGTCTTTACCTAATGCATTTGAGGGCTATATAATTCTAGGACCACATATCATATAATAATAATCCATTAATATGTGAACCATAATATTATAAATTATTCATCGTATATAATAACCTATGGAAAGGAAATGAGTTTCATAATTTTTTTAATATTTCATCACATCATAACCCATGTAAATTTAACGAGTTTTATAAAAATCTCATTATCATAATCATAAACCATAAAAATAAAGAATAATAATAATTACCTTGGATAATATCCCTAAAAAATTATAATTAACACCAAAGGATTTTATCATAAATTAAAATTACTATAAAAGATCACTTGGAATATATCTTGAGTAAAATACACATTTACTTTTGGAATCACTTATTAAAAAATATATATATTTAAAATATAATGGAATTTTTTTTGAAAATAAAATTGTAAACTTATAAAGTAATATTTAAATAATTAACTGGTCATAACATCAAGAAATCTTATTCATGCTATGTATATTAAACCAAATATTTTTTTTCACATTTTTGGTAAAAAATTCAAAAGTACAACATTCGAAATAATAACAAAAAATTATTTTTAAAAGAATTTTTAAAATAAAATCATGTGTAAAAATGGATTTAAATAATTATAGGAGAGTATTAAAATATCATTTAATTTTTTAATAAAACATGGATATGGTAGAAAAAGGGTTTTCAACCAAAGAGGGAAATAAATTCCGTTTTCCTTAAAAACATTCTTTTGATCTATTCAATTCATAAATAGAAGAAAATGAAATGAAAAAATTTAATCCATATAAATAACCATAGGAGAATAAAATTCATGGGATTATTGAGAGATAGGTTGTAAAATTTCATCATCAGAAATTTGATCATAAACAATCCCGACAAACAATGAGATTTTAACATAAATCCCTTACCTCAAGTTTGAATTTCTTTGAAAGGTCTATAAAATACTATATAATATATTTAAATTTAATATAACTCTAAACTATAGTCATGTAAATACTTATAATATCATATATGATCCGTGTATAAAATTTCAACACCCATTTATTAATAATTCATTATTAAAATAACCATTTCAAGGTGTTATATGTTTTGTTTTTCATGAGAATTTTGGTTCAGTAGTTCTGGTCCTTGTACTTTGATAATAGTTACATCATCTATAGAATGTTAATTATGATATAAATATCATATATATTCATTATACATATATTCATCCAAAAAAGTTAGTTATATAAAAATGAATTACATCATTCATGGATACAATATGCCGTATGTACGCATGAAAATTGTTTTTTACTTTTCAAATGATACAACTAAAGAAAGGTAAATAATAATTCAACATCCCAAAATCATTATTATATCATATATATCATATATATTAATTAAATCTATCCTTATTAACATACATTTAAATAGGAAATGAAAAATAAAACACATCACTTCTTGGATGTGGTAGTCCACATATACACATGAACAATGTTATTTTTTTTACAATGGATTGGAAGGTAATAAGGTATATAACAAACCCAAATCCAGTACCCCAAAGATGGTGTCTAATTTGTTACAATCACATAGATAAAAGGGATCAAATACTAAAGGACTAATCAGTTTATCAGTTTTGGAGAACTATATACATACATGAAACCCATTTTACATTGGGGATAAAAAAATAAATCATAATAAAAAACAAAATAAAATGATATGCATCCCTGAAACTTATTCAAATATTTCTTCTTTATAACCTGGGGAAATATAAAAAAAAGGGTGATCTAAAATGATCAGAAAGGGTTACTTATAGTGGAATATATCTTGAATCATTAAAGAATAATCAATATAGAAAGGTAAATAACTAAAAAAGTATTCTATTTAATCAATAACTTAACAATCACGATTAGATAAGACACAATCAATATGGAAAAGTAAATATTTTAAAAACATGATAATTAATCAATAAAATGAGAATTAAATACAGCCATAGATAATATGAATGTGAAAATATCATGGATAATAATAATAACTGATTTCTAAATAAATTAAATTCTTAATTATTGGATGTCATGATCCTAGGAATCATGATACCTTTACTGTCATGACATTTTATAAGGCAGTTGAAAACTTTGGTAAAAACCCATTTAATTTGTCTAATAGATTTTTTTCATGAGACATACCAATGCATAAAGGGAATATATAATTTTAGGAAAAAACCATTACTACATGTACAAATCCTTCCTCATACATTGAATATTTTATTTAATTCATGAATAATATGCATTATAAATAAATATCTGTATTTAGTAAGGAGTATATACTTCTTAATATTTTCCCACTAAATAAAATACCTTTTGAATTAAAAAATATATGTAAAAATGGTATATGGTTTTTTCAATAATCAAGTAAATCATAAAAATAACATGGATAAAAATATTATTTAAGCTTATGAAGGATAAATGATATGATTCCTTCAATGTGAGTAAAATAAATCCCAAAATAAAGTGAGATCGTAGTATAGATTTAAACCTCTTTAGTAACTTTTAAATTATAACCCATTGAAAGAATAAAATTGAATTGATAAATTAATCATCATTAATAAATAGGTATTCATGTTAAATACATCAAAGGGTTAGTATATACACCACATAAAAGTGAATAGGATCATATTAAGAAATATATATAAAAAATGGAAATTTACATGAAATCCCTTACCTCTAACTTACCTTTAGTTGAGAACTCATTAACCTCATTTATAGTGGTTTAAAAAATCTTAATAACTTATAATATTAACATATTATTATTTATAATACCATAAATTATCTTTTTATAACATATTATTACCCATTCATTAACAATATTTCATTATCACTATTTTTATGGTGTTAATTGCCTTATTTTCTCATGCATGTTTTATCATGAAAATTATAGATCCTAAAAAAGGATATAGTTGAATCATATATAGAATTATATTAATTTTATATATATTAATTTTTCATGAGATACATATTTAGTACCTTTCTTGAAAATTGTACAAGGAAAATGAATCACATCGCTTCGTGGAGATGGTAAGTCGTACGTACGCACTAGCGACAATATCATTTCTTAATGGGTGAAAGGATAAGGAATTGGGTATTATATTAAATTTATAGAATCAATATAATGTCATATATATAACGTATATTCATTAAATTTATTCTTATTACCTTCCATGTAAATCATAAGTGAAAAACGAACCACATCGCTTCACAAGGTGGTAGTCCGCCGTATACATGAGCGACATTATCATATGTTAAACAGAACAAAAAGTAAGAAGGTATATGTGATATTATAATTCCAATAAGTGTAATTACATCATAAATATTATATATATATACATTAAATCTATCATTATATCCAATAGTTATAAGTGTTGATGGAAAACGAGTTACATCCATTCACGAGGCGGTAGTGTGTCGTACACATGATTGATAACTTCATTTACTTTTTTATGGAAGGGGATATGAGTATAAATTATTATGTTAACATAATAAAAACTCATTATATGAGATATAATGATTTTATTATATTATCAGTATTGAATAAGATTTTAAAGAGGTAGAAGAATACATAAAATAACTCTCTTTTATGATTTTTACCACTTTTTTCAGACGACCACTTTAGATTTTCCCCAAAAGACTTCCTAGGATGGATTTAAGATTAAAAAAATGGTTCTAGGATGTTTTAATGGGAGTAAGGAATGGATTTGGTTCGGTCTTGTCCAAACCAAATGGATTTAAAAGAGTGAATAGGGGAGGAGAGGGGGTGGCCTTTTATATGCGGGGGAGATGACACACTTGAAATTTTCAAAAATAATGAATTAAAACCAACATTTTATAATAAAAAAGGCTCCAAAATGGTTCATTATCACACCTTGTATGAGATAAGGTCTAAATATGGTCATCCAATAATACTTTTACAGATTTTATATCATTTTAACCCTTATTTTCTTATTTTAACCCCTGATAAATCTGTTTTCACCTTAACCGTGGTAATTAATTTCTACTATTTCACTATTCATTATGGTAAAAAATTATGTTTATAATATTTTATAATATTAATTATTGTGATTCTAAATATAAAAAAATATTTTCCAAAGGAAAAATTTTCAAAAGTATAAAAAACATTTATATCAAAATTGAAAATATTATTTGTTCAATGAACAAAATTGGATTAATAATAATGTAATTTAAACAATATTTATTTTAATTTTTTTTGAAAAAAATGGGACTTGTAAATCTATAAATGAAAAGGTAGTTTTTAATAAAAATTAGTATTTTTCACTATTCATAAAAAATGCAATGTTTCAGAAAAATCCAAAAAATTCACCCAAAACTAATTTTGATACGATGATTTCAAAAATTAAGTTAATTTTATTGAATATTTTTTATAAAAATTATAAAAATTATTTTCAAAATAAATAATCATGGTACAATGAAACAATTTTTCAAAAAATATTTATTTATTTTAGATGATTTCTATTTTTATTTCTAATCAATAGATACCCAATAAACTTGTGTAAACCATATATTTTTCATAATTTAGTTTGTACTATTAATACTCAAAAACTAAATGTATAGGTTATAATGTACATGTTTAAATAATAATATTTTAATAGAGTATTGTGTTTCATTTAAACTTGATGTTGTGCATTTCACATGCTATCGAAGAAATTAAATTTATTCTAAAAGAAATATATTGTAAATATCATGGTGTTACAATATTCCATCCTAAAAAACTTTTATCCTCAAAATTCTCATTATAATTACCTTCTAAAAAAATTAGGTTAGTTCTTATTCATAAAATCATCTCATTCCCACATTGTTTCCCCTGTTTTATGAGTTCTCCAAAGTACCTTTACCAATCAATTCATCTAATTCCACAATACTGGCTCTCGAGTGTCAATAATCTGTATGGGATCTTCATAGTAACATATATCAGATTCCAATTATATCTATTCATAGGTGAGAACATGAGTTGGGTCTGGAATGTTCTCCCTTAATAATGATATATGAAACATATGATGTAATTTAGAGAGGTTTTATGGAATTTTCAACTCGTAATACAATAAACCAATCCATTCCAAAATTTCAAAGGGTCCTGTGTACATAGGGTGAAAATTTGCCTTATTACCAAACCTTATGACACCCTTCCATGGAGATAATTTCTATAAAACATGATCTCCCACTTGGATTTCCAAATCCTTCCTCTGATTATTGTGATAACTCTTTTTCCTATATTGAGATTATTTAATATGATCCTGAATAGTCTTTACCTTTGTTGTCACTTCAACAAGTTCTAGACCTATAAGTTTCCTTTCACCAGCTTCATCCCAATAAGTTGGAGTATGAAATCTCCTCCTATATAATCCTTCATACGATGCCATTTGAATACTTGAATGGAAACAAATGTTATTTGAAAAATCTACCAAAGGTAAATACTGATCCCACATACCTTGAAATACAAGTGAGAATGACCTCAACATGTCTTCTAATGTTTAAATACTCCTTTCAGACTGTCCACCAATTTGAGGATGGTAGGCGGTGCTCAAATAAATCTCAGTATCAAGAGACTTTTAAATAATCTTCCAGAATTTTGATGTAAAATGGGGATCATGATCAGACATAGTTGAAATTGGAAGATCGTGAAGTCTTACAACTTTATTAATATAGAGACTTATGGGGAACTCAAGAGGTAAATACTCTCTTATAGCAAGGAGATGTTAATATTTGGTTAGATGTTTAACAATTACCCATATTACATCATTATTTATAAGAGAATTCGGTAGTCCTCTGACAAAGTACATAGTAATTTAATCCTATTTTAACATAGTAATAAAAGTAGGTTGCATAAATACTCTAGTATATTGTCTCCCAATGTTAACTTATTAAAAAACCAAACATCTGGACACATAATTAGAAATTTTCAATTTCATATTATCCGACCAAAAATGTTCCCTCAAATCCCTATACATCTTATTCCTACAAGGGTGTATAGAGAAATTAAAACTATGAGAATCATCCAACAATTAAATTTTTAGTTCAGGTATAGTTGGAACACATAATCTCTTTCAAAATTTTGGAATTCCACCTTCAAAAATGATGTCATCTAACTTCCCATCATTCATAGCTTTAATTTTATTTCGACAATTCTTATAATCAGATTGTGAATTTTTTATCTTTTCCAATAAATATTTTTTCACAAATTTTTTAGAAAGGAGTGATGTATCCCATTCCTAAATAATTACCATCTCCATATTTACAATATCTATAAATATAAGATCCCTTTTGATCCTCATTTGGGTTAGAACTCCATGATCTTTTCTACTCAATGCAACCGCTACCTTATTTTTTTCCCTTAGGTAGTAGTGTATTGTGAAATCATAATCCTCAAGTAGATCAATCAATTTACTTTTCCTAATATTTATATTTTTTGATGAAAAGATGTATTTTAGGATCTTATGGGCAATGCATATCTCTTATATTTCACTATAGAGATAATGTCTCCATATCATCAAAGAAAATATTATAGTTACCAACTCAAGGTCATGGGTTGGATAGTTATGTTCATGAGTCTTCAACTGAATTGATTCATATGAAATAAATTTATCATGTTTCATAAAGAAACTACAAGGTCATTTCTTTGATGCATCACTCTATATAAAATATCATCATTTTCTTATGGTAATGTCAAAATCAGAGCATTGACCAATCTCCTCTTCAATTATTCAAAAAATTCCTCACCAAAAATTTAGGATTCTATTATATACATATTTTCATTGTTTATCATAGGGTTATGTTCCATAATATATAGTTTTTTATTAATATATTTCTCAAGGTTTCTAATAAACACTATCTAATACCAACTGTGACAACCTAGACTCCAGTAACCAAGAGCCATTGTCTACTTTTTTACAATGTCATAGATACAAGAGGTCAAATCCAAAAGGATTGATCAATTTAGCAGTTTTGGAGAAACAAATACAAAAATTATACCCATTTTATATTATGAATAAAAAACAAAACATAATACATGAAAAAAGGAATGACTTGCATCTTTAAAACTCATTCAAATGTCTCTTGTTCATATCTGAGGGAAAGAAAAAAAAATAAGGGTGAAATCAAATGCCTGGTAAGGGTTACTTATAGTGAAATTTATCATGAATCAATAAGTCATAATAAAAATGTCAAGGTAAATAGTTTAACACACATTACATTTAATCAATAACTTAACTATCATGATTAGATAAGGTATAATCAATATGAAAAAGAAAAATAACTGAAAACACATGCCATTTAATCAATAAAATGAGAACGAAATGCATCCAGATATAGTATAAATGAAAAAATATCATGGATAATAATAAAAAATGAATTATTAATGAATAAAATGATTAATTATTGGATATCATGATCTCATCCATCATGATACCTCTACTTTTAAGAACTTTCACAAGATAATTTACAACTATGGGTAAAAGCCCATTTAATTCGGACAACTGATTTATCTCATGATACCTATTGATAAATCAAGGATATATATAATTATGGACCCCACCCATCATTTCATTTCCAAATCATTACTTATATATCGAGTAATTTATTTAATTTATGAATAATATTACCAATCGATAAATATCCATATCGAGTAAAGAATATAGATTTATCAATATTTTCCTAGTTAATCAAACAAATTTTAAAGTAAAAACCATATGTAAAAATAGAATGCAGTTTAGTAAATAATAAAATATATTATACAAATAATATGGATTAGAAAATTATTGTAACTTTTTAAGGATAAATTATAAGATTCCTTCAATGAGAGTAAAAGAAATCCCAAAAGGAAGTGTGATTTTAAAATAGATTCTTACCTCTTCAGGAACTTTTAAATTGCAACCCTTTGAAATAATAAAATTGAATTAAAAAATTAACAATCATTAATAAATAAGAATTCATGTTAAATACATTAAAGGGTCAGTATATACTCTACATACAAGTGAATAGGTGTATATTAACAAATATGTCTCAGTGAAATTGAAATTGAGATGAAATCTGTTACCTCACACTACCCCTTATTTGAGTGCTCATTAAACTCTAATATAATGGTTTAAAACATGATACTAACTTATATTAGAACCATATTAACATTTATAATATCATATATGGTTCTTTTATAACATATTATGACCTATTTGTTAACAACCATTCATTATAACTATTGTTTCGAGTATTAATTGTTTTATTTTCTCATGATTGTTTTTTCATGAAAGTCTTAGATCTTGAAAACAGGATATAGTTACCTAATATCTATAATTTTATTAATGTTATAAATATTTCTTTTCTTTATTAGATATATATTTAGTACCATTCTTGAAAACTGGACCTAGAAAATTGATCACATTGCTTGATGGAGATGGTAAGCCATACATACACAAAAGTGATGACATCATTTATTAATTGGTGAAAAGGTAAGTTAGTGGGTGGTATAATAAATTTAAAGAATCGATTTAGAGTCATATATAACTCATATATATTCATTAAATGTATCCTTATTACCTTCTATGTAAAGCATAAGGGGAAAAAAGAATGACATCTCTTCATAAAGCAAAAGTCCACCGTAAAGAAACGAGACATTATCATATTTTAAATGGAACAAAAAGTAGTAAAGGATATGTGATATTATAATTACAGAAATATAATTATATTGTAGTTCCTCAACCCTAGTAGCCCGAATATGGTGTCTACATTATCATTTTGGCATAAGATACAAGGTATCATATCCCGATGGACCAAATAGTTTAGTAGTCTAAGTAAACTAGATAAATACTCAAATTTCACATTAAATTTTAAAACATAAAATACTAAAAGTATTTTCTTTGTGAAAACCATTTACCCCCTTTCCATGTCTATTCATATCAATCATAAAACACTTCCTAGTATCATAGGGAAATGAAACATAAGAATATGGTGAGCTCAAATGCCCAATAAGGGTAAGAGTATAATGGAAACTATGAATAAATAAGTCATAAACAATATGGAAAGGTACATAACTGAAATACATTCTATTTAATCAATAACTTGAGCATAATATGGCCAGAATAAATGATGATAAAATAATTCCATATAAATAATCACATGAGTTTGAAACATAACCATGTATATTAAAACCAATTTAATAATCTCATGGGATATTAACAACTAAATTCAAAATTATGGATTGAATAATGATGGATATCTAAAATATACCTTTGAGTCCTTATTCTAAGACATCTAAATACCATTGAGGCCTTTCACCAATACATCTATATAAATGGGTAAGGCCTTAACTAAAACCCAATCTAGTATATCTCATGAGAGAAATAACTTTAAACGGAGCATTAAATACCATGAAGATAAATGAATTCATGGTATAACATATAAAAATTGTAGTATATATACCACACTAAAGAAATAAGTGATGAATATAGAGAATGTCTCACAAAAGTAAAAGTGGGACGAGAAACCC
Organism: Viscum album; assembly: GCA_963277665.1. Classification (NCBI taxonomy): domain Eukaryota; kingdom Viridiplantae; phylum Streptophyta; class Magnoliopsida; order Santalales; family Viscaceae; genus Viscum; species Viscum album. The sequence continues at coordinate 200,611,823 of OY728163.1, read as the reverse complement.
TTACCTTGAGTTTGAATTGTCATGTATGTTACTTATCTTCCTGAATAATAAACACATATTAATTATTCACTTTCATAAGAAACATTTTTAGTTTATAATTTCTTTTATTTCAGTTATTAACATGTTATATATTATTACTTAATAAATTAAGTTTATGTTAGATGTTTTGATGATATTTTTCTTATGTGTCAAAAATAAATTTGGTAGGTTGAATATGGTAAAAGATGTAATTATTTAAACATATCAAGAATAATAACAACAAAATAATTATCATATTTATCCATAAATTATACATTTAAAACCAATAATGAAATTTGGTTTTGAAAAGTGAACCATCTTACAATCATGGAGACGGTAGGATTTACGTATGCATGAGTAATATTTCCATTTTCAATGATCATTATGGAATGAAGGTAAGTAATATTTTATCATTCCATAATGATAATAATATCATGAATACAATATTATTTATTTAAATATACTTATATATATCATCCATGTGGTTTGATGATGAAAAGAGATCTATATTGCTTCATGAAGGCGGTAGTCCACACGTAAACAAACGACGTTATCATTTTTTTAGTGTTAGAAAACAAATGATATATATTATATTTTAAAAATGTTAAATATTTCATTAATATAATAATTATATCATTTATATTAAATATATTCATTAAATTTATCCTTATTACCTTTTTTGTAAAGATTTAGTGAAAAACAAATCATATCACTTTGTGAGGTGGTACTTCACAGTACACAAGAGAAACATTATCGTATCACCTAAAAAATGGAAATTAAAATGGTATATATATACATGATATTAATAATAAATAGGTATAATTATATTATAAATATCATATATATACTTTTTATAAATCATAATACCAAACCGTGATAGGTGGTAATGGAAAAATTGACACCGGTTTCCGAGGCGGTAGTCCTCTGTACACATGAATGATGACTTGGTAACCCATTAGATGGAAGTGAGGTCAGTTTTAGGTCATTAATTGAACATAAAAACTCTATGTATATTTAATATTATTATTTTATTATATAATCATGTTTTAATAATAATTTAAGGAGGTTAAATATGAAATAAAATAAAAATGATCATTGAAGAATGTTATCTCTCCTCGAACAATCTCTTTAGGATTATACCTAAAGTATTCATAGAATGGATTTATGAAAAAAAGGATTATAGGATGATAGGATGAAAGTATTAAAGTTATTTTTTAGGTATTTTATGAACCAAAAGGGTTTGAATGTGTGAATAATATATTAAAGGGGGTTCCCTTTTATAAGTGACGTGAGTGACACACTTGTAATTTAAATATAAAAAACGTGTACCCAAGGTTTTCAAATAAAAAATGGGTAAAAAATGGATTATTATTGATCCTTAGAAATTATAAGGTTCAAATATTACCATAAAATATATTTTATACAATTTTTTATGTCAATTTAACTCTTATAATTTTATTATAACTCCTAGTAAACCCATTTTTACCTTACCAATTGTAAATAATTTTTACTTTTTTTACAATTCAGAATGGTAAAAAATTAATTTAAAATTATTATATAATATAAGTTATTCTTATTAAAAATATGGAATCTATTTTTCCAAATTCTATTAATATAATTTTTAAAATTTATTTTAAAATTAATACCACAGACACAACGAGAGAGCGAGTTTTCAAAGAGAAAATGTTTAAAAGTTTAAAATGATTTTTCATACAAATTCAATTTGAAATTATTTACAATGACCGAAATTGGATAAATAAACATATAATTTAACAAATTTTACTTTAATTACAATTTAAAATATAATTTAACATTATAAATAATTTAAATGAAAAGGCAGTTTTCAATTAAAATTCAGTATTTTTCATTATTCATCAAAAAGTGAAACTTTTCAAATAAATCCAAAAAATTCACAATAAGATAGTTATTATATTATAATTTAAGAAATTAATTTTATTTATTTCAAATATTTTTTTTTAAAATTGGTATAAATTATTTATAAATTATGTGCAGAAACCACGACTAAACTGCCCCTTAGAAAAAATATTGTTTTTCAGAAAACATTTATTTTTCATTAAAATGGTTATAATTTTATCTCTAATAAATATATATCCATTTTATTTATTTTATAAATTTTTAAGAAATATAATTTTAATAATTTCTTTTAGTAATATTCATATCTATTAATTTAACGGTGATGTTATAACGATATAGTATATTACGGTTCATTTAGACTCAGGGTTGCGTGGTCCGCAACCCATAAAAGAGATTAAATTTAAAGAAATATAATTGTTGGGTTGTTTAATATTGGTGTTGAATGTTTTATATGATATCAAATAAAACTTTATTAATTTATAATTATGGGGTGTTATATTCTAACTACCTCAAATAAATTGAATCCTCCTAATTTAATCTTGATCTCAGTTATCATGGGTTTGTCATTTTAAAATACCCTTCTTGAAAGACCACATTATGAGAAGGGTTAATAAAAAATTCCTCTTGATAATAGAGAAGGGAATTATAAAGGTCATATGGAATAACACATAACTAGGTTTCTAAGTATGGTAACATTTATGGAAATGGAATTTGCGTACATAGAAGAAAATAATAAACAATTATAGAGAATGATAGAGGTCATTGATCACAAGAAAGTAAATGATCAATGAAAAGTCAAGAATCAAAAAAAGATAAATCTATGATGATTAAAAAGACCACAGATTCAATATAAATGAAGTTATTAGGTAAATTTTTTGTTTCAATATCCTTTTCATAGAGTTAAGATCTATAATATAATGACAAGTCATTCCTTCAATCTCTAATTATCGTTATAAAAAAATTGTTTGGACAAGTTATCCAATATGCATAAATATTCATATGTTGAAGTAATACATTAATATATAAAACCACATCCAAATTTCAACTTAAACCATTTCATAAATGGTTAACCTTACGACCCTTATAAAATATTAAGATCCCAAAGTTTAGAAATAAGGTCAATAAATTTCCAAAATGAACTTACCATTAATCCCCCAAAAAACATGAAGTAACACTTAATAGCCACATACCAAACATGTGGATAACTTCATCATGTATTCTCTTGAAACATGGAAACATCCTAAATTACCATAAAACCTTATTGAAAACATGTGTGATTACTTATTCCTTAAATAAAATAGATATTATTGGATATATTTATTAAATCTAAAAAACACTGTTAATTCCATCAATTATAGTATAAACCACTTTGTCAACAAATCATTAATTAGCTCCAAAGTAGTCTATACTATCTAATTTAGTTTATACATACCAACCATCTCTTTATCCTGACATAATTATATCAATATCACGAACATATTAAGGGTTATTTTTCCATAAATCATGTGATTACTAAGAATTTCAAATTACCACTAAATCATTTTTTTTGTTCATCAGTACCATTCCACATAAGCTTTCAAATATTTAATGAAAACGTATTGTAGTAAAAACCTTATACATTTCATGATTATTATAACTATAATATCATTGATAAAAATATTCATATGAAATAATTCTTGAATCCAAACTCAAACACAATAAATATTCCACTTCTTCTATGGTGAGAGTATAAACTTGATCACGATCCATTATCTTTTTTTGATGTATATTCCTTTGATGCTTGGGGACTTCGTTTGTGTAGTTCCCCATATACTGATAATTGAAGAATTGATCATTTAGAAATTTTTTATTACCCTTACAATCATGATATTTGTGTCCTTACTCAACACACTTATATCAAACTCACATTCCTTAAAAACAAGTATCAGGGTATTTCATTCCACAATTTTCACATGTAAAAAATCTTTTCTTCCCTTATTCCATTTGTCTAAATTTTTCTATACCATCATCTTCTTATATTGATTCCATTAGATTCTATAATACTTATATAATTATTTCTCTTTATTTTTATCACATGATACTATATCATCATATGATGAGAATGTTTGGGAGAGTTGTTCCCTCTAAAATACCGGCTTAAGACCATAAAATAAATGATAACTCTTAGCCTTTGGATTACGTTCATTGATGAGTCTCCCATTATTACTTATAGGAACCATTTAAAAAAGATTTCATACACTAGATTATATCATATCATTATGAAAAATAATTTATAATCCCAAAACTAGTGAAACACATAACCTAAATTGAAAAAATTATGCATAACTAATCTCATAATCATAAACATGCTTTCTTTAAGGATATATTTATTTTCAAATTATTTATAATGGTTTGTAAAGAAAATGTGAATTATCCTAATACTATCGTCTGGTAGTGTCAAACCTTTTTTATGGCAAGGCCCATTGTTGTGTAGTAGGTGATGATCGGGGAAATCCCAATGTGCCCGTTTTAAATTTGTTACCCCCAGGTACCTCTATTCCAGAACAACATCCACTTGTAGTATCCAGACATGTCTGTATTACTAGTATAAAAAACAAAATATCTTACTTATCAAAACATCAATATGTTTTTCTATACTTATCCTCCATTTATATCATAAAGTTATGTTCTATAATCTATATTTTCCTAAATATACCTCTCAAGGTTTCTGCTAAACTTTCTTTGATACCAACTGTAGCACCCTAACCCTAGTAGCCCAGAGCTGATGTCTAATTTATTAAATTATAATAATATACACTTTATCACATTTAAAATGGATGAATAGTTTAGTAGAATTTGTATACTATATACTTACTTTAAATTCACATTACATTTTAAAACATAAAATACACAAATTATTTTCTTTGAAAAAATCATTATTCCACTTAGTATATCCTTAAATATGACCATAAAACACATCCCAATGTCCTGGAAAAAATAAAACATAATAAATGGGTAAGATCATATACTGTAATAGTAAGACTACTGTGTAAGATATGGATAAATAATACATAATCAATATGTCAAGGTAAACAACTGAAACACATGCCATTTAATAAATAACTTTATCATAATATGATAGGAATAAATAATGATCAAATAATGACATATAAATAATCACATGAGCTTGAAACAACACTATGGAAATTATAACTAATTGAATAGTCACATGATATATTAATAAATAAACTCAAAATTATGAAAATTCATAATGATATACATCTAAAATATACCTTCGAGGCCTTATTCCAAAAAATCTAAATACCGTTGATGCCTTGGGCCAATACATCTATATAAATGGTTAAGGCCTCGAACAAAACCCAATATAGTTAAAATCATGAGAGAAACAACTTTAAATACTAATAATATAAATTAATTCATGATATAATATAAAAAAATAGTATTATATACACCACAAAAAAGAAATAAGTGATGAATATGGAGTATGTCTCACAAAAGTAAAAGTGAGATGGGAAACCCTTACCTTGCGTTTGACTCATCACGTAAGTTCTTTATATTATTGAATAATAAAATCATGTTAATTATTTTTTTTATAAATAGCCTTTTAAATTTTATTATATATTTTATTTTATGTATTACTGTTTTATGTATGATTACTTAATCAATTAAGTTTACGTCATATTTTTCAATGATATTTTGCTTATATGTCAAAAATGAATTTGATATCGTCAAAGATGTAATTATTTAAACATAATAATAATAATAATAATAATAATGACATAATTATTATTTTTATAAATTAATTATAATTTTAATACCAATCATGAAATATGGTTATGAAAAATGAACTACGTTACAATCATGGATACAGTATGTCATACGCATGCATGAGTAACATTTCTATTTTTAAATGATCATTATGGAAATAAGGTAAGTAATATTTTATCATTACATAATGATAAAAATATAATGTATAAAATATTATTTGTCTATATATACTTATATATATTATCCATGTGGTGTAGTGATGAAAATAGATTCATATCTCTTCGTGAAGGCGGTAGTCCACTTGTAATGAACAACATTATCAATTTTTATTGTAAGAAAGAAAATGATATATATTATATTTTCAGACTGATAATTATTTCATGAATAAAATAATTTTTTAATTTATATCACATATATTAATTAAATTTATCTTTATTACCTTTCATGTAAAGTGTTAGCAAAAAATTAATCACATTGCTTCATGAGACAGTAGTCTGTCGTACACATGAGTGATGTTATCATACCCCCCACAGAATGGAAAGTAAAAAAGTTATATATGATATAATAATTATATAGGTATTATTTTTTTTTATAAATATCATATATATATATATATATAGATTTTGGATCTATCATCATACCCAACTGTGAGTGGTGGTATTGGAAAAATGAATGACATCGCCCGAAACATGAACCAGGATTTCATAACCCATTTGATAGAAGTGGGGATAATTATAGGTAATTACCTTAAAATTAAAATATATAAGTATATGGAAGATAATAAGGTTATTATATCAGCATGGTTTAATAATAATTTAAGGTAGTTTAGTAATAAATGAAATAAAAATGCTCGTTGAAGAATGTTACCTCTTCTCAGACCACCTTTTTAGGATTATACCTAATGCATTCTTATAACTGATTTATGACTAAAAAATGACTATAGGATGAGGGGATATAATTTTAAAATTTATTTGGATAGATCTTTCTTGAATAAAAAGGGTTATAATGTGTGAATATTAGTGGAAAGAGGGTGGACTTTGTTAAGTTAGGTTATGACACACTTGTAATTTTTGAAAAGAAAAATGCGTACCTACGTTTTTTCACATAAAAAATGGATAAAAATGGATTATTATCAAGAATAAGATATTATAAAGTATAAATATGAAAAAAATATATATTTTATACAAGATTTTAGATCAATTTAACCCTTATCATTTTTGTTTAATCCCCAGTAAACCCATTTTAGCTTAACCACGGTAAATAATTTTTACTATTTTTACTATTAATTATGGTCAAGAATTAAGTTCAAAATATTATATTATATAAATTATTATAAATAAAAAAATTTATAAAATTTTTCCAAATTACATTAAAAAAATTAAAAAAATTTAATTTAAAATTAATCCCACAGATGCGACGAGAGAGCAGGTTTTCAAAGTGAAAATATTCAAAAGTTTAAAAAGTTTGTATATCAAAATTCATATGAAATTGATTCCAATGAAATAAATTAGATTAATAGATATATAATTGAAATAATTTTACTTTAAAAAAAATTAAAAATATAATTTTAAATTAGACATAATTTAAACGAAAAGGCAGTTTTCAATTAAAATTTAGTATTTTCACTATTCATAAAAAATTAAACTTTTCAGAAAAATCAAAAAAAAATCACGCTAAGATAATTTTGATATGAAGATTTTAAGAAAATTATTTTTATAAAATAAATTTTCTAAAACGAATATAAATAAATTATAATTTATGTGTGCAAATCTTGACTAAACCAACTTATAGAAAAAATACTATTTTTTCATGAAAGAGTTCATTTTATTTCAAATGGTTCTAATTTTATCTCTGATCAAGAAATATCTATTTTATTTATTTTATAAATGTTTAAATCATATAATTTTATTAATTTATTTATTAATATTAATATCCACTAATTTATCCACTATATTATATCAATATATTATATTAGAGTTCATTTAGACTTGGGGTTTCATGTTCTATATGCTATCGAAGATATTAAATTTGAAGAAATATAATTAGTATGTTGTTTTAGATCGGTGTTTAGTGTCACATAATCTATTTAATTAAATGTTAACATTTTATAATTTTGGAGTGTTACATATATCATTAATATTATAAATATACATTAAATCCATCATTATATCCCACCATGAGAATATTGATGGAAAATGAGTTACATCAGTTCGCGAGGTGACAATCCACCGTAGACATGATAAAAAATTTAATTTATCATTTGATAGAAGAGGAGATTGATATAGGTTTTTAAATTAAAATAATAAAGTCTCATTATATGGGAGATATTTGTGATATTATATTATCATTATTGAATAATATTTGAAGGAGTTGGAAGAAGAAACAAAATAAAAACACGTGTTTAAAGATATTACCTCTTCTTCAGACGACCTCTTTAGGTTTGCACCAAAGATTTCCTAAGATGTATTTATAATAAAAAATCAGGTTCTAGGATGTTGTGATGGGAGTAATTAATTTATTCGGGTATTTCATGTCTCAACCAAATGGCTTTGGATGTGTGAAGAGGGGAGGAGAGGGGGTGGCCTTTTATAAGTGGGGGAGATGACACACTTGGAATTTTTGAAAATAATGATTTAAACCCATGTTTTTAAAGATATATAAGGATCCAAAATATAACATTATCTAACCTTGGATAATATAATGTTGAAATATTTCCATATAATAATAATTGGATATGTTTTAGGTCATTTTTAACCCATATCTTCTTAGTTTAAGCCTCAATAAACCCATTTTCACCTTAATCGTGATTTTTTCCTATTTTCACTATTCATTATGGTCAAAAATAAATTTTAACTTATTATATAATATTAATTATTATTATTAAAAATATGGAATCCATTTTACCAAATTAAACTCACAAAATTGGAATTTCTTTTAAAATTAAACCCCAATAACGATGAAAAACGATTTTCCAAAGGAAAAAATTTCAGAAGTATAAAACATTTTTATATAAAAAGTGAAATTTAATTAATTAAAATGACCTAAATTGGAATAATTATAACATAATTGAACTAATATTTCTTTTATAAAAATTTTTGATCAAAATTGAACATGTAAATGCTTTAAACTAATGACAGTTTTTAATAAAAAATAACAATTTTCACTATTCATTAAAAACTAAAACGTTTTAGAAAAATCCAAAAAATTCACCATAAGATAATTTTGAAATAATGATTTCAAAAAAGAAATTAATTTGATAAAATATTGTTTTTCTAAAAGTTGGAAAAATTAATTTTAACATAAGAAATCAACGAGTTGCAAAATAATTGTTTATAAAATGTTTTTTTTTCAATTGATTTTATTTTTCATCCTAATAAATTGATCCCCAATGAATATGTGAAAAACATATATTTTTCATAATTTAGTTATTTATATTTATACCTTCCAACTTAACATCTAAATTATAATATTCATTTTTAAATAATAATATTTTAATAGAGTACTGTGTTTTATTGAAACTCAGTGTTGTGTATATCCCAAGATATCAAAGAAATTAAATTTATTATAAAAGAAATATTTTTTAAAGTATCAGGGTATTACAAGGTAGATATGATATTATAATTATAGAAGCATAATTCTGTCATAAATACCACACATAAACTTTAAACCCATCATAATAAGCATCCATGAAAGATTGTGATAGAAAATGAATTGTATCCTTATATAGAGGTAGTTGTCCACTCATACAAATGAGCGATACATTCACTTCCCATTTGATGGAAACGAGTGTGGATATTGGTGGTTATATAAACATGATAATTATTTAATATATTGATGAAAATAAATTTATTATTTTATGATGAATACCCTAGATTTAGTGGTGGTAAAATGAGAAATAAATTTGAAGGGGTCGGGTAAGATGATTACCTCTTCTTCGATAGTCCTCCTTTAGATCCTTTCATAAGGACACTTATAATGGAATTTTAAGAATACCATAACCTATAATTAGTGTCTAGGTATGTTTATAAGAGAATTTTTAATTTTTTTGTTGATATATATTAATCAAAGTGGTGTTAAAAAGAGAAAGGATGGGTATCCTTTTATAAATAGAGGAGAGGAAAGATTAGGAATTTATTATAAGCTTAAAATATAATAAAGTCATATTTAATTAAAATTACACAAAATTTTAAGATATTATAATATTGGATAGTTTAAGGTTAAAATGTGGCCATAAAATAGGATTTAGATATGTTTATTTTTAAAATATACCCTTATCTCTTGGTTTAACTCCCTGGTAAGTCCATTTTAACCTTAACTGCATTAACATATTTTTACTATTTTTATTATTAATTATGTGAAAACATTTAGGTGAATATAAAATAATTATTTTAAAATTAAATTAAATAAGTGGTAGAATATAATTTAAAATTAAACTCCCAACATTTGACGAAAAACGATCTTATAGAAAAAATATTTTATTAAGTATAAAACATTTTTGTATAAAAATTAAACATAAATTTATTCCAGTGAACTAAATTTAATTACTAATAATATAATTGAACTAATAATTCTTTTTAAACATTTTAAAACAAGATTTAACTGTGTAAATTATTTAAATGAAAAGGAAGTTTTCAATAAAAATGAACAATTTTCACTATTCAATGAAAAAACAATCTTTTCATAAAATTCTCAAAACTTTACTCTAATATAATTTTAAAATGATGATTTAAAAAATGGATTTAATTTTTTCGAATAAATTTTATAATAGTGTAATTTTTTTTTTATTTTTTCACAAAAATAAATAAAAATTATTTTTGAGGGAAAATATATTTTTGAAGCATATAAATACTTTTATAAAAATTAAGTAATTATTTATTAATATATATGATTTATCTAAGAAATTTATATGTAATTTTAAAAATATATTAATTCTTTTTAATTCCCCCAATTTAATGTATAGTTTATAAAGTTATACTATATTACAACTCATTTAGACTTAGGGTTGAGTGTATAACAAGATATTGATGAAATTAAATTTTTTTGAAAATAAATACTTCATAAATCATGGAGTGTTAAATTATATCCCCTTAAAATTAATTTATCTCATGAAATACTGTCATTCTGTTAAAATAAATGATGATATATCTCTTTTATTACATCCTTAGGTTCCTAAATTACTTTTTCAAATTTTAGATTCTTCTAGAGAACTTTAATCCAGTGAGTAGACTTGTTCTCTATCACTTTATATCTAAAATACAATATTTCTACTAGTTTTTCATCATAATAAAGTTCATGATATAGTGGTACAACCTATGAGTTCATTACATGGTAAAAATTATGTATGTACTTTCTCATGATAGATACATGGAACACATCATTAACTTGATAGAGGTTCGGTGGAAACACCTAATGATAAGATACCATCCCTACTCAATAATGAATCTTGAAGGGATAAATATACCTTGAGATATAATTTCCATTCTTTTTGAATCTCCTAACATTATTCTATGAAGAAATTCACATTCATACCTTCTCAAAAACTTAGATTCCATATTTCACTAATGATTATTATCATAACAGTTATTTCAACTCCAAGAAGCCTTATTGTATTGCTTAATCGATCTAACTTTCCCCATAATTTTCCTCATATAAATCAGGTCCCAATAGCTTTCTTTATCAAACATTATCCAAACAAATTTTATCTCTACACATCTTTCCATAGTGATCTTTATAAGGAACCATATGAATACTCGAGTGAAATCTATTTTTGTAAGAAAACATGAATAGAAGAAGGCGTTGATTCCAACCAACATTGAAATCCATAGAATAAGATCTTAGCATATCCTATAGAGTTAAAATGGTTCTCTCAAGTTGACCATATTTTTAAGTATGATAAGTAGTACCAAAACACAAATCTAAATCCAGATCATGATGGTTTCTTTTACAAAACTTTTAGTAAAATATCAAATCCCAATTAGATAAAATAGAATGCTTCACTCTATGAAACCTTAAAACCTCCTCAATGTATATTTTTAAAATATTATCAACTGAGAAATTTTCATTTATACTAATTAAGTGTTCTTAATTTACTAGGAAATCGACTACAACCTAAATAACATTATAGTATTTTGATATTTTGGGGAGTCCAACAACAAATTCTTATCCATATATACATTTTGGATGCAATTTATTGAACTTTACACAAGTTTTATACTATTTTGATGTTATTTTTTATTTGGTTTTACAAGAAATTGGAGTTGATTATGAAAAGGAGGTGTTGATATTAAAATTATGTAATCAAAGATGATTTAAATAATAATTTTATGATTTATAATGTAAAATTATTGAAGACATACTATGTAGAGTGGCATACCTAATACATAAATCCATTTCAAGATATAAAAGTCACCATATGAAGAAAACTTATGATTTGAGAGGAAGCCTTACATTGTAAAACCCTTAGGCCATATCTCCTTTATACCATTACAAAGGCCTAAAAAATAAATTCAACCCATGAATCATGTATATATAGAGTTTTGAATACTAGAATGCTATAATGCATGATGTAAAATAGAGGTTTCCCACATAAAAGTTTCAAGAAGAGAGAAACACAAGAAGACGTATGATGTAAAATCCATTCATGTAATAAGTTTCTAGGACCTATATAAATTACAGGTGACCATTAAACTGAACATATTTGATTTTATGTATTTTTTATCTAGTTTTTCCCCAATTTTCCATTCCTTCCATTGTCATGTTCTAGTTTCGAAGGATTTTTGAATTTCCATTCATTGTTCTGAACTTATGTTACTTTCAATTATATTGTTGTGTTGCTACTTATTTTTAATTTAGGTAATAATATTATTTTTTATTTCTTTCTTAATCATGGATTTGTTTAATGAATATTCCAATCATGCCACCTCTATTATTTATGTTTAAATATCTTATAATCTTTTGCGGCTAATCTACCCAGGGCTAGAGATCGAGTATAGGGGAAACATCTCTTTAATGAATCTCTGCATAAAATAATGGGTAGTTTATTGGATAGGAAGTTAGGTTAATTATAAAATAATATTTCGTTATCTTTCATGAAATAGATCTAGGTAATTATAAGGGAAATAACTTAACCTAATTGGAATGAACCCATATATGACCAATAGTTTGATCTATTTTTCTTTTTTAGTTTCACCTAATGCATCTAGGAAGACAACCACCTATAGAAAAATGAGTGGTTATTGAATTAGGTAGACCCATTTTTCTTGGTCTAACCCTACTCAGTGAATCATGAATAAATATATAGTCTAAGATAATATATCTTCCATTGTTAGGTTTAGAGATATCCTTTGTAAAGGCTCCCTCAAACTTTTCTCAAACCCTTATTTTTAAAACTATATTATAATCATTTTTCTTATCTTAAAATAAAATAAATATAGAATTCACACGTAGAATCCATTCTAGGTTCTAATATTTAGGTCACAATCTATTCCATCTCCTCCTTATAGGTTTGACCTGAGACTTCCACTATTCAGTGTATCTTGATTGTACTGCTAGTTGGTTTTAATATAAATTTATATTTTATTTTTTCTGTGTAGAATTATTGACATTTTGAAGGCCAAATTTATTTTTCACCATTTTAGGGGAGTTTTTTGGGAATACTGACCTCTTACAATAACCTAGTATCACCTCACTCTACATATCTTTCTATTTTATTTTTACAAATATTTTTACATGTGGATTATTTGCTTCATCCATGATGAGATTTAGTTCACATGATAGAACCCTTTAACTCATTCAAGGAGTCTGGAAACTCAAGAAACATTTTATTTTGACCCTGAAACTAAGAGATACCTTTTTGAGAATCATCATAAAAACATGGTCAAGAACAATAATCCTGCTCCTCCCAATCAATAGAATGATCAATTTATACCAATCGAAAAACATGGAGTGTGAATTATGTTACAATAGATCTCCTTTATAGACTATTGATTTCCATACATTGGTGATGTTGCACCCAATATCATCAGACCTCCTGTCTAGGCACATAATTTCAAAATAAATCTTGGTCTAACTCACATGACCAAGAACATGGGTCAATTTAGTAAGCTTCAGAGTGATCAACCACATGGGAATAAATAAAATTTCTTCAAAGTCTGTGACACATTCAAGAACCAATTTGTATCTTCTGATTCCATTTTTTATTTTGTCATTTCCCATATCCTTGCATGAAAGAGACAAAAATTGTTTCAAAATCTAGGCTCTCAGGTCTAATACTACACGTGACAACATGGAAAATAAATTATTATAAAAATATTTCGCACCCATAAAATCCTAGAAACTCTAGAATAATATTCAAAATTTCACTCAAGAAGATGGATAATCAGTCTAAGAGGTATGGGACTCATTTAAGGAGTTTACTAGAAAATACATGCATTATGAGCACAATGTTTATCTTTAGTTTCAAACTTTTTACCATGGATTACAACCAGATGCTCTCACTATGGTAGATTCTACCTATGATGGTATACTTATATTGAAAACACTAAAAATAGGTATAGAACTCCTTGATGAAATCTAACATAACTCTATCCTTTGGAAAAGTGATCATGTAACCCCAACGAATGGGTAACACCAAGTAGAAAATACTACATACCTTATAGTCTAGGTTAAATATCTTACAAAGAAACTAAACACCTTTTAGTTACCCCAAAAACAAACACCACCACCTACTCTTTTTATGGAGGTAAAGTCTTGTGAAATGTGTGGAGGCCCACACCCATATAAGGAATTCAAAGAAGGAATATAGGAAAACCAAACTAAAGACTGTAATTATGTTAATTATAATCAATAAAATCAATAGTAAAAATAGTCGTACTACCAATAAATGCCCATATAAAAACATCAATAGTAAACCAATTAGGGTTATTATCAATAGAGAAGTGGTCAAGATCTAAAAATAAATCATGTACCACCTGGGTACCCAACTCAAAACCAATCTCCTAACCCATGTAAACCATTACCCATACAACCATTTCCCATAGGTCTCAACAGATTCTACCATAACAATGATATCAATAAAAAAATCCCATTATGAATCCAAAATCATAACCACATCAATAATCCAACTTGGAAAATATATTTAACATAATTTTTTAAAAATATGGCTAGTCGTTGACTATGAAAGAAACTGAAATAAAGAATCCAGGAGATTCTCTCTGTAATCTCAAACATCAAGTTGGGAAAATTTTAAGACTCTATCAAACCAACTACTAAGCACACTACATATTAATACCAAGACCCATCCAATATAAGAGGCCAAGGATGTGGTTATTAGAAGTGTAAAAGAGATTAATTTTTAATATCCATGAAAAGGAAAGGAGAATAGGATAAAATAACCTAATTCAGATGACATAATCATAGAAAAATAAAATGATGAGAGAATACATAAAGTTGATGAGAAACAAAATCTATAAATAGAGTTAAGAGAAAAATATCAAGTACAAGAGAGACCCACAAAAGAAGATACCCATAGGTAACCACCACCATAAAAACTCCCTATTCCATTCCAAGAAAGAACGTGATAAGGGAATATTTTGAGTCAATACATTTTTTTTGGTGATTTTTAAACAAATACACATCAATATTACCTTTATTAAATCCATATCCCAAATTACCACTTATAATAAATTCTTAAAGGATTTTATCTCCAATAAAAGGATTGTGGAATATTTAGAAGTCATGTCCTTGAATAAATAATGATCTAAAGTGGTTCAAAATATAATTCCACTAAATATGGGGGATCCTAGTAGTTTATAGATCCCATGAACCATTAGTATGTGTAATTTTGGAAAAGATTTATGTGATCATAGTGAGGGAATAAATCTAATACCAATGAATGTATTTTAAAAAATAATACTCAAGGACTTTAAGTAGATGATATTCACACTTCATCTTGATAATATATCTCTCAAATAACCTCATGGACTTCTTGAGTATGTTTTAGTTAAGGCGGGTTAGTTTATTTTCCCTATGGAATTTCACATCTTAAACATGGAGGAAGAAGGTGATGCACCCATCATTTTAGGGAGACCTTTTCTCACAACTAGTAAAGTTATCATTGATGCCAATAATGGTAGAATGATCTACCAAGCTAGTGAAAAATAAGTAGTCTTTGATATTGTGAATGAAGCAAAGAAAAATGGATATTCTATTGAGTGTTAATATATTTTTATGGCTGAAGAGGGAAGTGAAATTATGGATCTTAAATATGAGTGGGAGACCATACCCCCTAAAGAAGAGGATAATACTGAATACAATGAAGTGAAATAAATCAAACCTCTGATGATAGACTCTATGTGAGAGTTTAAATATTATATAATTAAGCCACTGACATTATAATTAAAGACTATTCAAAGCATTCTCAAATATCCATTATTATAAATTAAGGACAACATTCTATCCATTATAAGCTTTGAGATAACTAAAGAACAATAGGAGAAGTTTTTGGATGTTCTTAAAATGCATAAGAACTCTAGATTTTATTTTATTTTATATAAAGCGAATCAACCCCATTATATGAACTCATAGAATATTACTGGAAAAAGGCTTAAAACCAAAACACCAACCTCAAACTAGATTCTTCTATCCCATACTCCATCAGGATGTAAGGAACTTCAAGCAAAGTTAGGATCATATACAATGAATAGACACCATTGAAAAACTCAATGAAACTATAAAAAACTCCATCCTTGAAGTGTAGATATTTTATATTTGGGGAATATATTTCATAGAAACATTTTCCAATTCTTATGGAAGGCTTTATATCTTATTTTTTATTGACTACATCTCAAAGCGGGTAGAAGAAAAATCTAGCACTATTGACACAACCAACGTGGTCATGAATTTTCTAAATAATTTTTTTACTCTAATTAGATTTCCTAGATTACTCATCAGTGATTAGGGAACACACTTCAACAAGAATTCCATTAAAGGGATATTATAAAAGTATGGCGTTTGATATAATACAAGAAAAAATTTACACCTACAGACTAGTGGGAAAGTGGAATTATCAAACCGATAAATTATTTTTTTTTGGAAAATATAGTTAATGAGATTCGAATGGATTGGTGTATAAAACATGATGAAACACTCTGAGTATATCACACAATTTATAAGAAATCCATCTACATAACTCCTTTATAATTTTTCCAGGAAAAAGCATGTCAATTTCTAATTGAGATAAAATATTTTACATTATGGTTTATTAAAAAATATAAATGAGGATGATAAAAAATCCATGAAGTAAATATTATTACAATTAGATGATCTTAAATAATCCATAAAGGATTCCTGTAAGGACCCAGATCCCAGTTTACCAGGGCTAGTACTTTATATTAATAAATTAGAATGATTATAATAAATTTGTATCCCAAAGGAATAAATAGTTTAGTAGTTTTGGAAAACAATATAAAAATATAAGTTCAACATTACAACATGAAATTAAATACATAATATAAATCCTAATGGAAACATCTATGAATCCAAGATTATCCATGCAAGTCATTCATTATATTCATCTTCAAAACCTAAGAAAAATAAAACATAAGAAATGGGTGGGATTATATGCTTATAAGGATAAGTAACAATATGGAAGTTATCATAAAAATAAATACTAGGCATTTTGAACAACTAAAAACACATGCCTTTAAAAATATTCTTGAGCATAATATGTCAGGAATGCAAGCTGATTAAATAAGGCCATATAAATGATCATAAGAGAATGAAACATAACCATTGATATTCTACTTGTCTAATAATCACTTGTTTTATCAATTAATAATACCATAATTATGGAATGCATAATTTCAGACATCTGAAACATATTACTAGGGCCTCATCCAAGACGTCTGAAAATAATAGGGTAATACCTCGGCTAAACCCCAATTCTGCTTTGTATCATGAGACATAATGATGAATTAGTGGACTATATAAGGTCACACCCAAAATGTTTTATTTCCAATTCATTCCTCATATTAAAGGGGATAAATTTAATCAACATGAACAAATGAAATAACTTTCCCCAATCCGTACACAAAAAACACTAACCATTCTGAGTAGTATGGTGAATGGTATCAAGGTAGCCCATCCAGAGTCAAACTGATCATTAACGATTTAATACAATATAGTAGATAATAAAAAAAATACATTAACCTCAATAAGACATAAAATTTAACAGAAGTGTTGAAATATGAAAAAACACTCTAATAAACTCATCAATGAATTTTCGAGAGAAATACACTTTTACTTTGAAAAGAAGAGTTATTTTGAGAAAATATTTGCATAAAAATATAAATGAACTAAATTATTTTTTTCCATGATTAAATTATCGGTTTTAGAAAAATAATTTTTTCATAAAACAAATTATAGAGTGTACTTAAAAATAGGTAATAATTTAAGAAGTTCCCTTGAATCAAGCTTGTTTATTGGGAATAATTGAGAAAGATATTTATAAAAAATTTAACTCAATATAAAATAAAGAAGGATTACGATTGGTAAACAAATATTGAACATTAAAAAATAATTTCTGTGTATTACATAATAATAATTACTAATTTAATTGTTATTAAGAGAGAAAGAGTAACCCTAAAGAAAATGGAGGTTCAGGTAGAAAACCTGTACCTTATGCCCGAATGTGTTCTTCACTTGACCATAATGTCATGGATAATAAAATTAAATACATTAATTAACTAATTCAGAACCCTTTATACATGTATTTTATATATTATAATTTTATTAAATTCATTTATTTCCTTATTTATGAGTTATAAAGTTTAATTCCATCGTTCCAGATTGTTCCTTCTTTGATTTCACGATCGATTCACTTGATTATAAGTAATTGAATTCATGTGGAATGGATATAATTTTACAGAATTGGAATTACATTTTATTAATTAATATTAAAATGTGTAAATGGTTATATATATAATTTTTTTTATAGATTATGAGGATGAATCATTCGATAATACATTTAGTGATAATCATTTAGATTATTACATCGATTATTGATCATAACGAACTATTTTTGTTTTATCATTGAGTATTATATTAATATGTTACCTCCAAAATATAAAAAGGGTTATATTATAAATTTTACAATCTATTTCAAACATTAAAATGGATTCATGAATAGCCTTTAAGAATAATTTGAAGAAAAAACTTCATCATCTATGAAGGTTGTAAATCAGCACCTCCCAGATGATGATTTCATTTATAAAATAAAAGAGATAAAGATGTTAGCTTGAAGAAGGATATTCCATTAAAATTATATAATTTTAGTATATAAATGATACTGGAGTTATCATTATCCTTTGGATATAGGAGATGAGGATAATATAAGAAAATAAAATAAATTGAAAATGAAATTAAAAGAAAAATAAAGAGGGTTTACCTCTTAAAATATCATCCTTGAGAACCTCCTTAAGGGAAAGAGTTTTGGCCTTTAAGTGAGACCAACTGGTCTTCAACATGGGGTAGGGTATTGGGAAGAGTGTTTTGAAAAATTTAGGTAAGGATCAAATCTTGAGAGATATGAGAGGAAGAGGGGGTGAGGGGTAGTATTCATAAGGGTCATATTAATATTCATAATTGTACATTACTATTCATAAGGGTCAAGTTAATATTAACCAAAAATGTAATTTGATCATATCAGACACTAAATATCTTAATAATAGTAACCATTTATGTATGTTTTTTAAAATTTAATGCATAGAGGTGGAAAAATAATGTTTAATGACTAGGTTATAATAAAAAATTGTTGTTTCACAGAGACTTAGTGTTTCATGAATTACATTATATATTTAATTTTTTTAAAACCTTGGGGTGTTACATTATCCCCCCTTGCAAAAAATTTTTCCTTGAAATTTCCAAAATGTTACCTCATTAAAATATTTTGGTAGGACTTCATCATAAGTTCCTCTGGCTCCCATGTTGCCTCTTAAATTTTATGATTTTTCCAAAGTACCTTTACTATCCGAGTCATCAAATTCCTAAAAACCTCTTATCTAGTGTCCAAAATCTATATAGGATATTCACATTAATATAATTAATGTTAAAAATCTATAATTTCAGAAGCGAGGACACACATTGGGTTTAGAATGTACTTTCTCAACAATGAGAGATGGAACACATTATGTACTTTATACAGGCTAGGTGACATTTCCAAACGATAAGCCACAACTCCAATTCTCTCCAGAATTTCAAAAGGTCCAATGAACCTAGGGCTTAGTTTCCCTTTTTTCGCAAATATTATAATACCCTTCCATTGATATACTTTCAAGAAAATATGATCTCCCTATTGAAATTCCATTTACTTCATTCGATTATCTGCAAATCTCTTTTTCTTAATTTAAGTTGATTTGATATGAGTTTGAATTGTCTTTACCTTCACTATTGTTTCCTCCCTAAGATCTGGGCCCACAAGCTTCCTTTCACCAACTTCATCCCAAAATATTGGTATACGACATCTCTTTCCATACAATGATTCATATGGTTCCATTTAAATACATGAATGGAAACTATTATTGTAGGAAAAATCCACTAAAGGTAAATAATGATCCCACATACCTTGAAAGTCAAGTGAACATGATCTCAATATGTATTCTAAAGTTTAGATTATTCTTTCTGATTTCCCATTAGTTTTATCGTGATAAGAAGTACTCAAAAAAAGTTTATTATACAAAGATTTATGAATACTTTTCAAGAATTTCGATATAAATTGTTGATCAAGATTAGAAAATATTGAGATAGGTTCTCCATAAAGTCACAAAAATTCATTGATATAGATTCATGCAAGGCTATCCAGTGTAAAATCCTCCCTTATAGTGAGGAAATGTATATATTTCATAAGTTAATCAATAATTATCCATATTTCATCATTATTTATTAGAGTTTTGGGTAATCGAGTGAAAAAATATATGGTGATGTCATCCCATTTCCATTTAGGAATAGGTAAAGGTTGCATGAATCTTCTAGGATGTTTTCATTCAACCTTCACTTGTTGAAAGACTAAACATCTTGATAAATAATCATAAGTTTCCCACTTTATGTTATACCACCAGAAATGTTCTTTAAAATCTCTATAAATCTTAGTGCCACTAGGATGTATAGAGAAATTTGAACTATGGACATCATCCAATAACTCCCTTTTTAGCTCGGGTATAGCGGGAAAACAAAGCCTATTCTCTAAATTCAGAATTCTATCTTTATATACGAAGTCTTTCAACTTCCCATAATTCACAAGATTAATTTTATTTTAAATATTATCTTCATCAGGCTGAGAAATTTTAATCCTTTCTAATAAAGATGGTTAGGAAACCAATTGAAAAAGTAATGATGTCTCACCTTCTTTGATAATTACCATATCCATCATTATTAGATTCATGAACATAGTATCCTTCTGAATTTTTATTTTGTTTATAACTCCATGATCCCTCCTACTCAATGTATCAGTCACCTAATTTTCCTTTCCTCGGTGGTAGTGTATGGAACAATAATAATCCTTGAGTAGCTCAAACCATTGCCTCATGTTGAGTTCTTTCTATGAGAAGATATATTTTAAGCTCTTGTGATACATATATATCACACATATTTCTCTATAAGGATAGTGTCTCCATATCTTCATAGAAAAGATTACAATTGATAACTACAGATCATGAGTTAGATAGTTTTGTTTATAAATTCTTAACTGATTTGATGCATAGGCAATAACTCTATCATTCTGCATAAGGACACAACCACATCCTTTATTTGATGCATCACTATAAATCACAAATCCACCATTTTCAGATGGTATAGTCAAGATTGGATCATTCAATAACCTACTCTTAAATTCTTGAAAACATTAATCACATTTTTTGTCCATACAAACTTAAACCCTTTACGAGTAATCTTGGTTAAAGGGTTGGATAATCAAGTGGAGTTCTGAATGGAACACTGATAATAACATAATAAACCAATAAAACTACGTACCTCAGTTATGTTCATTATAGTATTCCATTACTGAACTTATTTTTTCTTTGAAGGATCAACTAAGATTCTATCCTTATAGAAAATATGGCCAAGAAAAAAATTTGTTTGAATCCAGAATTCAAACTTGCTAAACTTACCATATAACTCATTTCTTATACTAGTATTCAGAATAATGTGAAAGTGATTATCATGTTCTTAATATATTTTGGAGTATACAAAATCATCATCAATAAATACCACAACAAATTCATCAAGATATACCTTAAAAAATATAATCATTAGATCCATGAAAACAAAGGGTACATTAGTCAGTCCAAAAGGAATTACTATAAACTCATAATGTGCATACCTAGTTCGAAATGATATCTTTAGAATATCTTCCTTCATCACATGCAACTGATGATATCCAAATCGAAGGTCAATATTCGAAAAATATTTGGCTCCATGAAGTTGATCAAATAAATCATCAATGTGAGGAAGAGGATACATGTTATTTATCATAATATCATTAATCTTCCTATAGTCAATGCAAAACCTCAAAAATACATCTTTCTTCTTAATGAAAAGAAAATGAGTTACCCATAAAGAAACACTAGGGATGATAGATCATTTATCACTAAATTCCTATAATTATTTATTTATTTCTATTAATTACATTGTGAAAATTCTATAAGTTGTCTTTGATATAGCCTTTTCACCAGGAATTAAATCAATAGAAAATTCAATGTCCCACTCCATAGTATGTCATAGTAAATCCTCTAGAAATAAATCAATGTATTATTTCACAATAGGTACATTCTCAATTTGAATATTTATTTCCTCAGCCATAGATATTGTTTTATCTTCCTCCCCAATAATTTTATTCAATAGAGCTACTGGGGGTGGATCTAGATAAGAATCAAATGACGAGGTTTCTTCTATAAAGATAAGGGATTCTAAATCATTAACAAAAATTGTAACTTACTTATTCTTATAATAGATTTTTTCATCATAACGTGAAATAAAATTCATACTAAGAATTATTTCAAATTAAATAATGGGAATAATGATAAGGTCAGTAACTAAATCACATTTATGTGTCATAAGGGGGACTTATCGACAAAACTTTATTGTAATGATACTTCCCTTAAGAGTTTTGACTGAAAAATACTTTATTAAATCAAATTGTAAATGTCTATTTTTTTTGTAATACTGGGAAGATATAGAAAATACAATGATCCAAAATATAATAAATCATTGGATAATTTTTAGGAAATAATTAAAGTACCTACCAATACATCATTATGAATTTCAACCTCATAAGTTGTGATTTCATAATCCTGGCCTTGCTCCCTTATCCTTCTCTCGGTAATATTTCTTTGACACTTAGGACAATCATTTGAATATTGTTCCATCTATTTAAAATTGTAGCATTGAACATTGGTAGCTTATTTATTTCCCTTACAATCATGATATTGGTGACCTCTTTATCCACATTTGTAATAGACTCCTTTTACTTTTATGCGGGATCCAAGGTGTTTCTTTCCACAAGTATCACATGTTAAAAACTCCCCTTTTTATTTTTCCCTTTATATATTCTTTCCTCCAACACCATCTTCTTCTCTTAATTTACTTTAAATTCATAAGACTTAGAGAATTCTTTCTCTATCTTGATTACACATGATACAATATCTTCATATGATGATAAGTTTTAGGAAACCATTTCCCTTCATAGGAATAGTTTTAAACCATCAAATAATAAATCAATCTTGCTTCTCAGATTACATATGTAGTCTGTGACATGCCTTGTTATCCTTGAAAAACTGGATTCATACTTCACAACATTTTCATCCTCTTTCTATTTCAAAATCAGGAACTTCCTCTCCATATCTGCTCTATGTTCTCGAGGAAAATATTTTTCTAATAATATTTCCTTAAATTCCCTCTATTCTATTTCTTTTATTTTTACTACTCCTTCATGTTTTGAATTTACAAACACCAATGATCCGAATCTTCTGATAGATGATAAAATGACATGATAACCTTATCCCTTTCATTTTATACCAAAGAGAGAGATATTTTCTCTAAGGAACTTATCCACTTATCCACTATGAATAGGTTTATAATCCCATTGAATGATGGAGGATATTGTCACATAAAGAGGTCTAAAATTTATCCTCCATATTGTGGATTAAGATGATCCATACGAGTAAGGTTATTATTCACAACTTGAGTCAGTTGTCCCAGTATAGTTATAAGTTACTCAACACCAGTTGCATCATCAAAACCAACATCATTATTTTTCATAGTAGGTAAATCTCTATATGGGATATGTGAGTTCATGTAGTTTCTATTCATTCCACTAGGTTATATTTATAAATAATGGTATACACTAAATTAGGTTATGAATCATAATGTATTATGTAAAACTAGAAAAAAAATTAACAAAAAATGAAATTTTATGCAGTTATAATTTCATAATCATAAACATGGTTTCTTTGAGGAAGTATTTACATTTAAATCCTTCAAAATTTCTTGTAAAGAAGAAGTGAGTTATCCTAAGAATATCCCCCAGGAGTGTCTAACTAGGTGCACAGTAAGACACATTTTCGTGTACTAGGTTACCTCAAATCAAGATTGAAACACCTTTTCAGAGTTCCTACACTCAGGTATATCTGTACCAGAACTACATTCACTTGTAGTATCCATACATGGATATATTTTCTAGGAATATCCACATACATTCTTCCTTACCAAAATTCAAGGATTTTCTTATATGATTATCCTCAAAGTCAACCTCAGAGATTTGTTCCATAATCAATGTTTTCTATATCTAGTCTTCAATGTTTCTACTAAACTTCTTATGATACCAACTGTAATGACCCATACCCCAGTTTCCCAAAGTAGGTGCCTTATATTAATACATTATAATGATTACAAGAAAGTTATATCCCAAAGGAACAAATATTTTAATAGTTTTAGAAACAAGATAAAATATAAGTTCAAAATTACAACTTGAAATGAAATAAATAATATAAATTTCATTGGAAACATATAAAAATCCTAGATTATCCCTATAATTCATTCATTATATTCATATTTAAGACTCGAGGAAATTAAAACATAAGAAAGAGGTGATCTAAGATGCTCAGTATGTAACACCCTAAGTTTTTATGAACCTATTTTTTTTAATAATTTTAAATTTTCATTTATATATTGCAATGAACTAAGTCAAAGATTACTTTCACATAGAACTGACTTGGCATACATTCCATACAACATCGACTTGACATACAATGCACACAACACTGAGTTGGCGTACGATACAAGTAACACTGAGTTTCAAAGAAATACATCTTTTTATTGTTTTAATTATTTAAATAATATAATTATAACCAAATGGTCAAACTTAGTAATATTAATAGTAATAACTACTTTTCAATTATTGTTTATAATTGTTTTTTATAAATAAAACATATGATTTTTGGTAAAGTGCTTTTATGTTTAAAAACATCATTTTCTCAAATAAACTGATTCTAATAATGAAAGTAATTTTATACACACTTATAAATTTAATTTTATAAAATAAAAATAATATTTTAATTCAGAATGTCTAAATTATTTTAGGGTGAATTTTTGGGATTTTTCTGAGAAACTTCATTTTTTGATGAATAGTGAATAATACGGTTTTTTAGTTAAAAACTACCTTTTTATCTAATTGATTATTAATGATAAATGATATTATAAATATATTTTAAGGTAAAATTAGATGAATATTACATCTAATAATTCATTATAATCAATTCCACTTTTATACTGAATATAAAATCTTAACAAACGTTTGAACTTTTTCCAACTTTAAAACCCCGCTATTTCGTCCAGTCAACGAGATTAACACTAATCTTACTTTTTCTGATTCTGTTATTGGAATTTAAAAAATCCAACATAAAAAATTTAATTCATTCTAATTTTTAGAATCTAATAATAACATGTTAATTTTTTACCAAAATGATTAGTAAAAGTGATTAAAATTAATCACAACAATTAAGGCCAAATTACGCTTAATTAGGGACTAATCCTTAAAATTAATGGCCCAAATGACCTAGAAACTTGTAAATTTTATTTTATATCAATATTTAGTCCAAAAAATTTCATTATTGAGTTTTTTCGGTTTGTTAATACTCTTTTTAGGTAATAACATGTGCACACCTAATTTGTTTCTAAATATTCCATGTGAGTCATTTTCTTTCCCTATAAAAGTCCACTACCTCTACCCATTACTCACACCTCTCAGTCCCATTAATTTTAGAAAATACCTTACCAAATTTCCATCCAAAAATCCTAACTTTGAGTTTGAAGCCTCACTTTTTCAGAAACCCTCTCAAGGAATCCTTTTGGAATAAATCAAAAGGAGTTACTCGATTAAGAGGTAACGTCTTCTCTCAAGCTTGTTTCCTTTATTTTACTTATCCACCCCTATACCATCTTTATTAACTTGTTGTGTAAAAAAAGTAGTATCCTTAATATAATAATATTTTTTTATTCAACGTTTATGACCTACACTTACACACACCTCTATCTAATGGATGTGGAACATACTGTTTCTGTGTACAAAGAATTACTACCTCACGAAACGATGATTGTTCCTTCCTCCCTTACCACCAATCATGGTGGCCATTATTATGGAAAATATATTTATATATGTAATATATTTTTATTTATTTTTTATTTAATATTATTTATTCTGTTTTTAATGAACATATTTTTACTTTCCATTTGGTGTTAATATGATAATCTCGTTTGAGGAAGTGTGAAGTACCGCCGACTCAAAGTGATGTGATTCGGTCACACAACACATGGAATATATTAAAGATGATTTTAATTAAATTATATAATATATATGATATAATAATTAAAATATAATAATGATATGTATATATATATACATATTTCATTGACATACTTTCTTTCAATACGACAATAAAAATGGAAACAACATTCATGCGTACGTACGACTTACCGTCTCAATGAACGGTGTATTCCATTTTATAATTATATATAATATAAATTATTATAATATTCATATAATGAATATACCTGATATTTATATCATTATATACATTCTTGAATCATGATATAAGTATAAGGACCAATGATATAATAAATTAAGACACATACAAAGAACAAAGAGAATATTACACAAAGTGAGACTTTAACATAGGATTATTAACAATCAGGTAATATTATGTGATAATAAAACCATATATGGTAATAGATATAATAATATTCTTCTTTAAAATATTTATAATAACTTATATTTATTATACAAGAATCTTGTATGAGTACGAATATAGTCAAGACACAAGGTAAGGGGAATTTCATCTCACTTTTAATTTCTATAAGATTCATGTTATGATCAACACTCATTCCATTTGTGTGGTGTATGTACTAAAAACGTTTTAATTATATGTATATTATACCAAAATTTATAGGTATTCAAATATCCATTATGTTATCCTTAATTCATGGGGTTTAACTTTCAAAAGTTTCCAAATCGGTAAAATAGTTTTGTCTCAATTTTCTTTTTTTGAGACTCATGTTTTGTTCTGAACATAAAATATTTTCAAGGTGTATATAATTAAATTGTACATGTTATATCATGAATATTATTCTTTTAATGATATCTTAAGATTTTTGTAATTTCATTTTTCTTACATGGAGAGTATGATCCCTAGTAACCAAGTTATAAGAGTTTATTGAGACAATCTAATCATTTTTTGAGATTGTTTAGGATTATAATTCCTTTGATGAAATATCTCAATATTATTCATGAGTTTACTTATACTCAGTTTATTCAAGATATATTAATTTTTAGTACCATTTTTCCACTCTTTGGTACTTGAGAAAATGCTTTTAGTAAAATCTGACCACCTCTCTCTTCAGTTAGAAATCTATTTCATTCAAAAACCATTTTTTCAAAAATGTTTTAAAATGATCCTTGAAGATAATATTCAAGGAAAATGATTTTAAAAATGTTTTATTGTTTTTAAATATTCATTTATAAGTTTTCAAAGCGATTTTACTTGAAAATGGTTTTCAAAAGGTTTTATGTTATAAAAATTATTTTTCAAAGAAGGAAGGATATTTTCCTCAAGAAATGTCTTTAAAAAAACTTTGAAAATTATTTCCCATATAATATAACATCCATTGGTGTTTCTCATTATTTTACGTAGAAAATTACTCAATGTTTCCATTAATATTATTTCTCTTAATGTATTATGGTTTGATGGAATTATGTTTATGAAGCCCGTTTCTTTTTCACGGGCTATAAGCTTTTGAAACCCGTTTCTTTTCACAGGTTATGTTTATGATTAAATGATAATGAAAGCTGTATCTTTACACATGTTTTGATATGGATACATGTTTATGATACCCATTTAATTTCATGGTTTATGATATGATTATTTATGATCTTATGGCATATGTATGTATGATTTCATTATGTGATGGGTGGGACCTATATCTCCCTCCAATGCATTGGGTAAAGATTTATATCTAATGAGATAGATAGGGATGGAATGAGGGTTTAATCAGTTTAGTAATACATTGATGGAATGAGGGTTTACTTGGTTCAGTAATACAGGTCTGGAATGAGGGTTTACTCAGTTTAGTAATACCGGGCTGGAACGGGGGTTCACCCAGTTCAGTAAAGGACTTTTTCCACTAAGATGGTCTTGGAATTGATGACTTGGCTACTATGGAAATCAATATATGCTTATGTGTTGCCACAATTAAATGTCTTAATCCTATGTTATGATTTCATGGCTTATATCATTTACTTATTTCTAATTAATTTCTTATGAATTGCCAATATTTATGCCATGATTCATGTATATGATCTTTGATATGCAGGTTATGATCTTCTATTTTCATGATCATGTTCTCATACCCTTATTCTCATGTTTATTCTTACAAGTATCCCTTTTTTACCCTTACTGAGCATTTGAGATCACCCCTTTTCACGTTTCCTTCCCCAGGTTATGAAGATATGTATTATGTTTGATGTGTCTAAGAAGGGTGCTAGTGGCATAGAACCTAGTGGAATAATTTAGATCACTTTTGTAATGGTGTTTATGTTTCCATGTATCCAAAGGTACTATACCAACTGTAGTATTTTGGTGTCTGTTTGTATAATGTTTAATTATTATGAAAATGTTATGTAATTATTATTTTTATAAAGCAAGGGTATCTATATTTGGTATCAGAGAAAAGGTATAGTTAACCTTTGTAAACTGGGATGAGAAAACCTTAGTGAGAACCCTAATGAACATGTCTAGGGATAAGTCTGAGGACCAGGAAAAGTATAAGGAAATTTCATGGAATTTTGGTGAAGGTTAGAGTGAGTGGTTCCCCAGAAATACATCCCTGTCTAGATACTACAAGTGGATTTGGATCTTGCATAGATGTAACTTGGGGTAACAAATCTGACAAGATATTCTAGACTTAACTAGTGGTAATTTGCTACATGATAATTTGCTTTGATTCACACCTGTTTTGACACTCCTAGGGGATATGCTTTGGGAATTAAAAAACTCTTCAAAAACCATTATGAAGGATTTAAACCTATGTTAACTATTAATAACCTAGGATAAACCTAAGGTGTAATAGATTAAGGATTATTTCATAAGTAAGACATCCTAGAAGTGATGTTTTTATGATTATGTGGTTTCTCATTATTATTAATATTCATTACTCTATGCTTTTGGTTTTAATCAATGGATGGAACCTAAAAGAACCACATTAATGGTGATTATAATAGAAAATGAAACGACTGTACACCTAAGAAACTGAATTCTATGGGAGTTGGAATGAAAAAAATACATTTCTATGCTCACATAGATTTCCCAATCCATGAATCATGGTGTACTTCCAAAGGAGAAAAAGAGGGAACAACATTCTGTTGAGTCTTTCATGAGGAAACATCCACCTTCTTTTAGAGGTCCTGATGATCCAGTTGTTTCTGAACAATGGATCAGTACCACTGAAAATATATTCTCTATTATTTAGTGTTCAGATCATGAGAAAGTAATTCTAGATATTTATCACTTGGAAGGCGAAGCATATCAGTGGTGGAATCTAATCAAGAATACGAGGCATCATGATGATATTGAATCCATGGGTTGGGATGAGCTCAAGAATTTATTTTTCAATAAGTAAATCCCTCTAATTCTTCGTACAAAGATGGAGAAATATTTCCTTGATTTGAAGAAAAGGTATGATGCGTCTTCTAGTACCTATGAGGCTAATTTCATGAGACTTGTGAGGTACACTTCAGGAATTATCATCCAAACTGAAAGTAAAGTTGATAGGTTCTTCGGTGGTTTAAATCCAAGTCTCAAAAGGGCATTGTCCATAATAGACTTTAGTAGCTACAAATATATTGTTCATTTTGAAATCAAGGTTGAATTGGATATGGGAGTCATGTATCAATCTGATGAATTTGACAAGAAGAGTAATATTGAGCTCAAAAGAAACTCTAAGAACCAAGGAGAAAATAATATGAACTTTAATTTATTCTCAATGTGTGGGAAGAATAATGGAGTAAATTTCCTTATGGGGTACAATAAATGTTTTAAGTATATAATAATGCCATAAGGCAATTGATTTTTGAGTTTATGGGAAAAAGTTTACTCAAAATACTAATGGAGAAAAAGCCACACAGAATGAACCTCCCACTGTTCAGTGCTACAAGTGTAAGGAGAATGGGATTTTTTCTAATAATTTCCCAAAACCAATGGTTGGTGATGATGATAAATGTTAGAAAACCATTAAGCTGAGGGATAGGGGAAAATATCATGAAATCTCTATATCTGATGAGGGGTGAGATAATGATGTGATGAAAGGTACACTTACCATCCACACTAGAACTACTAATGTCATATTTGATTCTGGATCTACCCATTCTTTTATATCGAAATAATTTTATAAGGGTTTTAAGATTCCTCCAAAATAATTAGAAGTGGAATTAGTAGTTGAAACCCCTAATGGTATGATAATTGCATCTCAAGATTATGATTCCTTGCCAGTTAATATCCATTAGAAGTTTAGACTTGTCATCACATTGATGGATTATCAATTTACAAGGAAGGGAATTTACACTAGATATTTCAAACCCTTCTATGATAATCCATCAATGTGATGACAAGTCTAAACTTCCAATGGATATTACATCCAGTGTATGGGTCTTAATTCTTATTCAAAAGGGTTGTTTATCTGAAATGGTTGGGAAGAAGATCAACATCGATGATGTGACTATTGTTTGAGATTTTGTGGATGTATTTACAAAATATTTTCCTAGTATTATAACAAAACGTAAAGTTGAGTTCTATATAGAACTTATACCTAGTTCCACACCAATTTCAAAGAATCTTTATAGAATGACCCCGATTGAGTTTCCATAATTGAATAAGAAACTCCAAGAAAACCTTGATAAGGGATTAATTTAACCAAGTGTGTCACCTTGGGGTGCACCGATTATTTTTGTGAAGAAGAAATATGGATCAATGTGACTTTTCATTGATTATCAAGAGTTTAAAAAGATCACAATTAAGAACAAGTAACCTCTTACCCATATTGATGACTTGTTTGATCAACTGTGTCGAGCTCAATAATTTTCCAAGATTGACCTTTATTTTGGATATCATCAATTGAGGTTCAAGAAGGAGGATATACCTAAGAAGACATTCCGTGCAAGTAATAGTCACTATGAATCAATCGTGATGCCTTTTGGTCTCACTAATGCCCCTGATATCTTAATGGATTTAATGAATAGAGTCTTTAGAGATTACCTAGACTAGTTTGTGTTAGTATTTATAGATGATATTATTATCTATTCAATGAGAAAGGAAGAGCATGAAGACCACTTGAGAATTGTATTTAAGACCATAAGGAAGGATAAGTTAAATGAAAAATTTAAAAAATGTGAATTTTGGTTACAGAAGGTTTCATTTTTGGGTCACATAATCTCAATAGACGGTATAACAATAGATCCATCTGAGATCGAGGCTATTGAAATCTAGCCTAGACCAACCACAGTGAATGATATCCATCATTTTCTTGGTTTAGCTTGATATTATTGACAATTTGTGAAGAATTTATCACGAATAAATAATCCTCTGACCTTGTTAATTTGAAAGAGTGTGAATTCCCTCTAGACAGACAAATGTGAGGAAAATCTCAAGTAACTGAAGAGAAGGTTAGTCAATGCACATGTTCTTACATTACCCTATAGTGGAGAAGGGTTTTTAATCTATAGCGATGCATCGAAGAAGGGATTGGGATGCGTTCTTATGAAAAATAACATGGTTATAGCCTATGCCTCATGAAAGTTGAAGATTCATGAGAAAAATTACCCAAATCATGATTTAGAGTTAGCAGTGGTAATATTTTCATAAAAGATACAAAGGAATTATCTTTATGTTGAAATGTGTGATATATATACCGATCATAAAAGTTTTAAATATATATTCACATAGAAAGAGTTTAACATTCACTAGAGAAGATGATTATATTTGATAAAGGATTATTACTGCTCAATACATTACCACCCTGGAAAAGTGATCAAGGTGGATGATGCTTTAAGTTGGAAGGATCATTCTAGCTTATCCGTGATGAGGATCACAAAAGATCCAAAGTTTCTAGATTTGAAAAGGATGGATTTATAAATCCCTAAGGAAGGGAAAAAATCTTATCTTTCTCAAATGAATGTTCATATCTCTATCCATGTGAAGATTAAGGAGGTGCAGAAGGAAGATGAGGATCTAAAAAAGAAGGTTATCAATGTTCCTACGTTTAACCTTGATCAGGATGGAATTATAAAGTTTAGGAACCTTGTATTTGTTATTTCAATACCAGATTTGAATAATGTGTTATTAGAGAGAGCTCATAGTTTTTTATTCTCGATTTACCTTGGAATTATAAAGATTTATAGGGACTTGGAGGAATAATTTTTTTGGGATGAAATGAAGAGAGATATCACAAAGTTTCTATCTCGGGGTTTGGTATTCCAGTATGTTAAGCTTGAAAGAAAAATGTCTAAAGGGATGTTGTATCCAATACCCATACCAGAATGGAAATGGGAGATCATCACTATAAATTTTGTCATTAGACTACCCAAAACCTCTAAAGGGTTTAATGCTATATGGGTGGTAGTTTATTTCTTTACTATGTCAACACACTTCATTGCTATTAGAGAAGATTTATTACTTGATCATATTTATAGGATCTTCATAAAGGAAGTGGTAAGGTTTCATGAAGTACCACGTTCTCTTGTATCAGATCAGGATATGAGGTTTACCTCCATGTTCTGTATATGTCTTAAAAAATATCTTGATATAGAATTGAGTTTCATAACTTCTTATCATCCTCAAACAGATGGTTAGTATGAAAGAACAATTCAAACCCTAGAGGATATATTGAGATATTGTTCTGTGGATTTAAAAGGTGGTTGGGATCAACAACTTACTCTAGTTTATTTTTCTTACAAAAATATCTTTCACTCAAGCATTCAGATAGAACCTTATGAAGCCCTATATGGTATGAAATGTAGAGCTCCAACGTGTTGGGATGAGGTTAGAGGAACAAAGCTATTAGGGCTTGAGATCCCTGAAGAAATGGTCAATAAGGTTAGAACCATTCAACAACATATCAAGGTAGCTCAAACTTGGTAGAAAAGTTGTGCTGATAACTGTCACCGTGATATAGAATTTGAAGTTGGTTAAAATGTGTTTGTTCAAATCTCACCTAGTAATAATGTTATGAGATTTGGGAAGAAGGGAAAACTAAGCCCTAGGTATATCATCCCATTTGGAATTATTTATTGAATCAGGATAATAGCCTATAACATGGAACATCCTAAAAATCTCTCTCAAGTATATGATATGTTTCATGTATCACTATGGAGGAAGAACATACCTGACCCTTCACATGTATTGAACTCATAGGTCATACCACTAGAGAAATATCTTTCTTATAAGAAGAAACTTGCTGAAATTCTGGACCGACCAGAGAAAGTTATACCAAACAAGACAACTCGCTTGGTCAATGTTTTGTGGATAAATCACCGGTTAGAGGAAGCTGTGTGGGAACTTTATGATTTGATTAAGCAGAATTATCCTCACTTATTTTTAACTGAGTGACAAATTTTGAGGGCGTAATTCATTTTAAAAGGGTAGAATGTAACACCCTGAGATTTTATGGACCTGTTTTTTTTTGAATAAATTTAAATTTTCATTTATATATTAAAATAAAGTAAGT
Source organism: Viscum album (assembly GCA_963277665.1). Taxonomy (NCBI): domain Eukaryota; kingdom Viridiplantae; phylum Streptophyta; class Magnoliopsida; order Santalales; family Viscaceae; genus Viscum; species Viscum album. The sequence continues at coordinate 200,577,845 of OY728163.1, read as the reverse complement.
CAAATATTCCTTTCACATGTAACCAAATTGGCATATGTTCCACGCAACATTGAATTGGCGTACGATGCCCACAATAATGAGTTGTCTTACGATACACGCAACACTGAGTTTCTGCGAAATACCTCCTTTTATTGTTTTAATAATTTAAATAAGATAATTATAACATATTAGTTAAACTTAGAAGTATTAATAGTAATAAACACTTTTAAAATATTGTTTATAATTGTTTTATATAAATTAAATATACGATTTTTGGTAAAGTCCTTTTTATGTTTAAAAACATCGCTTTCTCAAATGAACTAATTCTAATAATGAAAGTAATATTAGTCAAATTTAGAAATTTAATTAGATAAAACAAAATTAATTTTTTAATTCATAATTTATAAATTATCTTAGGGTGAATTTGTGGGATTTTTATGAGAAACTTCATTTTTTGATGAATAGTGAAAAATACTGTTTTTTAGTTAAAAACTGCCTTTGGTATAATTAATTATTAATTATAAATGATATTATAAATATTTTTAAGGTATAATAAGATGAATTTTACATCAAATAATTCATTATAATCATTTCCACTTTTATAATGAATATAAAAATTAACAAACGTTTGAACTTTTTCCTACTTTAAAACCCCGTTATTTCGTCCCGTTTGTGGGATTAACACTAATCTTAATTTTGCCTCTTCTGTTATTGAAATTAAAAAAATCTAACATAAACCATTGAATTCATTATAATTTTTAGGTTCTAAAAATACCTTGTTAATTTTTGACCAAGATGATTAGTAAAATTGATTAAAATTAATCACAACAATTAAGGCCAAATTAAGCTTAATTAGAGACTAAACCATAAAATTAAGGGCCCAAATGACCTAGAAACTTGTCAAACACCCATTGTATATCCATAGTTTGGCCATAAAACATTAATTATTGAGTTTTTTTGTTTTTTAATAAGTTTTTAGGCAATAACATGTGCACACCTAATTTGTTTCTAAAAATTCCATGTGAGTCATTTTCCTTACCTATTAAAGGCCACCACCTCTACCCATTCCTCAAGACTCTAATGTTCGGCCGAGAACTACCAAAATTGCCTCCAAAAAATCCTATATTTGAATTTGAAGACTACATTTGGGTATAAACCCTCTCAAGGAACCCTTTTGGCACAAACCAAATGGAGTTACCCGATTAAGAGGCAACGTCTTCTCTCAGGATCCTTTTCTTTATTTTACATCTCCACCCCTACAATATCTTTATTAAATTATTGTGTGAAAAAAAGTACCCTACATATAATTTTATGTTTTTTGGAAAATTTTATGTCCTAAAATTATACACAACTCCATCAAATGGATGTTGAACATACTGTTTCCGTGTACGATGAATTACTACCTCATGAAACGATGATTGTTCATTTATCCTTTACCACCATTAATTGTGGAAATTATGATAAAAAATATATTTTTATATGTAATATATTATATTTATTATTTATTTAAGATTCTGTATTCCTTTTGTAACACACATCTTTTTACATTCCATTTGGTGTTAATACAATAATCTCATTTGAGGAAGTGTGGACTAGTGCCCCCTTAAAGCAATGTGATTCATTCACACACCACATGAAATGTATTAAGGATGGGTTTAATGAAATTATATGATATATATGATATATTAACTAAAATAAAATAATTATATATATATATATACATGTAAACATACATATATATATACATTTTTCATTGACATACTTTCTTCCAATAAGATAAAAAAACAGAAACAACATTTATGCGTACGTACCGCTTACCATATCCATGAATGGTGTATTCCATTTAGTAATTATATATGATATAAATTATTATAATATTAATATACTGGATATAAATTTTATTTATATCATGATCTAATTTTTGGAATCATGATATAAGTATAAGTACTAATGATATAACTAATTAAGACACATGCGAAGAACAAAGCGAATATTACCCAAAGCAAAACTTTTATATTGAATTGTTAATAAGTGGGTAATATAAGGTCATAATAAAAACATATATGGTAATATATTTAAGAATATTCTTTTTTAAAATATTTATAATAAACTTATATTTATTATATAGGAATATTGTATGAGTATGGAGAGAGTTAATTCACAAGGTAAGGGGAATTTCATCTCACTTTTAATTTATGTGAAATTCATGTTATGACCACCAATATTTACTTTTTTGTGGTGTATATAAAACCGATTATTGAATTAAATTTATATTATAACTAAATTTATGGGTATTCACATATCTATTCTATGATACTTATTTCATGGGGTTTACCTTTTTAAAGTTACCAAATCAGAAAAACAATTTTTTCTCAATTTTCCTTTTTTGAGAATCATGTTTTGTTATGCACCTAAAATATTTTTTGAGGTTTATATACTTAAATTGTATATGTTATATCATTAATATAATTATTTTAATTATATCTTAAGCTTAATGTAATTTCCTTTTCTTACATGGAGATTATGATCCCAAGTAACCAATTTATAAGAGTTTATTGAAACAATATTATCATTTTATGTGATTGTTTTTGTTTATGATTCCTTTGATGAAATCTCTCAATATTATTCATGATTTCCTTCTACTATGTTTATTCAACATATCCAAATTTTTTAGTACCATTTTTCTACTCTTTTTTACTTAATATAATGCTTTTAGTGGAATCTAACCATCTCTCTCTTCGGTCAGAAATCAGTTGTATTAAAAAACCATGCTTTCAAAAATGTTTTAAAAACATAATTAAAGATAATTTTCAAGGGAAAAGGATTTTAAATTTTTTTTATTGTTTTCAAATAATCCTTTATAAATTTTAAAATATATTTTAAAAGAAAACGGGTTTTAAAAGTTTTTATTTTATAAAAATAATTCTTCAAAGAAGAAAGGATATTTTCCTCAAGAAATATTTTTAAAAGACCTTTGAAAATTATTTCCCATATCAGATAACATTGATTTGTGTTCCTTATGCCTTTATGGAGAAAATTACTCAGTGTTTACATTTATATTATTTATTTTAATGAATTATGTTTTTAGAGCATGATTTTTATCAAGCCCATTTCTATTTCACGGGCTATATGCTTTTGAAAACCGCTTCTTTTCACTGGTTATGCTTATGATAAAATGATGATGAAACATGTCTATTTCAATAGGTTATGATATGTTTACTAGTTTATGATACCCACTTCATTTCATGGGTTATGATATGATTATTTATGATATTTTGGTACATGTATGTATGATTTAATTATGTGACAGGTGGGACCTATATCTCCTCCAATTCATTTGGTAAATATTTATATCTCATGGGATAGACATGGATGGAATAAGGGTTTACTCAGTTCAGTAATATAGGGAGGGAATGAGGTTTTAATCTATTTATTAATAAAGGTATAGAATGGGAGTTTACTAGGTTTAGTAATATAGGGCTAGAATGTGGGTTCACCTGATTCAGTAAAGGACTTTGCCCACCAAGATAGTCTTGGAATTGATGCCTTGGCTACTGTGGAAATCAGTATATTCTTATGTGTTGCCAAAATTCCATGTCTTACTCCTATATTATGATTTCATGTCTTATGTACTTTACTTCCTTATGAATCATGTCTTAAGAACTGCCAATCTTTATTCTATGATTAATTTATATGATCTTTGATATAAAGGGTACAATATTATATTTTCACGATCATGTTCTCACACCCTTATGCTCATGTTTATGCTTACATGTCTCCCTTATTTACCATTACTGAGCATTTTATATCACCCATTTTCATGTTTCCTTTCCCAGGTTATGAATATATGTATTATTTATGATGTTTCTAAGAAGGGTTCTAGTCGCGATGAACCTAGTGGGAGATAATTTAGCTCACTTATATACCAGTGTTTATGTTTTCATGTTTCCATGTTTCCAAAGGGAATATACCAACTACGGTCTTTGGGCGTCTATTTGTATAATGTTTAAGTATTTTTTAAATTTTATGAAATTATTATGTTTTTAAATAGAGGGTAAATATACAGTAAGGGGAATTAATAAAATTAAATTTATCATAAAAATAAACACTAGGCATGGTGAACAACTAAAAACACATGCCTTTAAAAATATTTTTGAGCATAAAATGTCAGGAATTAAAGCTGATTAAATAAGGACATATAAATGATCATAAGATAATTAAACATAAAAATTGATATTCTAGTAGTTTAATAATCACACGGTTTATGAATTACTAATACCATAATGAGGTAATGCATAATGCTGGACATCTGAAACATATTGTCAAGGCCTCAGCCAAGACGTCTGAAAATACTAGTGTAAGGCCTTAGAAAAAACCCAATTCGGTTTTGTCTCATGATATATACCAATGAATCCAAGGGATATAGAGGTACCACACAACACATATAAATTACAATAAATTCATCATATGAAATAATTTTCCCCAATTTGTATACATAAACACAAACCATTCTGAGCAGTATGATGAATGGTATCTAGATAGCACATACAGAGTCAAAATAATCATAAAAAATTTAATAGAATATTTTATATGATAAAATTAATATATTAAAATCCATACTACATAAAATTTAACAAAGGTTTGGAAATAGACTAAAATAATCTAATAAAATTATTGTGGAATTTTTGAGAGAAATACACTTTTACTTTGAAAACAAGAGTTATTTTGGAACAAATCATTGAATAAAAATGGAAATGAACTAATTTAGTTTTTAAATGATGAAATTAGTGGTTTTATACAAATAATTGTGTCTCAAAAAATATTATAGAGTATACATGAAAATAGGTAATAATTTGAGAATTTCCCTTGAATCAGGGTTGTTTATTAAGAAGAATTGAGATAGTTCTTTATAAAACATTTAAATCCACATAAAATAAAGAAGGATTGTGATTGGTAAAAATACATATAACATTAAAATAGAATTTATGATGATTAAATAAGAATAATTCATAATTTAATTGGTATTAAGAGAGACAAAGAGTAACCTGATAGAAAATGGAGGTTCAGGTAGAAAACCCTTAACTTATGTCCGAATATGTTCTACACTTGACCTTAGAATCTTGGATAATCAAATTAAATACATTAATTAACTAATTAATAACCTTATCAAAAAATATTTTATCTAGTGTAATTTTATTAAGTTTATTTATTTCTTTATTTATGTGTTATAAGGCTGAATTACGTTGTTTCGGAGTGTTCGTTATTTGATTTCGTGATCAGTTCGCCTGGTTATAAGTAATGGAATTCATGTGGAATGGATATAATTATATAGAATTTGATTAAATTTTATTAATTAATACCCATAAGTTTAAATGGTTATATATATCATTTTTTTATATACTATGAGTATGAATCATTAGATAATATATTTAGTGATAATCCTTTAGATTATTACAGTAGTTATTGATCATAATGAACTCATTTTGTTTTATCATTTAGTATTATGTCAATATGTTACTTCCATAACATAAAAAGGGTTATATTATACATGTTCAAATATTTATAAACCATTAAAATGGTTTCATGAACATCCTTTAAGAAGAATTTTAATAGCTAAACTTCGTCATCTATGAAGGTTGTAAATCGACACCTCCCAAACAAATATTTTGTTTATAAAATAAAAGAGGGAGAGATACTAGATTGAGAAAAGATATTACATTAACATGATATAATTTCAGTATATAAATTATATTGGAGTTATCAGGATCATTTGGACATAGGAGGGGAGGAGAAGATAAGAAAATAAAATAAACTGAAATTGAAATTAAAAGAAAAAGGAAGAGGGTTTACCACTCAAAATATACTCTTTGAGAACCTACTTAAGGGAATGGTTTTTAACCTTTTGGTGAGACCATAAGGTATTTAACGTTTGGGAGGGTCTTTAGAAGAGTATTTGTCAGAACTTAGGCAAGGATTAAATCTTGAGAGGTGTGAGAGGAGGAGGGGGTGAGGGGTAATAGTCATAAGGGTCATATTTCTATTCATAAGGGTACGATGCGATTAATAAGGGTCAAGATACTATTCACTAAAAATGTAATTTGATCATATAAGACTCTAATTATCTTACTTATCACAACCTTGTATGTCTGTTTTTCAAAATTCAAAACACAGATGTGAAAAAATTATGTTTAATAGCTAGGTTATAATAACAAAGTGTTTTTTCGTAGAGACTTAGTGTTTCATGAATTACATTCTATATTAAATTTATTTATAAAACCTTGGGTTGTTACAATTAATTTGAGAATTAAAATATTTATAATTAAAATAAAAAACAATGGAATTACCGATGCATCAAATGAAGCATATTCATGATTGGGGGAAAATTTATTTTGTTCAATTCCCACATAAAAGGATTCCCTGAAAAAAATAAATCATAATGTCCATGACTATTTCAAGTTGTTAAAGTCTTATATTATATAACTATATAAATTTAATGAGGAGATGAACCACCCTTTAAGGTCAATAGACAGAAGTTATAAATTCACCAAGATCTGTTCCAAGAAGAGTGTTGTGTAATGACCCAAACTTTTATTAATGAAAATTCCTCTTGATCTAATTAAATGTAACACCCAGAGATTTTATGAAAAATATTATTTTAATTTCATTAATGTCTTGTGTTGTATGATACACCAAGATTACCTTGCGCTATACGCAACACCATATTAGCTTGCAGTATACGCAACACTATTCTTAGATCATGTTACACACAATTTTGATAATAGTTATTCTACGCAACATTGACTATATATATATATATATATATATATATTCAATGTATAAATGAAATATGGTTGGATTATGTTATACAAAACAATGAAGGATTCTTGCACAACACGCAACCCTGACTTGGCTTGCATTACACACAATTACGACCTTCCTCGATAGCGTGTGTTGTACACAATACCGGGTTTTACTAAATAACGATATATTATTATAATATTATTATGAACTAGCCGTTATGAATAGTATTAACTAAATTTTGAATCTTATAACATTATTATTCATCTTGAACATTTTCTAAAACATGGTATAAGAACAAAATAAATTTTCGGGTAAAATAAGTATTTTTCAAAAAATGCAGTTTTGTCGCCTTTTGATGGCGCACCCACTTTAAATCTAGTTTTTGACATGTTTATAAGTTCAATTTGACAAAATAAAATTCTTCTTTGGAATCATGAAATAAAAATTTACTTTGGTTAAATTTTCATATCATTATGGTAACTTTCATATTTTGATGAATAGTAAAAACACGCTATATTTTAATTAAAAACAACTTTTTCAATCAAAATAATTAATAGTGATAAATTATTAATTTGAGTGGTTTTAAAGTATATTTAGAATATATTTTTACAATTTAATACAATGTTGGTCATTGGATGTAATTTCAAATTTAAACCAGACATAAACAAGTGTCAATCTTTTGATAGTTATTATCTCTTAAGAACACGCTATTTGTTTTGACGACGGGAATTAATTTTTAAATTAATTAATGCAACTGATATGTTTTGAATTTGGTAAAATAGACATCATTTTTGAGTTCATAATATCAAATATAGCTTAGACCTAATTTTTGGTATTTTTCTGGAAACTTTCATTTTTTGATGAATAGTGAAACCACTAAGTGGTAGTTAAAAAAATGATTTTTTCATAAAACTTAATTTTACCACTTCTGTGAGTGGAATTTCAAAAATCCGAGAGACACGGTTGATGTCAGTAAGTAAAATGTGGTTCAATGAGATGAAAATAATTTTTGGTGAATAGTAACTTTTTACTTTTTTTACCACGGTTAAAAGTAAATATGTTAATTAAGGGTAAAAATGATATTATTATTACCCTAACACATGTCCTAATCCTATTGGATAAGTGTAATTCGACCAAAAACAACCTTAGGAATAAAATATGACCATTTAGGTCCGCTTGGATTAGATTAGGACATTTATTATTAATTTATTTAAAGAAGGGTTAAAAGAGTTAAAATCAAAGTTTAATAAGTAAATCATTTTTAATATAGGGTTATACATAAGATAAATTAGACTATAAATATTAATTATAAAGCTAAAACGATTTCCTACATAATGGCATTTTATTTGTAATTTTTAGACATTAAATAATTTAATTTATTTATGACACAATGATGATGCAGTAATTATCTTATTAATGAAATATTGACATAATTGATGTTATAAATAACCAAATAAATGTAATTTTAGACTTTTTATGAAATCAACTAATTTTATAGGTTAATATGACATGTTATTATTGATTTAATTAACTTTTTTCGAACTAATAATTCTGTTATGATTTTCAAAAAAATCAATTACAAAATAGTGTCAAAATTGACATAAAATAGTTTTTAAAACAAATATTATATTATTAATTGTTATTTTATTCCTAAAAATCTAAGGTTTGGCCAAATGACTTATCTAAGGTTATATATATTAATAAAAAACAACTTGGGGTTCATTTGGATTCTTATAGTAAGTTTATTAACCTTATATTATAAGAACACAAGAAGGCACGGTAAAAGTAAAATTATTTTACTTAATGTTAAATCTAAATGATAAGGTTAAAATAGGAACCTAAACTTGTCTAAATTCTATTGGATGAGAGGATTTAGAACCATACCCACCTTATATTATAAATAAATCAATTTGGAGCTATTTAAAACCGAATTTGACTTTATAATAAAATAATAGTTTTTGTTATTCCAAAGGTGCCCCTCTCCTCCCTTATAAAAGGGCACCTCCTCCCCCTCTTCCTCACACCACTTTGAGCCTTCAAGCTCGGCCAAACCCTGGCAATATATCCTCTCCACTTCCCTAGCAACATCCTAGAGGTTCTGGTATTCCTCAAAGACCAATTTTAGTGCCCTAAAAGGAGATCTCAAAGAGCCGCTTCAAAGAAGAGGTAATGTCCGTTACCGATTCTTTCATCTTTATTTCTTCTTCCACTTCTTCTTATTAGGTTGTTTCATTATAAAGTAATAACATCAGTATCACTTATATAATTATATGTCATTATAATTATGAAACAACCTTATTTCACCATCTATCCATCCTACGGAAAACGAAATCACCGCACGTGCGTACGTACAGAATACCGTCTCCACGCCGTGGTGTAATCTATTTTCCACCACCACCTTACTTGGATGGGTATAATGGTGTAAATAATAACTATATATGATTATTGTAAAGTGATATTTATTCTGAAATAGTATACATACACTCCAATACAATTCCACGATCATGAGAACGATATCATCGCTCGTGCGTACGTATGGACTACCGTCTCCATGACGCGATGAGATTCATTCTCCACGTTAACCATTCACGAATGATTATAAAGTATATATAATAAGTAATCATGAAATATATGACATAATAATGATACTGGATTTATTTGTATATATATGTATGTCGTCTACTTAATTCCATTCAACTCAATAAGGAAACGAAAACAGCGTTCATGCGTACGTACGGCCTACCGTCTCCATGAATGGTGTATTTCTTTCCATTTACTGATCTATTATATATATGTATATTCTGAATATATATTATATATAAATCATGTTTTATATTCTGGAATTAATTAATCATGATCTAATTAATCATATGAATAATTACAAGTCAAAACACGGACGACAAATAGAACGATTTTACCCAAAATACTCTTTAACATGGAATTTACAAAAGAACGGGTAATATAAAGTCATAAGTGAACCATATATGATATCATAACAATGAGTATGATTCTGTAATAAGTCAATGACATTATTTAAATCATTATACAGGAGGTTTGGACACCTACGAAGAAAATCAGACCTAAGGTAAGGGAAATATCAAAATCTCATTTTTATCCGAGATTGTTTATACTTTGGTATTTACTGGGGTGTATTTTATCATCCACATCCATGTTTCCTCAATATGTAATATTATTTACATCCACCTACAATTGTTTAAATCCATTTTTACCCTTTGGTGAGTTTATAGTAAAAGATATGAAAGAAATATTTTGTCGTTTTTCGTACGAGGTACTTTTTGACTTTTCCGACAAAAGTACGAGAATAATGTTTTTTTAACTTATACGGAATGAATGGATTTTTAAAACATTATTTCCAAGAAGCTTCCTTTACAAGTTTTCAAGTTTATTTTTAATCAACTTCTTTTAGTTTAAAATTGTAAGACATGTTAAGAAAGGAAAATGTTTTTGAAGTAGAAAGGATATTTTCCACAAGAATGGAGTTCAAGTGTTTTATCAAAATTATTTTCCATCTAAGATAATATAGGGTTATGTTTCTATCCCTATTATTACATTGATTTGATTATGTTGTGATGGAATTATTTTTATGAATTCCTTTATCTTATATGAATTGTTTTATGATGTCATGTTGTTTAAGAATCCCATTTTTATTACATGGGTTATGAAATGATGTATGATTTATGAGTTTGTGGCACACATAAGAATGGTATCATTATGATATGGGTGGGACCTATATCTCCCTCCAATGAATTGGGTAAAGATTTTATATCTCATGAGATAGACATGGCTAGAATGGTAGGTTATACCGGTTTAGTGAAACAGGACTGAAACGAGGAGTGAACTCGGTTCAAAAATGGACTTTGTCCACTAAGATAGTCTTGGCAATGAGTCTTGACTAATAAGAAATGATTCTCTATGATTGTGTGTTCATGCCACAAAGTTTCATGTTTTATGTTATGATTATTTGGATTACATTTCACTACCATGATCTATCCCATGTTATGAAATTATGATCTCTTTTGCAGGTTAATATTTCCAAAAGATATGTTCTTATGAATATGACGTGATTGATATTTCTTTTTTTTACCCTTACTGAGCATTTGAGCTCACCATTTTATGTTTTCTTTTCCCCAGGACATAAAGAAAGGATTTAGATTAAAAAAAAAGAAGATCTTTATGGGATATGTTGAAGATCTTTCACCACGATTAGAAGATTATATTCCGAGTTTCCAAAGACACTAAACTATTACGGTCCTTGTGTGTGTGTTTTTGTTATGTACTAAGTATTCCGCAAAAGTAATGTAATATCTATGTACGTTAAGCTTCAGGTCTCTACATTAAATGTATTATTATATAAAATGGTTATATAAAACATATTCACTTACTTTGTTTTATGTTTTTGGGTTTTAAAATACCATTAAGAATTGTTACCATTGATAATATAGTCTTTGAACAATAATCACATGATTAGTATAAATATTGGGATTTAATAAATCCAATTTACTCCAACAAAGGAAGCGATGAACTCATCTAGTAGAATTTCTACATACGAATCCCATTTGTTGGATATCGGGAAGGAGGTATCATCATTGGGATTCACTATGGAACAAGACAAAGCTAAACTTCAACACGTTAAGCTTGAACAGAATCATCTATGGGAGAAGTGGAAGTTAATAGAGATTACCACCCGATCGATGTTATCCGAGCCACCCCAAGAGTCTATCACCATCACACACCTTAACCCTAGGTATTATGCAGATTTTATAAGGGTTTATGTAACAATAACCTATAATTATGATTATGTGCATTATTTTTTATAGAATAAAGAATATACATTCATTTTATTATTGTTAGTTTGTAAATGGGTTTTAAAGCACATATAATATTTTTAGTTAATATTCAATTAAGAAATATATTTTGATGAATTAATGGATTTTTTAATTAAAAAATATTTTAATAAAATATTATTACTATATTACATTTTATTAAATATAAATGATCATATAATATTTATACCATTGTAATTTTTATTATGGTTTGAAAGTTGTTTTTGTCAAAACCCATGAATTTTCAATAAATGTCAGTTTTTATTTTAAATGTAAAAATTCACATATTTAGAAAATTATTTATATAAAATGAATATTATTTTTGTATTTATGATGTTGAAATTATCTAACAGTGAATTTTCATAATTTTTTGAGATAGTCGAATTTTTGGATAAAAAATTAAATACCGTTTAAATATATTATGTGTTTTATGACATCATAATGACCCAATAACGATGTAATAAAATACTATAAAATTGGTATTCAGCCAATATATGTTTTTCCTTTAAAATAATGTGATTTTATATTTGTTTGATTAATTTTACAAAGCCTTAGTGGACTATCCAAGACTTAAAAAATAACATTTTAAAATGATTTTCTTGAGAGTGCTACTCACCTCCCCATAAGCAAGCCTAATATTTCAATAATTTCGGCCATTAGATTTATAAAATAATTTTTTCCACTACCCTTTTTCAAAAAACATGCTAAAAACCCATGTGTTGGTTTTTGTTTTTTAATATATAATTATATCGATTCCAAAACCTAAGTTTGTGAAATATTAAATAATCCCCCTCTCTTTTCCTATATAAACCCACACAAGCTCCCACTTTTCTTCAATAAATACCCTTGTAACACGTCCCTAATCTTCTCTAATCTGTCTATAATCTTCCCAAGTCTCCCCAAGATCTTAAGAAGACACTTCTAAATATCTTAAAGTAACACACTTCCAAGTAAAGAATCCTCACTTTCCTTCATTCCTTATTTATGTCCAAGTTTCCTTATATTGTTATTCCACTTTTATTTTCAATTAAAAAAGTTGAGGTATGATTTACCACCTCCCCCATACTTCCCTAATTGTCTTTTAATGATTATATTCCCCTTTATTTTTTATTAATTTCTCCCATGTACACCCGTTACCATATCAAAATTTCGTAAAGGATTTCTCTCTCTTCCTTCACATTAAAGCAATTCTTTTATATTATGCCTATAACTTCCATTGAATATGTTGAGATATTATGATTCATGACCCCCTTAATTTCCAATTAATGTATAAATTATGAGATACCCATTTCTCTCCCATAAACCCATTTTACGATTTCTATTTGACGGTGTTATGCTGCCGAAGTTACACCAAAATTTCCATGCCAAAATCATCGTGTAAGTGAATACCATACCCAATTATATATAAATGGTATTAACCTTTATGAACATGTACTTATTGATTGAGGACTTAAATTTATGTATTCCTTATCTATTATTTATGGAATAAATTATTATTTTTAATGAATCCATGTTGTATGATCTATGTGGCACACTAATGCATGAAATTAAATGATTAAGAAGGGTGCGCCCTGACAGTGCTCCAATGCATTGGGTAAAGAATAATATCATGACATGCTGTGTGAAATGATGGTTTAATCATTCTAATTCAAATGAAATGATGGTCTAATCATTCTAATTAAAGTTCAATGAGGTTTTACTCATGCTCTATGTGCAAAGAGCCTTAGGTTATTCTAATATCATGTTAAATATTACTGCCACATCTCCTTGTTATGATAATCATGCTATATCATGCCTTTATGTTCATATTTATATTATGATCTATTGATATGCTTATTGCCTAATTTTTATTGTATTCTTCATGTTATGCCTTGTTTATTACCTTACTGGGATTTATAGCACACCCTTTTTTTATGTATGTCCTTAGGTTATCCCATGAAATGCTAAGTACGAAGGAATGTTGTGGTCATGTAAAAGAAGTTTCAAATAAAGATGTTGTATTTTATGTATTAAGTTTTCATGTAATGTTTCTAATTTCAAAATACACTAAACCTCTTGATTCTTAGAGTTTTCTTAAGTGTAAGTTTATGAACTAAAACAGGTTTAAATATGTAATAAAGAACAGGTTTGTTATAGTGTGTCCTATATTTCAAGCTCACTTGAGTCAGAAAAATGTCTAGATCTCAACCTTAAATGAATCAATGATTGGGAGGAAACCCATGATGTTACCCTACATCAATGTATTAAAAAATAATTATGGTATAAAAACATCTTTTATATCATAAATATCATTATGTTTCAATTATTTTCTCACACAATTTATGTTGTAATTTAAAAAATCACACCGTATATTTCCTCTCCCATCCGATTTTATTTCCTTAACCACAAATCCTCCCAACACCACACAAACCAACCTCAACTAATCCTCCAATTCTTACTCTTCCCCCTGCTATCACTCCCTCATTTCCCACTTCCATTTTCTCTTTCCATAATGGTCTGAACTAAAGGAGACATGCTTCCACCTACCAAGCGTGTGGGTTAGGGCAAGAAATATATTTCTGCTAAGTGTTTATCCTGGGATCCTTATCCACTACCGACACCACTAGAAGATACCTCCCACCATTCCTACCAATCCAGTTTAGGTTTATAGTTTGCATCCTAATATTTTCAAGCTACTACCTAGCCTACTCAAATTCACCCATGCGTGTGTTTTTCAGACCCACAACATTAGGTTTTCTTGTCCCATTTTCCATAAAAGCCTATGCAGAAAAAACACATTGTATTTGAATATCCTAGAGATGATCCTCATATAAGAATAATTTTTTGTGGCCCTATATAGGATGCACCTCTCTTATATCATAAAGGTATGATAGGAGACATATTAGTAGCTCTTCCTTGAGTTACTGTATATTTAGATATCAACATCATTCATGTCACCATCAGGTTATGAGTTACATATTAGGAGACCATGATAGGTTAATCTGGAGTTGTATTGAGAATCTATTCATAATATTTTTCTACCTCTTCAACTTAAGGTGCCCTGATCCTAGATCAAAACATGTCGGACACCCTAAAGAGATGGATGATGATAGCCTGTGAAATCGCAACAATACATGCTCCACATAATGTGAAGAGAACCCATTTAAGGGGTCCCAATATGAGGATAATTCATTATGCACTAGCCCATGAATATTTAGAATGAGGAAAATCCCATGGGGACATCATGCAGGATGAGGTGTCCATTGTTTTCTATTATCCCAATTAAGTTAACTACTCTAGGGGGGGTGAATTTGGGTATGAAAGATTAAAATTTATTCCCCATAAGATATTATTTCACTATTAAACAAAACAATATTCTATCTCTTTCCCATAAAAATGTTTGAACAAAATGGAAATCATACATTAGAGACAACAATTTTACTTGGTTTACCCTCATTGGGCTATGCCCAAGAAGCATACAATGATAGTGTGCCAATTTACCAAATCCACTAAGCCTCACTTCCAAATTACAAGGTTAGGGATAGATAAATTCTATACCCAGTATAATTTCCTTTAAAATGTTTAGTGTTAGATCACCACTTTCACAAAGGTCACTCCCTACGTCTCTTTATCTGGCTCACTACTCAGGGAAAGTATCATTGTCTTCCTCTTCCTTTTCTCACTACTCTGTAAGGGATCCACACACAGTTTATAGACTTGATGGTCCCTTTATTATCACTAATTAATGATTCATTAACTGTAGGTAGATGATCTTATGATGTACCAATTTCATCTATATGATGAATACCCCTTTACCATAGAGTTACTGTGAAACTTCTATCTTTCGCACAACTTTTGAGTGTCTTGCACGCAATATTAACACATTGTGCACAAAATTTGTGCTTTTCACACAACACCCTTTACGCACAACTAGTTTTTAGCACAACTTTATTTATTCACAAATACTTTTGCACACAACACCATTTATGCACAACTCCTTTTGTGCACAACTCTTATGTGATTCAAATCCTTGAATTTTTATAAGGTTTGAACTCCATGAATGAAGGAGTTGTCACTTACTGATAGGAATTTCCAGACCTATGTGTAAGATCTTTAAGTGTATTCATCTTCACACATAAGATCCCCCAAGATTTTAAAACATGATTTGACTTTTCATTAAGTGCATAATCCACCTTTTTACCATTCACTTCATCTTTATTTCTCGGGCACGCACAAACCGAATTTCACACAACAACCAATATTTCATGCATTTCTTTCCTTTTCTATATTTTGAGGTTCTGATCTTGGAAATCCACTTGTGAAAAACATTTAGATTCAACTTCAATCTTGTACACAACAACCTTTTCGAAAAAAACCTTTCTCCATTCTCTAGATTTTGGACCCCAAAAATTTGGAAAACAATAGGAAAAGACACCACCTTGTATACAGACTTTTTGTACCACCTCTTGAGAATCCATTACTTTTTCTTGGATCTTTTTCAACATTTCTTGTCAACAATACCTCTGGAACTCCGCAACTATTCATAGAAACATTCTTTTTCAACAAAAAAATCAACACAAAAACACCATAATGTTACCTTGAGGGATTTCCCCCCAATAATCTCTCCAATTGGGTTTGTTGAAAACTCTTCTAATTTTGATACATCATTAAATATTCTTCTATATTATTAAACCATTAACTTATTTTTATTCAGATAACAAACAAATATTTACTCAACACATACCTTAAGCCCATATGAGTCGTGCTTTGTGTGAGAAATAAAAGTAGTATGAAAATTTCACTAACATATCACTTTATTCTTAAAACCACTCAACTGATTTCATCACAAACCTAATCTATTATGATATATATCCTTTAATCGATCAACTTTATCATCATAATATTTATTTCTCCCCCTACTTAACTGCTCCCCCAATCTGCGTCTCCCCTATCTTGATTAAGACATTTTGTCACCTTTAATAGCGATAAATTTTCCCCATTTTCCAATAAACCTGAAGGATAATTCTTTATGGTATTCCACTGGGTAAAAAACAAAAATCATCACATTAGGTAAAAATGCACCATACCTCGGGGATAGAGGGTCCCACATCCACATTTTTTAAGTGCGGGGAGTTGAATAAACTCTCAAAGTGAGTCGATACCGTTAAAATGCTTCTTTGGGTAAGAAATTTTTCAGAATGTCTGCAACCTATAGTTATATAGGCACATAATCCAACTTCAAAAGTCCTTGATCCACCTTATCCTTGATAAAATGATACTTTATTTCATTTTTCTTTATCCTTGAGTGATGAAATAGTTTTTTTATAAGATTTATATCACTTGAATTATCACAATTGATTCTGAACAGAGGAATCACTTCAAATCCTATATCTTCAAGTTGCTGCTTCGTCCATAATAACTATGTGCAAGATTGAGTAGCTACAATATATTTAGTTTCTATGGTTCTCAATGAAATACAATAATATTTATTTCTTATCCAAGAAATAAAAAATATTCCATGATATAATGCACCACCTGATGTAAATTTTCTATCATCTGCTGGACATTCTCAATCTGCATATGTATATCCCAAAAACTCTTACCAATATTTGTCATTATACGTAAAAACAAAATCCACCATACCCTTGATATACCGTTGTATTACTTTTAATTTAAGTAAGTTGGTTTCCTTATAATTAATGTGATATCATATTTCTTGACATGTGGAAAAAACAATATCCGGTCAAGTCACTGTTAAGTATAACAAGCTTCTAATGATCTTCCTATATTCCATGACATTAACTATTTTTCCTTCATCATCCCATGATTGTTTCATCCCGGTAGCCACTATAGTAGTCATCTCCTTGGAATTATCCATTCCAAATATTCTCAAAATCCCCATGGAATATTTAAATTGTGAAATAAATGAGCCATTATTTCCTTATGTCACCTATAAACCAACGAAAAAAAATCAGTTCACTAGTCATTTACATTTCAAATTAACTTTTCATGAACTTCGAAAACTGGGTGCACTACACTTCATCTGATCCACCAAATATTTTTTTATTGACATACACCAGCACCATCATCCTTTGATTACTATCATTATTGAAATATAGGTTATAATCAACTCCACCATGCTGAAAATTGAGCTTCTTCAAAAATTGATCTAGCCTTGAATACTATGCTCTTAGTGCATATTTCAACCCATAAAGTAATTTTCCTACCCAAAAAACTTTGTTATCATCTTCATGAATGAAAAAACCATCTGTCTACTCAATATAAAATTCTTCTTCCAGAACCCCATTTAGAAATTCTGACTTAACATCTATCTAGAAAAACATTAAAATTTAATTGTACTACTATGAATAAGAATAATATAATTGTATCTAGCCTTGAAATAGGTGAAAAGTTTTCATCAACATCAATACCATCAATATAGGAGTACCCTTTTCACACTAGTCACAATTTGTTTCGAATCAAAGCACCATATTCATCCATATTTTTTTGAAAGACCCATTTAGTCCCAATGAAATTCTTGTCTGTTGGACTCGAAATAATCTCCCTTGTCTGGTTCTTTTCAATTTGGTCAAGATATTTATTAATATCCCAAACCCAATTCTCATCTACATATTCTTCATCATAACATTTAATATTTAATTATGATAACTATGATGCCTCCTATAGAGTCTTTATCCTCCTTATATATACTGGAACTGTGTGATCACCAATTATGTTATATATATCAATTTCATCTCTTCTCCAGAGTCTTTGTGAAAATACTGATTTTTGATCATCCTTTTCACTATCTGATTATTATTTTTTATCATAATCTAGAACTAGAACACCCCATGATCTTCTTATTTATTCATCACTATCCTTATGATACTGATTATGTATTTTCTGAATATTATTCTCATTATCCTCTATAGATAAATCATAGCTTTCAACAACATTTCCCAGCTGCTTATCGAATAATTTATATGCTTTTATTTTATTTGAGTATCCAAGAAATATCCATTCATTTCCATGGGATTCAAACTTCCTGTGTTTCTCCTAATTGAGAATGGAAAACTTAGTTCCTAAGACTTTAAATTACTTAAACATTGTCTTCTTCCCATAACATAGCTCATATGTATTATTTTCTTCATTTATACACAATAATGATAAATTTGATGTGTAGAATGATGTCATCACTTCTTCTTTCCAAAACATATCTGGATGTTCTTTCTTAATGATCATTTTTCCAGCCATGTTGTTGATAATTTAGTTTCTTATCTCAACTTTGCCATTCTATCTTGGGGTTATTATTGCTGAAACTTAGTGCCTTATTCCATGTTTCTTGAGATAATCCGACACTTGGATATTTGTGAACTCTATTCCATTATCTGTTCGGATCTTCTGAATTTTTTGACCCAACATATTTTCAACTTCCATTTGATAAATTTTTATGAAACTAAACACCTCATATTTGTGGGTGATAATTTAAACCAATTCCATTATACTAAAATCATTAATGAAGAGAAAAATAATATATCCTCCCATCAATATATCTTGGTGATATAAGTCCGCTCACATCAATATGCACTAACCCAAGCATTTTTTGACCTTTTCTCTTTAACATTATATTTCTTTAGAATGATCTTCCCATATTGACAAGAATCACACATATGAGTATAATCACATGATAACCTAGGGAGGTATCGAGCATCATCACATTTCACCAGATCTTCCAAGAATGATTAGATCAAGTGACCAAGATGTTTATACTATAACATTTTTTCTTTTTTCCTCGGACACAAAGCACATATATTATTATCCACTTATAAGTCATAGATATCCCTTTGTGCGATTTCCCTAAAAAAATTACACCATCTTTTGTCACGATGATACATAATTTCTCTGAAAATATTATGGAATTCTCTGACTCACATAGTTAACATACACTTAGAAAGTTGTGACTGAGACCTTCAACAACCAATACATCTACACGTCTCATGTCTTTTCCCCCAAACATGGATTTTCACAAGACAAAAATCCTCCGACCTTCATCATTACCAAATCTTATGATGCCTTCCTTATCATACCTGAATACATTCACCAGATCCTCATTTCTTATCATACAAGAAGTGAATCCACTTTCAATAATTCATATTCAATTGTTATTTGATGCTTTAAAAATAAATCTCTGCAACCACAACCTGCTCATCTATTTTCTTTTTAATCCATGTTTTGAATTCATACCTGATATATATTGATAATATTTCTATTCCTTGGCGTATGATGAAACTGATTCATCTTGTAATACTAAAAATATTTTTTTCAATTTTAAGCTCATTTTATAATACATTGAATTGATGCTTATGACCACATTCATTCTGCTTCATCACATTTCTTAGAATTGTTGATGATAGGTATCTTTCCATGTTCCCAAATCTGCCACACCTGAAACAATGACCATAAAATGATATTCTAGAATATTGAGTTCTATATGGATACCTCTGTTGGTATTTTCCCCGTCAGTATCTCTTTACTATAGAACACATATTTTGTGAGTGTCCCATATTTCCATAATAATAACATCTCATACGGGATTAATTCCTGTGTGGAAATACTACACACTGCTAGTTCCTCCTTAGGTTACTTGAATCTTCTATTTCCAATTCATTCCCAAATAAATATTTAATCTTGGAGTAGGTTTTTATGGTTTGAATTGAACCATTACAACCTTTTATTTTTGATCAAGACTAATACCAACCTTATCATTTTGATTTGACTATTGCTTTTGTTCTGCTGGACCTCTATGGTCTACCTACATCTTCTATGTTGCCAGAATGACATTATTTCCTGATTTCATACTGAGAGTTAATATTTTTTATTGACCCCAAACAATTCATCACAAGTTGAAGACATCATCTTCAATTTATTTGATACACTTGACTTGATATTTTATAGTATTAGTCAAACTGTCGATTTATCTTTTCTATTCTTCAATCTTGATCTTATACTCAACAACCTTCTTTGAGATCTCAGGTATTGATGAATTTAGTTTTTCAATTAAATCATTCGAATCATACTTATCTTATTCTTTCTACTACGTATAAAGTTTGGCATCATGAACCACTTTGTTGGATTTCCTCATTTCGTATCTCAAAACATCTATTTTTTCAAGTGAAAATTCTATTTGGATTTGAAGGTTAAATATTCCTTTGAATTCTCCATTATCATTTTCAATTTCTTCCCTTGTTTTGCAATTTCTGAAAGCTGACACTATAAAATTCACTTCATGATCCTTGTAGCCTTCTAACTCTTCTACCTCAAATTCTAATTAACTATAATCTTATTTTGAAAGAATAATATTCTTTCTAAAGAAATGTTTCTTAAATTTTTTATTTTATTTAATGTAGGCTAAGAACTTATTTTTTGTAATTTCAACTTCATCGTCTTATTCTTCTTGAAACTTATTTGGGAACCTTGCTACAAGATTTCCAACCTTTGCACATAGAAATCATACTGAAGGTAGTTCCTCCAATGGCCAAAAGGCCTTCATTTTTTTTATTTATTTTGATAATCCACCTTTCAAGGGGTGAGGTGGAACCCTTATAAGGCTCGTAGATGTATGTATTACATGGACCATAGGCCTTAGAGGAATTAATTTCTCATAGGCTTCAAAAATTACATACAACCCAGACTAACTACTTGGAACTGCTCCTCCCCATCATCTTCATCATGAAATCACATCTCCACCTTCACATGGCTGTTCGGCTAGGATTTACAGTGCATGCAAAGGCTTGTCCTGATGGAAGGTTCCTTACCATCTCATTCTTGCAATCCATTTAGCTTCTGCTATGGTGAAAGATCCTTGCTCCTCCTCTTTATAAAGATTGTTCCTTATAGGTTTCCTGGTTTGTAGCTGCACTTAAGGTGGCCCGAAGGCCTTACTGACCTGAAGACCTGGGTGGCCCGAAGGCCTTAAAGGACTCAGGGACCAAATCGGTGGCCCGAAGGCCCAAATGGGGGAATATTCTTGGCTGCTACAGTACTAAATAGTGCCTGCTACAGTTACCGCTATAGTACCTGCTACAATTTTGCACAGTTCCTACTACAGTACTGCTACAGTACTGCTACAATACTACTACAGTACCCCAAAAATTAGCATCCACTTAGATTTGATCCTGGGTCTCTTGGATGCACTTAAGGAGTCCTCACCAGCTGGGCTGAGGCTTATGTGCATACAATAGGTATTTTCACATTGAAATTTTCTTTTCCACTTCATATATTTGTGGAAAGGAATGACATCCCCTCATCTATCTCTTCATATTACTATCCATCTACAATGGTGATCTTTTTCATTTCCTTGAATTCCACTTATTTGGACTTACCTTTTTCCATAGACTCATTATCATTATTTCTCATCTCATATGAAATAATATTACTGTACAAGCTATCTAATTTCAGTTTCTTCATATCTTTATCTTCCAATATAGAAACATTTGAATTAAACTGAGGTTGTATTTTTCTTAGGGTTTGATTAAAAATCTTTATATCTTCAATAATTTCTCAGAGACCATGCATGTCTTTCAAAAACATATTCACATAGTCAAAAAATTCATTAATAGAATCATTAGGGTGCATTCTCAGATCCTCATACTTGTTCTATAAAACCTACAGATTTGCTTCTCTAAATTTTGAGCCACCCTCAAAAATGTTCAACATCTTTTCCAACATAGAATGTGATGACTTACACAACATCACCTTCTTATATATTTCATTTTATAGGGATCCCAAAAAATCATTGATTCCTTTATCATCTGTATCCCATTGCCTTTAGTTAGCATCTAATAAATCACCACTGTCGATATTGGCCAAAATTCCATGCATCACTGTTGTAAATACTTCCATTCATAATAATCAAAAGTTGTTCTACATATGATTATTACATAGTTGAAAATTATTTCCATCGAAGATTGGAATTCCTTTGTGATTGAAAAACTCCATTTCTTCTATAGAGATATAACCAATGACTTTCTACTGTTATATCTGATACCAATTGTTAGCCCAATTAGGTTAAATACCTTGAGGGGGGGGGGTTGAATTAAGGTATGATAGATTAAAACTTCTACCCCTTCATATCTTATATCATCATTAAACAAAACACTCTTTTATTTATTTCCCATAGATATGTATGAAAAAAATTTATATCATCCCCTATACATAATCATTTTACTTGGTTCACCCTCACTAGGCTATGCCTAAAGAGCATACAACGATGATGTGTTGATGTACCAAATCCACTAAGGCTCACTACCAAATTACATGTTATGGGATATAGCACTTTTATACCCAGGCTCACTGCCTTTACAATATTTTGGTTTAACTCAATTATTTCCCAATGGTCACTCCTTATGTCTCTTTCTTTGGCTCACTACCACTGGAAAGGATCATCATATTTCTCTTCCTTTACTCACTGCTCTAGAAGGGATCCATGAAAATTTTATGGGCTTGTAAGTCCCCTAATTATCACAAATGAATTCATCCTAAACTATAGGTTGATGATCTATTGATGTCACACTTTCATCCACTTAATGAATACCCCTTTACCATAAAGTTACTGAGAAACTTTTATCTTTCTCGCTACTTTTGAGTGTCTTGTATACAACATTAACACCTTGCATGCAACATTTGTGATTTAAACGCAAAACACTTTATGCTTAAATCATGTTTTGTGAAACTCTGTTCACACAAAACTCCTTTTTTGTGCAACACCCATTACTCACAACTCCTTTTTCATACAACTCTTACGTGATTCAGAGCCTCAGATTTCTCTAAGGGTTAAACTCCTTGAATGAAGGGAGGTAGTTTCTTATTTATAGGAGTTTACATACATGTGCATAATATACTTAAGTATCTTCCTCTAGGTATGTAATATATCCCCAAGAACATAAAACAATATTTGATTCCTCATTGAGCACATAAGCCTCTTTTTCACCTTTCACTTCATCTTTATTTCTCTAGAATGTGAAAACCACCTTTCACAAAACAACTAGTATTTCGTGAAATTATTTCCTTTTATATATTTTGATGTTATGGTCCTAGAAATCCACTTGTAAGAAAAATTTAGACCCACCTTCAAAATTGTGTGAAACATCCTTTTCCAAAAACACCATTCTCTATTCTCCAAATTTTGGACCCCAAAAATCTAGAAAACATTAGGAAATGATGCAACCTTGTATACATAATTTTTGTACTACCTCTAGAGAGTATATTACGTTTTCTTGGAAATTTATCAACATAGTTTTTCAAAAATCTCTTTGTAACTCCACAACTGTCCATATAATCCTATTTTTTCAACAAACACAATCAACCTAAAAACACCACAATGTTACCTTGAAGTATTTTTTCCCAAAAATTCCATAGAAATGGGGCCCCCTATTATGAACATAGTCAAACAATTAATTTTATATTATAAGAGTCAGGATAGGGGGACAAATGGTACCCCTATGGGTGGATCTATCATGCACATATGGCTAGGAACTTGGGAATTTTTGATACCTCCAAACCCCTCTCATCACTAGGACCAATTCAATCGACTGACCTTGTCCTAATTCATAAGACGAGGCTAATATAGAAGGTTGGAGATCATTATGAGTGTAAATCTAAATAAACCGAGTCCATCAATGAGATTATTTATCCTGATACCTTAGGAGATTCTTCAGTCCATACCAATTAGGCTACCTCTACCATTTCTAAGGATTTTGTTTTATCTCAGCACTTCCCTATTATGTTAGATTTATAGACACTAGTCCACAAACACAAAAAATTATTTAGTGAATTTTGGATAACCAACAAAGAATATTCCATCACTTTCACATTCCATTCCACAAGCCCCTATAATTTCTTTCCACTACCCCTCCCCTTCTACTACCCCACCAAACGCCACTCCATCCACCCACCCCCACCCTTCTACCTCTAGGACTGCCTCCACCTCTATTCCTACCCCTAATACCAAGGAACAAATGGCCTCCCTAGTCATGATTCCTCTAGAGATATCTGACCATGTCACTTAGAGGCATTTCTTAGAAGATCATTCTCGATGGATCAAGGGCCCTACTATACCAACTACATCTGAGGTACATTTCATTGATTCAATTTATAGAAACATGGTCTCAATATCGATCAAGACCTTACCCAACCTAGTGATGATATATCCAAATAACAATACTTTGGACCCTATCCTAGCTATCAATCTTACCACCCCACAACTATTGCTAATATATACATGGCAGGAAAGATATATACCCCAACACTAAGGAGGGTACCACCGAAGCTGACTGCATATATTCTTACAACCATTTTTAGTATTTTCCCACTATACCCTTCCCTTTTTTTCTTATACTTGGGTTTTTGATTGTTCATTATACTCTATACCTTCGATTTCATATCATTTTCATAATAGAAGGGATACTAATTTTTGTATTATTGTAATATTCTTACAAATTCTTTATTCCTTATGCATCTAGTTGTGCTATGTATTGATCATCTGATTCTTCAATAAATTTTGATGCACAATATAAGGTTTATTTTATCCTTTATTAGGAGGTCATTGATGTTATTCGAGGACTGCCCTAGGATATCCATCTAAAAGCTGCATATATACTTCCATTTCCACACCAGGGGTTTGGTTCAACCTTTTTTAAGATGGAGAATCCATCAAAGTGACCCTTAGATCTAGAGAAAACTGCCTCCAGCACCCAAAATTGGATGATGATGGCTAAGCTAATAAAATAATCAAATTGACCCCTATCTATCTATTTAGTTGATGATGTAATTATTAGAAATTTATGGGAGGCAACCCATAGTCTATTATTTTGAGTTGTAGTTTCATTTTTTCAGGAATTTTATTTTATTTTTCTAGGTCGTGTCTACTAATTCAATCATTTAGGTGATCCATTTGTACTGTGGTCCAAGAATTTATATGATATGATATTCATTTTCATTAATGTGTGAACCTACCAATTTTTTTGATTTTTTATTGGATATATATTGTGAAGTAATCATTTCTATACCACAAGTATGTTTTTTCTCTGAAATTATTACAAGTATTCCATACCACTTGGTCATATGACATTTTACACTATGGAATGAAATTAATTTTTGGGACCTCTTGATTCCTTATTCTTAATTCCATTCTTTTCATCAATATATTTTTACGGTAATCTCTATCTATCCCACCTAGTTTTTTCAAATGGTGAAAATACTATTTAATTTTCTGTGTTTGTGTGTGTGTGTGGGGGGGGGGGGGGTTATTGAGATTTATTGCATTTGAAATTATATTTTTCCTGTTCTCATTATTCTAGGTGACATTTTTCATTATAAACATGATTTAACTTGAAATATCATTGAACCCATGTAAATAAAAGTTAATGTTTATATGAAATTTTTTATAATATATTATTTATTCTTGCTTAAAATTTTTGCATGATTGATGAGTTTAGTATGTTAATTTAGATACTAAATTATGGAATTTTATTATTAATTAAATTATTACTTACTACTATACCCTGAGTGATTTCCTTTTTTATTCCCATTCCCTAAAGGATTCTAGACTTAAATTTTTCCATTCTTCCAAGATCATATTTCTCAAGAGACACTTAGGACATATAAAACAATCTGAACTTGAATTGGTATCTTATCAAGGATATACCTTAAAAAAGAAACTGTTAAAATGATTTATTCATTTCAATTTATTGATCCATTTTTCTTGGAACTCTTATATACATTGTACATACTTTTCTCATAGTTTCCATGAAATTCCACTTTAAGTTTGAGACAAGTTTCAAGCTCATTTTATTCCTTTCTACCCAACTATTTGGAATATATTTCATGATTTTTACTTGAACAAGTGTTGGGGAATGATCATTTCTACTATAAATAGGATGCTCATACTAAGTATATGTTTGGAGATATTTTCAGATGATATATAGGATTTGGTCCATGGTTACTTCTGATGAAACTTTATGATTATCCTATTTCTGATAAAAAGATAAGAAAAAATATGGTTTATTTATCAGGAGCTTAAAAATCACCATTACCAGGCTCATGAATCTCATGAAAGATTATATTTAGTTAGGTGGTGGATGTAAGGTCTGTACAAAACATGGACTCAAAAAAGAAAAAAAATCGGGTACCGTTATTTTACTTTCATGGAATATTCGTGGACCTGGTCTGAGGTTTTGGGAGTGCGGAGATGATACTTTTAATATGAGGTTATTTATAACACTATTCATGATTATCATGCATAATGATTTAGAGTTTACCCTCCCATAGAGATTTTTATTATTATCTGCCCTCCCCCCTCAACCTCAGAGTCATTTGAACCTTATGTTAAAGTCCTCATGATTAATTCTGTTATTTTTATTTATAGAGTGGATATGTTTGATCTAATGTAATAATATGGTTAAGAACATGTATTAGGGGTATAAACATAACTAAATTAATTTTTTAACTTGAGTAATGAGAGAAAATTCATAGTGAGGTAAATTGAAATATTGGTATACCAATATAAGGAGTATTTAAGGAATTGAAATTAAAGGAATAAGTATTTGAATAAATAACTTTACCAGAAGCATGAATTATTTTATTTATAGGGATAACTTTTGAGGAATATAATTTTCTGATAATATTTGGTTTTATTTTCATGGTTGTAATACACATTTACTATTAAAAAAATTTCCTTTGAAATTCTTATTAAGACACTTTTTTCTTGAGGATAAGATATTGTTCAAGTGTGGGGAAATTTGATAAGACTTATTCATATAAATTTTTTAGATACAATTAATTATGCTTTAAACATGTTTTATACTATGTTGCTATGATTTTTATTTGGTTTTATAGGAAATTGGAGATGATTATGTAAAGGAGGTGATGCTATTGAAATTCTCCAATTAAAAATGATTTTTATTGTAAATCCATGATTTAAGACATAAAATTCTTGATTAAATACATTATAAAACCATGAGACCAAGCTATAAATCTATTTATAGCTGTATAAGTCCCTATATAATGAAACATTATGATGTAAGAGGAAAAATTACACTGTAAAACCCTCAGGATATACCTCTAATTAACCTTATCGAATAGCCCACAAATTAATTTTGGCCATAAATAATGCATATATAGAGTTAAAAATACTATAAAGCTATCATTGACAATGTAAAATAGAGGTTTATATTGTAAATGTTCTGGGCAGAGAGAAACTCATGAAGGCTTATGATGTAAAATCCATTTATACTGTAAGGTTCTCCAAGATATATAAATTATAGGTACCCAAAAATTTGAATAAATACAATTTTATGGCCTTTTTATCTAGTTTTCAACCATTTTATATTCATTCTATTGTTTTGATTTGGTTATTAAGGATTTTTTAATTTCTATTCATTGTTCTAAACCCATGTTACATTCAATTCAACTGATGTCCTACTACATCTTTTCCATTCATATAAGACTATTGGTTTTTACTTTTTTGTTGATAGTTTATTTGTTTAATAAATATATTAATCATGATTCCATAATTACTTATGTTTAAATATGTTATCGTCATGTGTAGCTAATCCACCTATACAAAGGAACTTGGCTCCCTTCTGAGTTATCTTGGTGAGTGTATTAGACATCCATGACACATTTTCAACAATGAGTCAATAGTATCAATCGAAACTAAGAATATTATGGATCTAAATCACCGTGGTTGGTATAGAACAACATTAAACAACTTATATCTTTGATATATCCATGAATATACACTTTCTTGAGATTATATAACCCAAAAATAAATCTTTATGTAGAAAAATTCACAGTTGGTTAATTTTTCATACAATTTATTATTCATTATGGTATTATAAAAAATACTCAAGTGATCTTCATGCTATTTATTTCCCTTGGAATATATAAGAATGTATTCTATGAAGACTACCAAATTCTTATCAAGGTAAACTATAAATAATCTATTAATTAAATCCATGAAGATAGTTGGGTAATTACTAAGACCAAATGGTTTTGATATAAATTTATAGTGTCCATACCTCACACAAAAGGTTGTTTTGGGTATATCCTTCTTATTTAACCTCAATTGAAAATATCCATAATAAAGGTTAATCTTGTAACCATTTATATCCATGTATTTCATCAAAAAAGTCACCAATATTGGGTATATGATACTTGTTTGTGATAGTGATCTTGCTAAGTTGTTGATAATCAACCTAGTGTCTCATTGATCCATATTTATTCATAAAAATGAATGGGTGTACCCCAATGTGATGAAATCATCCTAATGAATCCCTTTTTTAAAATTTCTCCCAAGTGGATCCTTCAATTCTTATAAATCAATAGGGGACATTTTATATAGATAATTTTAAATAGGTGTAACACCAGGTATGAATTATATTAAAAAGTAAACTTCAAGATTTGGAGGAATACTGGGAAACTATTCAAGAAAAACGTAAACAAAATCTTATACAACAAGAATATATTAAATATTGAGTTTCTCCACAAATATATAAGATAAAAAACACTTTTGAATAGGAATTAAGTCCCTTATATTGGATGCAATTTAAATTGGAAGCTCATATTTATCATCACACCGATAAATGACCATAGGTTAGTTTAGAATATTAAATGTGACCTCCCTTACTTAGAAATTGATATTATATTTATCTAAATAAATCCAATATATTTGTAAAATAACATCAAATTCAACTAGATGTAGAATAACGAGATTTTTAGGAAGCACATTCCCACAAATTTAAACTGTAGAATAATCATAGACTTTAGATGTGATCATCGTACCCTTAGTGGTATTAACTTCTAATTGAACATATAATAATTAAGGATATTAATTAATATTTTTTGAAACTTTTCTAGATATGTAGGAATTTATATAACTACGATCAAATAGGGTACTTAAATACTTTAGCATGCCAATAACTACTTAAAATTTATCATTCTATCATTAACGTCTTACTAAAACCAAAATGGTTAGCATGAACATCAATCATTATTGATCAGAGTGATCATTAATGAACAATCCTTCATAGGATGTCTAAATCTTGATTCATACTATTCAATATATGTAACCTTATGTTTAACCTAGATCAACCATGATCATCACCTATTCAAATCCTTCAAAATAGTTTATAAAGAAAATTTGAATTGACCTAAGAATATACCATAGGAGTGTCAAACTTGGTGCACAGTAAGGGCACAATAATCATGCACTAGAATGATGGTCAAGATATACCTAAATAACTTTATTTGGGGTTATTATCCCTATATTGATCAATTTCAAAACCACATCCACTTCCAGTATCCATACCTGGATGTTTTGTTTGGTAAAACATTACTTAGGGAGTTATCGTATTAATATGATTATCCTTAGGGTTCTCAATAAAATTTTCTCATCATAGTTTCCAAAGGTGACTAACGTCATCTTGATACTAACTATAATAACCCAAAATTTTCATACATAGATATTACATCTAATTAGATGAATATTCAATACATAACATTACGATCCACACTTTAATTGTATAATGTATTTGGAAACATGGATATATAAAAAAGGTTTTCATATGAAATCTACATCATCTATAACTAAGTTCATTATAACTATCACCCTTCTTATACATATAACACTTAAAACATTGTTTATAACATGATGAAGGAAACATAATAAAGGGTGATCTCAGATGCTCGGTAAGGGTAAAGAAGGGATATATCAATGATAAATTGAAAATAAAATGAGCATAAGGGTATGATAACATGTGCATAACATTTTAATACCATACCTTGTATTTCAGTGATCATAATATTGAGTCATGGTACAAATCTTGGTATTTTATAATACATGAATCATAAATAAATTAGAGAACATGAGGCATGAGATAATAACATTGAGAAAAAAAGTTTGTGGAATACACATAATCATAGAAAATAATTTCTTTAGTTAAGGATCCCTACAAATAATATCATATTGGATTGGGTTCACTCCCCATTCCATTATATCCTTAGTTAAGGTTCACTCTTAAGACTATCATAGTGGTGAAAGTCCCTTATTGAATTAGGTTCACTAGCCATTCTAGTCCTTATTATCTCATGAGATTTAAATCTTTACCCAATGTATTAGAGGGATATATAATTCTGTTCACACACATAACATAATCACAATCCATTCATTTTTTCACCATAATATCATAAATCATTCATCATATATCATAACTTGTGAAAATTAAATAGGTTTCATAAAAATTTCAATATTTCATCATAGCATAACCCATGAAAAATAAATAGGTTTCATAAAAACCACATTATCAAAATAATAATCCATATATTTAATGTATAAATAAGTTATCTTAGTATTATATCCCCATTAAATTATAAGTAACATCAAATGATGTTATCATAAGTGAAATTTACTTTAATAGATCAATCAGAATATTTATTGTTTAAAACCCCTCTTTATTTTGGAATCACTTATTTAAAATATACAAATTTAAAAAATATTATAGGAAAACATTTATTTGAAAAGAGAATTGGAAACATGTAAATAAATCTTGAAAGTATTGAGCATCCATTATAGTGGGAAATTTGTTTTATGCTGTGTGCATTAAAACAATGATTCCTTTCAAATTTTTGGTATAAATTCCAATGTACCTCATTTGGAAAATGAAAAGAATAGTCATTTTAATTTTTTTTAAATTCAATCATGGGTAAAAATTAAATTAAAAATTCATATTATAATATAAAAAAATGTTTTAAAACATTATTAGAAATCCTGGATATGGAATAAAAAATATTTTTAAAAAAAGAGAGAAATTAAACTAGTTATCCTTAAAAACATTATTTCAGTATCTTGAGTTCCTAAATAGAGGGGAAAAAATAAAAACATTTAATATATATAAATAACTGGGGTATAATAAAATTCATGGAATTATTGAGAGATATATCATAAAATTTAATCACTAGAAACTTAGTCATAAATGATCATGATAAACAATGATATTTTAACATAAATCCATTACCTAAAGTTTGAATTGATTTTAAATCACTGTAACCACCTGTATAATAGATTTTAATTTATTATACCAACATTAAAAAATAATTTACACACACACACACACGCATATATATAATATCATATGTGATTCACTTATAACATTTCAACACCCATATCTTAACTATTGATTATTAAAATCATTGTTTCTAGGTGTTAACTGTTTCATTTTTCATGAGAATTTCAGATTGATAGTTCCAGTCCATGTAATTTGATCATAGTTACATCATCTAAATAATTTTAGTCATTATATAAATATCATATATATTAATTAAATATATATATATATATTCATCTATAATAGGTATGGAAAGAAAATTGAATTACACCATTCCTAGAGATAGTAGGTCATACGTACGCATGAATGTTGTGTTCACATTTCGACAAATGGTATGAAAGAAAGGTAAATAATAATTAAACTTTAAAAAATAATTATTATATCATATATATTCATTAAATATATACTTATTACCATCCATGTAAATAACAACTGAAAAATGAATCACATCGCTTAATGGAGGTGGTAGTCCAGACGTACACATGAGCGACGTTATTGTTTTCCAATGAATAGGAAGCTGTGAAGATAGAAATAATATAATAATTAAAGAATCATAATTATATCATTAAAAAATTATAAAAATTTTAAAACCATCATAATAACCATCAATTAAAGATGGTGATGGAAAATAAATTGTATTGTTGCATGGAGGTAGTAGTTCACACGTACGCATGGGCGATACCTTCACTTCCCATTTGATGTAATAGAGGATGGATATTAGTGGTTATATAATAATAATAATGTTTCAGTATATTTAGGATACTGAATTTATTATTTTATGATGAATACCAAATATTCATAAGAGGTATAAGAAGTAATAAATCGAAATAGGTCGGGTAAGATGATTACATCTTATTTAGTAGGACTCCTTTAGATCCTTTCTCAAGGACCATTGGAATTGTATTTTAAGAAAAATAGAACATATAATTCATATATAGGGAATTTGATAATATAAATTTTCATTGTTTTTTTGTGATATATGTCTCAAGGGGTTGTAAAAAGAGAAAGGAGGGGTGTTCTCTTATATGTGGAGAAGTGGACACACTTGGAGTTGTTTAAAATATTAAAATATAATGAAGTAATATTCAATTAAAATTCTTTAAAATGGACAAATACTTTAATTTGGGAAATTATAATGTTGATATATGTACGTAAAATATTATTTATACAAGTCTAATTTTAAAACATACACTTATGAATTTTTTTGACCCCTCATAAACCTATTTTGACCTTAACAACGATAATTATTTTTTTACTGTTTTACTATTCATTATGACAAAACATTAAGCTAAAATTATTAAATAATTTTATTTATTATTTTTTAAAATATATAATATGATTTATAAAATTCAATTCACATAAGTGATAGAATTTAATTTAAAATTAAACCCACAAAACACGATGAAAAGCAGTTTTACAAAAAAAAGTTTTCTTAATTATAAAAGGATTTAATATATAAATTCAACATAAAATTTATTTCAGTGAACTAAATTAGATTATTAATATTATAAGTGAAATAATGAAACTTTTAAACCCATTTTTATACAAAATGGATCTTTTCACATGCTTCAAATGAAAAGGTAGTTTTCAATAAAAAATAGTATTCTAACTATTCATCGAAACATTAATATTTTATAAAAATTCTAAAAAATTCACTCAAAAAAATTTTACATACTAATTTAAAAAATAAATTTCATTTTTTAATTTTTTTATAAAATTGGACAATATTAATTTTATTATTTTTTCAGAAAAATCCATAAAAATTATTTTCGAGGGAAAATGTGTTTTTGAAGCATATGAAGACTTTACTAAAAATTGAGTATTTATTTATTAATATATTTTAATTTTAAAAAAACTTTATTCATTATTTTAAAAGTAAAATTATTTCTATTAAATCTTCCAATTTAATATCTAGGTTATAATGGTATACTATATTTTGTTTCATTTAGACTGGGGGTTGCATGAATCACAAGATATTGAAGAAATTAAATTTAGTTGAAGAAAAATATATCATAAAATATATGGGTGTTGCATTCTACCCCCCCTTAAAATGAATTTAACCCTTGAAATTACATCACCCTGATACAACAAAAGGATGATATATTTGTTTTATCACATCCTTAGATTACCAAATAGCTTCTTTGAATTTTTGATTCCTCCATAAAACCTTAACTGATTGTGTAATTTTGTTCCATATCACTTTATCTCTATGATCCAAGAATTTTACCAGTAGTTATTTATAAGAGATATCATTATCCAATGGAAAAAATTATGAGTTCAATACATGTAAAGGATTATGTAAGTAATTTCTTAGTATAGATACATGGAATACAGTATGAACATGAGAGAGGTTCGGTGGAAGAACTAAGAGATAATATACCATCCCTACTCAATCAAGAAACTCAATGTGGAAAATATACCTAGGGAACATCTTTCCTTTATTTTATTATCTCAAAAACTTCTTCCATGGATAATTTCATAGTAATACCTTATCACCAATTTTTAATTCCATAATTTTCTAATTATTTTTAGCATAAATTTTCTATCGACTCTGAGCTGTTTTAATTTTTTTCTAAATGGATATGACTTTCTCTGCCATTTCCTTTTCTAGATCATGTCCCAATTGTTTTTTCCTATAACTTCATCCTCAAAATTTGGAGTTATAAACTTCTTTCCATTGATATATTCACAAGGAGCCATCTAAATGCTCTAGTAAAAGCCATTTTTGTAAGAAAACTCTACTAAAGGAAGGTTTTGATCCCAACTACCTTTGAAATCCATAGAACAAGAAATCAGAATATCATTTAGGGTTTGAATGGTTATCTCAGATTGACCATCTGTCTGAGGATGATAAGTAGTACTAAAACATAATTATTAATGTAGATTATACTATAGAATTTAATAGAACTTTGAGGTAAATATCAGATCCTAATGAGATATAATATAATGTGGCACTTCATGAAACCTTACAACTTCCTTAATGTATATTATAGAAAGATTATCAAGAGAGAAATATTCTTCGATATAAATGAAGCATGATTACATAATATGGTGATCTACTACATCCCAAATTGAAATATAGACTTTAGATATTTTTTGGAGTCCAATGACGCAATCTATGGTGATTTTTCCCAATTAAATTATGGTACTTGTAATGGTTATAACGTCCCCTTATAATTATGTCTCTCAACCTTAACATTCTGATATACCAAGCATCGAGATACTTACTCTAAAATATCTCTCTTTATTTTGTATCATTATAAATACTCTTTCATATCTCTAAACATATTCATACATCTAGGATGAATAGATAATAATGAATTATATGCTTCATTTAACATCTTATTCATCAAAGTTTGTACGAATGGAACATATAAAATATTCCTAGAACTTATCAATCCATAATGATCAAGGATAAATTTATGAAAAATTATTACCAACTTTTTAAACTCTATATCTTTTTTCTATTCCACTTTAATCTTTACATGGATCGACAAATGAACAATCATTTAAGAAAGATATCATTTCTTCCATTCCTTTAAGATTTCTAGATCCATCCATTGTAAAACCACGTCAACTTATAATATCTAGATAAGGATATTTTTCTAGGAAAACCAAACTCATTTATTTACCATAACTTAGGATGTTATCATATTAATAGGATTATCCTAAGGGTTCTCATGAATGTTTTCTCATCATTGTTTCCAAAGGTTACTCAAACTTGCTCAGATACTAACTATAATGACCTATACTTTTTATTCATAAATATATTGCATCTCATTAGAAGAATATTCGATACTTAACATTATGATTCAAACTATAATCATATAGATATAGTGTCTATGGAAATTTTTTTACATAAAAAACATGTTCATAAGAGATATAAATCACCTCCCACTATGTTCTTTATAACTATAACCATTCTTAGACATATCATACTTAAAAAATTTCTTTATAACATGGTGAAAGGAATCATATAAAAGGGTGATCTTAGATTCTTAGTAAGGGTAAAAAAGGGAGATATAAACGACCACTTAAACACAATATGAGCATAGGGGATTGAGAACATGAGATTAGATTTTAAAAACCATACCCTATATTTAAAAGATCTTAATCTCAAGTAATGGCATTAAATATTTGAATTTAATAAGAAATGAATAAGAAAAGAGTCAAAGAACTTGATATATAAGAGCATAACATTGGCATAAAACATAAGTTTGTGGTATACACATAATCATTAGAAATAATTTCATTTGTCATGGATCACTACCAATACTATCAAAGTGTATTTGGTTCACTACCCATTCCATCATATAATTAGTCAATGTTCACTTAAAAGACTATCATAGTAGACAAATTCCCTTACTAAATTGAGGTCACTCCCCATTCTAGTTATTATTATCACAGGAGATATCCAAATTTACCCAATTTATTGGAATGATATATAATTCTAGGTATACCCATCACATAATCATAATCCATTAATATGTGTTCCATAAGATCATAAATCATATATTATATATCATAACCTATGGAAATGAAATGAGTATTATAAAAATTTAAAAATTTAATCATATAATAACCCATGAATGATAAATAGGTTTAATAAGCATCTCATAATCATAATCATAGACCATCCAGAGAAATAATAAGGATGGTATCCTTAGATCATATCCTCGGTAAAGCATAATTAAAATCAAATGATGTTATTATAAATGAAAATCCTTTTAAAAGATCACTTGAAATATTTCTTTAGGAAAATTACATTTTCATTTTGGTATCACTTATTTAAAATCTAAAAAGTTCAATAATATTATGGAAAACCTTTTATTTGAAAATAACATTGAAAGATTTTAAAGGAAGCTTCAAAAAATTAAGCAGTCATGACGGTGAATACTATTCCACTTTATATGTTCATAATTTTTAGATGACATATTTTTTTTTGAAACCACAGTTTTAATGAAAAAATAATATAAAACCTTAATATTAATTTTATTTTTCAGTTTATTTATGGTAATACACATATTAAAGATGAAATCAATAATTTTGGATTTCCATATAGAAGTATACCATCTTTTTTGTTTTTCTCTATTTATACCTTCTATCTAATAAAGCATATAATCATTAAGACATACACATATCTTCATATAATTGAGCCTATGATTGTTAATAATATTATTCATCTCATAAAATGATACATGGATGTATATTCATAAAATGCATAAAAAATAAATTTGATATCATATAAATTTATTTATTTGTAATTACAAATAAACATTTTATGTAGTAAAACATCAGCATAAATTATAATTTTTAATATTTGATGCATCATTCATAAAATTCATGATTTCAATCTATAACTAATTTAGAAAACACCGTTTTTTGATTTTTTGATTTTTTTATTATATTAGTTTTCTCCTCATCATCAATTAATATGAAATAATATTAATCGTGTTATACTTTAGTTATTAAAGCATCATTAATATCTAAAATATCAAAAACTGAATCAACTAATGTGTTGCATTATTGATGGCATTTCCCTATTATTCCAAAAGCATCATTTATCAAGTTTTGAATTTCTTTATGCATTATTGGAGAATTTACTTGGTTATTTTTATGTACATATTATTTTAGAATAAAGAAAAAAAATTCCCCTTATCATCAATTTAGATCAATGGATAATCATCCCAAGCATGTTCACCATAATTTTTTATTGTATACATAATTGCTGCAATTTTATATAATCTTTGATTCACCATGCCAAATCCAACACACATAATGAGGAGGAAATTGTTTCAATATCATGTGCTCAAATTAGTTTTCTCTCTTCAAATATTGGATGAATTTACAATTAGGACATTGAAATTTGATTCTTCTATCAATAGATCTATTTTCAAATGAAAAATTCAAAAACATGTTCAAATCTATAACATACTGAGATTTTTTATTAGGTAAGGTAATCCAACTTTTATCTATATATACTTGACTTCCTATAATTCCAAATATAAAATATAACTATATTATGGAATATAAAAATAAAATATATTTAATTTCAAAAAGGAATACAATTGATTGTTTTTTTAAAATTAAGATAAACATATTAAGGAACATAATTTAGTTATTTACATGAAATTTTAGTCATAAATTTATATTAAAATATTATATAACCAATATAACATAAAATAAATATATTTTTAAAATACATACAAAAACTTTATACCTGAACACCCATTTTATGATATATTTCACCATTTATAACAATACACCACACTATAATATAACCAAAAAACACTAAAAAATAAATCAATGACACATAAATTTATTATTAATTATTCTAATAATGTTTTCAAAAAATTTATGAATTATTCCACCATTTACCCAATTTAACATCCTTTTTACATGTAATTTCACATTCCTTACCTTTAAAAAATTTAATATTTAATTTTTATCACTTATCAATTCATGTAAAATAATTATTAATCAATTTAAATCAATTATTAAATAATTATGTTCACACTAAAAATTCTAACATAACAATAGTTCACATTTTATATAAAATCATCAAAATAAATATCATAGTGTCTAAGAGGTTACGTATCTCGATTTAGACAAAAAATAGACACTAAAAATAGATTCCAAATTACCCCTCAAGCACAGTGAATTCATAAATATACTAAACTACAAGAATTAAAGGTGAATAATAATAGGTATATTAGTAAACATAACCATATTACACAATTATGCCTCAAAATAGAGCACAAAATCAATTACATGTGATTATAGTGAAAAAAATCTGAGAAATATCACCCCAAATCACAATGAGGGTTTGGTGGAATAAAGGAATATAGGGAATAAGAGAGGGGTAACTGATATCAAGTCCAAGTGGATTGCTAATTAGGAATAGAGGGACACCAATGGGGAGGTCCGGAAGGGGTTAGGTGTTAAGCAACACTGAGGGGAAGGCTGAGAGGGGTCCTACATCAAGCGGTGGTGAGGGGGAGTTTTTGGTAGGTCTGATAGCCTTCGATAAGTTTCAAGTAGTAAAAAGGGTGATTATGAGGCCCAGGGGCTCAGACCGTTATCAATCAGTGGTGAGGGTGGCCAAGAGGGAATGAGTGGGGGAGGGGGTCATGATATGGTGATTTTTTTGAAAACATCATCAGAGTTTTAAAGAAAACCATCATGAAATACATTTCAAATTTATTTAGTGATAGTTTTAAACAGGAAATTACTAAATACTTATGGTTTACAAAATCATCATTAAAAAGGAGTGTAGAATATAGTTTTTTCATTTAGTATCAATTTATAAAAATGCTGCTAAAAAAACTCTGTAATTTACTACATTTATTGTAGTGATAAAATTGATTACAAGGAAATAAATTATATTATTCGTTATATAATTGAACTAATGATACATTTAAAACCATTTTAAAACAAAATGTAACATTTTAAATGTTTTAAATGAATTTTTTTAAATAAAAATCAGTATTTTTCACTATTAATCAAAAAATAAATATTTTTAGAAAATTCTTAAAAAGGAACTCTAATATATTTTTTACATCCTGATTTAAAAAATGAAGTTCATTTTTTCAAATTCATTTCCTAAAAGTGAAAAAAATAATTTTTTTTTTCAAAAAAACAAAAACCATTTTTGAGAACAAATGAATTTTTGAAGTATATAAATACTTTAGTAAAACTTGAGTTATTATTTATTAAAATATTTTCTTTATCTGAAAACATTATATATAATTCTTAAAATCTAGTTATTCTAATTCATTCCTCCAATTTAATGACTAGGTTATATTGGTATACCATATTATGCTTCATTTAGACTCAGGGTTTCATGCATAACAAGCTATTAAATAAATTAAATTTATTTGAAGTATAATATGTCAAATAATTATAGGATGTTACGAGATACACATAGAACGAACAAAGGTTGAGAACCAAAATGGAAGTTGTAGAGGACACATTCAATGAGTTAATGAGGCATTGAAACACTGGGAGAGATGAATGACTAAGACCGAATTTGGAAATGTGGGACTAGGAATGATACTTATTAACACCAATAAACTATATATTTGATAAGGATAAATAAGGATTGGCATTATAAATCTATATATCTATGGGTTATAGGGGAGAGGTGGGATCTATAAGATAGGATTAGGTCGAGATGGAAGGGGATTACGGGGTGATCATAAAAACAACACCCTTGAAGGATACCAACAACTTTATTAGGGATATAGGTGGAGGGGAAGGATTAGGGGGTGAGGTATATAGATAGATAATAATTAATAAATAATTTTGAAATAATTTATTATTTTCTCACTTATGATAAATATTATAAACATCTATTGAGAAATTAAGAAGCTTCACCTCATAGTTTAGTTTATTTTACTAACATGAATGTGGTTATACATGAATATTTTAAAATATAAGGTTATGAAAATATGTATAAATTTAGTTTAGGTTCAAAAAAAATTCAGGATAATGGGCATTATGTTAGAACATCAATTGAAAAAATCATAGTTTACCATTGAAAGTTGTTTAATAATGACAATTCGTAGCATAAAAATCAAAATATTTTTAATATATATAGATTCAATGTAGTATTAAAATACTTTGGCCACACACCCATATCATGTTCAATAATTGTTTATATTTACCAATAATCATTAGATATTATAAATAAATTCGTCAATTATGTATTTTATAAGAAAACCATTAATCATGATGATGGTAGAAGAAACTTTTATATATTTGATATTCTTATTCACTAGGAAAGTGTTAAGAACTTTTATGAACTATAAATATTTAAGTAAATTAGTGTGATTGAATATATTTTATTTATTTTTATTTTTTTTAATTTATTATATAAATTATTTTAAGTTTATTTAATTTTATTCTTACACACTCATTCACACATTCATGCACACACGCATGTGCACCCACAAACTATTTCAATAAAAATAAATTTCCATTTTATTATTTAATATAAATAAATGTTATTTTTATATTGAATTTAATACACACATTGAAATACAAAATACTAAAACATGATAGATATTTTAAAAAATAAAAATTAGAAGTATTAATTAAAGTACATGTAACACCTCAATCAAGACCACCCACCAATGTACTAGACATAAAGCTATGAAATATTAAGAATTCATCCCCATACACTAGAGGCTCTTGACTAGAAGCAAGGGTCTAAGGTGTTACCATGGGGATACTATACCCTTATATCAGAGTGAAGTAACTAATTAAATTAACCAAAAAACATGCACAATAATAATCAAAGTAGAAAATATCGAATAATAATGAATCATGATTTTAATAATAAAATTTTATCATAGAAGCACACAACCCACCTATTTCCCACTAGGCTAATGACATATATAGAATAGATAAATAAATGATCATAAGAAAACTCTACTACTATACTTAATCCTTATATATAGTATCCTTCTAAGCTATAAAGTATGATAGTTAATCAGCAGGACTTTTCCCTACCTAAACCCATGATAATGAGATATTCTTGTGTATCAATGTGCTTGACTACTCAAGAAGGGTGTGAGTGAAACTCAAAAGGATAAAAAGAGTATAATCTCTAATATAACTAGTAAATATAGTGTATTTATAGGTTATATTCACCACAACATAAATAAATAAATTATAAAAGCACAATAGAATAAAATTTGTTGATCCTTGGGTTCTATTGTGACACCCAAAATCAACCATATCTGCTTAGTCTAGTGACACATGTATTTGAGTATAAAGCATTAATATTAGGGGAAATTACATCACACACTAAAATTAAGAGTTGTAATGTCCTTAGGAAACTAGGGGTATACTACCTATATCTTGGAATCGTATATCATTATCCTTAGGTACCCGAGGGAATACCTTCTCCAAGCCTATAATCATATATCACCTCATTAGGTACCCATGGGCATAACCACTTCCCACTAGAAAGCATATACCACGTCATAAGGTACCCAATGGACACAACCAATACCCTCCTAGAATCAAATACCACGTCATCACGTACTAAAGTCATACCCACTTCTCTCTTGGAATCATGTAACACATCATCAACTAACTGAAGATATACAGCTCACCACTTGGAATTATATACTGCATTATCAGGTGATCTAGGGAATACTCTATATCCACCTAGAATCATATACTTCCACATCATTCACTTAGGGGAATACATGTTCCCCTAATAAATTCAAATACAACATGTATCATAATTATGGGGATGGAGATTTCCCCATATAAATTATATATAAATTCTCAGGGGAATGACTCATATAGAGATAATATCATGTATCATACATAATATCATGGGTTGGACACTTTACCAAAAAAACAATCATTTCTCATCAATGCATCCATACTGAAGGTTTTATGGCACATCTAAATTGAGAAGAACAATACCAAAAAAATTTATTCATTGATTTTATCAGATAAAATCAATGATCCTAATGAAGATAAATCTTAAAATATTCAAGATAAGACATTTTCCAAATATATTTTTAATTAATTTATTTAATTGGAATTACCTTTTCTTGATAAATATTTCTTCAAAGACAATTTTGAACAATCAATATGTTGATCTAATCATCATTTTCATTAGTTAGAAGGATTAAAGTATAATCCCTCTAGAAATATCTACATGTGCTCAATGAATATCTGAATGTCACATATGGAACTTTGATTACTAGTACATAATTATTTTTCACCTTACATTATTCACAATTGATCATAAATAGAATATGTTCAATGATGAAGAATTATTTTCTTATTCTCTCAATATTGTGAGAGGGGGGAGGAGGATCATACCTATCTTCTTGGAAGAATTCTCAAGAGAGTTCTCTCAATAAAGGATTTTATGCATGAAGAATCCTATCAAATATCCAATATTTGATAACACTAGAAAATGATATAAGTTTGGTTATATACATTGGGTAATATAATTAGTAATTTAAAAAAGGACCTTAACTAATCTTGATATTCTAAGTAAACCACATGTCCAAAACAATAAAAATATTATTATTTTGTTGACATTCATTAACTCATGAATGTTTATATATATTTTCCTTTAGATGTAAAAACCCACCCGTCAATCCTACTAAACATTTATAAAACTTGGAACAATAAATAGTTTTAATAAATAAGTATTAATATATTATTAATTCAATAAATAATTAGAAATTATATTCACTAAACAAGAAAATAAATATCTAGTCTATTATTCACAGAGTTAAATAAATAATTACTCGGTGTATTAAACAATTGGTAAATATACACTATATATTTTCTAAAGTGTAAATTGATATTTATTTTAAATTTAAATCACATATATATTCCACACTAGAAGAACTGGTTATTAAATTTAAGTATTCAGGATCTTGAATGAATAATATTCCTTAGTTTTGAGAATATTATTTATTCCAATTATTAAACTAAAATATAATTTAAATGTGATTCGTAGATACACATAGTGTGTGACCTTTTAGGACCCTTTATCAATGTAATTAGGAAAACTAGACTAAATTCCAAGATTAATATTTGACAATACATTAAGGCACATATAAAGAAAGAAGTGAATGTTACAATGACAATCCTTATATGAATGATCACTAGTGTAATATATTTCCTCTATCTCAAGATCTCATTGACTAGTTTTCATAATCAATTCATCAACCTATTTTCTTAATATATCATTCTTAACTTCTTGAAATGAACTGATTGATGGATCAACATGGCCATGGATTTAATCAAATAGTTACTTTTTAATCAAAGGGTTATAAATATAAAAATCCATAATGATAGAAGTGATACATCTTTTCTATTCATATTCATTAATTATATATCATTCATGACACACCCAATTTATCATACATCATTTCAAGTATACGACATCACAGTTTTCATCAATACATCAAAGTACGACACTAATGATTTTAATTAATAATAATATCAAATATAATGAGTGATACTCAATTTTTTAGATAGGAATATACAAGGACACATATAACATGTGGAATTCCTATTGGCGATTCTATTTTTATAATCTTATTTCTTGGAGATTACCAAGTCAAATATCTATGGGAATAAATTTCAATGCCTTATGAGCTCCCTACACTTTATAGAAAAAAATTATCTATTCCCCATAAGATATATGTTGCCCAAAAATATAACATCTACTCTAATAATACAATCATATCACTTCAAGGTTTTCATTATAGAAAGGAAAATTTATGACCTTTTGATATAGAAAGTACCCTAGGGACATTATAACTTTAATGTTACATATAATAATACAAATCATGTGATAATATATACATTAATATTATATTATTATAATATTTTTTTAATCAAAAGTACAATGTAAGTTGGTTATTGGGAACTAACTCCAAAAGAATATGGATTTCACTTGAACTAACTGCTAACTTACTGGTTAGTTCACACATATTAAACATGATTTTTCTAAGCATGGTTATGAATGTTTAGCCTACCATATTTTTGGATGAAAAATTTTGGTATTTACAAA
The DNA here is from genome assembly GCA_963277665.1 of Viscum album. NCBI lineage: Eukaryota > Viridiplantae > Streptophyta > Magnoliopsida > Santalales > Viscaceae > Viscum > Viscum album. Next base: position 200,533,518 of record OY728163.1, on the reverse strand, counting down.
TTCTTTTATGGTTAATATGCTTACTATAACCTCACACACTTGAGAAAATTCCCAAATAAGTGATATATCTGAGTAATTACCTTCATTCCTTTTTCAAAGACCTAATATTTTGGATAATAAGATAATAAAGATTTATTATGGTAATGAAAAAACCTTTACTATATGGTTATACATAATCATGGAATAATTCAATACAAAACAACTTCTTAAACTATATTAAAAGCTCGAACATACACCATTTGTGTAGAAATGGAAACAACTGGCTATAATAAGCTTTTATATTACCTTATCCTCACCATGATACTAGTTAAAATTAATCTAAAATAATACAGGATTCATATCAAATTTATAAGTAGTATTAAATATCTATAAAAACTAGATATCATATATTTATACTTTCTCAGGTACTTTTAGATAGTTTTCAATGTAATTCCATGCAGTATTCCTAGTTCTATTTGATACCTGCTTACAATTAATTTTGCATATTCAATATAAAACTATAGTATATATCATGAAATATGAGATAGATTCCAAAATAATCTTAGTCATATAGAATTCAGTTCATGATAAAAATAATCTTATCTTATTTCATACATTAACATGGAGATATTTCATGCCATGTGATATAGGAAACAATTCAATTTTTGATTTGTTTCAACTTGTATTTTTCAATATTTTGTCAATATTTATACTATAAATAGATTTATAAACCCTATAATGAAAATTACTCGATGGTGTTTTACAAAAGGCATTAGATAATAAGTTTCTTTAATTCTTAGGTTCTTAAAAATCCCCCTTTAATTTTTGAATTCATTTAGTATAGATATTAGATTGTTATAACTTGAGAGGTAGGTATATGGAGAGTGTTGTGGACTCTTTATAATATTGAGACTTGTGTTTCCATGGGTATTTAGGGGTTTAATATTTAATTTCAGGGTTTTTGATAATTATTTATATGTTTTGATATGATATTATGATATTTTTATCCCCATTGATAATATAATTGATCTTGGTGGTCAATTTGAACTTTTGGGGTGAAAATGGAAAGACAACCAGAGATTCACATTTATCTCAAAAAATATGTAAAATATTGTGGATCCCACATAGATAGATCAATAACCATAAAAATTCTTTCTTTATAGTTGTCATTTAGTGGACCAATAGGTGTGACCAAATCGTTCAGAGTTATATTTTCACCTAGGATTTAATTTTTTAGCTCCCTTTCTTTTCAAATCAATGTTAATAGTTTCTACCATTGGTGTGAGGTTTATTAAGAATGTTTTATGGTAAATTAATGTTGTTGGATAATGGTTGGATGAATTATTGTTTCCCTTTTATTTATATTTGTGTTGTAAAATGGGTGTTTTTGTGTTTTGAAAATTTTATTTTGAATGAGAAAATAAATTTTATTGAATAATACGATTTCAAAAAAAAACTTTTGTGGAATAATAAAATAATTTTGTTGATCATGAAATATTTTAATAGTGATTATCCTCCTTCATTCATTTTAGAAGGAATGATTGTCTTAAATTAAAAAAGGATATTTTTTTAATTTTAATTGTCTTATAAGTGGTTGATTTAATTATGAAAATTTAGAGAATGTTTTTATAATATATGGAAATGATTTTAAATAGAAATTGGAAATTTGTTTTGAATAAGTTGAAATGTTTTAAAAGCATCTATGCACTGTGTGATACTTTTTCAAAGATTTTTTTTTCAAAGTGTGTATTCCTTTAAATATTTAATTTAAAACTCTTAAAGTAAGGAGAGTGATTTAAAAGGGGATGAGATTTTTAAATATGTATTTTGGTGTGTTTTCCCCAATGGATTTGTATATTTGGATTTTTTTCACTTAGTGTGAATTGGGACTATATTATTCAGTTATAGAAATGCGAATGAGAGAGATTCAGGTTTTGTGTTATTTAATTGTGCCTCTTAAAAAGTCCTTGAGAATATGTGGAAGTAAATTTCCAAGGACAAATACCAATGTGATTACTCTTGTCATTTGAGTGTATTTCTTACATGGGTTGGCTTTTTCCCATACTTTGAATGAAGTGGTAGTAATGAAATCCTTTTTTACTTAGGACTTCACGTGTCACCATCATTTCCTCTATAGTGATCAAGGTTATTTGTGGGAATTGACATGGTTAAATTATTTTACAAATTCAGTGAGTTGGAATTTTTGGTAGCTTTGAGTGATTGGTTATTCTTGGTTTTATGCTCATGATGTTAAAAATGGATCTAGTTATTGTGATGGTGAATCTCATTTGATTATTATGGTTCCTCTTAGTGTGATATTATTAATTTTTTTTGTTATGAATATGACTCAATGTTAGGCATTGTTTCTCTAGTTTTTCACGTGATGCTACCTCTAGTTGGTTGTTCATTGGTTCTGATGTGGGTTAGTCTTGGGTGTGTTTTGTTTAGATGACTAGGATAAACATAGAACCAGTTGAGATTATACACTGGTTGATGTTAGGTTGAATATTATTTGGTTCACCAAGAGATGGTGACCCAAGTATGAGGTCCTATATAACCCCATTAATTCAATTTATAACCCAAGGTCTAGAACTAATACATTTTTTATGAGGCATGTTTTTATTAATTCATCCTTTACCATTTGGTGATATGGGATGTGATGGTCTTGGGTGAACTTCTTTGGTGATCATTTTAACGTCTTATTAGGTTGGGATATTTTTATAAATTTGACTAGGGTTGTGTTTGATGTTTTTTGGTGGTTAGTTTGGGATTTTTTTAGAAATCATGGTTCTTTAAGTGACAATCTCTTTGTGGTTCATTTGAGAGGTTGTCCATCACTTTCCCCATTGTATAATAATTTCAAATCATGGGGAGATATATAATATGTAACATTTTTCTTTGAAACTCATAGTACCTTGGTTATGAACTGTTTGTTCTTGTAGATTTTCATGGATATTGTGGATTATGTTTCGCTATTTTTAGGATTTGGGCATGTGAGAGGTGTTCCATTATTTTAGGATCCTCTCGAGTATTTTCTCGACCCTCCCTCATTTTTATAGGTGTTGGGATTTTTTATTTTAATTGACTTCACTTTTATCATTGGATTTATATGGGAATAAAGAGTTATAGTAGGGATATTGTGACACCATATGTAACCATTTATTTATTTATTTATTTCAATTTTGGTGTAGTTTTACTTTTTTATAATATTTATGGTTGAATTTTATATTTTTATAAAATTTTACACTGTGAATGGTTTAGGGGAAACCATGGGGTTATCATTATGTATGGATTTTTCAATTCATTTTGTTCTTTCAAAATTTAGGATGCATGTTTAATTAATGGTTTGGATCAAACTGTTTGAGGTATTTTGGGCTCAGGGTTATAGAAAATGACTTGCGCATGGTTAGTAGAAATCATGTGAGAAGTGTGAAAGGTGATGATGTTATTTAACAAATATATTTTTTATAATTTTCATACAGTTGGTAAATCATGTAGCCAAACTATGCTATGGAATTTTTCTTAGATAATGTCATCCACATGAATGGAACACTGCTTGAAGAACACTGCAACCCAAGTATTCTATCTGCAGAGATTTCCTTTAAAGGGGGATTTTACATTTTTCATGTCATTGATTTTAATTTCTATTTCCACTCATCTTATTATATTAATTAGATGAAGTAGATAAAATCAAGGGGGATCTCTATCCTACATCCATCCTTCATTTTAGTGGTTTCTCCCATCGATTTCAAGGACTCTCTCCATGGTAAACCCTAAATTTATTTTGTTTATCTATTATTTATTACTATAAACCAATTGTATCCCTCTATTGTTTTATTCTATGATCCCTAAGGGATGTGGGGATCATATTTAGGGTTTTTAGAGACCTTATATTGGTGGTTTTGGTTTCTATAGATTTTAGAGATCATGCTATTTCCTGGTAAAGCATTTTTTCCCTAGGAAATGCATTTTAGAATATTTTTATAAATATTTCACTTGATTCAAGGTAGATTTTTGCATTTGTTTCATTTTAATTACATATAATTGAATTATTATTAGATATAATGCCTCATTTTATTAAATAAAATGTATATGTGATAGCCAAAATGGGTTTCATAAATATTTTGGCGTTGTTAACTTTTCACAAAGTAGATTTTATACTTTTTCTTATTTTATAAATAGTTTTTTGAATGCTAAGTGTATTTAAAATGATTCTAAAGAGGCTTGATTAAATTGAATGAAGTGTTTACATGTATATGGCCTTTCTTGGGTTCATGAAAAAGGGAAAGTGTTTTCTTCAAAGGGTTGTTAGGATTTAAAGAGGATGCATGCATTAACTAGTTTTCAAAGTGATTTTAAATGTTCGATTTTTAATAACTTTTTGAAGCTGGATTTCAAATAATGGATAAAATGTCTCGGATATTCGAGCTTATTTTAACAAACTTTTTAACACTTTTGAGAAGTCTTTAAACTGTGTGAGACCCTACATTGATACCCTTATGGTTGAGTGCTTATTATGGATTGAGACCCCATGGGGGATAATTATATCATTATATGTTAATTGATGCTTATAAATGATTGTGGAAAGGGGATATTTCATACAATGGTGTTGGAGGTGAGAAGATAGTTTTTACAATGTGGTTTTATGTGATTGTTTGACTAATCACCTTTTTTTGATACATGTTATGGGGAATCTTAAGTGTCTAAGTAGAGATCTGGATAAGTACAATCCCTAGTGTATATTGTGCACCGACTAGGGAATGTTTCCTGGTTAGAGATTATGAGTTATAACTGGATGATTTAAATGTTTGTGGTATCTTGAGTTCTCTCAGGAAGAATTATATAGTTTAGATAGTTCTACTGAACTATCAGGACAATATATGGTTCTTTTAGGTAAACATAAAGTCCATTTATCTTGTTCATATCATTTTACTTGAGTCCTAGTAATTTTCTCATGATTATTAGATCCATTTTAGGATGATTTAAGGGATCCTAATATATATTATTTGTTTTTATCCCATAACCCTTAAATATTGTGTGACATCATTAATTTGGTTTTCTATTTTTGTCTGATTTGTTTACGTTTTGTTTTCAGGTGTGTTACATTCAAATAGATTTACTAAATGATTTAAAAAGCATGTATAGAAAGTAAAGTGGTGTTTTTTCTTAAAAAAAGTTAATAATTTTTTTGGAAGGAGAAAATGTGATTTGGAATGTTTTCATGAACCTAATAAGGAATCATGTTTTCATGATCTAAATATATTTTCACAAAATGGTTTTGGATCCACCTTTACTTATTTAAAGTAGCACTAGTGTTAAAAACACCTTTAATATCTATTTTATTGCATGTTAACACTGGATAAAAAGTGAAAAAGATCTAGATGATGTGATTTTTTTGTTTAATGTCATTTTTTTAAAACAAATGTTTAATTTTCTTCTAAAAATAAAAATAATAATGTTTTTATAATGTCCCGATTCCGAAAGCCGCCCATAAGCGCCCGTACCCGGTTGGTCACATGGCCTTAAGTGCATTTCCTTGAACTACAGAGGCTACTGACTAGCAGTGAGGGCCTTGGGTGTGATAGTGGGGAAACTATGCCCTCATTGGCAGAGTAACACAGTGGAAGTAAAAAAGATAGCAATAGCGTAAAAAACAATAACACCATACAACAATAATCAACGGAAGACTGGAAGTAATAACTGGAGAACACATACATAAATGATTCATGATACATATGTCTAGGAAACAGCTAAACCAACCACAATGCTTGAATAAAATACAAAACCCAAGTACAAAAGAAAAGGAATTAAAAATCTTCACAACATTGCAAGCCTCATCTTGGTCGCATGCTCCCCATCTCCACAACAATCAAGTACCTGAAGTAGAAGGGTGCTTTCCATTATCTAGAATAGTAATAATATAATTTGTTTGGGCCCAAAATCATAACCCAAATAGGGTGTGAGATGAATCCTAGTAGGAAACCACCCAAAGTTCTATGCCTAATAGCTAGTGAATATATATGGAAGGCAATAAACAAAATGAAGCTGTAAACAAGGAAGTACACATAGTAACAATCATACAATTCAATTGCATTAATTTTCATATATCAAGTAAGCAGCTAATCAAAAGCAGGTAACCCTCTGGTAAGTACTCATAGCCTAACCCCTCTGGTTTAACCAAACAAACATAGGAAACCCTCTGGGAAGTACACATAGTTTAACCCTCTAGTTCATCTTTAGCAAAGACACTCTAAGGAAGAACTCACTTTCAATTCCCCCTGTGGTATTGTATCGGTAACTAATAGGCACTCTGAGGAAGAAATCAATGTCCAATTCCCCCTGTGGCTCATATCAAGGAAATTATAGACACTCTGAGGGAGCACAAAATCCATCCCTCCTATGGTCTCACAACTTAACAGTAAACATACACTCTAGATAATCCCTCAACGTCCATTCTCCCTATGGTCTACTACACTAGGTTTTCACGGCCCTATGTAAGTCAATCATACACCATGATACATGGAAACCAAATTAAACCTCAAGAACTACTTGGATAAACAATCAACAACATATCATAGAATTTCTGATAATAATCACTCCAACTTAACAATACTAGGAAAGGGAAACAAAGTATCCTAACAATAAAGTTAGGACAAACGGTCAAAACAAGAAAACATGGGAAAACCCTCCATAGCATAGAATAATAAACCCTATTCATAAACAATTAACCTCTATCAAAAAAAACATGGCATAATAGGAAATCACAGGGCTAAAAACCATAAACACACAATACCCCATCCTTGGGTATTGGTCACTTTTGCACATAAAATTTAAATACTAGCTACGAAAAGGCACAAAAAACCTACCTCAGTGTTGTACGGATGATATATGTGAACCTCAAGACTTGAATCACCCTAGAACTCTGTTGATATACAAAAAAACTTAATATGTTCAACCGAGGATATCTTGCGGAAGAGGAGAAATCAGAAGATGAAGTTCCAGAAGAAATGAGAACTCACTAATGAGATTTCAACGAAATCAACGATGGTCGATTCGGAGAAAGGAAGACAATTATGGGTCTCGGAGAAGATCCACGGCCGTATAGATTCTCTTGGATGAAATAGGTTGAGAAGAAGTGCATTATTTCTGTCAGACGCAACCCTACTCCATTTAATGAAAAAAATAAATTACACCACGTGTTATTTAAAAGTACATGACATGTACTTGCCTTTTACAGCCTCCTCTTTAGGAAGTCTTTAGGTCACCACACACGACCATGTACTCTAATATTACTCGGCCAGTACACGATCACCCACAGCAACTGAGTACACGACATGTACTTAAAGGACATAGTGTGTACTCCGAAAATTTCCAGAAACTCCTCTTTTTATCAAAAACTATTAAAAAGCAAGATCCATACTAGAAAAGAAGATATGGGTTCTTACAAACTTCCCCCCTTAAATAAAATTTCCCCCGAATTTCCCTATAAAGGCGGCACAGAAGAAGAAACCTCTAATAGCTCCAGCCACTATGATCATACATCATCCTCCCTCTACCAAGTCTCTTCCTGTACTCTCCCATGCTGCCATATCACTCATACCATAGGAACAGACCAGCCATAGAGAACCTTTGCACTTCGATCAATAATCTGGATAAGATGCTCATCAAAGGATGCATCCACCTCTAACTAAACCTATTTAGGTTGGAAAACATGAGATGGGTCTAAGAAGTAATGTCGAAGCTGAGAAACGTGGAAGAAATCATGCATAGCCCAATACCTATGAGGGAACTACAACCGATAGGCAACCAGTCCGACTCTCTCCAACACCTAAAACGGTCCGGCATACCTCGGTGAAATCTTAACCTACATCATAATCCTTCTGTGTCCCAACCTCAGTGTGACATGTAGGAAAACCTAATCTCCAACCTCAAACTCTAGAGGTCATCATCATCGATCAATATAAGACTTTTTTTTGTGACTATGCAATATCCATACTCTTCCGAATCAACTATATCTGCTCCGTGGTCTCCTGGACAAGACTATGTACCAGCATAGCTACCTCTCTTACCTACAGCCTGCGTAAGGGTGATCGGCATGGCCTACCATACAAATCCTCAAAAGGTTCCATCTGAATAGTTTCTTGAAAACTATTTTTGTAGGAAAACACCACAAGAGGTAAGTGATTCTCCCAAGAACCTCCAAAATCCAAGATGCATGCTCAAGCATGTCCTCAAGCACCTGAATCGTACGATCAGACTGGAAATCTGTCTGGGGATGGTAATCTATACTCAGAAGTACATGTGTACCCAAAGCCTTCCATAATCCCTGCCAGACCCAAGAAGTAAAACGTGCATCTCTGCCTGACACAATGGAGTGTGGAACCCCATGTAAACATACAATATCTCAGATGTACAACCTTCCCAGATCAACAAAACTACAAGTATCCTTGATTGGAAAGAAGTGGGAAACCTTTGTGAGTCTATCAATGACAACCCATACTGCATCATTCCCTCGAGGTGACCTCGGGAAAACTATCAAGACATCCATCGCGACATCATTCTACTTCCACTCGGGAATGGGTAGCTATTGCAAAAGCCCTGCTAGTCACTGATTCTCCACCATCACCTACTGATAGGTGGAACATCTCATGAAAAACCCAACAACATCACTCTTCATACCCGAACACCAATACTAAAACTGTAGATCATGATACATCTTCATGACACCAAGATGAACTTCCCAAACTGAGGAATGAAAGTCCCGCATCAGCTCCTCGCGTATTTCTGCTGGCACCCATACACACCCATGAAAATGAAATATCTCATCCTAAGCTATGGTCCATTCAAGAATGGGGTCCTCTCCTGACACGCTCTCTCATAAGAACAAGCCTTCAGAATATGATAGCTGCCTCATTTTCACTCGATCAAGAAGAGTAGAGGTAACAACTATAGAAGATAGAAATGTCTACCCCTGTCTTTTGGGTACCTCAAAATGCATTTCAGAGAATAGAGACATAGGATACCACTCACTACTGGCCTCCTGAGCTGCCTATATCTGAGTTCTTCTGATCAACTCATCATACACTATGTTTCCCTTCCTAAGACTGTAGGTAATCTCAAAGTCAAAATATTGAAGGTACTCAACCCACCTTCTCTATCTCAAATTCAGGTCACGCTGAGTGAATATATACTTGAGAATTTTTTGGTCGGTGAAAACAAAAAAATATTCTCCCAATAGGTAGTGTATTCAATAGTGTAAAGCATGAAAAACTGTAGCCTGCTCAAGATCGTGTGTTGAGTAGTTCCGCTCATGTGGCCTCAACTTCCGAGACCCGTACGCAAAAAACCCTTCCCCCTGCATAAGAACAACTTTTAGACTGATACCTGATGCATCACAGTACACAATATAGCTCTAGCCCAACTATGGAAATACTAGTATCAGTGATGAATTCAACCTCCCTTTCATCTCCAGAAGGGCTGACTCACAAGAATCTAACCACAAGTACTTCACACCCTTCTTAGTAAAACCCGTCAGTGGTGCTGCTAAGCATGAAAAGTCTTATATAAAATTTCTGTAGTAACCATTCGACCCTAGAAAACTCCATACCTCAAAGACATTCTTCGGTTACTCCCAGAAAACTACTGCTCTCACTTTCTCTGGGTCTACTGATACTCCTATCTCTGAGATAACATGACCCAAGAAGTGAATCTGGTCCATCCAAAAGTGGCATTTTGAGAGATTAGAATAAAACTAATTCTCTCTCAGTGTACTCAAAATGATCTCAAGATGGGTATCATGGTCGTGTTGAGTGTGAGAGTACACCAAGGTATCATCCCTGAAGACCAGCATGAAGGAATCCAAATTTGTATGGAACACTCGGTTCATCAGTGCCATGAAGACTGCAGGCGCGTTTGTGAGACCGAACAACATAACCACAGACTCGTATAGACCATACCTACTCTAAATGGCTGTGAGAGGTACATATGATGGTCTAACGTGAAACTGATGGTAACCAGGCCTCAATTAAATCTTCGAGAACACCCAGGATCCTCGAAGATGATTAAAGAGATCATCAATCCTCGATAAGGGATATCGATTATTTACAAACAATTGGTTCAACCTCCGATAATCCACACAAAGTATAAGGGTGTCATTCACCTTCTTCACAAATAGGATAGGAGAATCACAAGGAGAAGTAATGGGTCGGATGAAACCCTTTTCCTGCAACTCCTACAAATGCTTCTTAAGCTCCTGTAACTCTGATGTAGCCATCCTATAAGGAGGAATAGACACCGGTGCTGCTCCTGACGCAATCTCAAAACAAAAATCTACCTCTCTCTCCAAAGAAAAACCTGAAAATTCCTCTGAAAAGACATCCCTGAAATGATCCACCACTGGAGGAAAGTCCATCTGTGAAGTCCCCTGGTCATCCATATATAGACTAGAAATATGGGCTGTAACTCCTCCCAACCCATGATGCTCGGGTCCTACTCTACTCGCTTGGAAATACCACTCTCCATTATGAAGAAACAATCCGCCCTCTGGTGATGTAAAACTCACCCTACAATGATAGAAATCGACAACTGCATGGAAGGGAACTAACCAGTCCATTCTGAGAATGACATCATAACCTATCATCTCTAGGATATAAAGATCCCATAGGAAGTGACACCCACCAACCTCGAGAGGGAACTCCTTGCACAGATGTATACTAGCCGTTCATATCCCAAACAATGTGTCTAGCATCAAGCTATTAGCAGAAGAAAAGATATAGAGACCAAGACACTCTATAACAACAAAAGATATAAATCTATCATAATCCCCTATATCAAAAAGGGCAGAAGCTAAAACTGAGACAATTAGGATCATACCTCAAACTGTAGAGGGTCTTGGATTCTGCTCCTACTGGGTTTGATCCACTACAAAAGTCTGACCTGCACCATGGCCCTATTACCCTATCTGACCACCCTGAGCTGATCCACCCTTTTGTCACTGAAGGCCTGGTGACTGGATACCATGGTCAAGACCTCCACCTCAGCCCGAATGGCCGGAAGAGCTCTAGTTTCCTGACTGATGATAAACTGGTGGTTCTGCACCTGAATGACGAGTCATAGAAGAACCCCTTTCACCATCTTCCTGTGAAAAAAACTAACAGAAAAGCTGAAGATGGCCCATATTTCAGCATTATTAGCACTCCACTGGGTCTCTCGGGCAATGTGGCCTCATATTACCACTCTTCCCGCACTAGTAGCATACCACCTGGCTACCAGAAGAAGTTTCCCGCATCCTTAGATCCCTGTGTGTATACTCCCTACATCGCTTCCTACTGCCATTAAGAGGGATGCCAACTCCTGATGTCGAACCTCCCTAGCTCACCACTCTAGAATCCCTCAGATTACGCCCCGTGATTAATCCTTGGTTAACTATAGAAGTGATGGAAGTCAACCTAAATATGTTCACCTAAGATCGAATGTCGTGCTTGAGACCATTCTCAAACTCCCTTGCCAAGAATAACTCTTCATCTCCTAGAATATGCATGAAGTACTATAGCTCTATGAAGCGAGAATAATAATCCATAACTGAAAGAGTACCCTTCTCCAGACTCATGAACTCTCAAGCTCGATTGTCCCTCAAAGTCTTCGGGTAGAAGTAGTCATAAAAGGAATGCTGGAAATCATCATATGATATAACTTACTGGATTCCCGCCTGTGAGATCACATCCCACCATCTCTTGTAAGAATACCGAAGATTATATGTAGCGAGCTTCACCCTCCTCTCTGGAAGCATCTCCAGATGCTCGAAGATAGAAATAATGTCTTCTAACCATGACTCTGGAGACTAAGGTCCTCCTTCCCCTATGAAGGTGGGAGGATGATGCTACTAGAAAACCCACGTCAACTCTACCATAGAAGGGAAATGATGTAGTACTCTTTATAAGGTCTACATAAACCTCATAAATCCCTCTCGGAACTACGCATCGGCACCTGTGTTCGGAATGACTGCTGGGGCTAATACTGGAACAACTGGAGGATCTGCTGGTAGTCCCTGATCAGTCATATCTAGTGTCTGATCAATTCCCTATAACTGTCAGACAACTGGAGGATGTCTCAGTGTCCTGACTCTGCAAGGATAAGCGCACACCTTATATCAAGATTAATTGGGAATGAAACTTAGAAGTGTAATAAGGGAATAATAGAAAGAAAGAATTCAATTTTTTCAAAACATGGATACACGACGTGTAAAATGCATACACAAAGTGTTCCCCTAAGACTTCACATGGGCGTGTACTTTTTCCAACCTAGGTCATGTAACTCCCCAAACACACGGTGTGTTTTCCTAACACATGGAGTGTACTTGAATCCTATTTCCCTACCTGAGTTCTCCTACACGTCTAGGCCACACAATTTCCCTAGAACAAGACTACACGACATGTTAGTTCCAAACATGGCGTGTACCAGACAAAATTCACCAACCCGTGTTGTTAGTTACACAAATGATTACATGGATGACTCTACATGGCGTGTTTGTTCTAGACATGACATGTACTATAATGATTTCACCAACCCGTGTTGTTCCCTATACGTCCAGATAGATGGGTTACACTACACAGCATGTTCAATCTTGACACAGTGCATATAACATAAGTTTTATCCATCCGTGTCATTAGTCACATGGGTGGACACATGGTCTTCACAACACAACATGTACATCAGGAACACAGCGTGTTCCACCCCAGATTTCCCAACCCCATGTCTCTGCCCATACAGCCAGTGACACTGTTAGAGAATAAATGGCATGTGCATACAGTACATGGTGTGTAATTAAGAAAAACAATTCCTTCCAGAACAGAAGGAAACATGATATATATTTATCATTACACACTGTGTATTCTAAGATCTTCCGGACTGTAAGCCTTAGAAACAACTCTGGAACCCCGAAAAACACTGAAATGAACATTAAAGTGACAAATTTCAATTCATGAGGGCCCATACTCCCCCAAATCAAATATTGGCATCTTATACATGTTATATATAAACATAACAGAGCAATGATCCACCAAATTCCAGATCATGAGGGCCCATAACAGCTCAATAACCAAAGTTTCACGTCCATTCAAACAAAAAACTTACACAAACCAATACCTTATAAAAAATAAGTTATTCTATCAAGGAATCTATAACAAACAACATGTATATCTAGTGAAACATCTATCACAACAACATGAAATCACTAATGCACCCTAAATGGACTGGAAAGAATGCATGACATGTGATCTCTAGTAAGTGAATATATGATGCATGATATGGCATACCCTCATCTCATCAGGTTGCAACAAAAATAGAACATCAATAACATCAATGATAACAACCAAATACTTACGAATCACCCAATGGTGAAATCAAATCAACTGTAAAATTGAAAAATCAGAATAATTGAAATAACCGAGGTAAATTGTCTTTTCCCTATACACGGGTTAGATACTCCCAAGCACAACTTATTACCATGTACCTATTTCTTCCTATCCTTGTCTATAGGCTCCAAAAAGTAATTCAAGAAGAAAATAATTCCTTTGATACCACTTTGTAATGTTTCGATTTCGGAAGCCGCATAGAGGTGCCCCGTACCCAGTTGGTGAGATGGCCTCAAGCGCATTTCTACGAACGCCAGAGGCTGTTGACTAGCAGCGAGGGCCTTGGGTGTGATAGTTGGGAAACTATGCCCTCATTGGAAGAGTAACATAGCAGAAGTAAAAAAGATATCAATAGGAAAAGAAGTAATAACACTATACAATAGTAATCAGCGAAAGACTAAAAGTAATAATTAGAGCACACATATATAAATGATGAATGATACATATGTCTAGGAAAACAACCAAACAAACCACAATGTAGGAATTCAGTACTAAACCCAAGTAAAAAAGAAAAGAAAGTAAACAGATCCACAACATCACAAGCCTTAGCTTGGTCCCAAGCTCCCCAGCTCCACAGTAGTCAAGTACTTGAAGTAGAAGGGAACTTTCCCTTATCTAGACCTACAATAATATAATCTATTTGGGCCCAAAAGCATGACCCAAAAAGGGTGTGAGATGAATCATAGTAGGAAAACACCCAATGATCTGTGCCTAACAGTCAGTGAATATATATGGTAGGCAATAAACAAAATGAATAAGTAAACAAGTAAGTACACATTTTAACAATCTTACAATTCAATTGAATTAATTTTCATATATCAAGTAAGAATATAATAAAAAAAGGTAACCCACTTGGAAGTACTCACAGCCTAACCCCTCTGGTTCAACCAAACAAACACAATCAACCCTCTGGAAAGTACACACAGTCTAACCCCTCTAGTTCAACTTTAGAAAAGACCCTCTGAGGAAGCACTCACCATCAATTCACCCTGTGGTATGGTATCGGTAACTTATAGTAACTCTGATGAAGCACTCAACGTTCAATTACCTCTATGGCCCATATCGAGGAATCTACAGACACTCTGAGGGAGCACAAAGTCCACCCCCCCCCCTATGGTCTCACAACTTAACAATAAACAGACACTCTGGAGAAGCCCTCAACGTCCATTATCCCTATGACCTACTACACCAGGTTCTCATGGCCCTATGTAAGTCAATCGTGCACAATGATACTTGGTAGCTAAAGTAAACCTTAATAACTACTTGGCTAAAAAATCCACAACATATCATAGCATGTCAGATAATAACCATTCAATTCTAACAATACTAGGCTAGGGAAACAAAGCAGCCTAACAGGAAAGGTAGGCCAATTGGAAAAAACAAGAAAACATGGGAAAAACCTTCATAGCATGGAAAAATTAACCCTATTCATAAATTATTAACCTCTATCTAAAAAAATGGGTCCTAACAAGCAATAATAGGGATGAAACCCATAAAAACTCAATACCCCTTCTTTGGGTATTGGGCACTTTTGCACAAAACATTCAAAGACTAACTACAGAAAGTCACAAACCACCTACCTCGGCATTGTACGGACGATATACGTGAATATCAAGACTTTAATCTCCATAGAATTCCATAGATCTACATAAAACGCTTAAGATGTTCAATTAAGGATATATTGTGAAAGATTAGAAATCCGGAGATGAAGTTCAAGAAGAAAGGAGAACTCACTGATGTAATTCCAACACAATCGACAATGATCGATTCGGAGAACAGACGGAGATTCAGGAGCTCGAAGAAGATCTATGGACATATCGATGCTCCTAGATGAAATAGGTTGAGAAGAAGTGTGTTCTTTCCATCAGACGCGACCCCAGTCCATTTAATGACAAAAAAGTACGTGACATGTTCTTTAAAAGTACACGACGTGTACTTGCCTTTTCCGATCTCTGCTTTAGGAAGTCTCTAGGTCACCAAAAACAGCCATGTACTCAGCTATTACACGACCAGTACATAGTGACCCATAGCAACCGAATACATGGCATGTACTTAAAGGACACATTGTGTACTCTTGAAATTTCAAAAAAAAAATCCTCTTTTTCTCAAAAACAACCATAATACTATGTTCATACCTAAAAAAAAGATCCAGGTTCTTACAGTTTTAAGTGTTAGTTTTTATTAAAAATTCTATTTAAATCCATCATACTTCATTTTCTATATTGGGTTTCAAGAAAATTGATGTGGGGAGATTCTTCAGATTTTAGGTTTTCTTCTTCTAAATTTGTAATTTAAAGCTATAGTTAAAGGCTTTAAATATATTTTTCCCCTAAAAATGATGTTTAAAGTTAATATTTTTTAAAAAATTGAAAAAAAATTATTCCGAACTTGTACAAAAGAACAACAACACCAAAAAACACAAATATCGGTAACAAACATCACAAATAACAATAATAAACCTCATAAAAAACTTTTACAATATATTTTACAAATAATATAGACCTAAATTAAAATTCATCTATGAACTGATCAAACTTATAAAATATTTTTTAAATAATATTTGAAGGTATTTCAAGTCATTTTTCATACATAGAAAAAAATAATCAATAAACAAAAATTAACATAAAGTGTTAGAATTTAAAAATAAAACATATTTTTTAAAATTAAAAGTGTTATAATAAAACTAAACTTTTCAAAAAATTGTTGTTATGGTTTTTATTATCACATAAATGAATAGTAAAACCTAATACCTACATAAAACACCCCTTCTTTGATGATGACACTATATTTATGAACCATTATTTTAAAACAGAAACACTATATATGTAATAAAAAATAATTATTCAATAATATAAAAGTTATCTACCAAAAAATTCATATATTCAAATTTTTATGGTTCCATTGATGAAAAGTAAGACCTCTTGAGATCAATCCATGAACTATTGTAATTTAAAAATATTAAATATCAAAAACATATATAAAATGAAACTATTAAGATTAAAAATTCAAAATAATATAATAAAAATTACACATTTAATAACTTTTTAATTCTTTTTTGAACATCTCACAATAAAGATCATAGCTAATACACCTTTCATTCGGATGGAAAAAATATGCATAACATCCAATATCTACCAAAATATAAAAATTACAGCATTAATAATAGTATAATGAATAGTATTTCAAAATTATATTTGTGTTATTACGAGTAAAGGAAAGGAAAAACCAACACATAATCTTTAGGTTTTTTAATATTTTATATATATATTCAATTTTTGAATCTTTGTCTAGATATTACACAGTTTTTGAGATATATTCTGGATCTATAAAATAATAAAAATAAGTGAAATCATATTATAAGAAAATATTGTAGAGATACATAATTAGAAAAGTAATAAATTAATTCAATATAACATATGTTCACTTAAATAAATAATTTTTTTTTAAATTTAATTACATTGAAAAAAAGACAACACATGTATAATGAGATCCTCACCCTTTAAAACAATGATGTTGTCATTTTTAAATATTTTTAACACATAATATCTTCCAAAAATATCCAAACTCATCAAAAATGTATAATAATTTTCTAATAAAGAAGAAACTTGTGTGAAATTTATTATCCCATCAAGATCATGAGGAGAATCTGAAGGCTATGGTTCTTGAAAATATCCTTTACAATGATTCATTCGATTTCAGATAATCAAATATAAGGTAAGTTTAGGAAATTTTATATATTTAATTTGAGTTTAATGATAAATGAAAAATGAAAAAAATGAATTCCAAATTTATGAACCGATGATAAAGACTAACTAGAAAAAGTAAAAAATGATCAATACTCTATTCAACTATGGTCACATACTTAATATGAAACAACAGTGGAGTAGTTTGATCAATAATATCATTTTTATACTATCACTAGACCCGACTACATAATTTGATGATGTATATAATCCTATAGATAATTTATAATTATATATACTACAACATGTGTATAGGGATCCCAAGAATTCAACTCACAATACACGGTTGGGACTAGATGAAGAAGTGAAAGATCTAAGTAGGAAGGCTATGTAGGCCACAAATTTCTCATTATTTCCACAAACATAGCATGTACAAATGATTTAACTCTATCATCTATCAACTCATTAAACATACATATCTCAAACTCTAAATAATATATCTTTTCCTTCGAATTTTTCTCTATCGATGTCGTAATAGGGTGACTAATTTTTTTAAACCATTACCCTCCTTATATCCTCTGATGCAGCCAAGGTGTTCTGGCTTTTTTAATGTAGTTGTAAAAACACTCATCCTACCCTTAGGGATAAAGGCCCACTTTATTGTTTTATCCTGAAGGTAATATTGAATTAATATTTTTAAATACTATATTAGTGAAATAAATTTACAAAATATAAATATTGATAGAAAATAATAATTAATTACTTACAATATTATCATCCATATATTTTTTTGCATTAGTAATAAACATCTTCTTTGTTATAATCCTTAACCTATTCCATTTTTATGATAAGGTGGAGGTGATGGAGGGCTATATTGAACCTCTTAGAAGATACTACATAACTTGACTGTCAATTAATTTAATTTTTTGATAATAATTCACTCCTCTAATAAAGGATACCAACCACATGAAAATGTATGAGGTTATATATTTTTGGGATTGTATCACTTGGTGAAATTTTCAAGAGATCTGTTACATGGTTAAAAATAAAGTATTTTTCAAGTAATTATAATTAATTTAACAAATACATTTCACAAATAAAAATTATATATAATAATGAAATACTACCTCTGATTGGAGAAAAAATTTTTCATGTATTTTTATCTATAAACACTTACTTAAGGCATGGATATTGATTTTTTTACTCCCAAAAATATAATATGAAGAAACAATTTTCTAAAAATATATCCATCTAGTTTCTGAAAATAAAACACACATTTTCATATTTTCTTTTGTATCTTGAAAGTAAAATTTCATATGTAATTGAATAGATTAAATATTGTTCATATAAAATACATAATATTTAAATCATTGTAAGATTAAATAAATAAGTTTATACATATTAACATTAAGGGATCCCATAAGTGGTCTTTAAATGATTGGTAGATTCTCCAATAATCAGGGGATAAAATACTTATTCTACAATGACTCTATATTTCCATGTAACTCATAAACTGCTGACGTGTGGGCCAGTTTGGTGGTTGTTATCATTAAAATCAATCATAAACCATTTTTCTCTACATGAAAATGAAATTTTCGGTAAGTTTTTAATCCCATGCATACTATATTTAGGTACCATACTCTCTAGAGAATAATAAGATCATAAAATAATTATAACAAATATGAGTTTAATTTCATTAAATAATTTAATTACAATATATATATTTATATAAATAAATTTACATACCTTGATTACCTTAACTCAACACTTATCATTTAAAAATATGTATAAGACCTTAAAAAAGGTTTATGTACCTATATTTAATTTAAAATAAAAAATTATTATAAATAAAAAAATTGATCATGAATAATAGAAATAAAAAATTGAATGTTTTACTTTACAACCAAAAATATATGTAACTAAAACTGATGAATATAAAAATTAACAAATAATGGAAATTATTATCATCTAAAAATGTTTAATTTTTTGTACTGATATTTCATTAGAAATTAATAAATTTTATATGTAAAAATGTGATTTTTATAATAATAAGAAAATTATAACTATTTTTTGAATAAAATCATATACATGAAAATAAATAATATAAAAAACATTGTGAAAAAAATGATGAAGGAAAAAATTTTCAACCAAAAAAATGGTATTTGAATATAATAAATATATAAATTATAAAATAAATGGGAGGAATTCTCAACATCTTTATATTTAAATATGAAATCTTAAAAAAAAATTAACTATGTCAGTTTCCCAAAAAACAGATATTTACCCAATTAATTAGGAGAGTAATGAAGCATTTCCCTGAATCCATTATATTTGTTCATTTCTTGCTAAAAGAACTATTTCAATATCATAGTGATTTTTATCCTCATATAATATTCTTATAGATGAAATAATTTTACATAATACTATAATATCATCAATATTCTCATCACAAAAATCATTTTTTCCTTTTTAAATCAATAGACTATTGATCATTTGATGGGACAACAACAAAAAACATTTTTTCCATGAATCACCATGATAAATTACTCCCATTTATAACTAAATATTTTCATATCAATAGGTGTAAATATATAATCATCATGTTTCACACCATTATTATTGTAAACCCATTAATACATAAATACAAGTTCTCAAAAATTAGTATAATCAATCTACTATATATCCTCAACAACTCTAAAATATGATGATGAAAAAATTAGGGTTTTATCTTTAACACTTAACTAATATAGTTATTCAGTGATTTCCATTACTCCACTATTTTTAATGGTACCCTTTTCATCCTTTTAGAGACCCAACCCCTGTATCCTAGAGCCAGTGTGTTATGAAATTGCATTGGAATAAGATAAAAATAATCACACTTTGAAGGATCAAATATTTTATTATTATTGAAAAAATATATACATACATGAGTCTTGTATTACATTAGAATACAAAAATTACAACATAATATTTTTATGAATAACTATATTCCATCTAGATTATCCCTACATATCATTCATAGTAAAATTCATGGAATCCCGGGGAAATAAAACAAAATAAGGGTGAGATCAAATGATCTATAAGGGTTAAGTATATAAAAATATACCATGAACTAATAATAATAATTAACATAGAAAGTAACTAACTAATAACACATTCCATTTAAATAACTGGATAAGGTATAATCAATATGGAAGGTAAATAAATGAAAACACTTTCCACTTAATTAATAAACTGAAAATGAAATACATCTAGAGATAATGTCATAGTAAAAATATCTTGGATAATAATAATAACTAAAATGAAAGAAATGATTAATTATCATATGTCATGGTTCCCATGAACATGGTACCTTTACCATCAAGATATATCCTCACGATGGTTTAAAACACACATGGTGAAAACCCAATTAGCCTTTTCTATCTAATTGATCCGTCCCATGAGACTACAGATACATTGAGGGGCTTATATTAAATGTTTCATAACCCAATTATTGTGTTTCCAAATAATTCCTAATATATTTAAATAATAAATTTAATTCAGTAAAAATATTCCTTATCAAATATCCATATTTATTAAAGGATATAAATTTATCAATATTTTCCCAGTTAATCAAATAACTTTATAAGTAAACAACATAAGTAAAAATAGTATATGGTTTATGAAATTATCATATAAATCACAAATAATATCAATATTTAATATATATTTAATATCTAATGAAAAATTATTTCAGGAAAGTGATTTTTTCATGAGAATGTTAATAATCACAAAATAAAGTGATATTGCACAATAACTTTTACCACTTGGTAACTTTCATTTCAAATCCACTTGGATGAAATGATTCAAATTAAAACTTAAAATACCACAAGTAATGAATAATTCATGATATTACATGTCAAATGTGAAGTATATACACCATATAAAAGTGAATTGGTGCATAATAACAAGTAAGTCTCAATGGAATGTAACTTGAGATGAAATCCATTACCTTGCATTTCCATTTGGGTGAACGTCAATTAAACTCAAGTATATTCGTTTTAAACATGTTATTTACTTCTTCAAGAATTATAATAATATTTATAATATCATTTATGATCCTTTTATAACATCTTATCACCAACTTGTTAATAATCATTCATTATTTTCATCGTTTCAGGTGTTAATTTCCTTATTTTCTCATGCATGTTTCCTCATGAAAAATACAGTTCTTACAAAAATTATATAGTTTAATCATATAAAGAATAATAATAATGAAATAATTATCATATTTATATATTAATTATACTTTTAAAACCAATCATGAATGATGGTTATGAAAAATGAAGTATGTTACAATCATGGAGAAGGTAGGTCGTACGTACACATGAGTAACGTTTCCATTCTTCAATGATCATTATGGAAATGAGGTAAGTAATATTTTTCATTTATATAATGAACATAAAATCATAAATACCATAATATATACTTATATATATATATATATATCAACCATGTGGTTTTATGATGAAGATAGAGTCACATTGCTTCATGAAGGTGGTATTCCACATGTACATGAATGATGTTATCATATTTATATGAGTGAAAAGGAAAGAAAGAAAAAGATATATAATATCATTACAGAATGATAAATATTCCGTGAATATAATAATTATTTCATGTATATCACATATAATCAATAAAGCTATCTTTATCACCTTCCATGTGAAGTGTTACTGAAAGATGAATCACATTGCTTCGTGAGGCGGTAGTACCCCGTACACACATTCTATGTTATCCTATCTTCTATCACTATTGAAAAAAAAGTCTTTACCAATGGTTCAAAACCACTCGTAAAGGCTGGATAACTGTTGGTATAATATATACCAACATTTATCCAAACCGTGGGGAAGTAAGGCATAGGGAAAGAGATATGCCAACGGTTTGTGGAAAACTGTTGGCATATCTTAGGATATCCAACTTATACCAATGGTTTTACATAACCATTGGTATAATGTTTTCACCAACGGTTCTAAACCATTGGTAAAGAGTTGGTATAAAACTCCCAATTCAAACGATTTACAACCGTTGGCATAATCCATGCGGAGAAATTGCAACAGTAGGCTACTGTGAGTGGTGAGCTGCTGTCGTCCATGCCTCTTTGAGTGATTTCTAGGCCTGTATTTCCAGGCCTGAATTGAATACATACATAGAATGAAAACATATACAATGGAAAACATAATTCTAAATCAATTAGTTTCCCCCTTCCAGAAACTATACACATATAGAATGAAAACATAACTCATAAGGCAATTATAAATATACATAATTGATTTAGAATTCAATTCTGAGAGACAATAACATGTGCAATCCGAAATTCAATTCATAATTGAATACTAAATTGAATACATACATAATTTAATTATCAATTATGAATAAAATACATAAAAAACTGAATACATAATTATATGCTTTAAACATAATTAATATTACATACAAAATTTCATTTTGTATAACACATACACGATTTAATAAGGAAATTAGAAGCTAATAACCCCAAAATAAGGAAATGGACAAATGACTTCAACCAAACACAAATATAATGTCTCATGGTTTGGGGCGGGTGTCTTTGAACTTAGTGATGATGATAATGGGTGTGTATCAATGAGATTGTGTGACTTAGGGAATGTAGTTTTTCTTTGCGTAATAAATGACATGTGTTTTAGAATAGGGGTAAGAGTTACTCACATGAGAAGTGGATTGTGTGAGGCTAGACCATGGATCCTTGTACTGAAGTATCAACACAATATGAATATGTTTGGTCGGTTTTCTGTATGTCAGTTGTTTTTACTTAAAATGATGTTCATTTTAAACAAAATACAGACACTTCAAGTGATTTGGGCCACACCGTACGACGGATTAAGGCGGGGTTGACTCGTGCACGTCACAAATGACCCATGGATCGTTATTCTGAAGTATCAATGGAATCCGAATGTGTTTGGTCAGTTTTCGGTATACCAGTTGTTGTTTTCACTTAAAATGTTGTCCATTTCAAAAAAAAGTGAGACACTTTTAGTGGTACCGGCCACACCGTGCCTCGTATTGAGGCAAAGTTGACTCGTACACGTCACAAATGACCCATGGATCATTGTGCTAAAGTATCCAGAGAATCCGAATATGTTTGGTCTATTTTCCGTATGCCAGTTGTTGTTTTCACTTAAAATTTTGTCCATTTAAAATAAAAGTGAGACACTTTGAGTGGTACCAGCCAAATTGTGCCTCATATCTAGGTGCGGTTTACTCGTATACATCAAAAATGACATATGGATCATTTTTCTAATGTATCAACACAATTAGAATAAGTTTGGTCGGTTTTCTATATTTTTGTTGTTTTTACTTAAAACACTGTCCATTTTAAACAAAAGATAGATACTTCGAGTGATAACTACCACACTATGCCTTGGATTGAGTCGAGGTTGACTCGTACACATCACAAATTACCCATGGATCTTTGCCCTGAAGTATCAAAAGAATCTGAATGCGTTTGGTTGGTTTTATGTATTCTAGTTCTTGTTTTCACTTAAAATGTTGTCCATTTATAATAAATGTGAGACACTTTGAGTGGTACCGGCCAAAATGTGCCTCGAATTGAGGAAATATTGAATCATACACATCAAAAATGACCTATGGATCATTGTGCTAATGTATCAACACAAGAAAAATACGTTTGGTCAGTTTTCCATATGGCTGTTGTTTTTACTTAAAACAGTGTCAATTTTAAACACAAGACAGACACTTCGAGTGATAACCGCCACATTGTGCCTCATATTGAGTCGGGGTTGACTCTTACACATCACAAATGACCCATGGATCGTTGTCCTGAAGTATCAACAAAATCCGAATGTGTTTGGTCAGTTTTCTGTATGCCAGTTGTTGTTTTCACTTAAAATGTTGTCCATTTCAAATAAAGGTGATACACTTTGAGTGGTACTGGACAAACCGTGCCTCATATTGAGGCGCAATTGACTCGTACACGTCAAAAATAACCCATGGATCGTTGTGTTAAAGTATCAACAAAATCAGAATACGTTTGGTTGGTTTACCATATGGTTGTTGTTTTTATTTAAAACAGTGTTCATTTTAAACAAAAGACAGACACTTGGAGTAATGCAGGTCACATCGTGCCTCATATTGAGTCAGGGTTGGCTCGTACATGTCACAAATGACCCATGCATCGTTTTTATGAAGTATCAACAAAATCCATATGCGTTTGGTCGGTATTCCGTATGCCAGTTGTTGTTTAAACTTAAAATGTTGTCCATTTCAAACAAAAGTGAGACACTTTGAGTGGTACCAGCCACACCGTGCCTTGGATTGAGGTGGGGTTGACTCGTACACATCAAAAATGACCCATGAATTGTTTTTCTAAAGTATCAACAGAATCTGAATACGTTTGGTTGGTTTTCCATATGCCATTTTTTGTTTTCACTTAAAATGTTGTCCATTTAAAATAAAAGTGAGACACTTTGAGTGATACCAACCAAACCGTGCCTCGTATTGAGGTGTGGTTGACTCATACATGTCAAAAATAACTTATGGATCATTGTGATAAAGTATCAACACAATCAGAATACGTTTGGTTAGTTTTCCACATGTTTGTTATTTTTACTTAAAATAGTGTCCATTTTAAACAAAAGACAGAAACTTCGAGTGATACATGCCACACCATGCCTCATATTGAGTCGGGGTTGACTCGTACACGTCACAAATGACCCATGGATCGTTTTCCTAAAGTATCAATAGAATCTGAATGCGTTTGGTCGGTTTTACGTATGCCAATTTCTGTTTTCACTTAAAATGTTGTCCATTTCAAATAAAAGTGAGACACTTTAAGTGGTACCGGTCAAACCGTGCCTCATATTGAGGCACTATTGACTCGTACATGTTAGAAATGACATATGGATCATTTTTCTAAAGTATAAACACAATCAGAATACGTTTGGTCAGTTTTTCGTATGGCTGTTGTTTTTACTTAAAACAATGTCCATTTTAAACAAAAGACAGAAACTTCAAGTGATACCAGCCACACCATGCCTCAGAAAGAGGTGGGGTTAAATCGTACACATCACAAATGACCCATGGATAATTGTGCTAAAGTATCAACAGAATTGGAATACGTTTGGTCAGTTTTTTGTATGCTAGTTGTTGTTTTCACTTAAAATGTTTTCCATTTCAAATAACAGTGAGACACTTTGAGTGGTACCGGCCAAACCGTTCCTCATATTGAGGGACAGTTGACTCATACACGTCACAAATGACATATGGATCATTGTGATAAAGTACCAACACAATCAGAATATGTTTGGTTGGTTTTCTGTATGGAAGTTTTTTTTACTTAAAAAGTGTCCATTTTAAACAAAAGACAAAAACTTCGAGTGATACCCACCACACTGTGCCTCATATTGAGTCGGGGTTGACTCGTACATGTGAAAAATGACCCATAGATCATTTTCCTAAAGTATCAATATAATCCTAAAGCGTTTGGTCAGTTTTCCGTATGCCAGTTGTTGTTTTCACATAAAATGTAGTCCATTTCAAATAAAAGTGAGACACTTTGAGTTGTACCAGCCAAATTGTGCCTCGGATTTAGGCGCATTTTACTCTTACACATCACAAATGACCTATGGATAGTTGTGATAAATTATTAACACAATCAGAATATGTTTGGTCGGTTTTCTGTATGGCTGTTGTTTTTACTTAAAACAGTGTCCATTTTAAACAAAAGACAAACACTTCGAGTGATACCCACCACACTGTGCCTCAGAATGAGTCGGGGTTTACTCTTACACGTCACAAATGACCCATGTATCGCTGTCATAAATTATCAACAGAATCCAAATGTGTTTGGTCATTTTTTTGTATGCCAGTTTTTGTTTTCACTTAAAATGTTGTCCATTTCAAATAAAAGTGAGACACTTTGAGTCGTACCGGCCAAACCGTGCCTCAGATTGAGGCGCGGTTGACTCTTACACATCACAAATGACCCATGGATCATTGTGCTAAAGTATCAACACAATTAGAATACATTTGGTTAGTTTTCCATACGGTTGTTGTTTTTACTTAAAACAGTGTCCATTCTAAACAAAAGACAGACACTTCGAGTGATAAGGGTCACACCATGCCTCATATTGAGTCAGGGTTGATTCGTATACATCACAAATGACCCATGGATTGTTTTCCTAAAGTATCAATAGAATCTGAATGCGTTTGGTCAGTTTTCCGTATGCCGGTTGTTGTTTCCACTTAAAATGTTGTCCATTTCAAAAATATCCATACCAGAGTGAAAAACCAGAGTGAAAAAGCAGGTTATACTAAATTCAAAAATATCCATACGAGAGTGAAAAACTAGTTATACTAAATTCAAAATTATTCATACCAGAGTGAAAAACCAGGTTCAAAAATAAAGAGTTATCCAGAATTCAAAAATGTAATGGATCAATTTGCCCCTGATCACCATCACCATCACCACTGTCATCATCCGCCTCATCCTCACCGCTATCTCTGTCCTCATCTTCATCCTTGTCATCATCCCCATGCTCATCCTCGACCCCATCCATGCCCTCAGCCCCATCCTCTCCCTCAGCCCCATCCTCACCATTGTCCTCATCCTCATCTTTGTCCTCATCCTCTTCAGTATCCTCGTCATCACTAGGAACGTCATCATCTCAACCACCACTATAACTTCCACATGGTGCATTGGATAATGCACCCATCGACAACATATATGTCTGACAAGCCACATTGGCCTCTAGTGGAAGTGATGAAGATAAATATTTGAATAGTTTCATAAATTCTTTCTCCCTCGTTTGAACCTGTTCTTCCAACTCTGTGACTCTTTTATCAGACTATCTTACATTATCCTTGACCTATTACAACTCGGTGGTACTAGAATGGATACCTGGAGAGGACCAATACCTCGTCGGGACTATATTCTTACCAGGTCTGCAGCGTACTCAACCAAAGTGTTCATCTCCCAAAACCTGATATAAATGATCGTGTGGCCCTAAATTGTCAGGCTCCTGGGAATCAAGGGCCTCTAAAGCATCCTATTAAAAATATTAATATATTATTCAATTTCAAAATAGATATTAAACTTTGAAATAAACAAATTAAATCTTACAATCTTTTCTTGTGTCGGTTCATTAACCGCAGTTCTATCTTTTTTCCTTCTACTCGAGAAAAACAATTTTGCTTGAGGGATACATCCTTAAATATTCAATTTGTGCTTCTATAATGAAATTGAAACAATATAAAGTGAAAGTATAATCATATATTAAATATTCAATAAATCACATAATTTAAGTAGGAAACAATAAAAAGGGCAAGTCCTAAAGAAAAATTATAAACAACTATATCGTACCAGCTGCCTCTCATGATATGACATTGTAGTGCACCCCAAAGTGTGGTGGTATTGCTTTGATGCAATATTTTTTTTTTGTTTTTTTCAGAATATTCCTAAATAATTTTAATAATAAATAAGCTAATATTAATGAAAAATATGAAAACTGTCATTTAAATACCTCAAATGGGATTAATACCTTAAATTTGGCTGTCGCCCAATGGGTAATCATTTGGAGATATTTCTCTATCGGGCAGTCATCCATGATAGGTAATGTCTCCAACTTTGTGCCCACTCTATCACACCAACCAACATACAGCTCATGCTTATAAGCTCACCAAAGCTCTCCTAGCTCCTTTAAACACGCTGGTCATGCACCTTCACTATCAGGGAAGATAAACTGAAGCTGACACCCAATAGATTAATTCATATAAATAAAAAAATACTACATTAAATCCAATATATTTTTTACCCATATTTGTGCCCACACATTATCCTTGACTTCGTGTGGAAGATGTCTCCAAGAGAGAGGGCTGACCAGAATGATGTCGGAGTATTTGGCTAGCATCTCCAAAAAAAACCCCGACATTCCTGCCCAAATTTATCAATCATATGTCCATCATCATTGTATTCAACCATCAATTGTGTCTGGCGGTTCGATACCGCACGCAAGGGAGTACGCCCCCTCCCACACCTCCTATCAGTAGATGAATATGTTATTAAAGAAAAAATACCAATACAAGTTATAATAAAAATAAATTTTGGTATAAAAATTTGTTAGAGTTATATAAATATACTTGTGGTAGTCGGATCAATGGGCATCACTGGATGTGTAGAAGTTGAAGGAATATCCTGTATAGGGGGAGTGTCACTCAGTGTATTCTCCTCAGCCACATAATGTGTCGGAGTAGGAGTCGAAGAAGGTGGAATATAATAGCTTAGAGATAATGAACCAGAAGCAAATGAGGATGGCACAAACTTCTGGCCAACTGGTAGTATAAATATTGGAGGCCTAAATATCCTGTGTGTCCCTAAAGACACACCAGGATCAAAATGGGGAATATAAGATACGTCTGTAGTAGGGGCATAGTCCAATCAGGTATGACTAGTGGATCGTCTAACTCTCATACCAAGAGACCTCGTATCACCGACCTTAATACCGAGACCACCAGATGATCGTCTAACTTGGACACCACCCCCATCCTACCACCGGCCTCTGTACTAGGAGTAATATTAGGTCCCTCATTAGATATCTCTCATCTAGGGGGTGGATCATGAAAAAATGTTTAACACAAAATTAAACACATGATATTATAAGTTATTGAAATATATATATTTGAAATAAAATACTCACAATAGAGATGAGTTGAGGAACGCCCATCTGTGTCATGCGACGATTATTTTCTGTCATATTTTTCTACTGCCTCTCTTCAATGGGTGTCATTTCTAGAAATGAAAACAAATATGAAAGTAATTAGAAATAAATAACTAATGTGTAACCCAAAAAACAAAATATAGAAAAACCATTATGATAAAAAAACATAAAAAAACAAAAGATCTATGGTGGTTTGAAGGTAAGTACTAGGATACACACTCTGAATGATGTAGGAGAAACATTTAGGTGAGGACACAACTATATGATTCTATATATTTCCCAAAACATCTTCGGGTTCACAATAAGCTATGATAATTGAGATATTGAAGTCATCATAAGTAATAAATAGATTTCTTCTAATTTCAGTAGGGATAGTGTCAACTTCATCATCACCATCATCAAAATTTTTTTTGGGATTTACTTCAATAATTACACCGAATTTAGGATGATGATGATCTTTGACATAAAAAACTTGTTTCACCATTGACGTCAATACATATGGTTCATCAGTGGAAACAGTGCGAGTCATGTCAATAACTCTAAATCCACAATCATCAATAAAGGTTCCTTGCCTCTTCATCGAATCAAACCATTGACATTTCATCATCGTGACTCGACCATGTGAGTAATAATCCAAAATTATTATTTTCTCCACGACTCCATAATAAGCTACATTTTTAGAACGAGGTCTATTATCTGATGAACTGGCATAACAGTCTGTTGTGGTAGTTATCATAACACCATCATGCTTTGTTCCCATGTTTCTTGCTCGTTCAGTGATAATAAATTTGTATCCATTGATCACAAGTGATTTACAAGCACAAACCATGGTATTAGGACCAAATGCCAAAGATCTTATTTCCTCAAAAACAGAGTCTGCAGGCAAACTCGATACCCGAAATATAAAAAAATATTAAACTTAATTAAATATTATTTTTATTTAGTTATTACAGAAATATTTTTACCTTCAATTTCAACCAAACAGAAAACCCTTTGCTATGAAAATTATCTTTCCTTCTCAAAGATAAAGAACGATGATTTCTATATATCAATTAATTATGTTCCCTGTAGATAAAAATAATAATAGTTTAACAAATATTTAAAATTACGAGAGATAAGATATAATATACATGTACAATTTATGTAATTGATATACTCATCGAACAAATATCAATTGAACAACACTGTGCCATGTGTCATCTCTCTCTCTTCAAGGCTTAATGTCGTCAAGGTATATCATCCCAAAATTCCTCCTTTCTGAGGAAGTGATGGAAAATTGGGTTCAATTTGCTCATACTTTTCTTCTTCATTTCTCATTGGTCTGTTTATTCTCGTGGTAAGATTAGACAAATAAATTGAGTAGAAATCCATACATTCTTGATCCAAGTAACCGTTCACAATAGAACATCTGGGATAATTCCTATTTTGAACATATGATTTCAATGTGTACATGTTTCTTTCAGTTGGATATATCTAACGGAAAGCAATAGGTCCTCCAAGAAGTATTTCGGTCGGAATATGGACAGTCAGATGCAACATGCATGTAAAAAATGATGGAGGGAATATTTTCTCTAACTCACACATAATGAATGGTGTATTTGCCAACAATTTTTGAAAGAAGGATTTGGAAAATTGTTTAACACAAAGATCTCTAAAGAAATAGCACAACTGAATAAAAGAGACTCTTACATTATTGGACAAGAGATGGCAGATTGCTATTGGAATCAACTCATCTAAAAGGACGTGATAATCACGAGTCTTCAAAGATTTCAGATTCAACTCTTTTCTGTTGACCTGTTTTGATATATTTCTTGAATAGACATCAGGAACTTTAATAGTCTCTAGCACTTCCAGAAATTGATTTGTTTCAGCAGGTGTAATCACATAAGAAGCACATGGAACTTTCCATTTATTTTCACTGATACAGACAGGATGCAATTCTGGTCTGATCCCCCAATCTACCAAGTCACGCCGAGATTGTAAATCATATTTTTTCTTCCCCTTGACATTTAGAAGAATCGAAAGCAACATTTCATATATATTCTTTTCAATGTGAATTACGTCTAAGAAATGACGTAACAAGTTGGTTTACCAATATGACAACTCAAGGAATATACTCTTCTTCTTCCAATTGTAACAGGTATCATTGGAACCATTTTACCTCTTTCTAGATTTCATTACAACCTTCCCAAATGAATAACTGAAATCTTTCAATTCATTAAGCACATTAGTTCCAGACATACGCTGAGGTGGATCATTAGTCTCCATGGTATTGTCAAATCTTCGACGATTGTTTCTATATGGATGGTTCATTGGAAAGAATCGTCGATGGCCCATAAAACTAAAACTATGACGATATTTCAGTCTTCTCAATCAAGTATTCTTCATACAAACAGGAAATGATAATTTTTCTTTTGTTCTCCATCCAGACATCATTGCATAAGCATGAAAATCATTGATCATCAACATAAGCACAACACGCATCTGAAATATTCTTTCGAACATGCATCATATGTGGGCACACCCACATCCCAAAGAAGTTTAAACTCTTTTATTAAAGGTTGCATGTATACATCTATATCATTGCCGGGATTAGAAGGGCCAGACATCAGTATACTCAAGAAAATGTAAGGATTTTTCATACACAACCATGGGGGAAGGTTATAAATGTTTCTGAAAACTGGCCAAGTGCTGTGCGAAGTAAGCATATTACCAAATAGATTAAAACTGTCACATGAAAGACCCAGTCTTACATTACGCATGTCAGCTGCAAATTCAGGATATCGAGCATCAAATCTCTACCATGAAAATCCATCTGCAGGGTGAACCAACTCTTCATTATTCTTTTTTCTCTCGGTGTCATTCCATCGCATTTTTACTGATATTTCATCAGACATGAAAAGGTTATGTAATCTGGGGATCAATGGAAAGTGCCACATTAATTTTTGTGGCAAACAAGATGGTGTTCCATCATCTTTTGGCTTCCATCGGGAGGTTCCACATTTGATACAATCATTTCTTTCTGCAGTTTCCTCCCAAAATAAGCTGTAATCATTTGGGCAAGCATGATTTTTTTGAGAATCTAAGTTCATCAACCAACTTCCATTCCATATAGTGGTTTGAGGGAACAGATGCATCATCTAGAAGTAAGTCCTTCAAGAAGGTAAGAATGTAATAGATTGTAGTATTTGAAATCCCATATATAGTTTTCCTATGAAACAATCAGATTTAAAATTCCAACTTTTTCATTTTACCACATTGCCGATATACTGGAGTCGTCACAACATCATTCAATTTTTTCACCCTATCAACATCATCATATTCATTGGACGCATCATGTGTGCTTGTATCGAAATCTTGTTGGCTGGACATCCTTTCCTTATCATGATGCCGAATAAATGGAAAATGATCATATATCAAACTCTCCAATTCCTTCCTATCATTTTGATCATCAACATTTTGAGATTCCATTTTCTCTACATTGTGATACCACATATAATAGTTTGTTTGGAAACCATATTTGGTTATATGATAGCTAGCTACTTCACGACTCAACCAAGGTCTTCCAAAATAATTAGAACTTGGGAAGTGTGTGCGACCAATATCTGAAGCCTTTTCAAATGCAAAATCTAAAAACCTGTTCAAATTATTTTCAAAATCGGTTGAAATCCAATTAATTTCGTATATCAAACTTCTATCCATTCTGTAAAAAAATTGAAATAAGTCATTTCAAAGCAATTCAATAATATCGAAGTTGAATCAAAAAAATATTTAGGTAAATGACAGTTGTTTACATTAAATAAAAGCATAATTGACACATTGCTCTATATGAGAATCATATTAAGAAATATAAAAAGATACAGTGTATATAAGAAAATAAGATACAAAATTTCTAATGCCTATATTAAAGGATTTCCTAGTAAGATATTGGAATTGGATAAAGGAATACATAATCCTTAAGGGTCTTGTTAAGAGTACATGAGTTTTATACTTTATCTTCTTCAGGGATATTAGGATGAGGAGTAGGATGAGGATCACATAAAAAGTAGTTATGGCCTCATCAAGATTCAACTTAACCATGGATTAAAGGATCCTAGGTTTGGGTCCATAGATCATAGGTTGGTAGGGTGTATTCATTGAATCTTGTCCCAATTGATTTTGGAGAGGGACCTTCAATAGTTATAGGTATGGATTTGATTAGAAACACCTATAAAAAGGATATCCAAGAATTGTGACATCCCAAACCCGGATTCTACTCATTAGTGACCTGAAACCAGATGGCCACTCATTGGAGAGGGACCTTCAAGTTCTATTGTGTTTTATATCACATACGAATAATGATTTTTGGGCTGTCCGGGGTCCATAGAGGAGAGTGGTGGGCTGTCCGGGGTCCAGGGAGGAGGGTGGGGGGGGGCTATCCATGATCCAGGAAAGAGGGGGGGCTATCCTGGGACCAGAAAGGTGGGTGGGGGCTGTCTGGGGTCCATGGAGGAGGGGGGGTGTCCAGGGTCCATGAAAGAGGGTGGGGGGATGTCCGGGGTCCCGAGAGGAGGGTGGGGGGGGGCTATCCAGGGTCCAAGACGGAGGGGGGTTTTCCTGGGTCCAGGAAGGAGGGGGGTTGTCCTAGGTGGACCTCAAAACACTGAATGGGGTTCCACTCTGTAGTTATGAGAATATATTATCCAAAGCTACAAATATTCCACCTGTAAACATGAAAACTTTAAATCAGTTCCTATTGTAATTTCATGAAATTTAAGGGATATGTGTTTTGTGAAAAGCCTATACATTACAGTGATATTCGTGAATGATGATTTTTTTCCCAAATGTTCATGGAATTCAGTAACAAAGATGATTTATTCCATTTAACCAATGTTATAGTGTAAGTTTAGGATGAATTCTTGCATCTAACAAGTTTTCTAGTTTATTTTTTGGTGAGGTGAGTTAGAAAACATGTTAGGAATGTCATTAGAACATGGGTTATTCCATTTAACCATGTAGTCTTGAATTTCAGGGATGAAAGTGTTTTGACTAAGCTAATTACTAACTACTCTATAGTATGGCCAACACATCATGTGGGCATACCCATGAAACAAAGACATGTGTAAATGGGACATTTTCAACACCCCATTTGGACAAACATACTTTTCACCATAAGGTATTGGCCATGTATATTTACATGGCTATCCAAGTCATGTACTGTGTGTACCATGTACATTACCAGGACACTAGATTATCGTAGACACCATGTCAACCGTTATACACACCATGTCAACCCTTATACCATATCGTCATTATTACAACCATTAATAACAACTTTTTAAACAACATCACTTGTTAAAGATAATAAAATTGAACATAAATCAATAATAATATTGGATATATCAAGTAAAATGAATTCATACTATCTTACATCCTAAATGACCACCCACAACCATGTAAAGAGATTTTTTTAAATAAAGTATTGATGCTAAAAAATGGGAATATTTTGAAAAGTTATTACATTTCATAAAACCCACACTAAAGTCCACAAAAAGTATCATATCACCCCACTAAAAAAAAGGAAAACCACCTATCCCA
This sequence comes from Viscum album, assembly GCA_963277665.1. NCBI lineage: Eukaryota > Viridiplantae > Streptophyta > Magnoliopsida > Santalales > Viscaceae > Viscum > Viscum album. Next base: position 200,499,114 of record OY728163.1, on the reverse strand, counting down.
CAGAATGTACCATATTCATCCATTCCATACAAGTTCTATTGTGTTTTATCTCACACACGAATAATGATTTTTGGGAGTGAAATAGTGTGGATCATGAGCATTGTGTTCACAGAAGGAAGATATCAGAACAAATTAATTTGTGTGAAGAAGAATAATCCCATGGTCCTCTTGATATTTGAACCACGCAATCATGATTTTCAAGATGAACTTGTATCCATGAAACCATATGAGAAGCATGCTTCAATACATGTGTTTTTCTGATTTTCCAAAGCATTTTGAGGAACCCCAAATCAATGAAAATGTTTATTGTGTTTGAAAAAGGTGATTGAATAACTAATGTATGATGTTGAAGGCGGAATGATTAATGGTTATATTAAGAAAACTAATATTCATTAATATTGAGAATTTGAAATTCTGTGAATTAGTTTCATGAAGAAGGAAGAAGTACTACATGGGAAAAGGAGAGGTCCCATCGAGAGTTCCCTTTGTAGATGTTTTATTCATAAAGAACATTGGATTGTATGGTTAGGTATTTCTTATTTATTCTGTGATGAATAATTGGGGACCACATACTATTTTTCAAATTTCAAGAAGATAATCTATATGTTCTATTGTGAAAAGGATAAGTGAACAATGTGTCATTATATATATATATATAGATTTTTATAGAAACATGATACATACTTGTTATGTAATACACATAGTGTACAAAAATTAAGATGAATAAGATCTTCATGTTTGACATGATCTTAATGAAAGGAGTGATTCTCATGAAATAATATGAATAAATATTACAAACAATTTCTTATGAGTTCATATACATGAAGCTGTAATATTTGAAGCATTGAGAATAAAAAAACTATGAATCTTTAAAATTAGAACACAAGAAAGAGACACCATTCCCTTATAAATGTATATGTGTAATAAAAACATTAATTGGACAATGTGTACATTAATATAGTGATTTGAGTACCCAATTCGTCGATGTAGTGATTTGAGCACACAATTCGTGGAGTAGTGAATCATAAAATTTTCCAAAATCTATAGAAATAGGGAATAACGATATCCTTGATAATAAAAGGACATCCTTCAGAAGTGGTGAAAGGATATCCTTGAGAAGAGGTGGAAGGAGTCTAACTTGGCAGCTGATCGGATGGAAGAGGTGCACCTGTGCTGGGGCTTCTCAAGGGCTTCTGGGATCCGGGCAACACTTCTGGGAGTCGCGCAATCTACTTCTGGAATCGGGGGGGGGGGTCACCTTCCTTAGTCGAATTTTGGGTAGATTTTCCCAACGGTTATTAAATACCATTGGGAAAACAGTGATTTCCCAACAGTTTCATCAAACTGTTGGGAAAACTCCATCTAAACTCCATCTTTACCAACAGTTTATGAAAACCATTGGTAAAGAACACCTATGCCAATAGTTCAAAAGAACTGTTGGTACACAAGTGTTGAGAAAATAATGATTTCCAATAGTGTATGAAATAGAAGGTAAAAATATATATATGATATATTGACTCCATAGGTACAAAAATATTAAAAATATAAAATATATACTTTATTTCCATTATAATATCCAACCTTGAGAGGCATAAATGAAAAAAAATAACAATGGTTTGCGAGGTGGTAGTTCATCATAAATACAAACAATGATTTCCTAACCCATTTTATGGAAGTGGAGATGGTTTTAGGTCATCCCCTTATTATAAAAAATACAAAAATATTTAATACACTGATGTTATTATATCAAAATGGTATAATAGAAAATCAATGAGGTGGATAAAGAAGTAAAATAAAGTTTCTCATTGAATAACATCACATCTTCTTTGGGTATCCTCCAGAGGTTTTCACTAGAGCCTTCATAGGTTGGATGTATTCCAAACCCAATGATTCTAGGATGAGGGGATGTAATTTTAGAAGTCATTTGGCTAGGTATTTTCTGAAAAAAGAGGTTTTATAGTCAAAATATGTCCAGTTAATAGTTTTTAGAAAAGTGGTTAGGTATTTTTTGCCTAATCTTTTCATTGTAACTCCCGTTAAATAAAGTTTTACCTTAACCACGAAAATTAAATTTCACTACATTCACTGTTAATTTTGGTAAAAAATTAAGTTTAACCAATTATAAATAATACATTATTATGATTATAAATATGGAATCCATTTTTCCAAATTCAATACACATAAGTTAAATTTTTTAATTTAAAATTACTCCCACAGACATGATGAGAAAACAATTTTTAATATGAAAATGTTCAAAAGTTTACAAAGTTTTTATTTATAAATTCAATTTGAAAATGATTACAATGACCTAAATTGGAAAAATAAGTGTATAATTGAACTATTTTGAGTTTAAAACCAATTAAAAATATAATTTAACATTGTAAATTATCTAGATGAAAAGACAGTTTCCAATTAAAATCTAATTTTTTTGACTATTTAATAAAAAATAAAACTTCTTTAGAAAAGGAAAAAAAATTCAACAAAAGATAATTTTTGTACTAATATTTGAAAAATTGATTTTTATTTTTAAAATAAATTTTATAAAAGTGATAAAAATTAATTTTAAATTATGTGCGCTAAACACGACTAAATCGTTATTTAGGAAAATATAGTTTTTTATGAAAACATTTATTTTTATTTTAAATGATTATTAATATTTATTAGAAATATATAAAAAATAAATGTATACGAACTAAATATTTTTATAATTTAGTTAATACTATCCATACCCTTCCTTCCAATGGCTAGGTGATAACTATAACATTAAATTAAAATATTAAGAGCATATTGTTTGTTTGGTACAACTTGACCTTTCATGTAATGATATGCATCGAAGAAAATCATTGTTTATTGTATCATAATATATTTAAGATGTTAAATTTATTCTAAAATAAATATATTTTAAAGTATTAGGGTGTTATATTCCCTTCTACACTAGGTTTTTTATGTCACATACGCAATTGAATAATTTTTTTTTTATTTTTTAGGGTGTTACAATGCTGGTTTGTTTGTGTAAAATGTGTAATTACTAATATCAAAACTAGACCACAAGATCACATTAACAATTAGTACCCCTGATAACCATTTTAATGTTTCCGATACAGACATATCAGTGTTTAATATCCCTTTAAAACAGAAAATAAAATGTATTTTTATGTTTATTCATCAGACAATTTTAATTTTTATTGGACATTATACATTAAATATAGTAATACATGATGAAATATATGGTTGAACTTCACTTTTTCTATTCAAAATGTATAAATGTGCATGAAATAATTTATCACATCTCATTACCTTTACTATTAATCCACATATCCTTTTACATTCACTATAAACTTTGAAATTCATATATATATATATACAGACCAACATGTTCCACTTCAGAAAAATAATCAGTAAAGAAATCAGTCACCTATTTTGATATATATTTTTAAATAATATAGGCCTCTGGTTAATGAAGATTCTTTACATATCTATTTAATTTTTTTTTTATTTTTTTCAAAAGGATACATCCATTGTAAATAAAAATGATGACATATTCTCATCATTCACACCAAATGAATGAATAAATGAACCATTATATTAAAAAATGATAGTGGAAAGAATATTTCTAGTTAAAAATTAATGAGGAAATATTTATTCACCAACACATATAGAAATTTTTTATCTATGGAGTCAATGAAAATAAAATTAAAAAACTAACAAAACATAATGATATAATTTATGATAGGTATCGAAAATATTCCATGCAATAAAACCAGTAAGAGATATTACATAAATACATGACAATCATGAGATTTTTTTCCTATTAACATTAAAACCTTAAATGAAACCAAAATTTCCTCATTTCAATAAATTTTAATGGGAAATTTAATATCATGTAGACATTGAAAGAGATTTCTCTTCTCAATCTTGCTTAATGTGTGAAATTATGAAAGAAAATATGTTTTTTCTTTCATAGTGGGAGATAAATACAAAAGTATTCCCATGGTTATTAAGTCTAGTATTTTATTTAATATGGATTTTTTTATTTCCTTTTATGTTTTAATAAGTTCCAATTAAACTATCACATATGTGTTTCTTTACTTGAATAATCTAAATGTTATGTTTTATATAAAAAATTACAATAAGGTCTCTCGAATAAAATATTGCATTTCTTCCATGTATTTATTTGACAATAATTTTTTTATATTGTTTTCTACATTTTCATAATATTCTTAATATGATAACGTTTTTGGGAAAACATTACTCTTATAAACCATTAAATTACTTTTTTAAACTTTGATAAGGATGATCCATTTGAAAAAATATATATTATCCCATGCACACTGTCTTTTTTCCATTGTGAAATTGATGATTTTTGGTCCCCTACACATTAGATACAATTTATGTCCCCTAACAAAGTATCTAGATAATTTTATATATTTATGAAATTAATTTATATTAAATATTATCATAATATGGAAAATAAAATAATTTTTATAATATACATCAAATACTGTAACACCTATCTCCAATAAAATTTTAAATCATCAATTAGTGGTGATAAATAAAATCATTATCATTTACAAAAATTATTTAGTACAAAAATCATAAATATTATTATCACATATTTTATATTTATATATATTTATGGGAAAAATTTGTAGACAACCAATAAAAGAGGCCAAAAACTACATTAGCTACTAAGGCTTCAATATAGATTCATTTAATCTGTGTAGAGTCCCATTCCAAGATTTCTAACTTCATTTACAAAATCAGAAAACTGTTGATAAAATATATTTTATTTTGGTTAATCAATAGGGTGAAATTGGTTTCCATCATATATGCAATCATTTGTATTCCATCATAGCCTCTTTATGTCATTTTAATTTTTAAATAGTAACTTTAAATAAGGAATTATTAGAAGATACAAAATTACTTTAGTTGGATGTTTGGTGCCTATTATTTAGAATGAATCATGGATAGATTTATCATTAATTTTACCAAATTAAACTCACAAAAGTGGTGGAATTTAATTTTAAATTAAACTCCAATCATGATGAAAAAATGGGTTTCTAAAGGGAAAGTTATCAAAAGTACAAAAAGCTTTTTATATTTAAATTTAATATATAATTGATTAAAATGACCTGTATTTTATTAATTATAATATAATTTAATATTTTCCTTATAAAAAAAAATTTAATCAAAATTTAACTTGTAAACTCTTTAAAAAAAGGCAATTTTTAATAAAAAAAGTATTTTTAACTATTCATCAAAAAATGAAATTGTTTAGAAAAATCCAAAAAATTTACCCTAAGATAATTTTGATTTGATGAATTAAAAAATTAAGTTAATTTTATCAACTAAATATTCAATAATTATTAAAAATAAAATTTAACATAAGTGTACAAGACAGGATGAAACCTTTTTTAGAAAATATTTATATTTCATTCAAATATTTTTTTAGTTTTAATCATGATCAATATACACCTAATTACCATTTGTAAACCATATAATTTTCATAATAATATTTTAATAGATTATTCTTTTTCATTTAAACTTGGTGTTGCATATATCACAAGAAATCAAAGAAATTTAATTTATTCTAAAATAAATATATTGTAAAGTATTGGTGAGTTATAAAAAACTTTCTTGGGTTTCCAGTTAGTAACCAAGAAAACATTTTGATTTCAAGAAAATATAAGGTAAATATTTTTTTGACAAATGATTGAGCGGGAATATGGGCCGATATATGAGTGATTAGGAATGAGCTAGTACTCATGACATTTTTTGGTGGTATTCTTAGTTTTTGTCTTCTGTTCTTCTCAATATAGATATTTATATGACATGGATTTGTTTCTTTAGCTACTTGACTTTTATAGAGATTATTTTGATATATAATGATTTAGGGTTTATTTATTGACAGATTTTGTGAGGTATAATTTCTTCTTTATCTAGATTTATATAATTATAATTATCTCCACTATTGTTTCACCCTCATATTATGGTATAGTCTAACCTCTATACTACTTGATACCCTCACTACTAGTTAGAAACCTCTGGTGCATGAGAATTCATACCTATAATAATAGTATCTCCACCATTTTGGTTACTGTTTAGAGTTAACTAGGATGGGTATGTCACAAAATTGTATCAAATCCATTTCATTTGTCTGAATATTAGGATAAGGTAAAAATTATCTATCATATTACTGGAACTCATTATGGAACCCATGCATCAGATTATATTACCTATATAAAAGTAAAGTACATATTTCCAAGGATGAGATTATATTTCATTTTTTTAATTTCTATTATTTTCTATTTCACCTTGAGTGATGCACATGATTTTGTTTTTTTATGATTTAGGGTATTTTAACTCTTGGTTTGAATGGTAAGAGGATGTTTATGCCTGAATCATACTAGGAAAACATGAATCATATGTAATTTCATTGATTTTTTTATGATTTGGTATTAAACTCTCTGATAACGGTTGTTTATTTAAACATTTAGTAAAAAATTAAATGGTTTTTTTACCATATAAATTTATTGTGGTATCCTACTTAACCGATCATATTAATGGTTAAAAATTGAATTACATGATTTATTATCTCGATTATTACATGTATTCAGCTAAAAAATTACAATTATAACTTATAAAATGATTTCCTTTATAACTTATAAATGACATTTCATTTAAATGATCCATTATTATAGAAATTTTGGTAAAAGTAAAACTGAAAAGAGTAATGAAATAAATCCTATGTGTATTGTGTGGACCTTTTGTATATATATTATGTTAACAATTTTTATGGGTAGGTAGGTAAAATGAGAGTGACCAAATTACAATATTCTAGTGATATAAGATACATAGAATATCAGTGTTTTATGCCTATTATTTCGTTCATTAAAACTGTGATATCAGGAATTTTAATAAAAATGTGTTCTTATGTGGGCCATATTTGTGCCTGATCCGACCATGAAAATGGGAATATGGGGCTAGATAAATATCATAGATTGTGAGAAATCTATGATGTGGTTTGTATAATATAGTGGGATTTGATACCTCTTTTGACATTATTTTGGACTATGGAATTGAGAAATAAGAAATTCTATAAATGTATGTGACCCTAGTAGGTTTATTTTAGACTCAATAGTGGATAGGGTAGACTGGAACCAAGATTTTATGTGAGTTATTTATGTTGTAGGGATTGAGTGGATTGGAAGGTAATATTTCATATCATTTCTTTTCCACTGTTGTGTAGGAATTTGATTTGAGGATAACCCTAAAGTGGGTAATTGTCTTAAGTATGGGGTTCCTGATATCTATATGTGTATGGGAAACATTGAAAGGTGTACTGACATGTGAGGTTCTTTGCGATGTTGAAAGGTGTATCATGATATATTGTGATTTGAGAGTTATGACTGAGTAGTAGGGATTTTTCTTAAATTTATTATAAGAGGGTTTGATATATAAGGGAAGCCCAAGAGAGGTATTATCCCATACCTGTGAGTTCCTTAGAGATGTGAAGCATAATAGATATTTTACATTGATATTACTGAATGATAGTTCTAATAAATACTTTGGATATCCATTTAGATGCCTTATGTAGTAGATATATTTATTTAAACTTGATTATATGGGTTGGGTCTTGGTTAAAAAGGTCATGATCTGTTGGATTCCTTAACTTGTTGGATGGGTGATCCTAAATTATTGGATTTATAATTGGTAGAGAATGGGTAGAACATTTTGGTTTTTTGGTGATACTGGGATGGATAATGATCAAGTGGTTAGACTTGTCATGAGCCAGGATCACAAGGATTTTTTAGAAAGAAATCATTAATTGAGATGATTTTATCTCAATGATATCAATGTGAATCAAATGTGTTAAGATGGATTATTAGGTGTGTGAGACTAGAATTTATGGGATATTACTTGTAATAGTTGAGTTATATGGTGTGGTTTGGTAGAAGTGGTACATATGATTTTGGGTATGCCTTTTTTTCAATAGGATCTATTGAGAAACATCCAGATAGTATAAACATAGATCTTTTTTAGAACGTACTAAGTGAGAGGGTTTTTATTTATCCTAAATGGGGGTTTCAATGGTGAAACGTAAGATTATCCTTAGAAAGTATGCTTTGTATTTGAGTTGATGTGGATGGATTTTTATGGAATATGAGACATGTCGATGGTCATATTTTGATAAATCTCTAGGATAGTGAGATTGGGATGTGTAAGTTACATGAATCCAAATATAAGGTCATGATAATATATGAAAATGCATGATTGTTGAGTTTCTTACCCTCTTGGTGTAATGATGATTCATATTGGTATGTATGTATTCAGTTCATAGAGACCTATTGATGTGAGGATCTTATGAGGTTCCAACATGATCTGGTGGGTTCTAGGTCTCCTTATTATTCTTAGACTATATGAAATGATGTTATGGGTTATAAACTTGATTAGCAGATGATCGAGTGTGTAGTGAGAATAGAAAGGCATTAAACACCTTGTTTGATCAATATATAGGGAGGGGGTGTGAACCCTTGATAGTATTACTGATACTTGATAGTGTAAGAGATACTATGCGGTATGTCTACGTATATATTATCCTTGAAATAGATGAATTTATGTGTGAATGTTGTTTGATATGTTGAATATATAAGAAATGATGCATTTACCCTGGGTTTATGAGGAAATTGTAAATATTAAGATGGATAACACATGTTAGAGATGAATTGTGACCCTTGGGAAGGATGTGAGATGTAGCATCATAAATGTAGGGTCCTGTAAAATTTTAAGGGAGTGAGTGAATCAGTTTAATGAATATGAGATTTGGTGAGCGTCTCATCTAAGGTGAGCTAATAGCCAACATGAGTAGGATTTTCTAGTAGGTCTAGGTAGGCCTTATAGTAGGATAGAATGAGAAGATTTAATAAGGGTGATCATGTTTTGGGGCCTTGAGTTATATTATTCAGTGCTGGGTGTCCAGTGGAGTTTTTTCGATAAAGTTAAAAGGTAGTTTCATGGGGGAACTACAATGTTAATTTAGTCTCATGCAGGGCTCGAGATGAGAAATTATTCAAATAACCTGAGGGGGAATGATAATGATAATGTTTGGCTCACAGTGGGTATCCACCAAGATTTTGATCTAATATTATTAATAAGGAAGTACAATATTGGAGAACACACTATAGAAATAATGGGTGTGTGTCACTCATTTTGAGAATTTTCCATTAGATAATAGAAGTTTCATGTTGATAAACCCAACCTAGAGATAGTTACAATTTTGTAATACTAAAAAGGTATAAGTAGATATGTTGATTGTAGGAAATGGAATGTGTCAATCTATAGGTATCATTCGTTGGGAGTTTGCGGAGTTAGTGTAATTATATTTTCACAATCATTAGCTACGGGATGAAATCCACGTGTTATTACGAAGTGTGAGTATAAAAGTTAAAACTAATAGGTTAATTAAGGGTTTGTGAGAAATTGGTGCTCATATATGACATGCCAACATGAGTAGTTATGTCAGGACTTGTGTAACAATTAGTCTTAAGATTTATACTATGGGATCCAATAAGATTGGATTGGTGAAAAATGAACTGGTATAGACCAGTGGCATTAAAAAATGATGTTTTATGTTGGTATATTTGGGATTTATTGAATTCCCCCAAATTTGGGGCTTTATGGTGGAGTTTGTTAAAGTTATTCATTCCATGATGTACGTGATGGTGATTTTGGGAGAAGTGGAGTAAGTTTGTGTAACATCCCAGGTAAATAAAGAATATAAAATTTTCATATTTATTAATATTTGTGAATTAAATTTTAATTTTACTTTAAAGGGGATATTATGTTCGATGGAATACCTGATACGCAACAACATGTTTCTTTGAAATCTTACGTTGCACACAACATGGAGTTATACCGAAAAATAAAATAATATTATTTTAAATGGTAGTTAACACCTAGCCATTGTAATGGTGGGAATGAATAGAAATTACTAAAATATTATTATACAAGTTTGATAAATATTTTTACAATTATCTAATAAATTTTAGAGGTTTAGAAAAATAAAGAATCTAATTTTAAGCATAAATACTCTAATATTCATTAAAAGGACGATTTACCGCCTTTTGATGGAGAACCCTCTTTAAATATAGTTTTGGTCACTTTTATTTGTTCTATTTGAAAAAAATAAAATTCTTATTTTTAATCAGGACATCAAAATTTACTTTGGGTATATTTTTTGTATTCTTCTGATAAAATTCATTTTTTTAATGAATGTTGAAAAATGCTATATTTTAATTCAAAAATGCCTTTTATTATAATTTATTTATAATGTTTGATTATATTTTTAATTGGTTTTAATTTTTAATTATATTATCTTTTTATCATTTAATCCAACTTCGGTCATTGGAAGTAATTTCACTTTGAAATTAGACATAATAAAGTGTCAATCATTTGAAAGTTATTTTTACTTAAAAACCCGCTTTTGGTTTTGACAGTGGGAACTAATTTTAAATTAATTTCTTCCACTTATTTGTTTTAAATTTGGAAAATTGGATTCCATATTTGGTATTAGAAGGTCCAAATTGTGTAAATAAGTAACTTTTATTTTTATACATTATGAATATTTACTTCAGTAAAAAATTTATTTACCATGGTTAAAGGGTAAATCTGGTAAATAAGGGTTACAAAATATTATTATAATAATATCAAACTACCCTAAAATGTGTCCTAATATTATGTTTTGATACATTTCCGACCATGGTAATCCTTGGGTCGATTTGGAGACCCCATGGATCCTCTTGGGAGTGATAATGACACTTTATATTAATTAATTTCAAGTAAAGACAAAAATTACATAAACATATATCTTTTAGTAAATCAATTTTTAAATGGGGTAATATAAGTCTTATCTTTAACTATAAATATTCATTTGAAAACTAAAAATATTTACTACATCATGGTATTTTATTTATAATTTGTAGACATCAAATAAATAAAATTATTAACTACACAATAATAATGCAATGTTTACCTCGTTAATAGATGATTTAAATAAATAAGATTATAAATATTAAAAAAATATCCAAAACCTGTCCAATTATTATTGGATGATTTTATTTAAAATATGAGTCATATTATATTTTAATTTAATGAGTTTTTGACATTTTTAAACTGAATAAAAGTTTATAACAAAATAATATTTTCAAACATTCCTAAAGATCCCCTCCTCCCCCTTATAAAAGGACACCACTTCTAACCCATTCCTCACACCACTCAAGCCCCTTGGCTCATCCAAAATCAGGCTAAATAGTCTCCCCACATCCCTCTATTATTCCTATAATACTTACCTTAGGCATAAGTCACTTCAAGAAGTCCTTTTGGTTCAAACCAAAGGGAGTTACATGATTTAAAGGCAACATCTTCTTTTAAGTTCTTTTCGTTTATTTTACTTCTCCCACCCCCTAAACTCTTTTTATTACTTTATTTTATAACAACAAAAGCATCCTAAATATACTAAATTGTTTTTATGAGATGTTTTTAAACTAAACTTACACACACCTCTATCTAATGGGTAAAGAACATACTATTTCTGTGGACGACGAACTACTGCCCTGAGAAATGACGATTGTTCAATATTCTCCTACCACCTATCATGGTGGCCATTATGATGGCACTATATTTATATATGATATATATTATTTTTATGTTTTTTCTATGCTTATGTATTTTTTATTTACAAACATACCTTTATTCTTTCCAATATGTGTAAATATGATAATTTCATTTGAGGAAGTGCGGACTAAAGCCCCCTCAAGGTGATATGATTCGTTCGTGACATACATGAAACATATAAAGGATGGTGTTAATTAAATTATGTAACATATAGATCATATGATATTATAATGCAATTATAATATACCTTTGTATCATTATTTTTTCATTTCATTATATATGAAATAGACATGAAAGTAGCGTTCATGCGTACGTACGACTTACTGTCTGCATGAACGGTGCATTTCATTTATTATCTCCAAATGTTATGTAATATTATAAATACATATATATACTATATATATATGATATATATAATATCTAAATCATGAATATAATATATGATATAATGGTATTTTGACCACATGAACAACTGGTAATTATAAGAAGTTCATTTTTGACTCAAGTATCAAATATTGACAAAATTACCATTATTAACTTAAATGATTGAGTAATGTTTATAAAATGGTAATAAGTGATATAAAAGGAATAATAAACTTGAAAATGTTCTTAAGAAAGTATAAATTAACTTTATATTATTATTCAGGAGATTTAAGAATGGACGGGTCAAGTCAGACACGAGGTAAGGAGTTTCTTATCTCACTTTTAATTCCATGAGATTTCAATTGTTCTCCACTTATTTCTTGCATGTGGTGTATTTTTTACTTCCATATGATGTATATTATCATTATTATATTTATATTAAAGTTATTATGTGATTCTTTTTAGTGGTTATTAACTTTTTTTTCACACGACTCATTTAATTACAATGTGGTAAGGGGTTTTCATCTCACTTTTTATTACCGTGAGATTCATGCTATATTTGACACTATTTCTTTATGTGTGGTGGATTTAATACCCATGATTTTGTTATTTGTTTAATATAATTTAATTTATGGGTATTTAAATATTCATTTTATGATCTTTATTTCATTTGGTGTATGCTTCAGAAGTTACCAAATCGGTAAGGGAAATTTTTAACCCAATTTCTATTCCTTAGGTTAATCTTCTAATTCTTAATTATGTCCGACTATGATTTTGTCTGGAATCACTATTTATTTATTTATATTGTAATTTTCACTCCCCTTTGTGTGGACATAATTTTTATACACATAATCACTCCATTGATAAATTCTCAAGTCATCGATATTAACTTGATAAAAGTAATTTTAACTCAATTTCCATTCATTGAGTTAAACATCCAAGTCATTGGTGTTGTTTTTACAAAAATATTTTTGAATTTTCTCTGATTGATTTACCTTGAATATCCAATTACATTGTGTGTATTTATATTTTTCAAACTTAATTATATAATTGATTTATCCTTAATTTAAGGATACCGTCTTTATAATGGATTTCATCTCAATTTACATTCCATTGAGACTTCATTATTGTTATGAACCAAATCACTTTTATATGGTGTATATACTGTCATTTGGAATATTATACCATTAATTCCTTTATTCTCATGATATTATAATGTTCTTATTAAATGTTATTCCTTAATTATTTGTATTCAAGAGTCTCTCATTTTGTTAAAAACCCTTTAACTAAAATATCATTTAAAATGTTTTAAATATTTATTCTTCTAAATATTCTCACTAATATCCATGTTTTCAAAGTGGTTTATTGGATTTATGTATATAGAAATTAATTTTTTCAAATGAAAGTTCATTTAAATGTTCAAAGTGGTGTGGGAAAATTTTATTCAAAAATATCTTCATTTAATGTTTTAAATGTTTTTGAAAATGGTTTGATAAAGCACTGATTATGTCAATATCTTGAAATGATATATTGTGATTGCAATGTGGAAATGTTATCTTTCCTTTATTCCTTTTTTATGTGTTATGAATATGTTATGGTTATTGGTTATTTTTTACGTACACGAGTGGTTCCGTGATAAACCTATGGCGGGTGTGCCCGAGATAGCTCTCCAATGAATTGGGTAATGTGACAGAGGTAAATATTAATATTTATCCTAAGATATTTAGGGAATATTCTGTGATGGGTATTTCAAAGTAACTCCCTATGTAGTTGTGATAGCTATAATGTAAGTATGTTATGTATTCCACAGGTTAACTTTATGATTTATGACTTCTGTGTGTTATTCATAAATCTTATGATTTCATGAGGTATGCTATGATTGAATAGTATGGTTTCATTGATTTGTATTTTTTGATGGGATAATGTCATATTTCTTTATTTTATAACCCTTATTGAGATTTTTATACACATCCAAAGTTTTTTAAATATTTTCCACATGACATAAAGATGAATGTGGTCAAGGATTGGATCAAGAAAAAGTCATGCTATCTAAAACATAGAACTAGACATGTTTCTTTTTTAAGTGTTTTTATTTTATGAAAAAATGGATACTGAGTAGTAGTGTCTAAATGTAATTTTCAAGTTGATATATAATAGTTATGGCCAAATTCTCTAAAACTCTAAACCTTAATGTATCTTCACTGTGAATTATTCATTTAATTCAAGATTATGTAATATTTTATGGTTGGGTTCTTATAGTTGGTGTCAAAGGTTGGTTTAGACCACTTTAGGGGTTATGAGTTTTTATTAGACACATGGTTAGTCGTTATTTCTACTCTTTAAGTTAAATCCTTGTTTTATAACTTTTTCAGATCAAGGAAATTCATTTACAAATGGAAGGAGGAGGATCTGAAACAATATTACTATATCCTCCTAATGGCATGCTTGAAATAATTATTGCAAAGTCATGTTCAGAAGATTGTGAAACTTTTTTCTAGCATAAGAATCACTAGAAAGTAGTTGTTTGAGATATTAAACTCCTCCAATATACCTTGATATCATTGTGGATCATGGGTTTTATTTAATCAAATCCTATTTTCATAATATTTTCATATTTTCAAGAAAGGTAAATATTATCATGGAATTTTCAAATATTTTACCTTATCTCAAGATTTTGAAGCATATTATGATTTTGAAAAAAGTGATGAAGAAGGTGACCCTTGCACAACCTATTTATATTTGATTTTACAATATGTTCTCTCAGCACATACTTATGATATTTTAAAAGGACCATTAATTGAAAGTTTCAACTCAAATTTAATCCGAAAGTTTTATAAAAATAAAATTTTGTTAGATGTTTTAAAATTATATGAGATACATGATTATTTTGTGAAGCTATTTTTTTGAAAACACCCATATGACCTAAGTTTTACAAGGTGTATCTAGATAAAGGAAGAAAATGATTTTGAAGGATCTCTAAATCACTATTGCAATGCATGGACCTTCTACCTATGTGAAAAGGATGATGATGAAACCATATGAACACCATGATGAAGGTATGTTGTTATTTCTATTAGGAATAGTTTTATTTTATCATATAGAGGTGAAAAAAATCACAATATATAATATGTTGAGGTCTTAATGTATTGGGATGAAAATGAAAGGTATAAGAAAACCATTGAGGTTAAAACATGTTAGGGTTTTTTTTTGAATTTTATAAAAAGGACAACCCATAAGATTGGTGACAACCATTCGTGTCTGGAAAGGATGTAGGAATCAGTCCCACAACCAAAGGGTGAAAAGGGCACATCGCCTATAACTATCCTACGTGAAGTCCCTAGTTAGTATGACTTATTCTTTTAAGTTAAATGATTTTATGGATCAAGAATAAGTTGATTTTGGGAACATATATCTTATAAAATGGATATCTTTAATATAGGAAAATTATTTGGTGATTAAGTGATAAAGATTATTTTAGAAGATTTTTTATCTTTTGGAAACATTATATGCTTAAGGGAAATAGAATACTATGGGATCTCATTTGTGGAGTAATGGTTGAAATATTATTTTGGACGAATCTATGTTTTTATAGTTGATATAAGGTGATTTAGGTTATTTATGGAAATGATTAATCTATCATAGGGAATATGTGTTTAGGTTAATTACACTTCAGTATGAGACTTTAAGAGTAGTCGATGTTTTTGGAGATAAATGTTAAGATTTACTATGGAAGACTATGTGATTAAATACTTCTAAGTTTTGGGTTTCAATCTTAGTTTGGATTATTTTTAAGAATTTTAATGAAAATTGTGTATTTAATGGTATTTGTTGAACCTTGGGTATTGTTTGTGGAATTTTGGATATTAAGAGTAGTTTTTATTTTTATAAAGGATTATCCTTTTTGAGTATTATCTTATCTTGTACTAACCATTTTGGATTGGTTAATGTATAAAGACATGGGGAAAATATAGTTCATATTTTGTGGATTATGTGATTATCTAGAAGTTTATTCTAGCACTTCAGGTGTGACCAAGTCAGCTTGAATACTCATCGTTTGGAGAAAAGATGAGTATGTGGTAGAAATATAGTAAAGGATGAAAGTCTTCTTGAAAAGTAAGAATGTTTCCTTATGTTTTTAGATAATCTCATAAATAAATTCCTCAACTTTATGAAAAGTAACTTAAAACAAAAACATTTTCCATTAACTTTTCTTACTGGGGAATCAAATACCATTTAACCAATCACAAGTTTGTGATTTTCAGGTGGTTACATTTCTCCTAATCATGTTTTCTATCACTCTCCATCAAAACTTGATGGTTTGTTTCTATTCTATATCCATGTTTTCCTACCTGGAATCCTTCTATCGGATAATCTCAATAGACCTCTTTATTTCTATTTCTTTATTTTAAAGTGATATTTTTATTGACTCTTTTTCCGATGTGGGAATTTCAATGATGTTTCCATGCCCAATTTTAAAATTACGAGGACACAATTCCCAAAAGGGGAGAAGGATGTAACATCCCATGTAAATAAAGAATATAAAATTTTCATATTTATTAATATTTGGGAATTAAATATTAATTTTACTTTAAATGAGATGTTATTTTCAATGGAATACCTGATACACAACAACACATTTCTTTGAAATCTTACGTTGCACACAAATGTGGAGTTATACCAAAATATAAAACAATAATATACTATTATTTTAAATGGTAGTTAACTCCTAGCTATTTTAATAGTGGGAATGAATAGAAATATCTACAATATGATTATACATGTTTTTTAAATATTTTTACATTTATCAAATAAATTTTAGAGGCTTAAAATAATAAAGAATCTGATTTTAAGCAAAAATACTCTAATATTCATTAAAAGGACGATTTATCGCCTTTTAATGGAGAACCCTATTTAAATATAGTTTTGGACAATTTTATATGTTCTATTTGAAAAAATATATTCATCTTTAGAATAGGGACATGAAAATTTATTTTGGGTATATTTTTTTTATTTTTCTGATAAAATTCATTTTTAATGAATATTGAAAAATACAGTTTTTTTAGAAAATCAATCATTAAAGCTTCAATTAAGAAAATAAATTACAAGAGTCTGAATGAGGGGATTTTACATTTGTCTCTAGTAAGAATACAAAGTAGCTCCTCATCAATAGTGGTAAAATGCACACCCGAGTCTTCAGAAATCCCTTGATTTGCAAGTTTATCAGCAAGAGAGTTGGCTTCACGGTAAATATGTGTGATGATGAAGTTCTTTGAAGCAAGAGTATCAAGACATTTGATCCATTTAATTGTAATCTTCCAGGCAAGATGGATCTGATTTTTCGGAACATCATGGACAATAGTAGAAGAATCACTTTCAAACCAGAGATCATTCCAATCTCTTTGATGAGCAATCTCCACTGCTTTAATGAATGCCATTATTTCAGCTTCAATGGAAGAAGAGTGACCACAAGGACCATAGAATCCATCAATTAAATCACTGTTGTGATCAGGGAAGACAATACCATATCCAGCGGGTCCAGGATTGCCTTTTGAAGCACCATCCAGGTTACATTTGATCCAACCTACAAAGGGGGAGTCCAGAAAATATCCATAGTACCCATGGGTTTAGGAAAATTACCTGACAGATGAAGCCTCCTCAAGATAGCAAAGTCTTTGATAGAATTATGACATTGTTTAGTGTGGAACTGATTTGAATATCGAGTCGTTGAGAGAATATTTGAAAGGGAAATATTGTGATTAAATGTGGAATTATCATGCCTACTTTTGTTTCTACTTGTCCATATAGTATGAAAAGTTTCAGCACAAGCAACAAGAAATAAATCATGAATCTGCTTGGAAAACTGTACTGCTGAAATTAAGTGCAGAAAATCTGCAATGCTGTTGGTTTGTGATATTGAGATGCCAAAGAGATCAAATATAATGATCCAGAGTGAAGTACCAGTTTCACAGGAGAGGAATAAGTGATCCAAGTCATCTCTATGTTGATGGCACAAATCACATCTAGAGCATAGAGAGATACCAACCTTTTGAAGATTACTGTACACTGGTAGTTTTTGCAGGTGAATTATCCAAAGAAGAGTAAACCGAGAGGTCTGAACCAATCTTCTGAATTGATGAACAACATTGGAAGTGTTTCCCTGGATTGAATGATTGTAAAATTCTATAGAGTCAAGCATGCCATTTGCACTTGGTTCCCAAACCATGATGTCCTCAGAGTTAATGAAATCATAGGAATTAACAATTTGAGAAATATGGGCAGGCAGGTTACTGTTCTTCTCAATCTGATCTCAAATAGAGGCATCTAAATCAAGTGGTATCAGCATCAATAGTATCAATAAATGGAGTACCTGTCCAGTTATCTCTCCAGAATGTCAGATTGGAGGAGGTAGTCACCAACCAGCGAGAGTGTTTATTGATCTTTAGAAAGCTTTTTCTCAACCCAGGCCAAACAGAGGATTGAATATATGCAAACCTTCTAGCAACCAATCTGGTGAGGAATCTAGCCCTAATAAAATCAAGAGATCTTGATTTTACATTAACGAGACTCCAAATAAATTGGGCCTGAAGGGAATGATTAAAGAGCTCAATGATTTTAATTCCAAGCCCCCCCATAGAGAGGGGTAGACAACATTTTTTCCATGGAGAAATGATAATTTTCCTTTCAAGGATGCTTCTACTCCAAAAAAAATTCCTCATAAGGGAATTGAGAGTTTTTATTGTAGAAGCAGGCCAGGAGTACACCATAAAAGAGTAAACAAGTTTGGAAACGATCACATGTTTAACCAAGAAAATTCTTCCAGCCATGGATAGAGTTTTACCTTTCCAATTAGAGAGAGTTCTTCTAATTTGACTAAAAACATCATTAATGTAGGTGGAGCGCGGTCTTCCAAAGAACATTGGAACCCCAAGATATGTGAAGGGAAGAGAACCTTCTCTTATGACTAGACTCTGAATCAAACAATGCTTCCTGGAATCTGAAATATTTTTCCTAAAGAATATAAAAGATTTATTCCAGCTAACCTCCTGACTAGAGACAAGCTCATAGTGATGGAGGATGGATTTAAGATTCTTAATAATTCTTTTGTCTCCCTGAGTAAAAATGAAAATATCATCTTCAAAGAGAAGATGGGAGGGGGCATAGATGCCTCAGTTTTCTTGAAGAACTTTCAGCTGTCCTTTATCAACATTATATGTAATCAATCGGCTAAGGTAATCTTCTTCGATGGCAAAGATAATGGTAGAAAAGAGATCCCCTTGCCTCACTCCTCTAGATAACTTAAAATATCCTTCTAGTGATCTATTTATCCGGATGGAGATATAGGCTGAGCTAATCAAAGTATAAGACCACTGTATGAGGATCGGGTGAAACCCAAATTTATGCATATCATTACCAATGAAGTCCCAATCAATAGTGTCAAAATCTTTTCTAATATCCAATTTGAGAGAAATGATTCCTACTCTTGTAGATTTTTGAAGAAGATTCACACATTCAGATGCATTCAAAAGACAATCTTGAATTATTCTTCCTTTGACATACCCAAACTAATTCCAGGATATGACTTTATCAGAGATGCTAGCAAGCATGTTAGCCAGGATTTTTGTGAGAATTTTCTGTATGGTATTGATTAGGGAAACAGGTCTGAATTGACTAATGTCACTAGCATTTTCCACCTTTGGAATTAAGGCAATGAATTGAGCATTGATTCCATGAATTTGTGATCCATCGGTAAAGAAATGCTTGACCAATCTGCAAACATCCTTCTGAATGATATCTCAGTAACATTGAAAGAAGTGATTGGTGAATCCATCAGGCCCAGGAGAGCTGTCTTTTTTGAGACCAAGGACAACATTCCTTATTTCAATATCAGAGGGTATTCTTATCAACATTGAGTTATCCTCATCAGTAAAAAGAGCAGCTATAATGCCATCTAAGAGATCACCATTTCGTTTAGGTCCATTGAAATGGTTCATAAAAAAGAAGACAATATGATTTGAGAGATTTTGATTATCATTAAGAATAACATCCCCATCCTTGAGGAGAGAAAGAGGCCTGATAACCTTTTTACATCTTTTTAAGGCATTAAAGAACTTAGAGTTTCTATCACCATCTGTAAGACACTTAACCTTATAAACTTCCTTTTGAATATTATCTCTGGGATTAAGCATATTTTTCAGATTAGAAGAGATATCAGCTTCATGTCCATCCGTGCAAGAAAAATCAGTACTGGTCATAGCCTGTTGAATGCCATGAAGTGTGTTCTCAAGAGAGTCAATTTCCTGGTCAATAAGGCTGAATCTGATTTTTCTCCAATGCTTCATCTTAATTTTGAGAGAATGAAGTTTCAAAACACAAGATAAAGGATGATTGCTTTCCCCAATGCTCTAAGAATATTTGACCAAGGTGGAACGTTCAGGAAGGGTGGTCCAAGCATTGTTGAACCTAAAGGGAAGAGGTCACTTCTTAACTTTTCCAATAAAGTAACACATGATATAATGATGATCAGAGTTATATTTGGAAAGAGTCACACAAGATATGGTTTTCCAAAAATCAAGCACTTTATCATTAACAAAGGCACGATCAATTCTACTAGACCTCATGCCAGTAAGATGCTTTCTATACTAGGTATACTTGGCCCCAAGCAGATTGACCTCAATCAGGTTAGAATTTTCCATACAGAAACAAAAGTCATCCATAGCAAAAAAAGAAGAGGAGTTTCCTAGCCTTTCATCAGCATGGAGAGTAGCATTAAAATCTCCTATAATCAGCCAAGAGTCATCTATGATTTGTGACAGATTAGAGATTTTCCTCCAAAGATCCCTTCTGACCAGATAATTATTTGAAGCATAAACCATTGAGTAGTAGAAATTTTGAGCTTGGATGTTGAATTTACAAGTAATAATTTTCTCATGTACTTCAACAAGAGTTATATTGACAAACCTGCTATGCACCAAGATCCAAAGCTGATCATGATTATCATCATGTAAAAAATTAAATAAAGAGTATCCAAATTTATCAAATATAGAGACAGAACTAGTATCCTTTGTCTTAGGTTCAGCAAGTCCAGTGACATTAGGATTGTGTTTAGACACAAGAAGCCGAAGGGAACTCAAAGTTCCAGAGTTGGCTATTCCCTGACAGTTCTATAAGAGGATCTTCATTAGAGACTTTGAGTGGGGTTGAACCCCTTTTTCTACTGATTATGAACCTCTTTAATTCTATGGGATCTTCTTAATTCAGTGCCCTAAGGGACATCCATAGAAGCAGATTTTTTCTGGAGTACATTCAGCATGGTTGATAGTATCATGTGCAACCCCTCCAGGATTAATTTCCAAAAGAATTTCAGTACAAGATTGGGAATCATCCTTCTTGGAATTGATTTTGGACATAAGAGAAGAATCAACCTCTGGTTTGGAAGTCTGCTCAGGAAGAAGTGATATTACCCTCTTGCTCTCAGTATGATCATCTAAAGCTATGAAACCATTAGA
The DNA here is from genome assembly GCA_963277665.1 of Viscum album. Classification (NCBI taxonomy): domain Eukaryota; kingdom Viridiplantae; phylum Streptophyta; class Magnoliopsida; order Santalales; family Viscaceae; genus Viscum; species Viscum album. Next base: position 200,477,572 of record OY728163.1, on the reverse strand, counting down.
TGAAATGGATACAATTTTTGTTAGAGAAGTGTCCATAATCTGATTAGGCAGAATATTTTCAAGCTCAGATTGACAAGTATCCAGAACTTCAAATATTCTTGAGTTTATCAGATCCAGAGTGAGATCCTCATATTGAAGATTTAAAACAGTGCTAAAAATGTCATTCGAGAATTCAAGTTTCTCTAGTTGGTCCCTGCTATCATCCTGTAATTGATTAGAGTCACCAGGAGCCAATTTCTCTTCCTCTTCATCCATATCAGCCCAGTCTTTACTAGGTCTGGAAACCTCTTCAGAATCTACACACTTGACACTATCAGAGCATTTTTTGACATATTTAAAAGAAGCAGATTTCTTTATAGGAGCATCCTTCCAGACATTCTTACTTAATGCTGGCCTTGTAGTCCTTTGAACAATACGACACTGATCAATGTGGTGACCAACCATCCTTCAATGCTCACAATACTTAGGCAGCTTTTCAAATTCTAAGAAGATGTCAAAAAATTTATCATTCACATCTAGTAAAACACGTTCAGGAGGCAGAGATTCCATATCAATTTCAATCAGAACTCTGGCAAAGAAGCCAAGATCCCCATTTATAGTTCTTTGATCAATTTTTAGAGGGATAACTATTCCAGAAGCAATATCATTAAAATTTTTTGGATGCCAAAAAATCCATGGAAGTCCATGAACCTTAGTCCAAACTTGGGAAATGGATTTCTTCTGTGTGAATGGATTAAAATGTGGATCCCATTCAGAGAGACGAAAGCGACCCGATTTCAGATTGAGAGATCCAAAACTCCAGACTCGATTCAGGTCATCCTGTTTCTATAGAATAATGTGAAATAAACCCTTTCTAATTGGAATTAATCGCCAGTAAGAGAAATTCCAACAAGTTGAAATTCTCTTTTTGAGATCAGAATAAGACCGAGGCTTGATGCCCTTATCATAAGAGATGCGACCAAGCATAGAAAATTTTCAAACCTCCAAGTGCTGCTTGATAGCTTCAGGGTCTGCAGTGATCATGATCGTACCCTCTCCAGTCCTCTTAACCATTGGAGGCTTGACATGAGTTCCATCAGGATGAGAAGACCCTGCAAGAGCTTCAGCAAAGCAAATCCCTTTTTTTGTATAAACCTTCAAACCTGAGACAATCGTTTTCAATTTCTCAGATCGACGCTTCGTACAGAGACAAAAGAGATCGGAATGGCCAATACGATCCTCATCACCCAACCCAGGATCATCCTTCTTCCTGGGAAATTCAGCATCATCACCCTGCTTAGGGCTTATGGCATTATTACCCTTGAGAGGTTTTTCAAGAGTCATTCTCCTTACTCTCTCTTGAAGAATACAGTATTTTAATTCAAAACTGCCTTTTAATATAATTTATTTATAAGGTTAGATTATCTTTTTAATTGGTTTTAAAGTGAAATTATATTATGTTTTTACCATTTAATCCAATTTTGGTCATTGGAAGTAATTTCAATTTGAAATTAGACATAAATAAGTGTTAATATTTTGATAGTTATTATTTCTTTAAAACATGTTTTTTATTTTGACAGCGAGAATTAATTTTAAATTAATTTCTTCCACTTCTATGTTTTGAATTTGGGAAAATGGATTCCATATTTGGAATCAATATTTCTAAATTGTGTAAATATATAGATTTTATTTTTAGACATTATGAATATTTATTTCAGAAAAATTTTTATTTACCATGGTTAAAGGGTAAATTTAGTAAATAAGGGTAAAAAATATTATTATAATAATAAATTAAATTACCCTAACATGTGTCTTAATCCTATTGTTTGATAAATATCTGACCATGTTCATCCTTGGGTCTATTTTTGGATCCCATGTATCCACTTGGGTGTGATAATGACACTTTATATTAATTAATTTAAAGTAAAGACAAAAATGACATAAACATATATCTTTTAGTAAATAAAATTTTAGATGGGGTTATATAAGTTATCTATTAGAATATAAATATTCATTTTAAGGATAAAAATATTTCCTATAGCATGGTAGTTTTTTATAATTTTTAGACATAAAATAAATAAAATTATTTATGACACAATAATGATGTAGTGTTTACCTAATTAATGGATGATTTAAATAAATAAGATTATAAATATTAAAAAAATATCCAAAACCTGTACAATTATTATTAGATGATTTTATATCGAATATGATTCATCTTATATTATACTTTAATTAGTTTTTGACCTTTTGAAATCATAGATAAGTTTATAATAAAATAATATTTTTAAACTTTCTTAAAGAGCCCCCTTATAAAAGGACACCACTTCTAACCCATTCCTCACAACTCTCAAGCTTCTTGGCTCATTCAAAATATTCCTAAATAAGCTCCCCACATACCTATATTCTTCATAGAATCATTATCTTAGGAATAAGGCACTTTAATAAATCTGATTGTTTAAACCAAAGGGAGTTTCCCGATTTAAAGGCAATGTATTCTTTTAAGTTCTTTTCTTTTATTTTACTTCTCCGACCCTCTAAAATATTATTATTCCTTTAATTTATAATAAAACTTGTATCCTAAATATACTATGTTTTTTTATGAAAATTTTTAGAACTACACTTACACACACCTCCATCTAATGGGTAAAGAACATACAATATCTGTGGACGACGAACTACTCCCTCACGAAACGATGATTGTTCAATCTTCTCCTACCACTTCTCATGGTGGCCATTATGATGGAACTGTATTTATATATGATATATATATTATTTATTTTTTATGTATTCTTGTGTAATTTTTATTTCAAACATACATTTATTCTTTCCAATATGTGTAAATATGATAATTTCATTTGTGGAAGTGCGGACTACCGCCCCCTCAAGGTGATATGATTCGTTCATGTCATACATGGAACGTATAAAGGATGGTGTAAATGAAATTATTTAACACATATATCATATGATATTATAAATTAATTATAATATACCTATGAATCATTAATTCTTAATTCCATTAAATATGAAATAGAAATGAAAGTAGCATTCATGCATACGTGCGGCTAACCGTCTCCATTAACGGTGCATTTCATTTCTTATCCCCAAATGTTATGTAATATAATAAATACATAAATATTCTGGATATATATAATATATATTATATCTAAATCATAAATATAATATTTGAGATAATGTAATTTTGACCACATGAACAACTTGAAATTATAAGAAGTTTATTTTTGACTCAAGTACCAAATATCGACAAAATGACCATTATTAACCTAAATGATTGAATAATATTTATAACATAGTAATAAGTGATATAAAAGGAATAATAAACTTAAAAAATGTTCTTAATAAATTATAAATTAACTTTAGATTATTATTCAGGATATTAAATAACGGACGGGTCAAGTCGGACACGAGGTAAGGGGTTTCTTATCCCACTTTTAATTCCGTGATATTTCCATTGTTCGCCACTTATTTCTTGAATGTGGTGTATTTTTTACTGCCATTTGATGTATATTATCATTATTATATTTATATTCATGGTATTATATGATTAATTTGGTGGTTATTAACTTTTTTTCATACGACTTGTTTAATTACAATGTGGTAAGGGGTTTTCATCTCACTTTTTATTCCCGTGAGATCCATGCTATATTTGCCACTATTTCATTTTGTGTGGTTGATGTACTACCCATGATTGTATTCTTTGTGTATTATAATTTAATTTATGGGTATTTACATATTCATTGTATGATTCTTCTTTCATATGGTGTTTGTTTCATAAGTTACCAAATCGGTAAGGGAACTTTTTAACCCAGTTTCCATTCCTTGGGTTAATCTTCTAATTCTTAATTATGTCATACTATGATAATTTATGGAATCAATGTTATTTTATTTATGTTTTAATTTCTACCCCCCTTTGTGTTTATAGAATTTTGATACACATAATCACTCCAATGATAAATTCTCAAGTCATCGATATGAACTTGATAAGATTAATTTTAACTCAATTTCCATTCATTGAGTTAAACATCCAAGTCATTGGTGGTGTTTTTACAAAAATATGTGTGAATGTTCTATGATTTATTTAAACTAAATATAAAATCATATTGAGTGTATTTATATTTTTCACACATAATTATGTAATTTATTTATCCTTAATCTAAGGATACCATCTTTATAAGGGATTTCGTCTCAATTTAAATTCCATTGAGACTTCATTGTTGTTATGCGCCAATTAACTTTTATATGGTGTATATAATGTCCTTTGGCATATTATATCATGAATCCCTTTATTCTAATGATATTATAAAGTTCTAATGAAATTTTATTCCTCAATTAATTATATTCAAGGGTCTCTCATTTTTTTAAAAACTCTTTAACTAAAATATCATTTCAAATGTTTTAAAGATTTATTCTTATAAATATTCTCATTAATGTCCATGTTTCCAAAATGGTTTTTAGTATTTATTTATAAGGACATTAATTTTTTCAAATGATAATTCATTTAAAAGTTTCAAAGTTTTATGGAACACTTTGATTCAAAAATCTATTCATTAAATGTTTTAAATGGTTTTGAAAATTGTTTGGTAAAGCATCGATTATGTCAATATCTTGAAATGATATATTGTGATTATAGTGTGGAAATGTTATCTTTCCTATGGATTTTTATGTGTTATGAATATGTAATGGTTATTGGGTATTGTTTACGTATACGGGTGGTTCTGTGATAAACCTAGGGTGGGTGAGACCGAGATAGCTCTCCAATGCATTGGGTAACGTGACGGAGGTAAATATTAATGTTTCTCCCCAGAGATTTAGAGAATATTCTGTGATGGGTATTCCAACATTACTCCCTATATAGTTGTGTTAGATACAATGTAAGTATGTTATGTATGCTACAAGTTACCTTTATGATTTATGACTTTTGTGTGTTATTCATAAATCTTATGATTTCATGAGGTATGTTATGATTGAAAAGTATGGTTTCATTGATTTGTATTTATTTATTGGCTAATGTTTTCTTTCCTTATTTTGTAACCCTTACTGAGCTTTTTATGCTCATCCCAAGTTTTTGAAATGTTTTCCATAGGACTTAAAGATGATTAGGGTCAAAGATGGGATCAAGGAAAAGTCATGTTATCTAAAACTTGGAAATAGACATGTTTATTTTTAAGAGTTTTTATTTTATGAAAAAAATGGATACTGAGTAGTAGTGTCTACATGTAATTTTCAAGTTGATAAGTAATATTTATGGACTAATTCTCTAAAACTCTAAACCTATTAAGATCCTCAATGTGAATTATTCATTTAATTCAAGATTATGTAATGTTTTAAGGCCGGATACTTATAGTTTGGGTGTAGTGTTGGCATGAAAACAACCAATCAAAGGCCTATGGTTTGGTTTGTCCATCAGGGGTTAGTGACCATGATGGTTCATAAAGATGCATGAGGAGACTCAAGTGAGGGTTACCGAACAACTAGGTACATAGGTAAATGTAATCACTACATATCACCCTCATAAAAATTGTCAGTTTGAGTGTACGATTCATATCTTTGAGGATATGTAGAGACCATGTGTCTTAGACTTAGGTGGTTCCCAAGAGAACCATTTTTCTTTAGTGGAGACTTCCAAAAATAATAGTTATCATTCATTGATATTGATGGGTTATTAAATGGACTTATTTTGTATACCATGCGATTTTCCTATGTGTTGGTTGGAGGCTAGTGGGGAAGTTATGATCAGAATGAGCCTCATGTATAAGAATTCAGAGAATATTCTGCACATTTGGAAATTGATGGTGAAAAAACGACGTATGCATAGATATTATACAGAACAACAATGCTAACCTCATGAATTGGAGGTGGTTGAGAATGTGTTTTTATGGGTGTTTCCAAGATTGGGGAACTACTATTTTTGGATACAGGGTATGTTGGCACCCTAGTATATGGGGATATATGAGATATTGGATATGATCAGTCTAGTGACATACCAATTGGATCTCCCATATAATTTTAGTGTTATTAGTGATTCATTACTTTATTTATAGATTTAGTGGTACTACCTTGATCTGTCTCACATAATAGAAACTATTGTCGTTGAGCTTGAGGTTGACACATCCTTTAAGGAGCATCTAGTTCTTATTATAGATCAGAATGAAAAGGATCTGCATAGAAATAAAACTCCTATGGTGCATATACAATGGCATTTTTGAAATATCATAGAGGAGGCATAGGAGTGGGAGTCAAATATGTGAGATCAGTAGCTAGAGATATTTATCTAATAGGCTCAGTGATTTTTGGGAGAGAAGATCAAGGAAAAAATTCTTATAGTGGGGAGGTTATAAAAACTCGACCCTTTAGGAGGTATAATTTCTCTTAGGTTTTTACTAATACTTTTGTATTTTACATAGTTATAAAGTCTTATGGTGTTGGGAATATCTTGGAAAAGGTTTCAGGAGGATCAAGAATTCTTACAGTTGAAAAACTATAGGCCGTTTCCATTTATGACATGATTCCATGTGTCACATAATGAAAAGATTAGGAAAAGGGAAGGAACCCCCTTTATTTACATGTACACAGTTTGAAAAAGTTTTTAAACCATGAACCCATCCAATTTTATTAATGTTTTAGTTGATTAATTATTAATATTGGTTTTTTAGTAGAAGGGTGTCTCCCTCCTATCTGGAATGCATGACGAACACCTCCTCCATGGGGTCTATTCCCCCATCAAGCATAGTTCTCCCAAGTTTAAAAAAAATCCAACTATTCATTGGGATTGGAATTTATCAGTGATTCTATCAGTATATATTCACATTTTCAAAGTTTATTTTTCTACTATGTGATGTCACATCACTGCCATCGATTATGGCCCATTTAAAAGGGAATTCTTCTACTTTTACAATTTTTAATAGTTTATCTCGAATTAGAGGACAATATTTGATGAGTGTATGCATAAACTTATAAATAAGGTGGATTATAAGAAACAATACAATTATATATTTATTTATGAGTGTGTGTGTTGTGTGGTGATGCCAACAATACCACACATTTGACCTACATTAATAATTAAATTTTATGTCCCAGAAAGAGAAACATAAACCTCTCTATAGGCCATGGAAAGTCGACTAGAGAGTAGGTTGAGAATTTAGCCACCCATGGTGTGTGCTTAACCCTAGAAATAGTTGGGTTATTAAAAGGGAAACCCTATAGTTTTTTTTAAATTAATAACTGAATGTGATTGTATGATTTGGGATTCTTAGAGAATGGTCTAGGATTTACAGTACATGTTTATTATGCAATACATGTTTGGAATGAGTTTAAATAAATTTTAAATGGATTTACTAAGAACATGAATTTTATTTATTTGTTTTTAATTCCTTGTATGATTTACCTTGGATTTGGATTGATGGTTTGGTTTGGAATGACTTGAAAAAATCTCCCATGGATTTAGATTTACTTTTTTTGGAATTCCTTAGGGAAATTCCCCTTGAAAAAAGATTAAGGAATTTTATTTATAATGACTTGGGGAAATGAAACATAGATTCAAATTGATGAATTTGGTATGGAATGAATCCCTATATTTATATTTATGACTTTGGTTTGGAATTCCTTGGGGAAATCCTCCATTGATTTAGATTGATAACTTTGGTTTGGAATGACTTGCTTAAATCACCATTAGATTTATATTGATGAATTTAGTTTAAAATAACTTCTCTAAATCTACCTTGGATTCAATTTTAGGTCTCTAGTTTCTAATTATATGGCGTAATCCCCCATAGATTCAGATTCATGATTCTAGTTTGGAATTCCATGGGGTATCCTTTCTTTGAATCATATTGATGATTCTATATTGGAATTACATGGGAAAACCCCCTTGAATTCACTAAGATTGAGGGTTTGGAATTCCATGGATATGCTCTACATATTCATTTAGGCCTACTTGATTTACGATGGATAGAGACATCCATCTTAATATGAAATAAGTAAAATTGATCCCAGGTGTCACCATGGATCCAAAGGGTCAAAGATGGTTATATTTATTTGTGTGGTGCCCTTAGTTACATTTCAGATTTAACTAGTATGGGGATATAATATTCTCTATCATTGATTTATAAATATTTCATTATACTTAGTCATGTTATCATCATGATTAATGAATTTTAAAAACCTCTTACCATAATACTATAAAAATAAATGAATCTTCTTCTACCTACCATGAAAGTTAGTACCATTTAAGAATTGTAGATTCAACATATAATCCATAAGAGATCCATGTTCAAAACACAATTACTGTGGTTTAATGAAAATACAAAACCTTTAGGGTACAATACCTATTTTTGGAAGTATGTACACCATGAGGTGGGGGTTTAATTAGGGTGTTACTAATTAAACCTTTTATTTTATCCATTATTTATAATTTTCCTTGAATATATTGTTCTTGAGTTAATATGAAAATTAATTCAACTTGTTTTGTTTCAACAATGTATCCACCTGATATACATGAAAAAATTAAATATGAAGGTACACTTTAATTTACATAAATAATCCAAATGGTCCACTTTATAGAGAACATAATAATATTATGTTGATGTGACAGATATATATTACTCTTTATTAGGGTTATTACGATGGATTTGGAAAGGATGCACTATCGATACTAGGTGAAATGTCTCCTTTATACTCTCTCACACTGTTCAAGTAAGGAATGGTCAGTTTATAAACATGAAGGTCTTATTAAAATTATTCTAGACATGAGAGTTTATATTTGGTTGAAATATGTTTTTGATGAACTTCACATCTTAATCTCTAGGTAGATGCACTTTGATAACTAATATCCCATATACCTTTTATTTAAGGTAGATGGAAACATCTTCTCCTTAGTGATTATTATATATGGGTCCTCTCTTAAACTAAAAAATTATCTCCAGATGATGAAAATTGAATATATTAGAATTATCCTTTATTAATGTTACTCATTTTCCAACATTACTCACTTTGCACTGAATAAGAAAGTATAATATCTTGCCCGATCTTTCTACTAGAAATAACAGTAAACTATTTCATTCTTACCCTTGATATATGGACTGAAATTCTATCTTCTTATTTATTATTTGATTATATGATGTAGCAATTTAGATTATGTCACCTCTTATATTCAACCTATTATTTTGATGATGATAATAGTCTTTTTATACTCTACTATAAATAATTTGTGTAGTTTATATAGAAGCTTTCCCTGCCCCATGATTCTTCCATGAATCGTCTAGATTACACCACACATTACTGTACATCATAATCGTTTCCAAGTGGGCATTGGTATTTTATGCATCTAAAAACTCTTCTATAACTCAAATAACTCCTTTGAATATAACTCCTTGAAATTCACATTCAAATTTAGACTAGTTTCCATAATCTTCTCTACCTTCTGATTTTATAGGCGTAAAAGACATTTTAAATTATACATCACTCCAGTTAAAACATATTTTTTATATAATTTTTTTTAATTAATAAAATAATACTTGGATGTTTAAAAAAATTAGTCCATGAAGGTGTGAATGGCCTTCATGACTTTGACTTTTATTCACCTTGGAAAAAGGTTTTAAGGCCCTTCATGCATTTTCCCGCAAGTTTGGGTGTTAAGGGCCAAAATTCCTTTTCCCAATGACAAAAAATAAAATCAATCAATAAATTAAACATATATATGTTTTTTTATTTATAATATTAATTTTTATATTAATTTTGCTATTTATATACATATATATACAAATAAACATGATTATTATCATGTATTATTAATTGTATAATACCACTATTATTAATAATTACATTTTTTATATTAATATTTTAATTTCAATTCAATTTATAATTATTTCATTTACATCATTATTAATATTTATTATTTTAAATATTGTAAATATATAATAATAGAATTATTATTTATTAATAATTTAATTAATAACATTTAATTATAATAACATAATTAATAATACTTAATATTAATTAGTTACAATGTAATTAATAATATAATACTTAATAAGAATTATTCTCAATAATTTTTTAAATCATAAATGTTATGTTTTTAAGAAATATGGACTGGGACATATAAATTATATTTTCTTTATTATATTTATAATTTTATTCAATTATGTTTTATATAGTTTTTCAAATTTTATTTAGACTGTATTTATAATTTATTATTTATACACTTTCAAAGTCACCGACATGAAACAAAATAATTCTTCAAGTATTTGGCTTTGAAATCCTATAAATTATAAAGTATAAATATAAAGTATCTAACTTCCTTACCTCCAAGTCCCATTAGGATGGTCTTATAACTTATTTCTCTAGCACCAGATCATTTCCCTTAGAAGGAATGATTTTTTTTGCAGAGATGCACTTGGGCATCATTATTTTAGGCCACCTTAACACTATATGGATCATGGGGAATGTTATGTCTTTTATCATAATAGATATCTACTTTTATTTCCAAGTGAATTTAAAAAAATTAATTTTAACAGTATAAAATAGTGTTGTTTGATATCATTACATGTGTATTTATATATATTTTGGAATTCATTTATTATATTGATTGTTTTGTTTTGTTATTAACTATTTTTAGATTTTTTCTTATATTTTATATTATAATTAGATTGTTTTTATATTTTATATTATATGAGCTTTTAAAGTTACATACTTGAAATTTAATAAGTTTTTCTATATTTTATGAAGTTAAATTTAAAATATTATAAAATTTAAACTATAAGAACAATATAAATGAATATTAAAACATATGATAAATATAAAAAAAATTGAAATTAAAAAAATTTCATTAATATAATAGACATACAATAATATAGATGATATACAACATTATTGTTTCAAGTATTTTAATTAAATATGAATCATATAAATGAATGAGTATAATCACTATATATGATGAGGTCCCATCCCATAATCTGGAGAGTGAATGAGATGATCGTATCGAGATCTAAAATATCTATGTTAGGGTAGAATATGATGAACTAGAGGGGGATCTTTATCATCTACTGGAAGATCAAGTTTCTCATGATCTATATTTCAATCATCGGGAGGAGGTGTCATGAGGCTGACATAATGTGGACCTGATCCTTCTCCCACTATGTAAGTGGAAGTACCTACCATTATCTAAGGGGGTTAACCACATGACTTGTGAAGGGTTAGTCAAGAACATTAGAGGATTGGTAAATGACTCCTGATAGGAGACCAGTTCATCTATACCCACTGAAAAATGTGGATATGCAGACAACATAAATGGATCCCATTCTTATTTTTGAATATCTACAATCTGATGAGGTTAGAAAACTAGAGGCATGATTTCTTCTTTTTTATAATAGGTGAGGAATCACATATAACATGACATGTTATATGTAATTGTCATCACGATGCCTCCTCATCAGGGGTAATTGGACGATGTCACTTGGAAGGAACCTCCCCTCTCTAGCTAGGAACATCATCTCCATAAGTTGGATGATCAATTATACAATTGTGTGAAACATGATACAATTGTATAATATCCTATATTGTATCATGGTATGCTTCCTAGATAAAAACATCTCCACATTTGGATTTTACATGTAGATAATAAGTTGAAGTCAAGTATATTGTAATGATATTAAAATTGTATTAAAAAACATACAAAAAACATACTAATGTAAACTTATTGACTCACCAAATCCTAAATATCTCTGATGTGTGGTTTAAGATTCAATACAAACTTCATTCTATACCATGGATCACAGTCAAGATGTAGTGATAGATGGAATCACATCATATTCATTATCTTAATAAAAAATAATACACATCTATCCTGGAGGTTGATTGTAAGATCCTGGGTTTTCCTAAGAGTTACAAATATCTTTAATTTAGGTTTAAATTCTTGTTTATGTCCCAATGTGAATAAAATTTGAGGTCATGGGGGTAACAAGGGTGCCCAAGTCTTATTAATATCCTAGAATATAACTTTTTAAAAAAATGAGACATGCTTCATGGTTAGTAGAAACCATTAGAAAGATACCGCACTATCTAACTAACCATGTGAGACATAGGAATATGGTAAAAAGAGCCTGCTTAATTTGAGAAAACTATTCAGATGGATGCACATGCTAGTTTATTGGCATCTATAGTTTTTGATAGTGGGTTGATATAGGTTTTTCACATGGTTAGGCAAACTGTGTGTGAAAACCATGCGAGGTTCCCCTCTTTACAGTAGTGGGTGCATGATTGACACAAAGTTTTTCCAACCGTGAGGAAAATCTGTTCAAAAAAGAATATTTTTGGGAATATTTTATTTTTTCCTAAATGTTAAAACCTATTTTCCTTTTCTTTATTCTTATTTATTGGACAATAGATATTGGAGAGATCTTTTTGAGAAAAATTCTAGGCTTTGATCCCTCTCCTCCATCCAAACTCAGAATCGAGCATCAAAAGTCGTGTTGGATCCACTTTGATGAGTACTCAATTCATTTTTTTTTCATTCTCCATTTTTCTTTGGATCAAAAGAGTTATTCAGGAGAAATATAATGTGACCTATTTTTAGATTTTTCATCTTTTCTTAAGTTTTCTCCCAATATTAGTTGAATCAAGAGCTAATAATGGATGGTCACTCTACTATGAACCTATGATATGTGTTATATAATTTTCCTGAATGGGTTGATGCTTTATAGAGCTAGTTTCTGTTGTTACACTCGTTGGAATTTCCAGCACGACCCTGAAATTGAATTGATTAATAGAATAAAATGAAATCGTATAATGAACCATACTTTTCATACAACGATATTACATCTAAATAATATAATATATATTTAATAACATAAAAAAACCCACACTAGAACCATATAGTTTTAGTATCTTTAGAAATTGGGGAATATAAACAGCTAATTCATAAAACATCTACATCATCTCCAGCTTCTTCCTTCATAACAAGAACCCTTTTTGAGACATCTTACTTAATATATTTCTTCATATCCTAGGGAAAAGAAACATAAGAAAAGAGTGAGATGATGTGATCAGTAAGGGTAATCTTGGGTGATAACATAATCCTAAGGACATAAGAACATGAAAATAGATTTTGAGAATTATATCCTACATATCAAATATCATGATATCATGTCATGGAATAAATCATAAAATTTCATAAATAATCAAAGAAAATATTCTATGGGATCATAATATAAGACCTAAAATTATGGAATACACACAATTTTAAAAAATAATTTTCATATTAGTCAATTATTATTACCAATACCATCATTGTAGAAAAAGTCCTTTACTAAACAAACTTCACTCCCTATTCTATACATGTATTATTGAACTGTGTTTACTCCTGTACTAGTACTGCATTATGAAACTGAGTTCACTTCCCATCATAGTCTAATCTATCTTATGATATATAAATATTTACCCAATGCATTGGAGGGAGATATAATTTCCATCCATCACATAATGAAAACCATACATATGTGTTTCAGAAGAACATAATTTATTCATTATATCAGAACCCATGAATATAAATTGTTTTCATATTTATCATTTCATCATAACAAAACCCCTAAGAAGAAATAATTTTCATAAATATCACAAACATAAACCAACTGTCAGAATAATAAGGATAACATCCTTGAAAAATATCCCAATTAAAACATAAGTAACATAAACTAATATTATTTCAAATGGAAAATAATTTGACATATCACTTGAAAATAAATCTTGATGAAAATAAAATTTCTTCTTATAAAACATTTTATTTTTTGAAAATTCCATAAAATTTTAATAGAAATATTTTTTTGAAAATAAACTTGTATGTTTATAAGGTAATATTCAAGGAATTATAGTTTCAATAAATCATAAAAACACATTAATTTCATATAAGTTAAAAAAACATTATTTACATACTTTTTCTGAAAAATTCAAAAAGTACCTTGTTAGGAAAATGAAAAAATATTCCATTAAAACCGTTTAGTAAAAATTTACACATGGGTAAAAATGAATTTAAACAATTTTATAGGAATATGAAAATATTTTTTATACATTTTTAAGAAACATTGGAATTAAAGATAAATATTCCCTAGTAAATACTTATGTATAAACAACCTCGAATAATAATGAGATTGTGAAATTAACCTTTACCTTAGGTATGATTTCTGTCATAATATCCAAAAATACTATATAATAGAATAAATAATTTCATTAACTTATTCTAGAACCATATTTGTTTTTATGATATCATATATGATTATATTATCTCTCATTAATCATATTTCATTATTATTCTTCTTTTGGGTGTTAAATACTTTATTTTCTTATTAATATTTTGTTGTATAAGTCCCAATTCTTTTTCATAGGATATAATTACATATTAATGTAATATATATCATATTTATTCATTATATAAATTTATATAGTCATTATTCAATGTAGAATATGGAAAATGAACCGCATCACATTGTGGAGATGGTGGGCCATACATACGCACGAGAGATGATATCATTCCCTTAATAGTAAAAGGGTAAGGAAATAGATGGTATATATTATGTTAAAGAATCATTATCATGTTATAGTTATCATATATATATATAGTATTTCCATCATTATATTCATCTATTTTAATTAGTGATGAAAAATAGATTACACCACAACATGGAGATGGTAAGTCATACGTACGCACGTGCGGTGCTTTTTATTATTATAGGATGGATAAAATGTGTAATATGGTTGATAAATAATCATAATAAAATCTTAGACTATAGGTGATAATAGATTTATTACTTTATAATGGAATAGACACATAAAGTGGAAGTAAAATAAGAAATAATCTTATAATAATCCATAAAGACAATTACCTCTCTTTGGAGAACATCCTTTAGATCTCCTCTTAGGGACACTAAATATGGTATTTTGAGAAGAATAAAACCTATAAAATGTGGATAAAGAGGTTTAGAAGAGAAAATTGTAGGTAATGGTTGATATTGATGTCTCAATTTGATGTAAATAAGTGAAGGATGAGGTTCCCTTTTATAATTGAGGAGATGGGCACTTTTATAATTTTGTTAAATATTAATTTATATCAAATTAAGACTCAATAAAAATACCTCAAAAATTACATTTATTAAAATATAAGATGATATAATATTACAATATCATCAACCAATATATTTTATACAAGTATTGGTATTATTTGAAACCTTATCATTTTGATTAATCCTTAGTTAATCTATTTTAATTTTAACTAATGTAATAAAATTTCAATATTAAAAGGTTTTAAATTTTACTTATGTGATATCAATTAAATCATAAATGAAAAAATAATAACATTTTATTCCATATTATATATGTAATTTAAATATTTTTTAGTAATTTTAAATAATTTAAAATGAACTATTATTATGATAAAATATCATTAGTGTCATTTTTTACACTATTCATTACTTGGAATTTTACAAATATCATGATAACACGTTAACTTTGAACCAAATATTTTATTATATCCCTAATAAGTAAATTTTAGGTATAATATTTTTGATATCATTAATTATATGATATTATATTTACTTTAATATGTTTAGTAACATTAATATGATATTTCCATTAATAAAATAATTACTACATCAGTATTTTTTAATTATTTAATATACTTATTTTTCACTAAAAATTAATAATAAAATACCACAATGAAGATAAATATAATATACCTTATAATAATATTTATAGTCAAATATATATTCCCTTTAACCCTATATAAATAAATTATATACTATTTAAAACAAGTATGTTACATGTTTAAATTTTTATTAAATAAAATATTATAAATACCATAAATTATACTAAGTTCCCCAAAAAGTAAAAAATAAATTTATATCATGAAAATATGTTTAAAAATTTAACAATGTACAATTGGATTCATTTATAATATAACTTTGTCCCCATGTGGACACATAAGAGCATTAAGTATGAAGGAAGTGATATTTCATGACTTTCTTTGATTTAAATATTATATCATTCATTTTCATATAAAAGTATCCATTAAATAACTTTATTTCAATACTTAGGTGTTATGGGTTGATGGTTCTTCATCAAATATATTTTTTTCATGTGTTAGAGTCATTTTATAGTCTTTATAATTTTAATTTTAACCAAAAGTACTCAATTTACCTTTTATTATGGTAACAAAAAATTTCAAGGTTACTATTCATATTGGAAAAAAATAAAAGGAAACTATTTACTAAATTTAGACCTTATGAATCCAAATTTGGCACCCATTTTTCCAATTTTAAAACAAATAAGTTATTGAATTTAATTTAACATAAAATCGGTAAAATTCCATGAAAAATAGTTTTTTAGGAAAATGCCCTTTGAAAACTACATTTTTTTATAATAACGTTTTGTATAAAATCATTATAAATAACCATAATTGGATTATTTTAAATCAAAATTCACTAATTATAATTTAAAACTAATTCAAAAAATAATTTTACCTTCCATGACATATCATCTACTGGAATAGGTCCCAATATATTTCTTTCCCCAACTTCATTCCAGTATATTGGAGTTCTGTACTTCTTATTATAGAAGGCTTCATAAGGATCCATATGAATACGAGAGTGAACGATATTATTGTAATAAAATTATACCAAAGTTAGGTATTGATCTGAACTAAATTTTGAATCCATATATCAAGATCTCAACATGTCTTTTAAAGTGTGAGTTTTCCTATCAGACTAACCGTCTATTTAAGGATGATAAAAAATGATGAAAAATAACTCTATATCCATATCCCGCTGAAGAATTATCTATAACTTCAAGGTAATCCTTGGATCTTGATCAGATATAATGGAAAGTGGTACTCTATTCAATATTATTACTTCCCTAATATATATTCTGGAAATATGATCAAGAGATAAGTCCTACCTGATAGCAATTAAGTGTGCCGAATTTGTAAGGTGATCAACTATTACCCATATAGAATTGTGGAATTTATATTTTTTGGGAAGTCAGATGACAAAGTCCATGATGATGTTTTTCTAATTCTATTCTAGCAGGGGTAATGTTTATAACATCCCATTAGACTTCTATCTCTCAACATTAACTTGTTTAGAAACCATGCACTGAGAAATATACTCTTTAATGTCTCCCTTCATGCCATCCCACTAGAAAAACTATTTTAGGTTCCTATACATCTTAGTGCTTCGAGGAGGAATAGAGAAAGATGAACAAAGAGCCTCTTTCAATAGCTAATTCTTTAAATTTTTTATGTGAGGGACACAAACATAGTTCTTGAACCTTATTATTCCATCATATTCAAAATTGAACTCAGGAATATTTATCACCTTCTCTTTTAGCTCTGCATCTTCCTTCTTTGACTCCTTAATCATCACTTATATTGATGGTTGAACATTCATTTGAAAAAATATGAATTTTATCCTACCTGTAAAATTTCCATATCCATAATTTGAAAATCCATAAATATTGGGTCTTTTTTTATAATCATTATAGATAGTCTATCATGTCTTTTTAGACTCAAAGCATCTTCCTCCTTGTTCACTTTCACAGGGTGGTAATGTATTGAACAATCATATTATTTAATCAACATCAACCATATTCATTGGAACATTTTCAACTCCTTTTGAGTTAAAATATGATTTAAACATTTATGATTAGTATATATATCACACCTTTCTCTATAAATATAGTACATCCATATATTTAATGCAAATATTACCACAGCTAACTCCAAATCATGATTTGGGTAAATTGTCTCATAGATTTTCAATTACTGTGAGGCATAAACTATCACCGTATCATTTTTCATGATAACACGTCCCATAATCTTCTTGGATTCATCACTATAGATCACAAGAATTTCTCCACTATAGGGTACTATGAGAACAAGTGCACAGACTAACCTTATTTTTAGATCATTGAAATTCTCTTTACATTCCTCCATCCATATGAACATAAATCCTTTATGAGTCAACTATGGGAGTGGATTAAATAATAATGAAAATTATTTCAAAAAATGTCAATAATATAAAACCAACCCAAGAAAAATTTGGATCTCAGTTATTTCAGTTCATCTAGGAAAATGTTCAATGACTTCCGTCTTTACTGCATCCACAAATATACCATATATTTAGATTATGTGACCCAGAAATGAAACTTTCTAAAACCAAAATTCCCACATGGTAAATCTTTTATAAAGATTAACCTTTCTTATGTTCATTAGTACAATCCTCAAGTGATCATTATGTTCTTGCTTTTTCTTTGAATAAATAATATTTTCATTTATAAAGAAAACCACCAACATATCATGATAGTCTCTAAATAATCCATTCATTAAATCCATAAAGATAATGGGGAAATTAGTAAGGCCAAAAGGCATCAAAATAAATTCATAGTGTACATACCTTGTATAGAATGCCATCTTGGGTATATCATTCTTCTTAAACTTTAATTAATTATATTTATAACAATGATAAATCTTGGAAAAGTATTGATCTTTATATAGTTGTTCAAATAATTCATCAATATGAGGGAGATGATATTTTTTCCTGATACTGATCTTATTAAGTTATTTATAAACAATGTAGTGTTTCATTGATCCATATTTATTCTTAAACAACTGAATAGGTGCATCCCAAGGAAATTCACTAGGGAACATGAATCCATTTTTAAGATTCTCTTGTAGTTTGTTCTTTAACTTCTATAACTCAATTGGGGCCATACAATAAGGAGTCTCTAAAATAGGCATAACACTTGGTTTTAGTTCTATTGAAAACTCAACTTCACAATTTGGTGGAATACCTAGAAATTATTCTATAAATACATAAAAAAACTCCAGTACAATAGGTGGATCCTTAATGGTGAGTCTCTCCCTAACCATCTGAGATAGATAACCTTCCTTTATAGGAATTAAAGCCCACAATATGGAAGTAATTTTCAATGGAAGGTTATCTTCATATTTTCAATGATAAATGATCATAGATTCATTCTAAATATGATATGTGACTTACCTTCCTTGGTAATTGATAGAGGATCTATATAGATAAAGACAATACATTCCATGAATTACATTTAATTCAACTAAATGAAGTATTTCATGATTTGTAGGAAGAATTTTCCCAAAAACTTCAACAGGAGAAGAATTATAAACTTATGATGCAACTATTATGCTATTAGGAGTTTTCAAAACTAATTCAACATCTAATTTTTGAGGAAAAAATGTAGATAACCTTATAAAATTATTTATAAAGAAAAGAGTGGGTTGATCAAAAATAAAATATAACATTAGATATTTTAGAGTGGATGGGAAGTGTACCTTTAAATAATTAATTGTCGCACTCCACCTCACCAGTAGTGATCATATGTGATTTTACATTATATTTTTACACAATAGGTTGCTTCCATCAATCATCATTGATAACCGTTGGATTAGGTAATTTTTTAGAATAATTCCCATTTTACTTTCACTTATAACATTGATGTTTGGGAGGTTCATTCCATGTATCCTTTTCTCTATTTGCATCATTACCCACCTTTCCCCAGCACTTCAGTAGTCAATTTCTCAATGAACGTATCAACTAAACTTAAAAAATTTACCAATACCCTTAACAATATTTCCTCCATGTTTCTTTCCACACTTTGAGCATTATGTAAATATATTCTTTTCACTATGGTTTTTAGATTTTCCTTTTAATTCTTGTTTTTATATTCTTATCAAACCCATGTTATTTATGGATGAATACAATCTCCATATCAACCTTGAGAGAACATAAAATGATTTCCTCATAGCTACAGAAGTTCATTATGGATAGTTCTATTTGGAGACTTCATTTTATGCCACTGAAGAATCAGTCAACCACACTCTCAGGTTGAATAATAATTCAAGAATCATACCTTTTATGTTTTGTAAATTTTTCTTCCTATGTACCAATATATTCATCATCATTTTTCTTAAGGTAAATAAACTCCTTTTCCATCTTCATTCGAATAATATGAGAAAATTACTTATTGAAAAATAAATTCTTAAACTCATCACATTCCATAGAGTAAATTTCATCTCATTTCCTTGTATTCTTGATAATATTACAACATTAATCCTCTTCACCTTCAAAATAAAAAAATTACACGACAACTTTCTCATGTTCTAAACATTAGAGAATTGAAAATATATATTCAGTTGTACTAATACACTATTTATCCACTATTTAATCAAAAAACCCATTGAAATAAGTTGGATACTACTTCATTAAGGACTCAACCGAATTTTGTTCCCTACTTTCCTAATTTGGAAGTCCTGCATGATTCATGGTTTGAGAAATTTCTTTGAGAAAAAGAATAAGGTTTTCCATTATAGCTCCCATAACTTTCTGCTTATCAGGATGAAAATTTTTTCATTTCATATCACATTTAGTATTAATGCAGTTCCTTTGGGTTCTATCCAATGAACAAAACCAAAATATATAGTGTAAGAAACCCTAATCATAATGGGAAAACCACATAATCAAGAAAAAGTATTTATACAATATAAATTTATGAGACCATAGGTTTAATTACTAGGTTATTTATTACATAAAATAAAAAACCATGCAAAAACCATATAGGATTAGTATATTTAGAATCTGTGAAACATAAACAACTGATGCATAAAACATCAACATCATCTCATTCTTATTCCATCATAACTAGAACCCGTTTTGACACATCTTGCTTAATATATTTCTTCATATCCTAGGGAAATAAAAAAATAAGAAAATGGTGAGTTTAGATACTTAGTAAGGGTAATCATGGGTGATAACATAATAAAAAAGGAATAAGAACAATAAAATATCTTCTGAAAATTATATCACTCATATCAAATATCACAATATAACGTTATGGAATAAATGATAAAAGTTCATTGAGAATCAAAGAAGATATTCTATCAGATCATAACATGAGACATAGAACTGTGGTATATAAATAAGAATAGAAAATTATTTCCATATTAATCATGGATTATTTATAAGACCATCATAGTGGAAAAAGTCCCTTACTAAACCGGTTTCACTCCCCTTACCAGCCATGTATTGTTGAACAGAGTTTACTCCCATTCCAGTATGGTATTATTGATCTAAGTTCACTTCCTGTTCCAGTAATATCTATATCATGAGATATAAATCATTATCCAATGCATTAGAGGGAGATATAGGTCACAACCATCACATAATTAAAACCATATATCTTTTTACCACATGAACATAATTTATTCATTATATAAGAACCCATGAAAATAAATGGGTTTCATAATTATCATCCCAATATAAAATAAACCATGGGATGAAATGGGTTTCATAAATATTAAAAAAATAAACCAAACATCGAAATAATAGGGATATAATCCTTGAAAAATATCCCCATTAAAACATAATTAACATAAAATAATGTTATTGTAAAATGAATGTAATATCGAGATATCACTTGAAAATAAATCTTGAGGAAAATATCCTTAAGGTTTTGAAAAAATTTTCTTTTATTAAAATGAAACAAAATTTTAAAAGATAAAATTTTCTTTGAAAATAACTTTATAATATTATAAGGTAATATTGAAGTCATTAATGCATCAAAAAATTGTAAAAATATGTTCATGTTGTATAAGTAAAAAAAACATTCTTCTCGTACTTTTTCTGAAAAAGTAAAAAAGAACCTCGTTACGAAAAAGAAAACAATATTCCATTTAAACCATTAATTAAAAATTTAAACATGGCTAAAAATTACTTTAAACAATTTTAGAATAATAGTAAAATTATTTTGGAATACATTTATAAGAAACATGGACATGGAAGATAAATATTCCCTAGTAAATACTTACATATAAAAAATCTCAGATAATAATGATATTGTGAAATTAACACTTACATTAGGTCTGATTTCATTCAAATGTATCAAAAACACCTGTGTAATGGATTAAATAATTTTATTAACTTATTAAATAACCATATTTATATCTATGATATCATATATAATCATATTGTAACTTTTTAAGAATATTTCATTATTATTCTTCTTTTTGGGTGTTAACTGCTTCAGTTTATTATGCACGTTTGTTGTATGAGTCCAAATTCTTGTGAATATGATATAATTACATATTATGGTAATATATATCATATTTATTAATTATATATATTTATATAATCATTTTGTAATGGTGAATGTGGAAAATGGACCGCATCGTGTCATGGATACGGTAGGTTGTACGTACGCACGAGCAATGATATCATTCCCTTAATAGTAAAAGTTTAAGGAAATATATGATAGAAATATTTCTCTAGTATAAATATAATTATATAGTTATAATATATATATATATATATATAGTATTTCAATCATTATACCCATCCACATAAATTAGTGATGAAAAACATATTTCCCTACGACATGGAGACTGTAAGCCGTACACACGCACACACGATGCTTTTATTTTTATAGGAGAGATATAATATAAAATATAATTGATAAATAATCATAATAAAATCTAAAAATATAGGTGATAATTTATTTATTACTTTATAATGAAATCAAAACAAAAAGGGTAAGTAAAAGAAGAAATAATCTTGAAAGTGTGGGTAAAGGCAATAACCCCTTTTGGAGAACTTCCTTTAGATCTCATATTAGAGACACTAGTGTTTTTATTTTTAGAAGATAAAAATATATAAAATATGTATATTAAAGTTTAGAAGATAAATTAGTTGGGGATGGTCAAGCATGAAGGCTTAATATGCTGTGAATAAGTGAGGGAGGTGGTTCCCTTTTTAAATTTTGGTGAGGGGAACTTTTGTAATGTTTTCAAATATTAATTTAAAACAAATTTAATCTCAATAAAATTACCTAAAAAATGCTAGGTTTTAGAAAATAAGATTTGATAAGGTTGTAATCTCATCACCTGATTGATTTTAGACATGTTCTGGTATTATTTTAAAATTTATCATTTTGATTAAACCTTAGTTAATATATTTTAATTTTAACTAAGTTAACAACTTTTTCAATATTTAATAGTTGTAAATTTTACTTATGTGATGTAAATTAAATCATAAATGAACAAATTATAACATTTTAGACTAGATTATAATATTTATGTATTTTTAAAGATAATTTATGATTCTTAAATAATTTAATAAAATATGATTTTCATAAAATATCATTAGTGTCAATTTTGCACTATTAAATACACAGACTTTTAAAAATATCAATATAACTAGTTAATCTTGAAAAAAATATTTTATTATATCTATAAGAGGTAAAGTTGGCCTAGAAATATTTTTATCGCATTAATTATCCCATATTATATTTATTTTAATATTTTTAATAACATTAATTTGATATTTCCATTAATAAAACAATAAATACATCAGAGTTGTTTAATTATTTAATATATTTATTTTTCAATAAAAATTAAAAATAAAATACCACGATGAAGATAAATATTCTATATCTTTGGAAGAATATTTTTAGTTGAATATATATATTGTGTAACCCTATATAAAAAATCATATACTATATAAAATATGAATGTGACATCTTTAAATTTTTATTAAATAAAATATTATAAATATCACAATTTCATCTAAGTCCCCCAAAAACATAAAAATAAATTTATATCATTAAAATATTTTTATTAAAAATTTACATTTAGATTCGTTCATAACATAACTTTTTCCCCACGAAGACACATAATGGACATAGAAGACAATGAAAGTGAAATTTTGTAACTTTCTTGGATTTAAATATTATATAAGTAATTTTCATGGAAAATTATCCATTAAAAAACTTTATTTCGATCCTTAGGTGTTAAGGGTAAATTTTTATTCATCTATTTTTTTTTCATATGATAGAGTCATTTTATATTCTATGTAATTTTATTTTTAACCTAAATTACACAATTTTCATTTTACCGTGGTAACAAAATTTACGAATGTTACTATTCATATTAGAAAAAATATATAAGGGGTCAATTTACTAAATTTTAACCATATGAATCCAAATTTGGCATCAATTTTTTAGAATTCAAAACACATAAGCTTCATGATTTAATTTAATATAAAAAAGGTATCCATGATAAAAAAATTCAAAAACATTTTCTTTTAAAACATAAAATTTTTTTATAATGAATTCATGCATTAAATATTTTTCAAAATAAATTGGATTATTTTAAATCAGAATTAAATGATTTAAATTTGAAACAAATTAAAAACATAATTTTACCTTGTAAAAACTTAAAAAGAAAATAAATATTTCAATAAAAATTAGTATTTTCACTATTCCTTAAAAAAATAAATGATTTCAAAAGTAGTTAATTTTTACATGATGAATTAAAAATATGAAATAAATTAATTTTTTAAAATTAATTTTATATAAATTCTAAAAATTATTTATTAAAAAACTCATTTATAAAGAATTTTTTTTTTGAAAAATAAAGTGATTTTACTAAAAATTGTGTGATCGTTTTCTAAGTACTTAATAATACATTCATATTTAGTTTTACCTTTATATTGATTTCATAAATTAGTTATTCAAATTTATTCCCAATAATATAACAGCTAGGTTATAACATTCATTTTATACTACTAGTGTCTCGTGGTTCGTTTAAACTAACAGTTGCATGCAACATAAGTTATTGAAGAATTAAATTTTTTAAAGAGAAATATTTATTAAAATATTGGGGTGTTACAAATGGAAAATGTTATGGATTCCATTTAGTTCCCTTGAGACTTTTTGGAGGTTGTTTTCATAACCAAGGACACCCATGGGGGGTGTCCTTTGAGTTTGCCTTTGTTATACCACCCACGGTGTGATTGTATGTTCTTGTCTGGTTAAAGAAAGTCCATAATGAACTAAATTTAATTGAATTGATTGTTGGAAGATGGATTTTTTATCCTTTTACAAGTGTTGAAATGTTATTCCTTGCCTTAATTGATAAATGTATTATATATAAATCTTATATGAGTGGGTAAACTCATTGATTGTAATTGAATGTGAATTGTTATGTGAGTGGGAATACTCAAGGAACTAAATTCATGTGAATTTATTAATGTAATGAGATGTGAATTGAAATGGTTGTGGATGAATTAGTTGATAAACCTTGTATCTTGATTCCATTTAGATTCCCAGGTTGTTTCACCCATGGATCTTGTTATATGGTAGAATATTCTATGGACCCGTATACTCCTTGGATATTGATTCCATATGATGTCAATGTAATTTATCTCCCTTGTATTCAAATTAATGGAATAACATTGGAAATACACTATTGAAATGATCCTTGGACTCCACCAATGTTGTTATCGAGTTTCCATCGAGATGATCTTGGGACTCGACGAGGATGCATTTGTCTTCCATATCTTAGATCCAAACCTTTGTGGTTTTCCACATATGATTATATGAAATGTCCATGGTAATTTAATATTTTTGGTTGTACAACATAGTCGTGGTTGAGATCACACTTTTGGTTATACGAAAATTTCATGATTTTTTGATACACAGGTTATACATCATGGTTATGGTTGGTATGACATGGTAGGATGTACGAGAAGGTCATGTTAGTATTTTTGGTATTGTTTGTAGATGCCTTTTTATAAGAGATTGAACCATGTTTTGTAGGTATCCTTGTTTGGTATACAATATCACTTGTTATATAGTAAACATTCCATGGGTAGTTTACTTTTATTTACTACTTATCTGTGATATAAATTGCATGTTGCTTTAGATTGTTATATTTCACAGCTTGGATTTGTTATAGACCTTTGGGTGATGAACTACTAGATTGTATCTCACACCCTATTCAGACTATCATTGGGTACCCATACATAAAACATGGATATAGGTAGGGATTAGGGAAAGTGACCATAGTTTGAGGCTTGAATTTGTGCAATGCTTGTAAGAAGGGGAGCATAAGACTGAGTTGAGGATCATGTTGCTATATGAAGATACCACTTTTGGTTATTTTTGGTATTTTGATATATGTATTGTACACATTACATGTATACCTATTTTAGAAACTTTGTAGACACATTAAATGTATCATCATCATCATCATCTATATTTGGGATTTATTCTAGAATTGTTTATTTATTCATTTATTAGTTATTTATCTATTGTTTTACTTTTTTACTACTTTAACTATTTTTTTATGATTTCTACCAATATTTTACACTCTGATAAGAGAGAATAGTATCCCCACAGACACATCATAGGCCCTCACTACTAGTATTCATCCTCTGGTGTTAGGAGAGATGTTCTTAATTCCATGAGGCCAACCGGGCTTGGGGCACTATTGAGTGGCATCTGGGTCCGAGATTTCACAAAGTGGTATCAGAGGAATTTCTTTTCTAGTTTATTATTTGGAGAAACTTGATAGGGATAGTAAGGAATTATAATTTGTTAATGATCTATTCTTGGGAGTAGCTAACCCACATACAAGAAAAATCCAAAATTCCTTGATGAAAATTGATTTTTTCTAGATTTTAGCCATTACAATTGATTTGATTCCATTTTTTGGTGACGAACATGAGTTTTTATATGAGTATTGATGTGATTGTGGGTTTTTTTGTGAATACTAATGAGATGAAGGTATTCCATATCATGCTTAATTTTCATCACTTGTTATAATTCACATGCCATGAATTATGCCATGCCATATCAGATTCATTGGTTGTTTTCATGATGCTATGATAGGAGATATAATAGATATACCTGCTATTGTGATCTACATTCTGTAAAGGTAATAGAGAAACATGATTGACACTTAAAGAACCTACCATAACCTATGTAGTGTTTTCTTGATTAGGCTACAGAAGACACCCTAACCATCCAATTGTGGCATTATGATCCATGGACTATTAGTCTCATGGACTAAAACATGTTATGGAATGGATTAAGTGGATGACATATATCAATTCATGAGGTGTATTGGGCCCTTATAGATTAGAATTTGGTGAACTATTTGTTACAAACATTTAAAATGGAATGTGAAATGAATATCAAAATGGAATAGAAATTTAATTGATAAATAGATATCATGACCTAGACATGACTTTTGAGTGGGAAAGACGTAACATATTTAGTGAATTTTGTGACTTTTTCTTATTACCAGTCCTAGAATTAGGAGAAGGCTATGTGGTATGAACTAGCTATAGGAAGGTTTTGGCTTTTATTACACTTTTCATATGGAAACTTTGATATCATTATTTTTGGAGGGGTACATTTGGCATTGTAGAGATAGGACACCATGAAAAAATATTATCATACTCCATGAGGTTAGAGATGTTCACACTCTAGAGGTGGTGGGCCATGGGATACCAGTGGATACTCCTTTAGTTCATGCTAAGGAACCAGCAGGTTACCAGACACAGGTGTTGAGGCATAAATATGTGAGAGGTTTATTTGCTTCATGCATACTTTTTTGGAGGCACTGTATCTTGAATTTTATATGTATTAAACGATATATGTGTTCCAACAATAGCATCCCCCCATGTTTTTATGGGATGGAGGTCCATATGATACTGAGTTCTATAATGATACTACTTAGTCTATATTCAAGAATCTTGAGAGACCTCCCAAGAGGAGAGTGAATATTGTGACATATATGTTGTAGGTAGAAACAAAGCACTTGTGGGATGTTTTGAACTAGGATGATTTGTTGAGTGATATGGTTTGGTGGGATTTCAAAACCAAATTCTATGAAAAACTTTTCCCGGAGACCCTGAGCGAAGATAAGGCTTATGATTTCATGCATCTGGAGAAGGGTGTGATGAATGTTATGGAGTATTCGACATGCTTTATAGAGATGAAACATTTTTCACTGATATACCTTGTTGATGAGTTTTAATGGGTGATAGGCATCAGGGAAGGTCTCAAAAATGCTATTAGATCTCGAGTCAATGGGTTTAGGTTAATGAAAATTACTAATATGGTAAATATGGTGCTAATTATAGAGGAGTACTTGAGGGAAGATGGGGGTGCAGAGAAGAGTAGTATAGTCTCTCAACATAGTGGTTTAACTTCCAATGGAAGGAATTGAAATTTTGAAGTTTCCTGTAGGATGACCACCATCCAAGATCCTAGTTCTAGTAGTGTAGTTTTCTCTTATCTGTGTGGTGGATGGGGACACATGAGGAATAAGTGTGATTTTGACCTAGTTGATTGCCAAGATTTCAATATGATGGGCAACAAGAAACATTTATATAGGAAATTACCTCCACCAGTTAGTATAAGAGGGATGAATTTGACACCAAGTTTAGGAGTGGGTTACACAACTCTATGTCATGGAAGGAGATGGAGCAGTACTAGTTATTCAGGCTGAGGTGGTGGTGGCGGGGGTCATGGTTGAGGAATCCAGGCACCAGTTATACATATAAAATAGAATGGGGGATACTTCGGGTTGTCTGTTTGTGTCATAGGGATGTGGTTTAGGTTAGAAATATTTTTTACATCTAACACCTAAGGATTAGGGAGATGAACCGTCTATGGTGAGAGGTAAGATTCTAGTAGCCTCAACTCTTGTATATGCTATTTTGACTAGGTGCTTCATAGAGTTTCGTATCTGAACATTTTTTGGATAGACAAAGGATATGATTTAGTTTTATGAGATATTTATAAATCTTGATACTCTATTGAGGATTAGAATGGAGGATTCATGTCAGTGCAGGGATACCCCCTTGATATTGGTGGGTGTCACTTCATATGGAATCTTTTTATCCATGAGATGACCAGGTTTGATGTCATACTATGTATGGAATGACTAGTTTCTTATCAAGGGTTCATTGATTTCTATCACCATAGGGTGACATTGACATCATTATAGGATGGAGTGTTTATTCAAAAGGGTGAATGGGATGTCCATGTGAGACGAAATGGAGTAGAGCATCATAGGTTGGTGAGATGAGATCCCAGATTGATAGTTTATATCCGAATGACCAAAGAGTGAATCAGTAATTGTTAACTCAAGTGGTTGATTGTTTTAGGGTTGTTTCCATGGATTACTTTTTTAGTTTACCTCTTGAGAGAGAGGTGGAGTTCTCCATTGATCTAGTTCCAGAAGTTGCATTAGTATACCTTTCTCCTTAAAAGATGGATACTACAGAGTTGTAGGAGTTCAAGAGGTAGTTAGAGGTCTTGGATGAAAATGGGTTTATATAGACCAGTACTTCTCGGTGGGGTTCACTGGTACTTTTTACAAAAAAGTTTCATGTTAACCTCAGACTATGTGTGTATTAATGAAAATTGAACTTACTGATAGTTAAGAATCAGTATCCCTTGCAATGGATAAATGACCATTTGTATCAGCTCTAAGGATATTCAGTGTTCTTTAAAATTGATTTGAGTTCTAGATACCATTAGGTGCATGTTCAATATATAGATATACCTCATACATTTTTCATAACAGCCATAGTCTATATGAGTATCTGGAAAGGCTGTTAGGTCTCACAAACACACTAGTGGTTTTCACGGCGCTGATGAATCAAGTTTTCCATCCTTATCTGGATTCATTTGTGGTCATTTTAGCGTATGATATCTTTTTGTATTTTTACAATGAATAAGTCTATGAAAAACATATTGAGATTATTTTGGATAAATTTAGAGAGCATTAGTTATATGATAATCTCACAAAGTACCACTTCTAAATGGATAAGATTCACTTATTGGGTCATATTATCTCAAAGAACGAAGTATCAACTAACCTAGAGAAGGTAAGAGCTTTAGTTTATTTAGATAATACCAATAAAATCTTTGAAATATTATGTTTATTAGGGATAAATAGATATTATTGGCATTTCATTCAAGATTTATCATTCATAGAAGTACTGTTGATTATTTTGTCTAAAAAAGGTGAGAAGTTTGTATGGTCAGATACCTGTGAGTCAGCCTTTCAAGAGTTGAAAGGGAAATTAAATTTATCATCGGTCCATATTTTTCTGGAGATGAAACAAATATAAACTATGTATTGTTATGAATTAAGTATCATGATAGGAGAAGTTCAGATGTAGAGGGATAGAGTCATGGAATACGGGTCTCAACAGTTGAGGCCACATGAGAGGAATTACCCAATTCATGATCTCAAGTAAGCTGTATTTGTAGATGCATTGTGTTGGATAAAAAATTTAACGTGAGAGCATTTTTTTGGTGTACATAGACAACAAAAGCCTCAAGTATATATTTATTCATTGTGATCTGAATCTGTGTCAATGAGGGTTGGATGAGCACCTATAGTATTTTGACTTAGATCTTTCCTATACACCTAGAAAATAAAATTCAGTGGTTGATGCACTAAGAAGGAAGACTTAGATACATTCAGTTTATCAGTCTATTAGTGAGTCATATATTATGTATTTATTCTCTAAGATTCACTTCGAGGTGCATGATAGTCAGGGAAAGACTTTTATTTTATCCTTATTTGTGACCTATACCATATTAGATATGATGAGGATAAGGAAACTATCGAATTCAGAGGTCCTAGTTCTATGGTAGAGTGTTGAAGGTGAGGAACCACCTCATGGTTAGACCATAGGAAAGGATTATATCCTGTATATCCATGGTCGTTTTTGGGTTTTAATGGACATATGTGCACAGTTAATGCAGATGTTTAATTTCTCAGTTTGGGAAGTGCATCCTAGTGTCACCAAGATGTACTGTGACTTACATTGTCAACACTGGTGGTCAGGTATGTAATGTGAGACAACTAGTTTTTTTACAAGTTGTTCCAACTATCATTATATGAATCTAGAACATCAGTGACCGACCATACTTTTACAACAGTTACCTATCCCCAAGTGAAAATGGGAGGATGTCGCAATGGATTTCATGACTAGTTTACCAAGGTTGCCTTGAGGTAGTGATGTTTTTTGGGTTATTATGTACAGGATCATGAAGGTTACTCATTTCTTAATGATTAGGGATACCTTCAATGTTGATTATATTTTGAGGTTTTATTTCTGTGAGATAGTATGACTTCATGAGGTCCCTCGTACTATCATTTTAGATAGGGATGACCGGTTTATGTCTCGTTTCTAGCAGAGTTTGCAGAGTAAATTTGGTATATAGGTTCTTATGAGTAAAACATACCAACCTCATACTGATGGATAGTTATAGTGTATGATATAGGTCCTAGAGGACATGCTATGAGCATGCATCCTAGGTTTTGGGGGCTATTGGGAGAGGCATATACCCATGGTTGAGTTAGCCTAAAAGAATAGTTATCAGGTGATGATATATAAATGGAATATTAGGAGTATTTTAGGGTGGGAGATGTTGATCTCCCATGTGTTGGTTAGAGGCTGGTGAGGTAGCTTTTCTGGAACCATGTATTGTGTAGGAGACTTCTAAGAAGGTCTAGTTGATCAGAATGTGGATGGATACTACACAATCTTAGAATAAATATTAAAATGATTGCTGGTGATGACTTATAGAGTTTGAGGTTAGGGATCTAGAAATTTTATGCATCTCACTAAGGTTGAGATATAGACAGATCAAGAGTCAGGGTAAGATTTCTCCATGATATGTTGGGATATTCTAGATTCTGGAGAGATTTAAGAAGGTAGCCTATCGATTGCAGTTACCTCATAGAAACCAGGCCATGAAAAACATCTTACATGTATCTCTGCTCCACTATTATCATTCATACCCATATCATGTTCTATATCCTAAGGAGGTGGAGTTACAAGTTGATGCATCCTTTGAGGAGCATCTGATTCGTATCATTGACAGGAGAAGGAATGTTATAAGAGGACAGTCAATTCCTCTGGTATGGGTGCTATGGAAGCTCAACTATTTCTAGGATGAGACTTGGGAGTTGGAAGCTGATGTATGTGTTCAATGGAAGGAGTTATTCACTGGAGATTCTTGACCACCCTTGAGAGAGAAATTTAGGGATATATTGCTTTAAGTGGGGAATATTGTAAGATCTAGAGTTTTCCTACAAGGTGAAGATCACATTAATTTCAATTTAAAATAATTTTTTATGGCCTAATGTAAATACCTTTTGAGTTTATGGGGGTAACATGGGTTTTGGGGGCTTGTTTAGTGGTCAAAACATAACTGTTTGGAAAAATAATACAGGCCGCATGGTTTGTATAAACAGTGTTGGAAATTCCAAACAATCTAACTAGCTGTGCACGTCATGGATTGAGGGAAAGAGGATCCTGAATGGGGTGAGGAGCTCGTTTGGATGAAGGTTCACACCCATGTGGTGGACTTTGTAGTTTTTGAAAGTGGTATGAGATACATTTTGCACATGGTTATGAAAACTGTGTATGTAAACCATGAGAGGTGCCCCTCCTTATAGAAGTGGGTGCACAATTGGAACACAGTTTGGCCAATCGTGCGGCCAGACCATGCGGCCCAATTTTTTTGGAGAAATTATCATTTTTCCCTTATAGAATGTTAAAAATTATTTTCCTTTTATTTATTCTTCTTTTTTAGACATCAGCCATTGGAGAGATCTTTTTTTATCCAAATTCATACTTTTGATCCCTTTCTAAACTCAGAATAGAGCACTGTTTGTATCATTGGATCTGTGTCAGTGAGCACTCAATTCCTTTTGTGTCATTCTTCTTTTATATTTGGATTGATGGAGTTATTTATCTGCAAGGTAATATGCCCCATTTTCAGGGTTTTCATTCATTCATCATTTTCTTCTGATCTGAGTCAAATCAGGAGCTGATACTAGACAAACACTATACTACAGACCTTCGGTACATGCTCTATACTTTTCCTGAATGGTTTGATTCTTTATAGAGATATTTTTCATTGTGACTCCCAATATAATTTCTAGAACAACCCTAAAATAGAACTGATTAATTTAATTAAATGAAATATAATATGTTTGGGATGCCCTTTAGTTCCCTTGAGAATTTTTGGAGGTTGTTTCCCCATACAAATCCACCCATGGGGTGTTCCCTTTTCCTTTGCCTTTTCTAAACCACCCATGGGGTGAGTGTTTGTACATTCTTGGGGTGAGTGTTTGTGCATTCTTGGTTATTGAGTGTTTGTGCATTCTTTGAGTGTTTGGGGTGAGTGTTTGTGCATTCTTGAGTGTTTGTGCATTCTTGGGGTGAGTGTTTGTGCATTCCCATGGGTTTTCCCTCCTTTTCCAAGCATTAACATGTTGTGTATTGCATAAATTGATTAAATGGGTTATATGGAAATGTAATATGAG
This sequence comes from Viscum album, assembly GCA_963277665.1. Classification (NCBI taxonomy): domain Eukaryota; kingdom Viridiplantae; phylum Streptophyta; class Magnoliopsida; order Santalales; family Viscaceae; genus Viscum; species Viscum album. The sequence continues at coordinate 200,444,361 of OY728163.1, read as the reverse complement.
TGGGTAAAATAATTGATTGTATTTGAATGTGAATTATTATGGGAGTGGGTATACTCATGGAAATGAATTATTTTGAATTAATGAATGAAATGAGATGTGAATTAAAATGGTATTGGATGCCTTGGATGGTAAACCTTGGATCTTAATTCCATTTATATTCCATGGTCGTTTCACCCAAGGATCTTGTTATTTAGTAGACGATTCCATGGACTTGTATGATCCTTGAATGTGGATTTCATAGGATTCTAAGGGAATTTATACCCCTTGGATCCATCTTGATGGACTCTTTTGGACATTTTATGTTGACATGATCCTTGTACTCTACTAGTTCCATTACTGAGTTTCCATTGAGATATTCCTGGGACTCGATGAGGATGCATGGGTCTTCTATACCTTGGATCTGGGCCTTCATGGTTTGATTCTTCTGATTATACAAGAAGACCTTGGTAATGAAATATGTTTGGTTGTACGGTGTGGATATGGTTGAGATTACACTTCTGGTAATTTGAAAGGACAATGATTTTTTGATACACAAGTTACACGACATGTTCATGGTTTGTATGATATGATTGGATGTACTGAAAGAACACATTATTATTTTCTATATTTTTTGTAGATGAGTTATTATAGGATATTGACTTATGTTTTTCCAAGATCCTTGTTGGGATATATAGTATCAATTTTTCTTTAGTATACATGCCATGTGGAATTTACTTTTATTTATTTCTTACCTATTATATAAATTGTACTATGATTTAGCATGTTATATTGCATAGATAAGATTTTTTATAGATTGTTATTTGATGAATTATTGGGATTTTATCTCACACCCTTTTTTGGGCCACCATTGGGTACTCAGACAGACTATATGGATGCAAGTAGGTATCGGGACAATCACCCATAGTTCGAGGAATGACTTTGTTGCATGCTTAGGAGTAAGGGAGCATAGAACCGAGCTAAGGCCCATTATGCTATATGGAGATATTTATTTTTGATATTTTTTGGTATTTTAATATATGAATTGTACATAAGGCATATATTCTAGTTTTGGATAATTTTTGGATCCATGAAATGTATCATCATCATTAGTATTTGAGATTACTTCTAGAATTGTTTATTTATACAAGGCTTGGTTATTTATCTGTTGTCTTCCTACTTCACTACTTCTACTATTTATTTGTATGATTAATATCACTATGTCACACTATGATATTAAGGAATAGTCTCCCCATAGAAATACCCTAGTCCCTCTCTACTAGTTGGTAGCCTCTATCATTAAGGGAGATGTACTTGAGGCCATGTGTCCAACCGAGCTTTGGGAAAGGTTGAGGGACATACCGGTCCAGGATGTTACATCTCTATAGTATACATATCATTAGTGCCAATAAACATATTTTATCCTTTTCAAATTAAAAGAATTAAAATCCACTGAATTTCTGGGTGGAAATGGTTTATAATGAACAAATCCAAATTTGTGCATAACTCTATTCAACTCATAATACTCCATAATATGAAAGTTAACTAGAGAAACTGCAACCATGTAATCATAAAGCCCATTATTTCAATAGGTGGGAATATGGTCTAATTGTTCCTAGTATAGAATCCATGAAATCTAAAATTAAATATATTTTTTAGAAATATTTGTTTACCAATTTTAAAAAATTATAATATTATGAAGTTAACCAATAAACAATGGAATGTATATACTTACATTGGTGGGTATTGGACTATCCGAAAATTTATGGAATGAACCCAAATTATTTTTGTGAGTCCTAAATAAATTAACTGCCTGAATCCACCTATAACATAAAATTTTGAAAGTGATAAATAATTTTTAATAGATTATAATAAAACATTTTAGTATCAGAAAAAAATAAAGATGAATGATCACAATGTTTGAACCAATTTGTTTTTTTTTTGTATTTTTTGTCAAAAAATCAATATGTTGATTTTGTTGAAGAAAGAAAGTATTTTGAGAAGGTAATGGAAATATAGATTGAATAAAGATGTGTATGAAATATTTTTAATCAGATCCAGAACCATCAGCATGAGAATTAGATCCTGACCATCGACATGAAAATCAGATCCAGTACATCAGCATGAGTAAATACAATCCATCAGATAGTAATATTGATTGAAATTTAGAAGATGAATGGAATTATTATTTATATTGGAATAAAATCTTTGATCATAATGAGAAGTCAGAGACTTTTGGGAATTGGTGTTAAGTAAAAATTTTCCTTAGAAGATGTTGAGTGAGACCAAAAGGATGGGATGTAATAAAACATCCAGGTATTTAATCTGATGATGATTTTATGTTTCTTATTTCTTGTATCATAAGTTATCTAGAGAAATTTTGATAAAATCATTATGAATTAAAGGGGGATAGATGATGTTTCCAATAGTATTGTGGATTGGTTAGATATAAAGAAGTTGAGGAAAGTCTAGGAAGTTACAAGAATTACTAATATAAGTCAAAAAATAATATTCTAATCGTAGTTGTATTAGAAGTCATGAGGAATTCATGATATAATCAGAAGTTTTTGAAATATAAAATCTTTTTGAAGTAGATGTTTTTTGATCTCAATTCATCAGTGTAAGATAACCAGACACAAATTTATTTTTAGGTTGGGAAGGTTTGTTCAGAATGTCAAAAATGAAGATTTTAGTTTTGGTTCAGAACAATAAGCCACAAGATATAAATATTTATAGAGACAAGTTGAGTGATGGAAGTTCATTTTTATTGAAATCATAGAAGGATAGATTTTGATGAAGAAACGAAGTCACTGCCAACACCAGTCCATCAAATGAAGTTGCTACCGAACCATTGTAATGGATTACGACATCGATTTATATTGTTGGCATTATTTTTATATCAGATGCAGAGTTTATATTTGAGGTATAATGTTTGAGGAAGGTTGAATAATATTTAAATTGATTCAAGAAAACAATAATTCATAAATTTTTCTCTTAAAAATGGGTCAATAGAAAAAGAACAAAGGTATTGATTGTTTCTAAATAAGAGGTGCATATTTTCAAACAGGATGTGACACCAATTCAATAAAGGAAGACAGAGACCGGTCATACACATGATGACACTAACAAAGTAATCATATAATGTGAGATATTCAATGTGAGGGGTCGAAGAAAAGGAGAAATAATTGAATATATTTAATAATGGGTTTCAATGTATTAAATTTAACAATTGATATAGAGACTATATGTAATAAAAATTTTAGTGTTTATAAGAATTCATTTTAATGGTCCGTATTTAATTTTTCACGTCTTCATCATAATGAAGAATCACAATAAAGAATTGGGTTAAATAATTGGAGTGAATAAATGTTTATAAACTTGAAGAAGTATAATGTTATGAGTATATTCAAGAAGATTTTAGAAGTTACCATTATTATTTAGAATATTTGAATAATTTAAACATGAAGACATAAATGAATGAGAAATTTTGGATTTAATTTTTTTTAAGTGGGAAGTGAAATTGGTTTCCCCACTTTACCATTTTGGGGTTCCTATAAGAGGATAGATTAGTGAATTTTTATGATGTGTGAAACTTGAATTATTAATGTTCACCAAGAGATATGATTTATTTTTCAAGTATTTAGTTTAAAACTAGACTTTTTTTGTCTATATGATGCTGAGGAAGTTCTATCAGAACAAGTTTGATGGTGTGAGGTTCAATCCAATAATTATAAAAAGTTAAAAAAGATGATGTTTCATAAAAAATTCCATCATAGTGAACTCATCAAAGAAACATCCATCAAATAAAGGTTCATCAGACTGAATTCCATTGGATGAAGGAATTGAAAGCTACTGATTAAGTTCCTAATAAAATGAATAAGGAAGAGAAGTAGAAGAATCAGATCAAGACCAATTGGAATCAGACCATCAAACATAGGTTACTGGACTGAGAAAGATCAGATTGACTTTGTTGAGGATGATTTTTGGAATTAGTTTTTGGAATAAGTTTCAAAACCAACAAGTTCCTTAACGAAATGTTGATGTTCATGAAGGTTGTGCACATGTAAAGTTTGATTCAGCATACTTATAGAGGAATTGAATAATTTATAAAGAAAATCATAGAAGAATAAAAGTGAATCTTGTTACTGTGGATACTTACCCATTTTTGAAAAGGCTTGTTTTACTAGGGTGTATAACTAGCTATGGGAAATTAGATACTTAAAAATGGATAGTTGAGGGTATAACCAACTATAGTAGGAAAATATCTACTTGGATTATAAATTTTTTTCACTTCTTGTGACTTTTTATTCCAGAAAAAATATATTGAACGAATCCCTATTAGTTGAACTATCCACCATGAAAAGGAGTGGGTCTTTGTACCAAAATAGGTAAATATCATGTGATAACTTCTCTTAATATTTGTTTCACATGAAAGGTGTGGTTTATAATTTTAATTTGAGCGGATCATATTATTAACCAGGTTTGGAGGTTATGAAATATTTCTAAAGAAGTTAAAAAAAATTATTATAAAATAAAAAGTAACCACTGATTCACCCCCTAACAGTGGTCTTGATCCTACTTGGGAACAATAATTTGTCTGAGATCCTAGGTTACCTTTTAAAGATCCATATTTATGAACGGATAATTTGAGTTTAGTAAACTATAAGGGAGTTCCAGTTTTCAATGGTAAGAACTATCATATCTGAAAATATAGAATGATTCCATATCTTATGTATCTTGGATATGATTTTTTGAATGATACTATAGATGTATTTCATCCTCATATTGATAATTATCCTCTTACTACTATAAGAGAAACATTGAGAATGATGAAAGATCTAAAAATTATTTTATCACATCACTAACTGAAAGTGAGTTTATTATAGTAATGGGAGTTAAAACTACTAAAGGTATCTAGGATAATTTGAAAAACACTTATGAAGGAAATAAAAAGTCAAATAAAGTAAAGTTACAACTTTGGATTCTGAAGTATGAAGATCTGAAAATGGATGAGTATGAATATATTGATGACTTCCTTACAAGGTTAAATGTTATTGTTTTCACCATAATATTTCTTGGTGAGAATTTGGAAGACTCAAACATTTTTAAAAAGATCTTGAGAAATCATCTTGATAAGTTTGATACCAATGTTTCATATTTTGAAGGTAATGATACTGAAAATCTATCATTTGATGATCTTCACTATACTCTTTTTACTTATCCCCTTCAAATCGTTTTTTCATTTTCTAAATAAAAACCACTTTTATGGCTGAGTGGGATCCTCACAACCACCACCATTCCAAAGTTTCATACACCAAAACAAAAACAAAAACAATATAATTGTTATAGTACACCAACATATTCAAATTCAAAAACCATATCAAATTCAACTTATGAAAAAGTAATCATAGGATGCAGGACTCCTTGAGTTGCACACCATTCATAATAGTCACCATTATCATCAATATAATCTAATAATCAGCAAGGACCCAACCAAGTCTCAACTGCATCACTTTTCTAAACTAAGAAAATACTGAAGCGTGAACCTCCATCACCACTGTGAACAAATGAACCAACAAAGGATAACTCCTTCCAACAAGAATAACCAACATCAGGAATTGATCATGATTACAGGAAACAATAGAAAAAATCAGATACACCAAACCAAGCTCCGCATGACCACCATCTTCCAGGTCGCACCTCATGAATCTACATCCTTAGTTCAAAAAGAACCATCCTCAAACTTCACAATTGTCCATTGCACCAAGCCGACCTGTCTTGGCGAGGATAAATCGGTGGCTAGATCAGAGTTTGGAGAGGGTAGTCCTAATCAGGGAGGGGAAACCTTTGACTAGACCATGAACCACAGAAATCAGAACCACCATCGACATCACGGAAGAAACACCGATCGAATCAAACCGCCGAGAAGAGCCAAGATGAGAACTAGAATAAAAAAACCATCAAAAATACAACAAGTGAAAAATAAGGAAATGGGATATGGGTATTTGAACAACAAAGTAAAAACAAGGGAAGAAATCACAACATGAAGAAACATATAGCACCACTACTCCCACCTCCATAATCCCAAACTGATCTTAAGATACCAACACAACCAACCAAGATGGGGTCATGTGTGTTGGCCCAGGTCTGCAGAGCAGGGGTGAAAGAGAGTAAAATGAGACCACTCAAGAGAGAAGGAACAAAATCAAAAGAGAAGAATCAGGGAAAAAGGAAGAGAAGGGAACACTGCTATGAGCTATGAAGAAACCCACAAAAATGAGCATTATAGTGAAAAATCCAAGAGAATCTGGAGAAATGAAGGTCGAAGAGGTAGGAGAAGATGGGGAGACCCATCGGTGGGGGAGGGAGGTGAGAGAATCGAAAGGATGGAAGGCCAGAGAGGTAGGAGTGGATGGAGAGGCCCATCAGTGGGGAAGGGAGTCAAAAACCCTAGAAGGGGAGAAGCGTTGCCGAGAGCAGACCGGGCGAGTGGGGCACCATCCTGTAATTTCCATAATCTTTTTACTTATAAATTGAGATGAGATAAGGTTATAAAATGTAAAGAAAAGGTTGATTAATAAATGGCCTTAAAATATTTATTAAAATGTAAAAAAGATAATGAAGATAAATAAGTATCAAATGATTTATAATAAGAGGAATAAGTTTAAGATATCAATGAAATAGTTTCCCTACATTATAAGAAATAAAATAAGGAAAAACATAAAATCAAAACACTCAGATGTTAGAATTTTGAAGGGAAGGGAAATTTTTCATAAAATTCTCGTAGGAATAAAATAAAAGAGTATGAGTCCAGGGAATATGATGATAAATATTTGAAACAAAAGCTGAATAAACATGAGGAAATATTTCATTATGACAACAAGAAGAAAAGTTATCTAATAAAAATAATGGTGGATGATTCCTAATACATTGATGAACATGATCATCAACTCAACTTTATTTCTTAATTCATAAAAGGAATTTATTCATCAAGTAGTGATAAAAATTATTATGATATGATAGAAATGGAATGGATTTTCCAAAAGAATTTTGAAAATACACTTGGTAAAAAAAATACTCAACTCAAGAAAGAAGAAAGTAAGTTGTATAAAGATATTAAATAAACAACTTTTTAGAATGTAGATATAGAATGAAAACTGAAAAGTTATAAATAAAAGACAACTAGAAATGAAAATATCAAAAAGATAGAATCTACCCATATTGAAGAAATTAAATAGAACATGTTGAAGATTACTAAATATGAAAAAATCACTGATGTTCTAAAAAGTACTTTGGATGAGAATGAAGAAGTATTTTTAGAAACACAAACAATGTTTCTTAAATCACAAAGTGAGATAAAAAATATAAGAGAAAATTTTACAAAGGAATTTTATGTTAATGGTGAAACTTATAAATAAGGTGAATACGAAGGTTTACAAAATTTGTTTTGTGAGAAAACATATTTCAACAAGATATATAAGAATTTTCAAGGAAGTATTCTCCTGAGAAAAGTGGTCCATGATTTTTTAATAATCAATAATGACAACAATGTTCTGAACAAGTTCACTATTTATCCAAAAAACTAGGATTCAGATGTCACTTCTAGTGTTGTAGAGTTTTTAGACAAATAGATTATTCATGTTGGAACACCATGTCTCTACCAGAAAATAGTTATGAATCAAGGGGGATATATGATGAGAAAAGAAGATAAAATGCTCCTAAAAATTATGTGGAACCTAAAAGGGAAACTCAGAAGGTGAAGAAATATTAGTGCATAAAGAAAGTGGATAAGAAAAAATATGATAAGTTTGAAAATAAAGGGTTCTTATTTATCTAGAAAGAAAAATTTCACATGGCTAATAATTTTGAATTGGCACAAATAGTAGTTGAAGAAAATGGAAAGATAAATGTTTCTAAATTTGAGAAAAAAGTTGATAAAATTTTGTCAACAAATGGTGATTTGAAATTTTTTAAAAAGTAAAAAAGGTGTATAAAAAAATGTTAAAAAATGTTTTTTGAATATCTTTTTGGATTAAGAGGATGTAATGAAAGAGTTGTTACAAACTCACTATAAAAAAGGGATCTAACAGAAGAAAATATGTTGAAAATCTTATCAAAAAAATATATAGATGAAAAGAAATTTACTAAAAAATCTAAGAAGGATGAATAGAATGAGTAAAATAAATCTGATAAAAAATAAAAGAAGAAGAAGAAAAATGAAAGGCTCAGAGATAAAGTATGAAATATTCTTCTAAGAAACAAATGAGGTTCCTCCTTATTCAAAAAAATATTTTTATTTTTACTAACTTTAAAGGAATTAAAAGAATAGATATAAGGAAGATGATGTTGCTGAGTCTCTTACTATTCTTGAAAAATAAAGTAACAAAGTAAGAAAATATGAGGTTTTGAAATCTGTGTTTATACAACTAAACATTCAGATATGTTTGTTGAGATAGGTTCAGGTTACTTTTATCTTAAACAAATATTTTCATGATTTTATTATAAATGAGAATGTTGAAGGAAACATGAAAATTTATTACATGAAAGTTGTGTTATGGAAAACATTGATAACCTTGATTATACAGTCATGTTTTCTACATTGGGTTCACTAAAATAGGCATAGAGTTGTTTAGTTAAAGGATCTTTGTTTATAAACTCATGAAATACTTATGTTCTACAAAAGAATAATTTCAGAAACTATAAGATAAAAAGTTACAACCCTTGGAAACGATATCATTTTTCAACAAGTTGGAAACATGTCATGATGACCCCTTTGAATTTGATTATCATTAAGGGGGAGAGAAAAGGAATGAGGGATAGATAAGAAATATGGGGAGTGAGAAAATAAATGGGAAGAAGAAAATGTGAGAAAAGAAAACTAGTGGCATTATTTTGAAGTGGTTGAATTTGGTATTAAAAAAGAACCCAAAGGGGTATATTGTTAGGTCTAAGTTTTGTTTGGGTTGTTTTTGTAATCAATAGATAAATATATTGTTTATTTTGAAGAAATAATGTTTTTTAAGAGGGTAATAGAAATAATTATTGAAGAAAGTTGTGTATGTGAAGTTTCCAATCGAATTCAGAACCACCGAAAAGTGGATCAGATTCAGATCATCGGCATGAAAATCAGATCAAGAACATCCATATGAGTCAATATGATCCATCATATTGAGATATTGATAAAAATTACAAAGCTACTGGAAATATTATTTATCTTGGAATGAAATCATTTATAATGAGATGTTAGAGACTACTTGGAATTGGTATCCAGAGAAAATCCACATCAGAAGATCCTGAGTGAGACCAAATGGTTGTGGAGTAATAGAAATTACAAGCATTGAATATAAAGATGATTTTCTATTTCATATTTCATATATCATAAGTTATCTGGATAACTTGTGATGCAAGGATTTTGAAGGAAATGGGGAGATATAATGATGCTAATCATATTGAAGATTATTTGGGGAGAAAGAAGTTGATGTATGTTTGGAAAGTTATAAGACATACCAATATAATTAAGGTGATTCTATAACAATCATAATAATATTAAAATTCATAAGGAATTAATAAAACAATACGATGTTTATAAAAGAATAAAAGTATGTAAAGATGATGTTTTCTAGTCTCAGTTCATCGGTGTGAGATCACCATATGAAGATTTATTCGAAGGCTGAGAAAGTTTATTCAAAACATACAAAATGAAGATGTGGGTTTTTAGTCAGACCAATAATCCATAAGATATAAATATTCAGTTAAAGAAGTTCAGTGCTGTAAGTCCATTAATATCATAATTAGGGAGGAGAATATATTTCTAAAGAAAATAATTCACTGCCGACACTGGTACATCGTACGATGTATACTACAGAACCGTCATAATTGATTATGAAACAAATTCATATTATTGGTATTATTTATTTATAAAATTTATAGTTTATATCAGAGGTAGAATGATTGATAAAGGTTTTATTTTATTCAATTGGGTTAGGAAAACAAGAATTTATACTTTGTTCTCTTACAATTGAGTCAAGAGAAAAAGAACACAAGTATTAATTCTTTCCCAATAAGAAGTGTGAACTATCAGAATGGATGTGACACCAATCCAACAAGGGATGACATATACCGATCATATGCACGATGGAACTGATACAATCATCATTAGTTATGGGATATTTGGTGTGATGAGTTGAAGAAAAGGAGAAATTATTGAAGATACTTCATAATGGTTTTCAATTTCTTACATTCAAAAGTTGATACAGAGCATCTATATGAGATTAATTTCAGCTTTTACAAGAGTTTATCATAATGGTGCATTTTCAGTTTCTTACATATCTTCATTTTAATGAATAATTGTAATAAAGAATCAAACTAAATAATTTTTTGTAAACTCAATGAATTATTATGTTCTTAGTATATTCGAGAAGATTTGATATGTTCCCAGAAGTATTGATAAGATTTTAAGAATTCAAACATGAAGACTTAAATGAATGATAAATTTTGATTTAAGAATTTTTATGAGAAGTAAGTGAAATTATTTTTCCCGCATTTACCATTTTGGGGTTCCTATAAAAGGAGAGCACTATACATTCATATGATGCGAAAAACATGAATTGTTAACATTCAATGAGAGATATGAATTTTTTTGTTAGGTATTGTGTTTCCAACCAGACTTTTTTTCAGTTTGATATTGAGGAAGCTCTATCAGAATGAGTTTATTGGATTGAGGTTCAATATTATCTTCACAGAAAGTTCCAGTAGATGATGTCCCATCAGAACAAGTCCATCAGAGTGAGCCCATTAGAGTGATATTCATTGAAGAAAGGTTCATTTGACTATGTTCCATAGGATGTAGAAATTTTTATCTTCTAATTGAGTTCATAATCAATTAAATAAGGAATAGAATAATAAGAATCATATCATGTCCAATTATATGGAGACCAATATATAGAGGATACCAAACTAAGGAAGATGAGACTGACTTGGATGAGGAAGATTTCTGGATTGAGTTTCTAGAATAAGTTTCAATACCAACAAGTTCCTTATTGAATTATTGAATTTCATAAAGGTTGTACATAGGTAAATTTTGATTCTGTTTACATGTGGAGGAATTGAAGTTATTTTGAAGTGAATTAGAAAATAAGAAGAAAAGTGAAGGTTGTAACTATTTATGATTACCAATTTCTAAAAAGGATTATTTTTATGGGGTGTATAACCATCTTTGGGAAAGTGAATAATGAAAAGGATAGTTGGGGGGTATAACCAACTATTATAGGAAAGTATCTATTTGGATTGTATAATTGTTCACTTATTGTGCCTTCTTATTCAATAATGAATATAGTTAAAGAATCCATGTTAGTGGGACTATCCAATATGGAAAGGAGTAGGTCTTTGTACCGAACCTTGTAAATATCATGTGCTACCCTCTATTTTTATTTTTTCCTATAAAAGGTGAGGTTGAAAAGTTTTATTTGATTGGATCTTAACTTTAATAGGTTTCATAGGTTAAAAAAATTTTCTAATGAAGTTAATAAACTTTGTTATAAATGAATAAGAAACCACTAATTTACACCCACACTCAGTATTCTTGATCCTACCTGGGAACAAAACTTAACAATGTCCTTATGGAGAATCACATATAAAATACATATGAAGCGGAATAATAGAAACAATAACGGCTATTGGATGGATATGATCCCATTCCCACATGTAAATGAGGATGAAACATCCCCCAAGATCACAATAATATAATTTTCATGCCTTGCATAATTTTTTGAACATGTATACTAAGCATATATGAGCCCAGATATATCACCTAGCCTGGTCAAAATCCTCTAATATCCTCAAATACATCATGTTGATGTGAAAACTAGAGTTATCAATGCACAGTGTACCTACAATGAGCATCAATATATATGAATGAGTGTGACACATGGTGGTATTATCGTCACTATCAATGGGTAAATATCTAAAGTGCATATATAATTAGCTCATAGATAGAGAACCTTTATTCATGATAGTATGATCTATAATAATATAAATACCAATAAATCACATTATAATCCTTGGTTTGTCTCTAGAGTAAGATCCTGTAACTTTAACACATTTTATAAGAATACTGAGCATAACTACCACATCCTCAATAGTGATGGTCATCTCCCACTCAAGCAAGTTGAATGTGTGAGTCTTAGGCCTCTATATCCTAGTGAATATAGTAAGTAGATGATGATCAATGAATGTATAATCATGTAAAATAATTCCTTATAATTAAAGACCATATAGGTATGGTATAATAGTATCTAGAGGCAATATGTGATTATAATGGTGTGTTATACACACCCTAATATGTCAAACCTCACATATTTCTAGAACCTCATGTGAAAAATGCTATACTGCTCATTAAGTAGTGTATTTTCCACCATATTTATGAATTAAAATGAAATAAATCATAAATTTAAAGTGAAAATATAATTTTATAGTTTGTAGAATATTATGACTTGTAGAATGTAGGATATAACATTTATATTCCCATTATTTTATAAAATTTTATTACCAAAATAAAAGATAACTTCTCCATGTTTCTAAAAGCATATTTATAATTATTTTAGAAATTAATTTTTCATCTATTTCAACACCCTTCAATGATTTTTATATTTCACTGCGGATATGATCGAATGATACCATCCTCCTTCTTTTTCTAGATGGATTATAATGATGTTGTAATGAAATTTTAATGAAACCCATTTATTTTCCCTAGGGTAATTAAGATATGAAAGAATAATGGATGAACTTATTTTCATGTGGCATAAATAAGTATACTTTATCATTATGGGATGCATGGGGTCTTATATAACCATAAAATACATTGGTTAAAGTTTTATATCTCAATAGATAATGATAATGTGTGGACATTATGGAGTATGTTAATAAGATATTTCATATGCACGATAGGGTTTTCTCAAATCATAATGCATAGACATGATTCAATTTTTTCGAAAATTAATATGAATACATGATTGTATTTTATTACAATATTTTTATTTCTAGAGTTTATGATTATTTTCACATATTTCTGATCCGTGGTATATATTATATAATTCTATGATAGTTATTTTATGATTCTTTGGTCACATTCCATGATGGTAATATCTTATGATTTATTAATCTTTTTAATTTTAATTTTTCCCATTATCATGTTATCTATCAGGCTTATGATCTAACCCATTATGAGTTGTTGTTATGTTTTCCCTAACTGAGATTTTGATCTCACTCATTTTTTACCATTTCCCTTCGAAATTCTATATAAGATTATGGGTAGAAGGATTTTTTTATTGAAATGATATAACATTTAGGAATGTTTATATTGTGTGTGATTTATGTATATGGTTTTATAATTTATGAAAATTTTATGGTTTTATAGATAAAGTATTCAGAAATTTTATAGAATTCTAAAAAATGAAGTATTTTATATTAAAACCATGTAAATGATAAAACAAAAACTAAATATCATAGGCAATGAAACATCATCTATGAGAGTAAGAACTCATTACAGTAATTTTAAGCCATAATTTCTTATTATTACATTTCTAATTAAATATATTACATCTCAAATGTTTCACTTGTTCTTAAGGACAGTCCATCTAATTCTACATCTTGCTGGACTTCAGTCTCCCTCATGTTCGAAACCCATTGATTCTAGGTATCAATTTCAGCAGGTCTTTGGGAATTTGGAAATGTAGAAAATCCCCAATATACATCCATGGGGTGCCATAACAGTTAGAAATAGTGTTGAGATGGTAAACTGGATCAACATATTCTTCCCATGAGATATACATAGTGGAAAATGCAGTAATGGTGTGTGTGCATGGAAATTAAAATGACATAATGTTTCCACATTAAAAATGCCTCGCATATAGTAATACCACTAACACTTTCCCTCAACAACCAGTGATGGTGTCCTAATGCTATTTCACATCAAATTTACTGTATTGTTGGTTAAAAAGGAACACTCAATAAGAAGATATGTCTTCAATGTTTTTATCAATATCACATTGAAAGTGATGTCTGTGCCACAACCTCTATTGAATCCCATAAAGTATCTATTTTCCTCTTTCTATTAAGTACTTTACACAATAATAAAATGTCTTATAAACTAATATAGTTGAAGGTAACTTTTGAATCCCCTTTAAGACACCATTGATGCACTCCACAATGTTTGTTGTCACGTGTCCATGTCTCTTCCCCCATCATATTCTAATTTCCATTTCTCTTTGGAAATAATCATCTTGTAATCATAAATCTCATGATGAGATCTATGAATTCATTCTAATCACTACTCAAACATTCATTGATCTGTCTCATATGATTAAACAAATTGATTATATTTCATATAAATTTAATTTATCATTACATTGACATAGTAAAAAATAAATATAAACAATATACCAATATTCTTCGTAGCCTTATTTATAGGTTCATTATGAAATGTATTTCACATGTTACTAAAAATTTCTTTGTTGAAGTATCAATAATGTGAATTTGGGGGTTTATATGTAATATTATCTACATTTATATAATAATTATGATCATATTTTAGACATACACCCCGAATTCATGTGAAATGTTTGGTAATATATGCTAAAAACTAACTAAATGATTCATAATTTTCCTTATACAAAATAGAAAATGTAATAATTGGGGGTGAAAAATTACTCTCTTGGGTGGTCATAATCAAAAATACACCCATGTAAATTCCATTTATAAAAATTCCATAAATTGGTATAAACTATTTTCATAAATGAAACATGGTAATACTTGGAATGAATGCCAAAAATTACTGATTAAATATCACATGAGATGGATATTGTTGGTTATCTTGAGACACTTGTTCGTATGTATTGAGGTGGAAGAAAAGTTGGTTATTTTTTCTCTGTATGGATATCAATTTGGGAAACCCCCTATCTATGTCATTTGAATCACCATACACATTGACAATTGCCTTTTGTTTCGGCATCCAATCCTTTCTATACGAAATCTTCTAATAAATATTTTATTTTATCCACTCTTTCACAAGGGATACATGCACATATTTATAGGTCCAAATCATCTAAAAAATAATGGATCACATATATTTATCATCTAATGATGTATAATATTATGTCATGTTTGGCTGAATGGAAGTATTAGATTTCTCAATCTTAGAAATTATATGTCCTTCTAGAGAAATGTTAGTAATTAATCTCAAAAAAAATATAAAATCATCACTATATTTGTCACACTGTATGATATATTTTGTTTGGTGTGACTCCAAATCTAAACATCTATAGTTTCTCTTAATATTAAATATTTTCAGTTCTTTTTCATTTGATATTTTAATGGAAAATATCTTCCAACGAATTATGTTTTTTCTAGTTGATCAAATATATCCTATATAACTTCAAGAAACTCAATTGATGGTGTGACAATATTATAATCAAATTTAGGGAAATGTGTCACTGCTTCTAACAAATACATAAAGAGTGGTTTGTGATTTATTGTCCACCGAGCCTTATGTACAACTACTATATTTATAAAAAATTCCTCTCTTTATTCTACAGATTCCAAATCATCATCATTGTTGTATCTATCTATTATATTATTAATCATTTCCTCATTATTCAAATGGTCTTGCAATATATCTAGGGGATCTATTTAGTCTTATTCTTATGCATGATTTGGAATAGTCTCATATTCTTGGGATGAACCTTATTTTAAAACTTTTGTATGCCTAAGTCATCATAGATTTGTACGTTTCTTATAGAAATTAGAAACCACCATATATAACTCTATGATGTAATTATTGGACCATTGATAAAATAAAGACATTTCTTGGATCTAATCCTCATAATCATCTTATGGAAAATCTAGATGTCATATCCTATATTGGAATTGAAAATATCTATAACTAATAGACTTGACTTCTTAATTAGTTCTCAAATTTAACTGACCATGAATTCTTTCTTGAAGTTATTTTAGGGTAACACAATCAAATATCCTAACCAATTTTGTTGGTTGTATACTATATAAATCTATTTAGTAAGTTTCAATAACATCCCCATAATAGAAGACACATGTGGATATTATTTCGTACATGAAAAATTATTTCTAACGAAGATTATGATACTATAAATAATATTGAAAATGGCGAATAATATTGTATCATTTACCAAAAATTGTTTACTAAAATTTTATAATATCTTATTATATTCAAAGAGATGAAACTAATGTTTCATGATACAAATTTTAATCTTTCTAAAGGTGTGGTTAGTAGTTTATAACGATAATGTGAATCATCTAAAAAATATCCCTTGGTATTTTTAAACTAGGTGCATAACACGACCCATTTTTATGCACCAGGTGATGATCAAGTCAAATCCCAATGCACCCTTTTCAAGGTAATTAACCCTGGGTACAATTATTATAGAGCAACATCTACTTGTAGTATCCACTCTGGGATTTCATTTCTTATATAACACTAAATCATCACGTTAACATAATTTTAGAATGTTTTATTAGATCCTAAAATATCACATGAATGTTTCATATTAAATTTTTTAATCTTATGAAAGGTATGTCCAATAGTTTATATATAAAATGTGAGTCATTTAAATCATATCCACCAAGAGTCAAAAACCTAGGCGTGCAGTAAGGCCAATTTGTTTTTCACAAAATGACGATCAATACAAATCCCAATGCAACCATTTTGAGGTTAATACCTATAGGTTAAAACATTCCAAATCCACATCCAATTTTAGTATCCAGGAATGGATTTCATTTCTCATATAACCACACAATATTTACTTTATCAAAATTTTAAAATGTTTTCTTATATCCTCAATAATGGAACTAATGTATCATATTAAAAATTTTAATCTTCCTAAATGTATGAATAATCTAAATTATATCCCATGGGAGTAACAAATTAGCTATTGATTTAGGCCTCTTTTCCATATTGTAATCCTTATTTGATCATAAGTTAATCTTATGTTAATCTGATGTTAATCAGTAGTAAAGAATTATTTAATCTTAATTTAATCCTTATTTCATCATTAATTAATCAATACATAGTGATTAGTTAAGCCTTAGTTAATTTTAAGTTAATCATTCCCTAATCACTAATTAACCATTCTATAATCACTCATTAATTATTCATTAATTAATAGTTATTAAGTAGTTATTTTATAATTAATTAACAGTTAATTAATATTTTAATAATAGTTAATGTAATTACAACCATTAATTAATTATTTTTAATCATTAGATAGTCATTACTTCATAATTATTTAATCATTAGTTAATCCTTAGTTAATCATTGATTATCAATTACTTAATTATTAGGTAAACATTACTTAATACTATGTTAAGAATTACTTAATCCTAAGTTAATCATTTCTTAATCATTAATTAATTAATTTTTAATCACTCATTATTCATTCATTAAGAATTCATCAAGTGATAATTATTAATTTATTAGTTTATATTTTATTAATAGTTAATCACTAATTAATTATTAGATAATAACTATTTATCAATAGTTAATCATACGCTAATCATTCCTTAATTAGTGCTTAATCATTTTCTACTCATTAGTTAATCATTAGTTAACAGTTTTTTAACCATTTTTAATTAAAATTTATTAAGTAGTTAGTTTACATTTATTTAATAGTTAATCATTAATAATTTTTTGTTAATAATTATTTAATTATTAGTAAATATTTAGTTAATCATAAATTTGAAATTAGTTAATCTTAAGTTAATCATATCTTAATAATTTGTTAAACACTCGTTAATAATTATTTAAGTAATAGTTATTATGTAGTTACTTTATAGTTTATTATTTTTTAATCATTGATTAATTATTAGTTAATCATTAGTTCAATATCATTCCATCATTATTTGATCCGAATCTAATCAAATGTTAATAAATATCTATTCATTATTTATTCCTAAGTTAATCTTTAGTAAATCATTTGTTAATAAATACTTAATCATATATTATCATTAGTTAATCATAGGATATTTATTAGTTATTAGATAGTTAATTTAAACTTTATTAATAGTAAAATAACATTTAATTATTAGTTAACTGCTATTTAAATTTTGATTAATCGTTACTTAATAATTAGTTCCTTATTAGTAAATCAAGAAATAATCATTAAATATTCACTAGTTAATAATTTTATAATCATTTGTTATTCATTCATTAATAATTTGTTAATTAATAGTTAATTATTAGTTCTTTATTAGTTATTTAATATTTATTAATTATTTCACTAATTTTTATTCTTCATCTAATTAATATTAATTTCTAATTACTAAGTAATTAATTATTATTAATTTATTAGTTAATTTTATTTTCATAATGATAACTTCATTAATATTAAATTAGTTAATAATTATATCCTTATTGTTTAAAAAATACCATGTACTACTAAATATTAATTAAAAAAATAATTCCATTACTAATAGTAATAATAAATTAATTAATAAAAATTCATAATTAAATAATAATAATGTACTTAATAAATTTAAATATTATTTAAACACTATATATAACTGAAATAAAATAATTAAAACTATCTTACAACTAAACAAATAAGTAAATAAAACAATTAAAACTAACTAATAACTAAACATCTAAATAAATAATTAAATTTAATATAAATTAAAAATCCTAACTTAAAATGATGCTTAAGAAATTCCAAATTCCTTGGAAACCAAAAAACACCACACAAGGGAGAAAAAACAGGGAAAACATTAGATAGAGGGGTGATGTTTAGAGAGAAGGAGGTAAAAATTGAGTTAAGGGAGTGGGCGGTTGATTTTAAAGAGGTGTGGGGCGAAAGGCATTACCATTCCAAAGGCCTTTCGCCTTTTTAGGTGCAATGCGTTTTTCACCAAATGAATTTCAACTAAAAAGATGAAATACTTTTAGCATGATAATGCCTTTACCACCCTTTCCATGTCACCAATCTGGGGAAAATAATAATGAGTATCCCCAATTCTACATCAAGAACTACGTTGGACTTCTTCTCAACCATAGGTTTATTAGTTTATAATGTTTTAAGATTTCATGAACTTTCTATTTCATTTTAATGATCATAAAAATCCTAATTTTATTCTAAATATTTTTTTGATGCACTTAAAACTTCAATCTATTCACAACATATTCCCTTTAGTAAAATAGATTCATCTGATGAAGAACATTGAGTACGATGTTCTTTAATCCTTATGATTCCCTAGGCCTCACATTATTTACTCCTTAAGATTCCATGTGCATCTTCTTCCAGTATTGACCCATACTGTCTCATGATCCCTTTATCCTATGACTTCTTCCTTATTACCGAGATACATACTAGCTCTACCACACTACTACATATCACACTTTTAAAAGCACTAGAAATATACTCTATTAGTGATAAAATAGAACTTACCATCTATGTACCATTAAAATATAACCTTTATTAGTGTTATAAAAAAGACGATAAAGGGTTCCCTTATCAGTGCTAAAAAATTCTTGATATAGAAACCATTTATAATTTTTTTTGTGCTGATAATGACCCCATTTATTAGTGATAAAAATGAACTGATAAAGGTTATGTTTATCAGTGTTTTAAAAAAGTGCTGAAAATTTTGTATTTATCACTGATAATGGAATCTTTTTCATCATTAAAAAAAGAACTGATAAAGGGTGCCTTTACCAGCAATTATTTTAGCACTAATAGAATTTTTTTCAGTGCTCACACTCTCACACCCCCACCCACTTTGTCACCCCTCGAAACCCCCCATCCACCTCGACTCACTCCCACTTTAACAGACCCCCCATTTTTCATCATTTCCCAACTACCAAGCTTCTTGTTCACCTATGTGCACAATAGACTTGATTCTGTGACCTCTCTTATGAATTCAAACCCCTTTACAACAACCCCAAGATTTCTTTGATGTATATTTTATATATTTATATTATATATATTTATATAATTTTTTAATCATATATTTATATATATTTATATAATTATTTTTAAATATATTTGTAACATACATGTTTCTGTTTGTGTATTTATGATATATATACTTATATTTATTTAAATATATGATCTATTAATATTTGTTTACTGTATTAAAATTTAAATATTAATATAAACGTAAATAAAAATAAAAATATATATCAATTTATTAATACAAACAAATATTTATATATAAACATTATATATACTTTTGTATATTTATACACATATATATTCACATATTTTTATATTGAAAAAATGGTTAGATACTATTTTAAATAAAAGGGATAATAATTAATTCTATATGGTTTATATAATTATTTTTAAATGCATTTTGAAAATATGTCTATATATTGTTTACATAGATATAAGTTATATTCATTACATAGATATTTATATGTCTATATATATATATATTCATATTTACATATAATGGTATATTTAGAAATTTTTTATAATGTATTTAAAAATATTTATTGTAAAAATGTTTATACACTATATTTAATGATAATGATATATTTATAAAAATACATTTATATATGATGTATTCAAAAAATAATGACACACACACACACATTCACATTTACATTTTGTACATAAACACACAAATAATTACATATTTGTATTTATTTACATATATTATTCACATGAATATATATTTTTTATTGACACACATATTTATATATAAACATTACTTGTATAGGCATATATATATTAATTCATTTTTATAAGGTGAATAAAATGTATAATTGTTTACACTAAATAAAATGAATAATAAATATTTTTTTATATTTTTGTTATATATTTAAATATAAATTTTTATACAAATATGTTTAAAATATTAATTTGACAATCGAATCATTATATGTAAATTTAAGAAAAAATGAATATATTTAATTATAAATAAAAATATAATAAAAAATAATAAAATTTCAAAACCATAATATCTATATGAATGTAATCCCATAGAATAAATTCAATCTCTACTAAAAAAGTACAATAAGGCCCTCTTAAATGATGTTGAAATCCCATCGAATTTTTAAGAATGGGGGTATCCCACTAAAAACTCAATTTTAGAGGCCTTTTGAGACTCTTTTAACATTAAATAAACTTTATAAGGGTCTTATATAGGAAATATTTTTGTAGATCTCTTCATAGGATTTGATTTGATATATTGTAAAGCCCAAATAGACATCCAGATCAAAATTTTCAGTTGATTAAATTTCGAGTCATCTTTTCAACTTAGCTTAATTCATTCATTAATTTATTGAATTTTTATGCCATCCAATTATTATTAAATGACTGTTAGTCAATAATAATTGGCAAATTACAAATTAATATTATTATTTCATTATTTAATAAGCCAGTTTTCCCTAAATAACTTATATATTAAATTTAAATTCATATTTAGTCATGTATAAATCATATTTAATAAAATATATTATATTTATATCATAAAAATATATATAAATATAATAATATATGATTTTAAATTACATATACATTTTTAATGAAAGATACATTTTATCAGTGCTAAAAAAACACTGGTAAATGATGTCTTTGGTCACTGTTAACATAAAACTGCTGATAATGGTGGCTTTTATCAATGTTTTTTTATCATTGAAAATGGTAAAATTTATCATCCCTTTTTTCTATCGCTAATAATGGACTCCTTTTGAACCCTAGTAAAATTCACTCTTAAAGATAGATTTAATTCGATTTTTTTAGCACTGATAAAAGATACCATTTATCAGCACTTTTTTATTACACTGATAAATATAACTTTTATTTAACACCTCGATATTTTTATTAAATATTTATCTTTAAAGGATTATTTTTTGATAGCTTTCGTTACATGCAACAACGAGTTTAGACAAACCATGTAACGTTATTAAAATATTATATTTATATTTTCACCAAGCTGTTGGATTAGTGGTTATGAACAATAATAACTAAATTATGAACAATAAATTTTCTACACATTTATAAAATTAATTCATTAGTTAACAAATGATTAGAATTAAAAACAAAAAATATTTTGATAATAAAAGTGACGTTTTTTATAAAACTATTTTTATGCACATGATGTATTTTACGTTAATAAAATATATTAATCCATATTGGTGAATAATTTAATGAATTATATATATTATTTACTTGATCAATTTTTTCAAAAATTCAACAGATATTTTTATAGGCATAGGATAAGAATAAATCAAGTTTTATTCTTAAAAATGTATTTTTTTATAAAAAATATTTTTTTCTGAGTTTTTTAACTTAATTTAAAATTAATTTCATAAAATTATAGCTATTGAATTAGATAAAATGAATCAATTATTTAGAATCATAAGGTTTTAATTTTTTAAATATGCCACTATTTTTGGTCAATATGAATAGTACCTGTGGAAATGTTTATCATCTCAGTTAAAGGTAAATTAGGTTAATATAGATTAAAAAAACTGATAAGGCCATAAATTTTCATCATAATTTATATTGGAAGAAAGAAATTAGACCCTTATCACCTTATTCTTTAAATTTATAAGTTTAATGGGATATTTTCCCTTAAGATTATTTATATATTATTTAATTTAGAGATAGTTACAAAATGTCGCTATCTTAATTTTAAATATCATATATGTGTTCAAATATAAACAAACACTAGTTTTTAATGTGTATTAATAGTAATTTTTTTAGCAATGAAATTATATTCATAATGGTAATTTATTTCTAATTTTTAGGTATTATATAATTGCCTTTATAGCGTCCACCCCGAGTGCCACTCAATAGTGCCCTGAGACAGTTGTCCAAAAGACCTCAAGCACATATCCCCGAATGCTAGAGGCTACCGAACAGTAGTGAGGGACTTGGGTAATCCCATGGGGAGACTATTCCCTCACTGATCAGAGTATAGTGTTGTATTAGATATATATAGGAAATAGTAGAAGATATGTCAATATCCAGATAACAGTGGAAACCAAAACCAGAACATGCAAGATAGTGAAATAAAGTACGGAAGCTAAATAAATAAATAGAAGAAACTGATGATGATAGTATTTCATGTGTTATACAAAAATTACTAAGAAAGGGGCAGGAGATACAAGAATATACAAAATGATGTCAAAATAAACAAAAAGGATAAAAACGAATACCACTATAATCTTGAGCATAAGTTCGGTCCTCAGCTCCAAAATCCATCCTAGAAAAGCAAATCAAGCTTTGGAAGATGGTTATTTTTCTTTTTCTAAAACTAAAATAATAAAGTCTACTCGAGCACCAAAGGCTCTCGAGCATGGTGTGATATAAAATCCTTGCAGGCTAGTAACCATGGTGTCTAGGCCTTTCCATTTTCTACAATAATAAATAAATAGTGTGCCTTAATAATTTAAATGTAATACCAAATAAATAAGTAAATACAGTGGACATAGTTTCACTTGGAGACCCATCCAGTCTACCTATTTCAACCTAAGTCAGTGTGTTTAAACCAAGATATCCTAAAATGTTAACTTGAGTAAGGTAAAGTGAAATAGACTGGACTATCCTGAATATCATGTTTGATATTAGAGGATGCATCCCTATGTTTTTCTGAACAATCTGTCCAAATTTCATTTGAAGTTAGTTTTTTACCTTTGAAAACATTTTGACCATTTCTTTATAAAAAAAATTTGAGAAACCTTGAGCCCATAGATGTAAATATAAAGTGAATTTCCATGTATCTCTTGAAAGGGCTTGGTAAAATTCCAATACCAAGGACTATGTCTATGGTGACCCATGTTAAGGTCCTATGAGTCAATCTGGTAGGGTGTGAAAATAGCGTGAACTAACCTCTGAGTCCATACCTAGTATCGTAAGTAGGGGCCTGAGTCTCTCTCATGGCATGATACAACAAATTGTGACATCAATACTATCCATGCGGTCTCCCCTAGGGAAATGGTGTCCCTCATCTGGATGTAAAAACATATAACACATGATGATCCCATCTCAGGCATAGATGATGTCACCGCTGATGTATTAAACAAGCATTAAAAAAATCTGGGTATGGAACGAGAGTCTTCCCAAAAGATCATTAAGTCATAACCCCTTGTATCACCCTCAAAACTATGTAAATGAAATTTTAACTAGAATGGTACACAAATATAACATGTCTAATGTAAATCCATTCCATTTATTTAAGAATTTGATGTCAATGGAAATTTTATCAAGGCATGACATCGGGGAAATCATTTAAGTCACATGGAATAAGGGATTCGAGGTCTAAACCATTGGTTAATTCATGGAAGGCCTAAGGTATAATGATTTAATTACTTGATCAATTCATTTTACTTGAACAATCTCAATCATATAAAGGTTTTATTTGTTAAGAAACACATCTCTAAGGGAGTTCCAGCTCTCTAAGGCAAGGGAAAGGAAATTTCATAGAAATGCATACCCTTTGGTTGGCATAAACTAAAGGTGATCAACCTAAGGGACTGATTCTCTACTTACATAGGTCTCCAAGGGATACATAAGGAATCCATTTAATTTTAATTTTACAAATATGGGAGAAGATAGAAAATCTCCAATCACGTCATAATGACACAATTTATGAAATGCAACGAAACAACCGAAAAAGGAATGAACCACATACCTTATCCTCTTATAGCTTCCATCATCCAATATCAATGTTTGATTCAAGCTAGGTTAGAAGAAAACAAAGAATATATCAAATTTACTAAAAGGGGGAAAATTAGATTTCAGACAAATGGATCAATGAACATGATGAATAACTCAAAATAGATGATAGAGGATTAAAGATCATACCTTTAGATTTATATGAAATCTAATGATGATCAAATTTGAGATTGTTTGAAGGAGTTTCTTGAATTAAAATATTATATAGTAGAATATGGGTTCAACAGGAGGAGGATCAAGCTATTGGATAAGGAGATGAAAAATAAAAAGAAATAAAATTAAAACACTTTAGAGGGAAAATGGGAATTTCACCCTCAAAATCCACTGCGCACAATTTGGACGCACAGTTTGGAAATTGTGCACTAACTATGCGCTAATCACTGTTACTAAAGAGAACATTGCAAAGTTTTCCACACAGTTTCACTAACCATTTATAAACTATGGAAATTCTAACTACCACTAATCCTACAACACACGCACAATTGTGTGCCATGGGTTGCACGATTGCAGATAAACCATGCGGCCCAGTCCGTTCTTCAGGTTTTGGGGTTCAAGGCTTTGAATGAAACCCAGACTGAGACCTTCTTGAAACTTTTAGGCACAAAATTTAGGGCCATTTAAAGGAAATAGAACCCAAAAGTTATGGTTCATACTTTGGAGAAAATTTAGGACATTATGACCTTCCCTCCTTAAGATGACTCATCCCTGATTTTACCTTATAAGGATAGTATAATGTTCTCTGAAAACAGTTCTGGCCACCGAACACATACGTTAACTTCCTGATCCCAGGTCTCATCTTATACGAGTATGTAATGACACAACATCCAGACTAGAGGAACTAACCAAACTCAGAAAACTTTCATTATATGATCAACTAAATGTATCAGACATTCATCAATGGATGCATCCACCTCCAGATTGATATCTTTAGGGTCAATGAAATGAGACAATTCATCATGATACAATATAAGTAGAGATACATGGAATAAAATATGCATGGAATTATACCTATAAGGTAAAAACATTTGATAGGATACCAGAACAACTCTTTCCATTATCTTGAAAGACCTGACATATCTTAGTGATAACATGACCTATCTCCTGATTCATCTGTGACCCAACATGGGTGATAAACACAGAAAAACCTAATGTCCCACCTTGAACTCAAGAGGTCTATGGTGATTAATGGTATAAGACTTATGCCCTTATTGGGCTGTAGCCATATGATTTGGAATCAGTTGGACTTTCTCTAAAGTCTACTGAATGAGACAAGGACCTAGTAAAGATGCCTCACCTCCCTCTAGCCATCACAAAAGTTAATGATAATGTATACCATAGATATACTCATAAATATCCATCCAAATTGTTTCTTGAAATCTATTTTTGTAGGAAAAATCAACCAGAGGAATATGATTCTCCTATTAATCTCCAAAATCCAGGATATATGCCCAAAACGAATCCTCTATCACCTATATAGTCCCTTAGGACTACTCGTTGGTCTGAGGATTATATGCAGCACTTAGGAGTACCTGTGAACAAAGTTTTTTATACAACCCTTTCCCGAACCGTGAAGTAAAGATAGTGTCTTTGTATGAAATGACAGAACATGGTAC
Organism: Viscum album; assembly: GCA_963277665.1. Taxonomy (NCBI): domain Eukaryota; kingdom Viridiplantae; phylum Streptophyta; class Magnoliopsida; order Santalales; family Viscaceae; genus Viscum; species Viscum album. The sequence continues at coordinate 200,418,065 of OY728163.1, read as the reverse complement.
AATATTTAGTCTCACTATCTCTCATATGTAAATCCTTACTAACTCATCAGCATAGAAGGTATCATGGATCGGTAAGAAGTGAACACCCTAGGTCAACATATAAATGATCACCAATAACACATCACTACCTTGAGGGGATCTCAAAAATCTTGTCACAAAATACAAGGTGATTTTGTTCCATTTCCACTCAGGAATGGAAAGTGGTTACTGAAGTCCAGAAGACCGCTGGAACTCTACCTTTACCTGCTGACTGGTTAAGCACTGAGTAAGGAAGCCTGTTATCTGCCTCTTTATACCTATCCACAAATAATTAAAATACATATCTGTATACATGTTGGTAAGCCTGGGATGAACATCCCACATAGAGGCATGTGATTACCTCATCGGCTCTTCCTATATATATGAAGTCACCCATACACGTTCACAAAAGTGTATAGTATCAATAAAATCCATAACACAACTAGGAGGTGGGTTTTCTCATATGATGATCTCCATCAAAATAAGGCGTTCAAAATCACATAATTTCCTCATTATAACCCATTTTAGAAGAAATTATTTCACTACTAAAGATACCAGAACTGGATTCCCATAATATTCTTGAGTCTCTATATGTATCTCAGAGAAAAAATCCATCAACTACCACTCAAGACTAGCCTTCTTGATAGGTTGTTTTTGAGTCTTTAGTATCAAAAAATTATCCATTACATTACCCTTTCTGTGTGTGTACAAGCTCAAAGTTGAATTAATGTATGTATTCCACCTACCTGAACTGCCTTAGATTCAATTCCCACTGAGTGGATATGTATTTGTGACTTTTATAGTCTGTGTAAATGATTAACCAATAGCCCAACAAGTAGTGCCTCTAATAGAATAGATAATGAACCAAAACCACAATATTGATGTTTTTTATAGGATAGTTCCACTCATGAGGTCTCTATTGGGGATATCTATATGCCACAACTTGATCACCATGCATTATAACCATACCAATCATGATTCTTGAAGAATCAAAGAAAAAAATACAACTTCTTCCTCGCTCAAGAAGAATCAAAATCAGAGATGAAGTGAGTATTCCATTTAACTCCTAAAAATATGTTTCACAGGATTCATCCCAATCAAACTTCACAACAATCTTGGTAAATCCCATAACTGGCTCTTCCAGGCGTGATAAGTCTTGTATTAATCACATGTAACAATCATCCATACCTAACAAGCTACGTATATTGAATATGTTATTAGGATGCTCTGAGGAGACCATGGTTATCACCTTATCTAGGTAAACTAATATTCCTACATCAAATATGATATGACTAAATAAGTGAACCTTAATAATCAAAATGTGTCATTTACTAAGATTTTCATATAGATGGATCTCTCTCGATGTACTCAGCAAGATCTCAATATAATTGACACGGTCATGTCTAGAGTGTGAATACACCAAGATGTTGTCTAAGAAGACCAACATGAAGGAATCAAGATATGGATGGAAAAAAATTCATTAGAGCCATAAAGACTACCAGTGCATTTTCAGACATAACAATATAACCAATTACTCATACAAGCCATACCTGCTCCAGAATACTGTACATGGAATGTATGATGAAATCACATTAATCTGATGATATCCTAACCTCAAATAGATGTTGGATAAAATATTTTCTCCTTAGAGCTGGTATAATAGGTCATCTATATGAGGAATTTGACTCCTGTTCTTCACTGTAAGTTGGTTCAGATGGTGGTAATACATGAAAAATATAAGGGTATTAACCAACTACTTGGAAAAAATCATGTGTGAACCCCATGGTTATGTTATGGGTTGTATGAATCCCTTATCCTCTATGTCTTCAAGCCACTTGTTGAGTTCCTAAAGCTCTGTAGGTACCATCCTATAAGGAGTAATAAATACTTGTTCCGCACATTTCACAATATCAATGGTGAACTCAATACCCCACTTAGAAGGTAATCCATTGAAATAACTAGGGAAGAAATACCTAAAATGATCCACTATAGGAGGGAATTCTAATAACTTCATACCCTGCTCGCTCCAAAAGAGACTACCCATATGTTCTTGTTGAACCCTCTGGGAATTGAGTTGTTTTATTATATTTTGATAATCCCAACTATATTTTATTTATATCTTAATTATGCTTGATACATCTCAAATATGATTTATTATATGTATACTCTGACTTTACTCATTCTGCCAATAGAATGCTCAGATAGAATGTAGCCACCGATACAGACAGTAGCTACCGTTACAGACTAGCTACCATTACAGAAAAAGTCCACCGATAGAGTTACAGTTACAAGCTCACCGGTACTCAAGTCTACCGTTACATCAAATTCGACAACTACCGATACAGAGCTACCGATATGCTGAAGTCTACCGTTACATCAAAGCCTACCGATACTCGAAGGTCACCAGTATGCAAGTCTACCGATACTCGGAAGGTTACCGATATACTAAGCTTACCGATATAAGAAGGTCACCGTTATGAAAAGCCCACCGATATGCGAAATCCCACCAATACAAGAAAGTCTACCGCTACCAATGCAATCAAGTCGACCGATAGAAAGCTTACCATTACAAATGAAGTCTACCGATAGAAGAGTTACCGATGGAAAGGCTACCATTACACAAGATGCTACCGATACTCAGACCTACCGATACACAAGGCTACCGATATCCAAATCCACCGTTCCAGAGACAGAACCCGATGCTGCTTTAATTTCTTTATCATTATTTAATCTAACCAACGGTCATATCAGGTATATTTTAATACACTGACATTTATTTAATATGTGTTGTTGGATGTCAGGGAACCGTACCTCGAACCTGCAAAAAGGAAATCGTGTCTTTCCAGAGCTCGTGCTTTAAAATGAAAGAAGGGGAATGAATACAAAAACACACAGAGACATACATACCACAGGTGTGATAGAAGAACAACCAAGTGTGAATGCAAAGAGACGACTGAACTTACTATAAGCTCACAAATATTTCTGCATACCAGAGAAGAGATAAGAATGAAAAAGAGAACATCAAATCAAAAGCTTCATCGACTGTCTCTACACCTAGAAGACAAGGAAACAGACGATACTCTATTTTCCAGACAAAAACCAAAAGAGGACTCAAAGCAAATTCTGATCAATCAAAGGAGTCCAGAACTACATGACAATCACTAGAGCCATTTCTAAACTCTAAATATTTGCTCTGTGATTTATCTTTTTACATATTGAGCAGTGTGTGTTATCTGTTGTATTTAACACACACACACTATCTCATGTGCTTTAACTGGAGGATCTGTAAATCCTCACTCAAACTCTTAAATCTTTTATTCCCCACTGGGATAGTGGTAGAGGTCATGTGTGACCTGGACAGCTGGTGCTGTTGTTTGTGTTCCCACGGATAACAGTGGTAGAGGTCTTGGACCTGGACAGTTGTAAACTGTTGTGAACCCCGATCCAGGGTGTGGATCAAAGTTATATAAATTGTTGAGAGGACTAAGTCTCAGCTTGAGACTGGACCTCTTGGTTATATCTGCTGTGCTATATCTTTTAAAGTTATTCTTTTTTTTCCACTACTAATTACTTTAAAACCAAAACTATTTTAAAGTCACTTTGATAATTGAACTATCAAATGTTTATATTAGTTGTAAATCAGTAAGTTAGTTTCAAAAGTTAATCAACTCTTCTGTTTTGATTAACTGGGAAATAATCAATCCCTTGAGAACCCAAAAGAACCTTTAATTTTATATAAATTCACTACAGTTTAATTCAGTATTTTATTTGGGGGTTTTTAAGACAAAGTTTTTAAACTGAAATTTTAATTAGAACTCAATTCACCCCCCTCTTGAGTATCCACTCCGACCAACATTTGGTATCAGAGGGAAGTTTAAATATTTTTCTAAAGTACTTTGTTTTTCAACTGTGATTTTAGTTGTATTTTAAAGTTCTTAAAATTTATGTTATTTATAAATTTTTATCTCTTTAAAATCTTTGTTTTAAGTTAGTTATCATGGATAATAGACTTGAAGGTGTTTCTACCAATAGACCACCATTTTTCAATGGCACTAACTATGCTCAGTGGAAAGTCAAGATGAAAATTCATTTAGAGAGCATGGGTTTTTATATTTGGTCTGCTATAGAATCAGAATATAAAATTCCTACTACTGTTAGATCTATTTGGAATGAAGATACTAAGGCGGCCTATAATAATAATTGCAAAGCTATGAATTCCTTGTACTGTGCTTTAGGAGATGAGGAATTTAATAGAATATCTGCCTGTAAAACTGCTTATGAAATTTGGGATACCTTATCCATTTCTCATGAAGGAACAAATAATGTTAAGGAAATGAGATAGAACACTTATACTATTAAGTACGATAATTTTAAGATGAAGCCTAATGAACCCATTTCTGATATGTATCTCAGGTTTAATGAAATTGTCAACATAATGAATTCTCTAGGAAAGTATGTTCCATCAAGGGAAGAGATCATGACAATACTGAGATGCCTACCTGAAAGATGGAGAGGAACTTCTGTCTCAATTAGAGAGTCGTGTGATATTGGTGAACTTCCAGTCAAGGAATTAATTGGCAAGCTGATGATGTATGAAGAAGAAATCAAAGTGAACAAAGAAGAAGATGATGAACCAAGAAGGAAGTCTGTTGCATTCAAGACTTCAACTTCAAAGAATAAAGATAAGGAGAAGCTTCAAGCTATAAATGAGAGTTCAAGCTGTGAGGACAGTGAAAGTGCTTCTGACAGTGATGCTGAGATGGCTCACATTACCAGAAGGTTTAAGAAGTTTTATAGGAAGAAAAAGTTTTTTAGAAAATCAAACTACAAAGGAAAGTATGACAACAAGGGAAATTTGAAAAAGGATTGGAAGAAACCTAACAAATCAGATGAAGTTGTCTACTATGAGTGCAAAAGGAAAGGACACATAAAAGCAGAATGTCCAAAGTTGAATTACAAGAAGAAATATGAATACAAGGACAATAAGTACAAGAAATCCATGAAGGCCACTTGGAGTGTTTCTGAGGATAGCTCCAGTGAATCTGAAATTTCTAAAACTGAACTCAGAAATAAGGCAAATAGTGTTTCATGGCAAACATATCTGAGGTAACATCTGAAACTCCTGCTTTAAATTCATATTATTCTGGAGATGATTCTGACTCAGAAAAAATGTCAAAATATGAACTGTTTGAATATTGTGATATGTTAGAAGAAACCTGTAATGAGCTGAAAGACAAATACAAAGGTTTAAAGAAACAATATGCTTTAACTGTTAAACATAAATCTGATCTTGATATTGAAATGGAAAATAATGCTCAGTTTCTTAAAGAAAACACTGAACTGAAATTATCTAATGAGAAAATTAGGAAAGACTTAGAAAAATTTACAAATGGTAATGATACTCTTACTCAGATGCTAGGTAAAAAAATAGCACCTAGATACACTACTGGTATAGGATACCAACCAGGACAGAGAAAATTTACCAAAAATAAATTCATTCCTAAATCTGGACAGAATACTGCTAGTTCTAGTTCTGGACATTTATATGCCTCAACTAGTTATATTCATAGTTACAGATCTAATAAGGTTTACCTTTCAAAATCTGTTGATTCTACAAATTTTATGAGACCCATAAGACAAATTTGGGTACCTAAAGTTTTGTTGGCTAACCTGTCCGGACCCAAGAAAATCTGGGTACCAAAATCATTTCCTGTCTAAATCTGTTTTGTAGGGAACCTGCTTAAAGAGCTCCTGTAGAAAGACTTGGTACTTGGACAGTGGATGTTCAAGACATATGTTAGGAGACTTATCATGCTTTAAAATCTTAGTCAGAGTTGATGGAGGGTTTGTCACTTTTGGTGATAACTCAAAAGGAAAAATCATCGGATTAGGCCAAATTGGTAACACTGAATATGTATTGATTTCCAAAGTTTTATTTGTTGATAGACTGAAATATAATTTTTCAAGTATTTCTCAGTTATGTGATGATGGTTTTTATGTTAAATTTGAAAATAATTCTTGCAATGTTTTTAATTATAAAAATGTTTTAGTATTTTCTGCCTTAAGAAATGAAAATGTTTATGCTGTTGATATGATTTCTTTAGCAAAGAAAAATATTACTTGTTTAAATTCTTTTCATAAAGAGTCTTGGATTTGGCATATAAGATTAGGACACTGAAATGTACACTCACTTAGAAAACTTGCTAGGAAGAACTTAGTTAGAGACCTACCCAAACTTTAATTTCCAGCAGACAAAGTTTGTAATCCCTGTCAAAAGGGAAAGCAACATAAAGTTTCTTTTAAATCAAAGAAAGAAGTTTCAACTTCTCAACCTCTCGAGCTAGTTCACATGAATTTATTTGGACCTTCTAGAGTTTCTAGTTTAAATGGTAAGCACTATTTCTATGTCTTAGTAGATGAATTTTCTAGATATACTTGGGAATATTTTCTAGCTCACAAAAGTGAAGCTTATTCTTACTTTGTTAAATAATCCAAATCTGTAGAGAACCTTAGTGGACTTAAGATTAGAACCCTGAGAAGTGATCATGGTCGTGAGTTTGAAAATCATGAGTTTGAATCCTACTGCTCACACAGTGGCTATAGTCACAATTTCTCTGCCCCTAGGACACCTCAGTAGAATGGTGTAGTAGGAAGGACAAATAGAACCCTTCAGGAAATTACTAGGACTATGCTTAATGAGTATGACCTACCTGTTTACTTTTGGGCTGACGCTGTAAATACAGCTTTTTATGTTATCAATAGAGTCTTGATCAGACCTGTTCTTAAGAGGACCCCTTATGAGTTGTGGAACCATAGGAAACCTAAGGTTAACTACTTCAGAGTTTTTGGTTGCAAAGTCTTTATTATTAATAATAAAGATAATCTTGACAAGTTTGCACCAAAGAGTGATGAAGTAATTTTCCTAGGATACTCTATAACTAGTAAAGCCTATAGAGTTTTAAATAAGAGAACCAAATGTGTGGAAGAATCTGTTCACATCAAATTTGATGAAACTGATCCACATGAGCCCAAGACTTCTCTTGAAAATCTTGAAGATGATCTATCTGTTTTTAACCTTAATGATAAGGACAATGGACCTGTAGTAAAAGCATCCAGTTCTGGAAATTTTCCAGAACCTGTTTCTGTTGATTCCCAACCTGTTGATGAACCTGAAATTTCTAGTCCTACCTTTACTAGATCAACTATAATTCTAAAGAATCATCCTTTAGATGTTGTTGTAGGAAATCTTGATAGAGGGACACAGACTAGAGCTTCTCTAAGAAATCAGGTTGAACATCAATCTTTTCTTTCACAGTTAGAACCTAAAAATATCAATGATGCTATCAATGATGAATTTTGGGTAATGGATATGCACGAAGAACTAAATCAATTTAAAAGAAACAAAGTCTGGAAATTAGTAGAAAGACCTAAGGACACTATAACCATAGGCACGAAATGGGTGTTTAGAAACAAAGTTGATGAATCTGGAAACATCATTAGATTCAAAGCTAGGCTCGTTGCACAAGGTTACAATCAAGAAGAAGGAATTGACTATGAGGAAACCTTTGAACCTGTAGCTAGATTAGAGGCTATTAGGATCTTACTTGCCTATGCATCACATCTGAATTTCAAGTTATATCAAATGGATGTGAAAAGTGCTTTTTTAAATGGTTTTATTATTGAAGATGTTTTTGTAGAACAACCACCCGGTTTCTCAAATCCTCATTTTCAAAATCATGTTTTTAAACTTTCTAAAGCTTTGCAAGGTTTAAAACAAGCTCCAAGAGCTTGGTATGAAAGACTTTAAAACTTTCTTATTTCCAAAGGATTTAAAAAAGGAATAGTTGATCCCACTCTTTTTATAAAAAGGATTTCAAAAGATGTTTTAATAGTACAAATCTATGTTGATGATATTATTTTTGGATCTTTGAAAAATTCTTTATGTACTGATTTTTCAAAGATTATGCAAAATGAGTTTGAAATGAGCTTAATGGGAGAGCTTAAGTACTTTCTTGGATTTCAAATCTTTCAAACTAAAGATGGTATTATTTTGAATCAAAGTAAATATACCAAGGATTTATTAAAACGTTTTTGTTTGGATAGTATTAAGGAAAGTGATACACCTATGAGTACTACCTGTAAATTGGATATTGATGAATCTGGGAAACCAGTTGATCAAAATAATTACAGAGTTATGATTGGGAGTTTACTTTACCTTATAGCTAGTCGACCAGATATTATGTTTAGTGTATGTATGTGTGCTAGGTTTCAAGATAATCCTAAATAATCACACTTACTCGCTATTAAAAAGATTTTAAAATATCTTAAAAGTACTGCTAATTTGGGACTGTTTTACCCAAAAGAACAATCATTTGATTTAAAAAGTTACTCAGATGCTGACTTTACTGGATGCAAGTTAGATAGGAAGGCACTTCTAGAACATGTAATTTACTTAGAAAGTCCCTAGTATCATGGTGTAGTAAGAAATAGAACTCAGTTGCATTATCTACTGCTGAAGTAGAGTATATAGCTGCTCGTAGTTGCTGTGCACAGATTCTGTGGATGAAACACACTTTATTGAACTATGGATTTGTTTTTAAACATGTATCAATCAATTGTGATAACACTAGTGAGATCAACATCTCCAAGAACCCTGTGTCTCACTCTAGAACTAAACACATTGATGTTAGATGCCACTTTTTAAGAGATCATTATCAAATAGGTGATATAACTCTTGAATTTATAGGCACTGAACTCTAATTAGCTGATATTTTCACTAAGACTTTATTTTCAGTAAGATTAAGTTTCATTAAACATGAATTAGGAATGATAACTTACCCTTGAAACCATTATAAAATCCTCACCGTTAGAAAATCCTCACCGTTAGAAAATCCTCACCATTAGAAATTCTCACCGTTAGAAATCCTCACTGTTAGGAGACCTCACCGTTAGGACATCCTCAAAATTAGAAGACTTTACCGATACATCTCGCGCTATTTTAACTTCTGTAAAGCTGAGACATCGAACCATTTTTTTATAATATTTATTTTATTTATGGATCCTAAATGATATTAAAACTGATACTAGATTTCACTCAATCTCACCGCGAACTCGTCTGTTCGAATCCCTCCAACCTAACCCTCTCAAGCCGCCAAACCCTAAACCTTGAATCTATAATGGCCCGCGTCAAGAGACCCCAAGTCACAGATGGGAGTGATGCGCCGACAGCGAAAAGACAAAAGATAACTAGTGCTGATGCCAGTGGAAGTGGAAGTGGAAGTGTAGCTCAAAGAAATCCTCTAAACCCGCATTTGTCGAAGCGAGAGATTGTTGTTGAAAAAGAGATGAATGCAGAATGGCTTATGGAGAGAAAATCCTTGGTCCTTAAGGTGTTAGAAGAACAAGGATGGCTAGAATGCTTCGCGAACAACAACGAACCTTACGATCCTGAGCTGGTGAAGCAGTTCTATGATTTTTTCCACTTTGAAAAGACTGAGGAGGAAAGCAGAATGATATCTTTGGTAAATGGTCAGGAAGTATCTTTTACTTCAGTGGAATGGGCTAGGAACTTAAGAGTTCCACATGAAGGAGATTATGTGTTCTACTCAAAGTTTGTACCTTCGACCAGTGATGTGTTTCAATATGAAGATGCTTTGCTGGAGCTTACAGGGAATGGGACCCCTAGAAAGGTGATTGCTGTAGAGATGGCAGGAGAACATAAGTTGTTGTTTAAATTTATTCAGCATGTTGTTAGTCCTATAAGAGGATATTTTTCTACTTTGAGATTCCAAGACATATATCTCTTATATTTGCTGAAGCACAGTGTGAGAATCAATCTATGTAGATTGATTATGGTTCAAGTGGAAGATATGACTAGAACGAAGTCCAAATCAAATGCACTATTTTTCTCAAAGCTAATTTCTGTGATGCTAAAAGTGAAAGAGGTAGCTGGACCTCAGGATGAGATGGTAGTGGTTAAGGACAACTTCTGTATTACAAGAACTATCTGTAAATACATGAATGTTAGTTAAAATCCTTGGAAGAAATCATGGGTTAATGATGATGGAAAAATATATGACAAGTATACTTTTGTGGATCATCCTTCTAGACCAAAGGATGTGAGGGATCCTGGTCTTGGACTAGATGATCCAGAACCAGTCTACAGTGATGCTAAAGCTGAGGAGGAAGAGACATCAGTAGAGGAAGGAGGAGACCCAGACTTACCCCCTAGTCCTGTGCATCAAGTTATTTCTTATGGAGCAGCTATCCCTCCAAAAGAACTACCAAAGAGAGAAACTATCTTGAAGGAAAATGATATAGAGACTATAGAAGAAGAAGAAGAAGAAGCATGCCAGTATGTTGTCAAGGACACCTTTGAGGAGGATGAGGCAACTAAATCAGATCATGATGTTAATGGAGAAAAGGAGGCTGCTGGTGAAGCAGATGATGAGGAAAATGAAGAAAAAGAGGTTAGTTTGAGCCCTCTGATAGATAGTACAGTCAGGACAGTGCCTGATCAGGAAGAAGCAGCAGCAACACCTATTAATGACTCAGAACAAATGACTATTGAATCTGCTGCAATTGTAGAGAAAATTGCAGAATTAACACAAGACGGACATTTGGAAGAGATACCCCAGGAGAATGTTCCAAGCGAGGGGGAGAATCTTGGTTCAGTATCAGTACTATATGAAATTGAAGGTTGGACATCAGATCTAGGATATATGATTCTTGGACTTTCTTATGGAGACTCTGATGAGGAAGACCAGCCCCAAAAGGAATCAGTTACCCTACCCACTATGGCTGAATTTGTGGCCACCAAGGAGGACCTTGAGTCCTTAAAAGCTGAATTGAAAGAAGCAATAAGGGAATCAGTGGGAGAAATGAAGAAAAGTATGGTTGAAGAGATGAAAATCGTGGAGATATCCCTTGAGTTATCCATTGGATATAGTGTATCCAGTCCTGTGAAAGAAATTATGGATGAAATTAAAGTGTGCCACACTCAGATTGAGAGTTGGACAGGAGCTGTAGTTGCTTTGAGACAATCGATTGCTTCTCTGATTACCATGCATAGCTCTCAAACTCAAGTAAAATCTGACATTCGATATATCAAAGAAGTGGTCAAGCAATTTGTGGAAGTTTTTGAGGCCTTTAAGAAGTCAGTCAAAGAGCATCTGAACAGTCAGGATGAACTTGTTCAGAAGGTAGTTAGTAGTCTGACTCAATCCTTCAAGGAGACGGTGGCCTTCTCAATGAAACCTCTTCCCTCATCTAGCTCCAGTGTAAACCTTGACCAGATCCGCACTATTATTCAGGAAGAATTGACTAAGGCCAGTCCCAGTGGTGCATCAGATACTCAGATTCTTGCTACCACTAGGGAAGTTAGTAGTTTTGTTCGTGATCACCTGCGAGCAGCTACTACTTCTCAAGAGGCAATCAAGAATAAGGTGGATGCTTATTTCGAGAAGGTTTATACCAAGAAAAAAATGACAAACCATTTCAAACTTTTGATTGAGAATATGAAGTTACCTCCAGTGACTCAGGCCTTCAGAGAATAAGTTAGTAAGATCAGGGAGTTTACTCCTGCCTTGGACAAATTCATTGAAAATAGAGATGATTTTGTGTTTGCAATGGAGAGAGGAGGAAGCATTATAATGGATTTCAGGAACTTGCTGATGCCCTTCTTGCATGTGGATGCAAGGCATGTAATTGTACCTCCTGCACTTCCTTCTTCTGCCTCTAGGAGTACCCCTAAATTGACTCCAGTTCAGGCTATTCGCAGCTTGACACCAATGATCATTCAGAGGACTACATATTTCAGATCCGATACAGTTTCTTTAGCTGAACCACCAGTTGTCCCTTCAGCTATTCCGAAACCCTCTGCTGACCCTGCACCTGAAACCTCTGCTGATCCTAAGGGAAAGACACCTGTTCCAGAGGAGTATTTAGTGTTTCTAGATCTTGTTTGATAGGATTCACTTGTATTTTTTTGTTCTGATTTTATCAATGTACCTTTTGTATATTAATGAAATTCCTCTTCATTCTCTACTTTACTATGTTTCTATTACTTTTTTATTTATTCTCTACTAGTATTTTTTTTCCTAATACCCTTATTTTTGTTAATCACAAAGGGGGAGAAAATGAAAAATGAAACATGAGAGACAAATGAGTTAAGAGAGAAACCCACAAAGGGGGAGAATCTTGCAGTTAAATTGATAGGTGGAGGAATATGGAAAAAAAAATTAACAAAAAGAAACCTTTTTTTCTTTTCCATTTCTTTTTTTTCTATTTTCTCTGATACTACCTTATTTTTTTTGTTATCATTTTTGATATATTTTTCTCTGATACTACTTCATTTTTGGTATAAGTTGTGATCATCAAAAAGGGGGAGATTGTTGAACCCTCTGGGAATTGAGTTGTTTTATTATATTTTGATAATACCAACTATATTTTATTTATATCTTAATTATTCTTGATACATCTCAAATATGATTTATTATATGTATACTCTAACTTTACTCATTCTGCCAATAGAATGCTCAGACAGAATGTAGCCATCGATACAGACAGTAGCTACCGTTACGGACTAGTTACCGTTACAGAACAAGTCCACCGATAGAGTTACAGTTACAAGCTCACTGGTACTCAAGTCTACCGCTACATCGAAGTCGACAGCTACCGATACAGAGCTACCGATATGCTGAAGTCTACAGTTACATCAAAACCTACTGATACTCAAAGGTCACCGGTATGCAAGTCTACCGATACGCGGAAGGTTACTGATATACTAAGCTTACCGATATAAGAAGGTCACCGTTATGCAAAGCCTACCGATATGCGAAAGCCCACCAATACAAGAAAGTCCACCGCTACTAATGCAATCAAGTCAACCGACAAAAATCTTACCGTTACAAATGAAGTCTACCAATAGAAGAGTTACTGATGGAAAGGATACCGTTACACAAGAAGCTACCGATAATCAGACCTACCGATACACAAGGCTACCGATATCCAAAGCCACCATTCCAGAGACAGAACTCGATACTGCTTTAATTTCTTTATCATTATTTAATCTAACCAACGGTCATATCAGGTATATTTTAATACACTTACATTTATTTAATATGTGTTGTTGGAGGTCAGGGAATCATACCTCGTACCTGCAAACAGGAAATCGTGTCTTGCCGGAGCTCGTGCTTTAAAATGAAAGAAAGGGAATGAATACAAAAACACACAGAGACATACATACCACGAGTGTGATGGAAGAACAACCAAGTGTGAATGAAAAGAGATGACTGAACTTACTAGAATCTCACACACATTTCTGCATACCAGAGAAGAGCTAATAATGAAAAATAGAACATCAACTCAAAAGCTTCATCGACTGTCTCTACACCTGGAAGACTAGGAAACAGACGATACTCTGTTTTCCAGAAAAAAACTAGAAGATGACTCAGAGCAAATTCTGATCAATCAAAGGAGTCCAGAACTGCATGACAATCACTAGATCCATTTCTAAACTCTAAATATTTGCTCTGTGATTTATCTTTTTACATATTGAGTAGTGTGTGTTATCTGTTGTATTTAACACACACACTGTCTCATGTGATTTAACTGGAGGATCTGTAAATCCTCACTCAAACTCTTACATCTTTTATTCTCCACTGGGATAGTGGTAGAGGTTGTGTGTGACCTAGACAGCTGGTGCTGTTGTTTGTGTTTCCACGGATAACAGTGGTAGAGGTCTTGGACCTGGACAGTTGTAAACTGTTGTGAACCCCAATCCAAGGTGTGGATCAAAATTATATAAATTGTTGAGAGGACTAAGTCTCGGCTTGAGACTGAAACTCTTGGTTATATCTACTATGCTATATCTTTCAAAGTTATTCATTTTTATTCCGCTGCTAATTACTTTAAAACCAAAACTGTTTTAAAGTCACTTTGATAATTGAATTAGCAGGTGTTTATATTAGTTGTAAATCAGTAAGTTAGTTTCAAAAGTTAATCAACTCTTCTGTTTTGATTAACTTGGAATTAATCAATCCCTTGAGAACCCAACAGAACCTTTAATTTGATATAAATTCACTACAGTTTAATTTAGTATTTTATTTGGGGGTTTTTAGACAAAAATTTTAAACTGAAATTTTAATTGGAACTCAATTCACCCCCCCCCCCCCCTCTTGAGTATCCACTCCGACCAACAGTTCTATCATCCCGCCCAACCTAGTATGCTTGAGTCCAACTCGATTCACTTGGAGATCCCATTCTCTCTTATGGTTATACATGTACCATTTGGGAATAAAAATATACTTGGTATCTATAAGGAACAATCTATTCTATATCGAGAATGAAATCATATCTAGTCATCTCAAGGAATAAGATACTCCCTAGAAAAAGGTACCCACTTTACTGGAGTACTAGATTACTAAGCCTATACATCCCATAGATGTAACAGATAGAAAATAGTGTGATTCACCTATATCGAATAAGGTGGATACTAAAGTAGAGGATACTAGAATAGTACCTATAACCATAGATGGATCTATACTATTCTTCTATGGAATAGGTTTCACTATATAAATATGGCATAAACCATGGCCCTTAGATTCTTCCTAAGTAACCTGAGTAGGTCCACTCTTTGATGATTGGACTCTGAAGCCTAACTACCTCAGCTACAACCACCAACTCAACCCAAATGTCTTTTAGAAGACTAGATTTATACCTGATGATCTTTCACTAACACCGAACCTAAAGGTGGTGCTGGTGTAGAACCTCTATCACTTGAAATTGGAGGAAAATACTGGTAGAATCATTGGTGGTCAACCATCCTACAACTAACCCAACACTCAATCGGGTTCCTCATACACTAGGGATTTTTATATCTAGGACATCCGCACTAGTGACACACCACAAATATGTTGATGTGTAAAACTTGTATGGGAATTCCCCCAAATGTACCCTAGAGGAATTTCTTCTTTCCATTAGAGAACCCACTGCTCTTCCTGGAAGCTGAACTGCCCTGCTTCACATTTCCTGAATCCCTCGGGTTCAACTCAATGATAAGGGACCAGTTGACTATCTTTGAAATGGTGGTCACTCCAAAGACTTTGACATATGAGTATATAGCATAAGAAATCCCATCCTCAAATCTCCTCATAGTAGTTATCTCATCACTAGTCTAGTTAGGTTCAAAATGTTGTAGTTCATTGAAGTAAGATGAATATTCTATCACCGGCATGTCACCATGCTCAAGGTGCATGATATTTTCAATACGATCCATTATCAAGGTCTTTAGGGAGAAATAATTGAATAAGGATATCTAGAAATCCACCCAAACTATACCTTAGTGTTGACCAACATGAGTCATAACATCCCACTAATGCTTGGATAAATCACATCACAGATTGGTCATGAGATTGACCCTCCGCTCTAGAGGAGTATCAATGTGCTTGAATATTAACACCATAGACTCTAACCATGATTCAACAGCCTGAAGTCCTCTATCCAATGATGAGTTGAGAGGATGCTGCTACTGGTTTTCCCTGGTCAACTCCATCAAAGAAAGGTCAGGGAGAGGAACCCCTTGCACTAATTTCATGAAATGAAGAAGGATATCATAGAACTATGAATCAACACCTAGTGGAGGATTTGTAGGTGGTTACTTAGGTGTCACTGTATAATATATCATAGGTTTCCCATGGACCACCACATCAAGAGTATGCTCATCACCACTTTCCTAGTGTACAACATGAGTTCCTCACAGAGGCATAACTCTACAAATGACAAGCGTATACCTCAGATAAGATTCATAATAGATAGAGAGAGTTGTAAGAGATGATATACAGAAAGATATCCTACTAAAGAAGAACAACCCTCTACCTGGTCCAAGAGTTAGTTCGGGGTGATAATAACGAGTAACAAAGAAATCATTGGAGATACGAACTACAAAACAATACTAAGTTCGGGACAGGCTATAGTCTTAGGTCACATGTATAGATGGTAATTATTTCATTTTAAATAATTTAGATCTATTCTTATTTAATTGATTATTAGAATCATGATATAATTATTTTTGTCACCAATTCCAACTCATAAGGGCCCATACACCATATAAATTTCAATCGGCATGTCAACTAATGACATCCTAGCATTTATACCAGAAAACTAGTGTAACAGGATGTGGTTTTGATTCTATCAAATGATATTTCATTGAAACCCACCAATCAAACCAAATAATTTTTCATCAGTGGTAATTTTAATCAATTATTTCATCATTGAAACATGATCACACTGCAAAGCATAAAACATGGCATAAATAGTAATCACAAGAAATACATGTAATTTACACAGAAAGTAGATATATAATGGTATAATTCATTAAAATTTAGTCCTATTGTTCCTAGTATGATCTATATTTTAAATATTCCCTCCTATCATATAGCCAAGTATGAAAAACCCTTTTAAATTAAATCAATATTAATATAATCACAAAAAAGTGTGTCACTATATGGTGAAGTCCTATGAAACCATAACAAGAGCGATCAACAATCGCAATTACCCTTCCTAGGTAAGTTGGGGTTCCCCTGTATATGAGGTATCTACTCCCAGACATAAGATCTTAACCAAATTCCATTGTCCTAGTCTCTTGTCTAAACCCAAATAGTAATATGAAATGAAATAATCATTCATACCACTTAATATCGTCTGCCCTGAGTGCCACTCAATAGTGCCCTGATATAGCCAACCGTAAGACCTCAAGCACATCTCCCCATATTCCAGTGCCTGAGTGAGGGCCTTGGGTAATTTAATGGGAATACTTCACTCTCATTGATTAGAGTAGATAGAAACAATATATATATATATATAAGAAACAATAGAAGAAATGTCAATATTTAGATACCAGAAAAAACCAAAAGAATAACATGCAAGATAGTGAAATAAGGTCTGAAAGACGATTAAACAAACATAAGAAACTGATGATGATAGTATTTCATGTGTTATAAAAAATTACTAAGAAATCGAAAGGGGATACAAACATATAAAACACACTATCAAAATAAACAAAATGTCTAAAAACTACTACAACTAGAATCTCAAGAATAGGCTCAGTCCTCTACTCCCAAATCCATACTATAAAATTAAATAAAGAATTGGAAGTTTGTTTCTTCCCTTTTTCTACATCTAAAACGATAAATTTTACTCGGATACCAAAGGTTCCTGATCAGGGTGTGAGATACATCTTAGTAGGCTAGCCCCCACAGTGTCTAGACCTTTCCATTTCATGAAATAATAAAACAACAGTGTGAATTAATAAATTAAATGTAAAATATAATAAATAAGTAATTATAGTGGACTGGGTTACTCTTGGAGAACCATCCAATATACCTACTTCAGCTTAATCTCGTGTGTCTAAACTGAGAGATCCTGAAATGGTAATGTGAGTAATGTAAAATTCTGTAGGATGGACTGTCCACAATATTGTGATTTTTCATGGAGGACACATCAATATGTTTTATAAAATAATTGGAAACTTCTCATTTGAAATCATTTATTTACCTTTGAAAACATTTTGATCATTAATTTATAAAACAATTTGATAAACCTTAATCTCTTCCAGGGAAATCTTCAATGAATTGACAAGTATCACTCAAAGGTCTCGGTAAAAGTCCAATACCAAGGAGTCCATTCATAGTGACCCATGTATAAGGTCCCAAGTGTAACTCTAGCCTGGTGTGAAGATAACATTAATTGACATCCAAGTCTGTACCAATTATTTCACGTAGGGGCTCGAGTCTCTCTCCTGGCATGACACATCCAATCATGCCATTGATATTTTCTTATGGTTCTCCCCTAGGTATCTATTTTCACTTATATAGAGGTAAATAAAAATAATGCATGAAAATACCATCTAAAACATGGATAATTCCACTCGAACATATTTAACTAGAATTAGAAAAATCTAACTAAAGAATGAGATTCTGTCAAAGGGATCCTTTAGTTAGATTTCCTTTTATCACCCTTGACACTATGGTGAATAAAATTTAACAAGAAAAGTATATATATATATATATATATATATCTTTTATAATGAGAAGCCATTACTTTTATTCAATAATTTGTTACCAATGGAAAATTTTTCAGGGCATGACATTGGGAGAACCATCTAAGTCATATTGCATAAGGGATTCAAGGACTAAACCAATGTACAATTCATTAAAGGTATGAGGTTTAAGGCCTTAAACACTTTTTCAATTAATTTACTTTGAAATAAATCAATAAAATAAGTTTTTTATTTGTTATGAAATTCCCTTCTATGGGAGTTTAGGTCTCCTAAGGTAAGGGTAAGACAATTACATGGAAAGGTGTACACTTTGGTTGGAATAAACTCAAGGCGATCAACCCAGAGGGTTGATTCGCCACTTGCTAGGGCCGCTAAGGGATAAGTAAGGCATCAATATAATTTTAATTTGATAAATTAGGGGAGAAGATGGAAAATAAATGCTCTCATCACAATGGCGCAATTTATGAAACACAATTAAATGACTGTAAAAGGCATGGACCACCTACTTTATCCTCATAGAGATTCCCTCATCCAGTATCAATGTTTGATTCAAGATAGGTTGGATAAAAATTAAGAAACCATCAACCTGAGATAGGGAAAATGATATTTCACCCAAATGGAACAATGTATAGGATGAATAACATGAAATAGATTAGAGATGATTCAATATCTTACCTCTAGCTATCCATGGGATGTGATGACGATAAAATTAGAGCTCATTTGGTGGCATTTATTGAATTCCTAGTTATAAGATGAGAGTATGGTTTCAATGGGAGTAGGAATAAGATATTGGAGGAGTAGAGAAAAAATAAAAAGAAAGAAAATCAAAGCAATTAAGAGGGTAAAATGGGAAATTCACCCCAAAAACCCATTGCTCATGGTTTGGACCGCGATTGGAAAACTATGCGCTACCCATGCGCCACTCACTGATACTAATGGGAACATCGCATGGTTTTATACATGATCTCACTAACTATGAAAAAATCGTGAAAAATCTCACTTCCACCAAACATGCGACACCTGCATGACCCTGCGCCCATGATCACACAGTTACAGACAAACTATGTGGCCCTATCTGCTCTTCCTATGTTGGGGTTCCGGGCTCTGAACGGACCTTGAAACTCTCAAGAACCTTATTGGACCTTTTAGGCATACAATTTAGGTCCATTTAAAGGAAAAATAACCAAATATTTATATTCCATACCTTAGAGAAAATTCAATATATTTCAACCTTAAATTCTTAAACGACGAAATAGTATTCATTCAATTAATGAAAAAAAATAAAATAAACGATTTTGAAAATATTAAAAGTTATATAATATGAATAATTTATAGTGTCTCAATTTTTTTTGGTAATTATGAAATATTATTTTTGTGTTAAAATATTATATTCAAATTAAAACCTTTTCATTATGTCTTTTAAGTGAAATTAAATGAATAGTGTCAAAAGTTACCATATTTATATTTTATCAAAATAATATTTTTACCAAATCATTTAAAAAACATAAAATTTTTTAAATAAAAGAAGGGTTATATGACATAGTAAAAAATTTAATAACATGTACATTTATGTTTCAATTGTCACTTTATATGTGAAAAATTACAAACATTTAATATTGAAAAATATGTTACCATACTTAAAATTAAAATTGATTAACTAATGGTTAATCAAAATGATAAGGTTTAAAGTGACACCAAAGGTAGTGTAGATCATATTGGTTGATGAAATTGTAATACTATAAAACCTTATATTTGAATCCATTTCCATTTTGAGGCATTTCTCTTGAGAATGAATTTATTATAATTTAATCTATTGATAAATTCCAAAAGTGAACCTAACCTAAATTATAAAAGAGAACCTCATCATTCACTTCCTTACACCACATTGAGACCTATAGGTCGACCAAAAAATTAAAATTTAACTTGTAAAAATTAATATTTATATTATAGAGGTAATTTATTCCCAAAACCAACCCTATAGCCCTTTAGATTAGATCTCAATGAGTCATTTCAAAGAAGAGGTAATCGCCTTACCCGATCACTTTCTTTTCTACTCTTATATACCTACTTTAAATCTATTAAATTTATAATAAAATAAGAAATTGAGTTTCCTCAAAATTCAATAATTCTATTATAATGATTAAAACACCATTATACACTCTATTTAACATCAAACGATATGTGAGAGTATCGCTCGTGTGTACGTATGGATTATTGTCTCCATGTCGTAATACAATTAATATTTAATAACTATATTTTATGGATGGGTATTTGGATGAGTTTAATATATATAAATTTTATTTATGATATAATTATACTTTTTTAAATATAATATCACATTTACCTACTTATAATTCAATCCTTTGGGAAAAGATAACATCGGACGTGTGCACATGTGGACTACCTCCTCTACGAAGTGATGTGATTTGTTTTTCATTTATATTTTTATTGTATGGTAATGAGTAATAATTTTAAGGATATATGTGACATATTTTATATAATAATATTCTTATAAAGGTTAATTAATATTTACCTTTCTTTCATTCTATCTATAAAAAAATGAAAAAAACGTTCATACGTATGCACGACTTACCATCTCCGTGAATAACATAATTAATTTTTCTATCTCTAACATTTATAGTTGATGATAAATATATATAATGAATATATATGATATATATATATATATATCATTATTAATATTATATATATGATTTAATTAACATAAAAGTTCAAGGACCAAAACTACTAAGATGAAATACTCATGCTAAATGAAATAGTTAACACTTGAAAATAATGATTTTAATAAGAAATTATTGATAAAAGGGGGTGTTGAAATATTATAAATACATAATATATGATATTAAAAGTATTAAAATGAATTTGGTATATAATTATAATAATTTTAAATTTATTATACATGAGGTTAGAGTGCTTTCAAAGAGATGTGAACTCGAGCTATGTGTTTTATGTCACAATCTCATTGTTTATTAGGATTGATTATGAATATTCCAAAAATGGTAGAATATTATGATATAACACTCATGAAAGATTATTAATTTTCTTATACTATAGGTATTTCTTTAAAATACATGTTTTTTTACTTTTTGCATCTTATGTACTCAATTGATCAAAAAATATATTTTAAGTGAAATTGATTTCATGTATCTCTTATGCAGAAAAAACCTTTTTCTTCCATATCCATGTTTTCTAAAAATGTTTTAAATATACTTTATACTACTCTAGTAGGATTATTTAAATTCATTTTCCCCATGTTTTACTTTTTTACAAAATTTTTTTAAATGAATATTTTTTGTCAGTTTGTAAATGAGGTACTTTGTGACTATTCTAATAAAAGTATGGAAGGGATTTTTCTTAACTCATACAAAATCAACATATTTTTATACCATCATGACTAATTTGTTTCTTTGAATCTTAATTTACAAGTTTAAATGGTTATTTCTAGTGAAAGTGTTTTCCTTTATAGTTTTTAATAAGCAGTTTTAAAATAGAAAGGTTATTTTCCTCAGGAATGTTTTAATGATAATTTAATGGTATTTTTATTAATCAAAGAAAACAACCCTTGATTTAACTTATGATTTAATAGGGATATGATCAAAGGATACCATCCTTTTTCTTTATATATATGTTTTATGAATTTGATTAAATAATGTTTATGAAACCCATTTCCTTTCCACATGTTATTCTATGATGAAATGATAAAATGTTTATGAAACCCGTTTATTTTCATGGACTATAATCTGAGGAATGTTTTATGACTTTATATAACACATATGATTGATTTTCATTATGTGATTTCTACCTCTAATTAATTTGGTAAATATTGATATCTCATGAGATAAATAGGACTATAATGGGGAGAGAACCCGGTATAGTAAGGGAATTTTTCAATTATGATAGTCTTGGGAGTGAACCTTGACTACTATGATGGTTTGTGGGGGTGAACCCATTATACTATGATATCCTTGGAAAAGATCCTTGACTACTATGGAAATTATTTTCCATGATTATGTTGCTGCCATAATTCCATCTCGTGTACCAATGTCGTGCTCTCAGGGATCATCTTCATTGATTCCTGTATGATTTATGTCTTGTGAACTAACTTGATTTATTCCATGACTCAATATTATTATCTATGGTATGTAGTGAATGACATTGAAATGTTAATATCAGGTTCTCATACCATTTTTTCTCATGTTTTGCATATATAATCATTGAAATCTATATTATTTACTCTTACCAAGTATTATAACCCTCCATTTCTTAAGATTTATTTACCATATTATAAATAAAGGTCTCATGTATGATATGTGTAAGAAGGTTGATAATTATGACTATCTAAGTGGGAGATGGTGTTAAACTATTTTGAACCAGTTTTTTATGTTACCAAGATTCCAAAGATACTATAAATATATGATTCTGAATAGATTTTTATGTTATGTAGTTAATATTCATCTATTAAGATATAATATCAATGTATTAAAAGTTCATGTCACTATAGTTGGTATTAGAGTGAGTTTTAATTAACCTTTGGAAACTAGGATGATAAAACATTATTAATAAACCTAGAGATAAATATAAGTATATGATGAAATCCTAAAGTTTTGGAAATGATCATGAATGTCCTTGGGTAAACCAAAGGTTTAATATAAGTTGTCATGATTTAGACATCCTATTGATTATTTTTTATAATTATGTGGTTTCCCACTATGATTATTATATCTTACACTATTATTTTTTAGTTTTAGTCAGTGGATGTTACCTAAAGGAAACATGTTAATGATGAATGAAATTGATAATGAAATTATTTTCTTCCAATGAAAGTAAATTTTAAGGGAGATGGAAGGAAAAATCTTGTTTTTGTGATCACATAACTTTCTAAAGCAATGAATAATACTAAGAGTCCAAAAAAAGAAAAGGTTGTAAAGAAATTTTGTTGAGTCCTTTATGAGGTAATTTCCACCTTATTTTAGTTAGTCCACTAATCCCCTAGTGTCTATGAAAGGATCAGTACCATCAAAAATATATTTTATATTCTTCAGTGTTCAGATCATGAGAAATTTATTTTAGTCATTTATTATTTAGAAAGTGAAGTAGTTCATGGTGGACTCTTTTCAAGAAAACGAGGGAATGAAAAGAGATTTAATATATTGAGTGGGATGAATTCATAAGATAATTTTTTAGTAAGTTCTTTCCTTATATTATTCATATCAAAATAGAGAAATAATTCCTTGAGTTAAAGAAGAATGACAATGAATCTATTGAAACATTGGAGAAAACATTCACAAGACTTGTGAGGTATACTTCCAATATTATCATCTAACATGAAATTAAGGTTGAACAATTCTTCAGTGGCTTAAAACCAAGAATCAAAAGGTAATAAGCCATCATATGGATTATTATTCCCACTTAAAAGGGGCATTTATCTTAGATGGTTGGGGAGAAACTAAAAATCAAAGATATTCATATTCTGCTGGAGTTAATTAATGTATTTCTGGGAGGTTTTTCTGGTCTTTCTATGAATCATGAAGTTGAGTTTTCAATATAACTCATACATGATGCTACATCTATTTCCATGACTCAATATATAATGGACCTAATTGAATTGGATGATTTGAAGAAGAAACTCCATTTGAATCTAGAAAATGGATTTATTTTTTCAGGTGTGTCAACTTGAGGTGAACATGTCCTTTTTGTTAAGAATAAATATGGATCAATTTGACTCTATATTGATTATAGAGAACATAAAAAGATCACTAGAAAGAAAACATATCCTATACTCTGTATTGATGGATTGTTTGATCAACCATTTAGAGATTGATACTTTTTTGATATTAATCTTCATTCTAGATATCATCGATTAAGATTCGAAAATGAGGATATAAAAAAGACAAAATTCTGTACAAGAAATATACACTATGAATTTATAGTGACAACATTTGGTTTTACTAATTCCCCCACTATATTTATGTATTAAATTAATATTTTTTAGAGATTAACTTTATCCGTTTGTGGTTATCTTTATCAACAATATTATTATTTATTCAAATATTAAGGAAGCGTTTGAATGTCAATGAACGAATGTGATGAAGACCCTATGTAAAAAGAATTTTAATGAATAATCTACCAAGTTTGAATTTTGGTTTCAGAATATTTAATTATTTGGTTATATAATCCCAAATGAGTGTATATAAGTATACCCTTAAAAGAAAAAAGTTATTAAACATTGTTTTAGACCAACCAATATGACTAAGATCTACAATTTTCTTGGTTTGGTTGATATTATAGGTGATTTGTGGATAATTTTACATGGATATTGAATCCACTCACTAAGTTAACTCAGAAGGGATTCTTGTTCCTTTAGATAGATGAATGTGATTCCAATTTTAAGGAAATAGAGGGAAGGCTAGTTAGTTAACTCACGATTACACTACCCTACAATGGATAAGGGGTTTTAATCTATATTTATATGTCAATGAAATGTCTGGGATTCATCCTATTGTAATATGATACCGATATAGCTTATATGTCATGAAAATTTAAGGTCCATTAGAAAAATGACCCAACTCCAGATTTTGTGTTAGTTGTGGTAATTTTTTCATTAAAGATATGGAGGCATTATCTCTATGGAGAAAGGTGTGAAATATATACTGATCACAAAATTTTAAAGTATATTTTCACTTAAAAATATATAAACATGTGACAAAGAAGATAGTTGGATCTAATTAATGATTATGATTTCTCAATACATTACCACCCTGGGAAAGTAAATAAGGTATAATATGCTCCGAGTCAAGAGGATCATGAAAGCTTATCTATGATGAGGATTAAAAAATATCCATTATTTATGGACTTGAAAAGTATAGAAGTTGAAGTATTAAAGGAAGGGGAGAAATCATATCTTTATCAAATGTGTGTACAACCATATGTCCAAGCGAAGATTTAAAAGGCACAAAAGTAAGATATAGAGCTGAAAAAGAAGGTGAGAAATTATCCAGAGCTCAACCTTGATTGTGATGGAATAATATGGTTCTGGAGTTTTGTATGTGTCCTTTGAGTACCAGATTTGAAGAAGGATATAATGGATGAAGCTCATAGTTTTTTATTCTCTATTCATCATGAAAGGATGAAGATATATAGAGATTTGAAAGAGTGTTTATAGTTTGATGACATGAAGAGAGATATTGAAGTGTATGTTTCTCAATGATTTTTATGTCTTTTAGTAAAGGAATATTGACAAAATTATAAGATGATATTAAAAACATTACCCATACATAGTTGAAATGGGAAAACATAACCATGGATTTTGTCATTGTATTCCACAAAAAATATAAAGGGAATAATGTAATTTGGGTTGTAGTCGATTGACCAATGAATTATGAACTCTTTATTTCTATTAGAGAAGATTTATCTCTTGAAAAAAATACTTGGTGATACATTAATTAAGTGGTAATATTTCATGGTGTACCACTATTAATTTTATTTGATCGGTATTCAAGGTTTACATTGATGTTTTCAAAAAGTATTCACTAGGCTCTAGATACAGATTTATGTTTCATCACTACATTTCATCCTTAGGTAGATGTTAAGTCTAAGAGGACCATTGAAACTCTCTTAGAAATTTTGAGATATTGGTCAATATATTTCAAAGTTTTTTAGGATAAACACCTTCCTTTGGTGGATTTTTATTACCATAAAAGCTTTCATTCCAGCATTGAGATGTAATAATATGAAGCCCTATATGGTAGGAAGTGAATAACAACAACATGATGGAATTAATAAATAAAAAGATATCTATTTGGACCAAATTTAGTAGAGGAAATCATAAATAAGGTTAGATCCATTAAAAAACATATAAGAGTAGCTCATAGATGAAAAAAAGTTATATTGACAATCATCGAAAATATCTTGAGTTTTAAGTAGGTGACAACGTATTCCTAAGAATATATCCCCAAAAATGGTGATGTGATTTAGAAATATGGTAAGGTAATCCCTAGGTATATAATTCCTTTTAAAACCCTTAATCTTATTAGTATAGTATTTTATTGATTGGAGATTATACAAAATCTCTCTCAAGTTCATGATATGTTCCATGTATCTTTATTAAGGAAGTACAGACTTGATCCTTCACATGTACTGAACTCACAAGTCATGCCACTAGAGAATAATATTTCTTATGAAGAAAAACTATAAGAGATTATAGATCATATAGAGAAATTGGTAGGAAATAAGACCACTCAATTGGTTAAAGTTTAATTGTGAAACCACAAATTTGAGAAAGCTACATGGAAACTTGAGGACGTAATGAGGTAAATGTTTCTTCATTTGTTTGTATAAGAGTGATGAAACTAGATTGATTAATTCATTTTTATGTGGTGTTGAATTTAACACCCCACTATTTATATGAAATATTTCTCTTTATATATTTTTATTTCGTCTATAGACTGTGTTACACGTAACAACAGTTTTAGGCAAATCGCGTAACATTGTTAAAATATTATGTTTCCATTATTTTCAATTTGTTATATTGGAATGTATGAATAATAATAACTAAATTATGAAAAATATATAGTCTAAAAATTTATAAATTTAATTTATAATCTATCAAATGATTGGAATTAAAAAAAATATTTAAGAATAAAAGTGATCATTTTTCTCAAAATTTCACACGCTTAATGTATTTTATATTTATAAATTAAATTAATACTTATTAATGAATTATTTTAATGAAATTTTTATATTATTTTATTTATAAAATGTTTTATACACTCAATAAATATTTTTATAGGAATACGATAAGATTAAATCTAGTTTTATACATAAAAATATATTTTTTCAAAAAATGAATTTTTGCCACATTTTGGTGCAGTTAATTAAAAATTAATTTATGTAATTTATAGGTATTTAATTAGTTAAAATTAATTTACTATTTATGATCATGAGGTTCAAATTTGGTAAATATTTCACATTTATTTTTAGTCAATATGAATAATATTAATAATAGTAAAAATTATCACCTTGGTAAAGGGTAAATGAGGTTGATCTATATTAAATATTAGTGATAGGGCCATAATTTTTTATCGTAATTATTATAGGAAGAATTTAATTCAACCATTATCATATTAGGCTCTAAATTGATTAGTTTAATGGGTACATGTCCAGGATAAGTATTTATATATTATATTAATTAAACTCATTTAGTTTTAAATCTCCTTTAAGTTTTTACGTAGAGAGAAAAACTAGTTATGAATGAATATTAACAGAAATTTTATGAATAATTAAACTATATTCATAATGAAAAATTATTGATAATATTTTATTATTTTATAATTACTTTAAATTCTTACACAACATCAAAATAATATTTATTCAATTAACAGAATAATAAAATAAATGATTTTGAAAATATTAAATGTGATATAATTTGAGTAATATATAGTGTTACACAAATTATATAGGTAAATACAAAATATTATTGTTGTTTTAAAATATTATATTTAAATTCCATCTCTATATTTATTTGTTTTACTTTAAATTAAATGAATAGTGTCAAAATTGACAATAATGATATTTTATTAAAATAATATTTTATTAAATAATTTAAAAATCATTAAAATCATGTAATAATATAGTGTGGTTATGATACGGTCTAAAATTTAATAAATTTTCCATTTATTGTTCAATTTTCACATTATAATAAAAAAAATCCAACCCTTTAATATTGAAAAATATGTTGTCGTAGTTAATATTAAAATTGGTCAACTATGGGTTAATCAAATTGATAA
Organism: Viscum album; assembly: GCA_963277665.1. NCBI lineage: Eukaryota > Viridiplantae > Streptophyta > Magnoliopsida > Santalales > Viscaceae > Viscum > Viscum album. The sequence continues at coordinate 200,390,183 of OY728163.1, read as the reverse complement.
GGTTTAAAATGGTAGAAAAACTTATATATATTATTTTATTTTAAGATATTACAACCCTATAGTACCTTATCATTGAATACCTGTCCATGTTGAGGTATTTTTTATGGATAATTAATTTATTATAATTTAATCTTTCAAGAAATTCAAAAAGTTCCCCCACCACAATTATAAAAGGGAACCTCCCCACTCACTTATTTACAGCACATTTAGCCTTCTATGTTGACAAAAATATAAAAATTTACCTTGTAAACATCCTTACTCACATTTTTTAGCTTCTCTGCATCCCAAAAGACCAACCCTAGATCCCTTTAAAGGAGATCTAAAGGACTCATTCAAAGAACAACTAATTGCCCTACCCGATCACTTTATTTTCTACTCTTGAATAACTCTTATAAATATATTGTATTCATCATAATTAATTATAATTTAAGTATCCTAAATATGATATTTTTTTTATTATCATTATTAAAATTCCATTATACAACCTCTTTCCAATCAAACAAGAAGTGAAATTATTGCTTGTGCGTACATATGACTTACCGAATCTGCGTAGTGATAAAATTAATTTTCCATAACCATATTTTATGGATGGGTATTGTGATGAGTTAAATAAATATATATATATATATATGATATTTATTACATAATTATAATTATATATTTATAATATTAATACTACATACTTACCATCAAATCCTTTGGAAAAGAAAACGTCGCTCGTGCGTACGTGTGGACTGCCACCACCATGAAGTGATGTGTTTTTTTCATTTATATTTTAATTGGTTTGTAATGAGGTATAATTTAATGAATATATATGATATATATAATTTAATAACAATCCTATATAGTTTAATTAATATTTACATTTTTTTCATTCCATCCATCAAAAAATGAAAATTACATCCATGCATATATATGGCCTACCATCTCCCTGAATGGTGTAATTCAGTTTTCAATCACTAATTTTTTATGGATGAATATATATATATATATATATAATATGATATTTATATCATTGTTAATATCAAGTGATTGTGGAACCAAGATAAATATACAATTACTCGAATAATTGAGCTGAAATACTCATGATAAATGAAACAGTTAACACCTAGAAATAACGATTTTAATAAAGAATTACTGATAGGGGAGGGTGTATAAATTTTATAAAGGGATAATATATGATATTATAAGTATGAAAATTAATTTTAAAAAGAATTATAATAAATTTAAATTTATTATACAGGAGGTTAGAGTGATTTCTAAGAAAGCCAAACTTGAGGTAAGAGTTTTATGTTATAATCTAATTAGTTATCAGGATTTATTATGAATATGCATTCAATGATGAAATATTACAATCCAACACTTAATAAAACTTATGAATTTTCTTATATTATAGTTATTTATTTAAAATAAATGTTTTCCTTTCACTTTCCTCGTCTTATGTACTCAAGATACCAAAAATATATTTTAAAATAAAATTGAATTCATTTCGATCTTCGGTCAATTTTTTTCTTCCATATCTTTGTTTTCAAAAAATAAATAAATAATGTTTTTACTATTTTTATATAATTTTTATGGTAATTTTAACCCATTTTTGAATTTTTTTACAAAATGGTTTGAAGGTAATCTTTTTCTCATTTTCGAGATGGGGTACTTTGTGATTTTTTTGAGAAAAGTATATAAGGAGTGTTTTTTAACTTATACAACAAGAAAATATTTTCCCATCATCATGAATAATTTTTTATTTTATGATTACTTTAATATTTTACACGTTTATTTTCAAATAAAAATTTTTGCTTTATATTTTCACAGTATTTTAATAAGTGATTTGAAAATGGAAATGTAATTTTCCTAAAGAATTTTATAATGACCACTTAATGGTATTTATACTCATTAAAGAGAATAAACATTGATTTAAATTTTCTTTACTAGGAAAACGATACAATTATACCATCCTTGCTATCTATATAGATGTTTTATGAATATGTTTACATAATTTTAATGAAACCAATTTCATCTCCATGGGTTATGATGTCATGAAATGATGAGATATTTATAGAACCTGTTTCTTTTTATGTGTTATGATATGATGAAATATTTATGATCTTTTAACACACATATGTATTATTTTTATTATGTGATTTTTGGGACCTATATCTCCATCCAATTAATTGGGTAAATATTAATATCTCATAATATAAATAAGACTGGAATGGCGAGTGAACCCATTTTAGTTGGGGACTTTGTGCACTATAATAGTATTGGGAGTGAACCTTTACTAATACAATGGTTGATAGAGTAAAATCATTCCACTATGATAGTCTTATCAAAGAACCTTGACTAATAAAGAAGTGATTTTCTATGATTATGTGTATGAAAAAAATCCATGTATTATGCCAATGTTATGATCTTATGATTCATGTTCTTTGATTACTTTATGGTTGATGTCTTATGAATCACCAAGATTTATGACATGAGCCAAGATTATGAGCTATGATTTTCAGGGTAGGATTTTCAAATATTAATCTCTTATTCAAATTTCCTTTTTTTCATATTATTCTTATATTATCATTACTATCCCTTATTGAGAATCAGATCCCACCATTTCTTATGTTTCCTTTCCTAGGTTATGAAAAAAGGTTTTATGTATGATATGTCTAAGAAGGGTGATAGTTATTAAGATATAAGTGGGATATGATGTATAACTATTATGAACCATTTTTTTATGTTAGCATGTTTACAAATATACTAAACCTATAAGATTATGGCATGGATAGTTATGTTATATAATGAATATTCTTCCAGTAATATGTAATATATATGTTTTAAGAGTTTGGGTTGCTATATTTTTAATCACTAAAAAATGAAATGATAAAATGGGTCTTTTATTTTTTATATTTATAGTGCTGATAATGTTGGAATTTATCATCTCTTTTATCTAGAACCGATAAAGGATAGTGTTGGATAATCCCACATTTGTAGTATTTTTCCCTATTCTTAAAGGAAAATGGATGCTTAATTTTATAGTCGTGTGTGTTTTTTTATTAACTCCATTCCAATACTTATAAAAAACAATAAAATTATTCTCTAGATTTATATTCTTGTTTTCCTTAAGCCACAACATGTTTACAAATTATTCACACATATCACATGAATAATTCCTTGAAATATATCAACTCCTCAATGTAATATTAATGAGTGTGAGATCATTATTTATACATGAAAATAATTTACGTTAAAAAAACAGAATAAATCCAATTCACTTTCAATCATACCTTACATATTGTCAAAACATTAAGTGTATAAATTCATTTTTTCAACCAATGGCTACAAGATGTGTAATTTTCTTATGGCCTGCCCGCACTACATAATTAAGACTTCCTTATTTTTTGTGTGTGGATTTATGGTTTACACAATGTGTAAATACATTTCATGTAGTCCCTTATGGGTATGTTATATGTTTTATAGTCAATATTAGGCACGTATTCAATACATGTAATAAATTATACACCACTTACTTTGACTGTAGGATTTTCTCACAGAAAACCATGAGAGGTTACAAAAAAATGTACAATGGATACACAATACGCAACTCTATCTAGCCAAGTGATAATTGATAGAAAATATGTGACTTGTAATAATATAAACAATGTAATGGCACCCACACGATGCGATATGATTTCTCTGACGTGTCTTGGTGTGGTTTATTAGACTACATGACCTGTAATTATAGTTACAACCCGTGTAATTGCTTTATTTCACCATAATCCATGGAACCGAAGGGTGGTATCTTAGAACATTATTCATTTTTTCCTGGATTTTTTTGGTCATATGAATTATAAAAAATAGGTTATATAAAATAATTTCACCATTCATATTAAATAAAAATAAATAGAAATGAAAAACTAACATTCCAATTAAAAAATGATCAATGAATTAGTAAATAATTATAAATTAATATGTTACCACTTTGATTTTAGATTAAGATTATAGGGAATAAAAGAAGTACTTGGGCCCATTCCACATAATTTATTTCAACAATTTTGTTTAAAAAAATATTAGAACTAGATGAAAATAATCCTTAGAAGATTTTATAGATAGTCTTTTCACATATATTTCATAATTAATTAATTTAAATAGAATTATCTTTTTTTTTTGATAATTTTTTTTGATGAATATATTGATCAATATGAATGCTTCTTGAGTCATATTTTTTATTGTAGAAAAGGATAAAAAGTAAAATAACTCTAATGAAATACAAACATGCTTCTTGAATCAAGGAATGCCACTTATAGAACTTTTAGTGTTAGCATAGAAGTCCTGATTATATTTATTCATTTTCTATTTACAATAAAATAATCCATTCATGTATGAAGGTTACATTTCTTATTCTCTCGATCTCTTGAGAGGGAGGTGGATGATAGACTCTATGTTCTTGAGATAATTTTTAAGAGAGTTCTCTTAATAGAGGATGTTGTGCATAATGAATTCTATCCAATATCCAATATCTGATCACAATATAAAATTATATAATTTGGGTATTATTCTTAGGGTTAAATAATTAGTAATTTCACATAGTCCCTTAAATGATTTACATATTCTATGTAACCCTCGCTTCTAAAATAAGGATAATAATTTTATTATTTTTTTAACATGATCTTACTTGTATATATTAAAATATTATTTCCATCAGATTCTTAACTCAACCTATTAATCCTCCTCTATATTTATTGAACCTATAATAATTAATATTTATTTAATAAATTAATATGATATTATTATTCATTCTATAAATAAATATTTTATTCACTAAACATGTGAATATATTTTTATTCCATTATTCAAATAATTAAATAAATAATTACTTGGTGAATATTACAAGAGATAAATAAATATTATATATTTTATAAAGTGGAAATAATATTAATTTAACATTAAACTCACATATATTATCCAAAATGGAAAAATTGGTGATTTTATTTACCCAATCAGAATTCTGAATAAATATTATTCCTCAGTTTTGATAATATTATTTATTAGAAATAAAGTGAAATAGAATTTAACTAAGATTCATGGACACACTTTTTGTGTGATCATTTTGGACTCTTTCTTAGTGTTATTAGTCAAACTCTCCTAAATTCCAAGATTAATGTCTAGTAACATGTCATGGAGTTTATAGATAAAGGAGTAAACATCACAATTATAATCCTAATAAGATTTTCACTAGTGTAATATAATTCGTTTCTCTAAATATCTCATAAAGAAGGTTATATACTTGTGTCATAATCTTATTTACATGATATATATTTCATTGACTACATGAAATAAACTAATCATTAGATAACCATGGCTGTGAATTCAATTTTATAGTTTATATTCTAATCAAATATCCAAATATATCAAATTACATAAAGATAGAAATGAAAAATCCTTTTTTATTTATTCATTAATTTCATGTTACTCATGATTCACCCAATATGTCCCACCACACCATAAGCATATGTCATCTTGTTTTTTGTCAATACATAAAAGTACATGACTTATAACATGAATTTATAATAATATTATGTCTAAGTACTAATACAAATATGTTCACAAAATCGAAATATCCATTGAAACATATAAATTGTGAAATTTTTATTGGTAGGTCGGTTCTCATAATCTCTTGTATTGGATATTACAAAGTATAAACTTTATGAGAAGATGTTTCAATTACTTATGAACCTCCTACACCTAATATCCAAAAATTATTCACGTCCCATTAGATATACTTTATCTTTTCTAAAAATATATATTTTATGTGTATTATAATAAAACTTCTAGGTTCTCATCATAGTAGAGAACTACTACGACCTTTTGACATGACAAGTTCTCTAAAGGAATTATCACATTAATGTTACACAGAAAAATACACAACATGTGATGATATATTCATTAATATTCTAATATTATAATATTAGGTTATTTGAATGTATATTGTAATATAGTTTTATGGAAATAAATTCAATACATTCTAGTCCATAACCATACTTTCTTCCCTACAAACCCTCCATATGGTGAATCATGGGGCATGGTCACCTATAGTTCCCACCAAGGAACATCAAAATCTATAACCCCACATTAGTTCCTCAATATAATTATCAATACAGGGTAGAAAAATGTCACTCATAGGGTATAAAATCCCCCGATATAATCACAAACATATTCTAATGTAATAGGCCACCCATAAATATACCACTAACATCAACCTATGAGTTCCCATAATATATGCTTCCCAGAGACATACTGGGCCAATAATCTCACCAAACCAATGTATAAGTCCTCTCTATAGTAAATCTATTTTTGTATTCACATACTAGTGGGTAATAAAGAATCACTCAACATGGTAATAAACTATCTCTCAGGTTATATGTTATTCTCAAGATTCAACACAAAAGGACCATAAATCAAAATTTCCCAGCCTATCACACTTCCCCACTTGAAAGAAACTAAATGAACCTATATAAAGGTCCAACATTTAATATATTGAGTTTATACTACTATAGGGTTTATAAATATCATAACATACATTTATGTTTAAGAAAATAGTCATTGGTGATAGAGGAGACAAGGTAGTGTTCAAGGGCCTTTCATGGCTCAAGTGACATATGTTTCAATAATTAGAATTTAAAGGGGAAAAATTAATCTATAATTTAAGTTAAATCTCACACAAGTAGTTATCCACATATCAAATTATACATAAAATGTTTCACAAACCTACCTCAACTAGAATTATCCCATTTCAATAACATCTGGTTATCATTACTTAATCTAATTAAATCCTGATCGACCATCACCCACCAACATGAGGCCCTAACTCCACAAATAATCATTTAAAAAATTATAAAAAAATTATAAAAATTTCAAAAAATTTCTATGGAAAATTAAATAATAAATATATGGAAAAAATCAAGAAAAAATTATTGAGGGATCTCTTACATCAAAATAATTAATAATATGAGTGTTCACAAGATCTAGAATATACCCAGGCCCTTTTCAATCTAAAAAACAAGGTGATATCATCTTCACAAAATCCTTTTTAGCCAAGTGGAATAAAATAATAATTATATCAAGATGTTTCCACCATGATCTATTTTAATTATCACTAAACCATCAAGAATTATCCTCATCCAAATGAAATATTATTTCATGAACCCCTCACTCCAAGGGTACCCCTCTTAGGTTAGAAATTAAGGAAGAGAGATAATGACCCCTCGAGTCTCACCTATTGTAGGCTCCTGGTTGGTGATGAGAATTAAGGGTATACAAAATCTCATATGTGGGAGGAAATATCCTACATAATAATATAAGATTTATAAATAAGAAAAAAAACACCAATAAAATCCAAAATATAATATAAAAGTAACCCCCAAACCATTCTAAAATTCATGAGCAATGTTAACTACTACAAATAAAAGCCTCTAAGTAAATAGTTAAAGACATGTCCTATAGAAGTGTCTCAACATCAACTCCAAATCCCATGTTATTAACCTCAATCTTAGTCCCCAAAGTCCTATTAGAATTTTGAAAGATATTTTATATACAAAGGGTGATAATAACATGTATATTCAATAATATCATACCCATGGTCTCTAGTGCATATGTGAAAAGAGTATAATAATGAATAGTGAATTAACATTATAAAATATAAGAACATAAATAGGTTAACTAACCAATATTAGACCCACCATGGATCTCTCACTAATCATGCATCCAATATAGTAACATAGTATCAAGAACATAAATTAAAGGTTCCCAACAACCATTTCCCTACTTTTTTCTTCTCTCATGCCCCAATGTCAACTATCTTTTTCTCCCATACGTTATGTATATACCAAATCACAATACTATCCATCTTTGATGTTGGTTGGGATGCTTACCAAGCCACCCAACCCTCGCAAGGTATGACATTCAGTGCTATAATTAGTCATCACCACATCAAAACTCATCACATAACTAGGGAAATAAGGTATTATGAATATGAAAGGCACCAACTTTATGAACACCTCTGACCATGCCTAACCCCCACCACAAATCACATTATCATCACTAGAGGGTAATCTCCAACACAAACTCATATCATCACTGGGTAATCTTTAACACCAACCCATATCATCAATTCTAAAAGAAGAATGTGGAAGAGTGGGTAGCTGGATGTCTGAATATCCACCATCCTGGATGTTGAGGAAAACACTCAGAACCCAAAAATATTGGGTGTTGGTAAGGTCATCCAACTCAGGTGAGAAGCATATATAAAAAACATAAAAATAAATGATATATATATATCACACAATAACTAACCTATGGGTCACAACATCTTTACTAGAATAAAACACAACTTCGCCACTACACCTCATTCCAACCATCAAAAACATTGTCACTACTATATTTAACAAACTACACAACCACCACACATAGCCACACAAACCCACTTTCAGTTAGAAGTTCCACCATTTTTCAGATTTATTGATTTTCCACAAACACCAATGTAATAATTCATTCATTTTACATTTAAAAAACATATTCATTTATTAAATTAATTTATGAAAATTACCACATGTTAGTTTAGAACATTATTAATTCATTTAAAAACCCATGTAATTTCATTTTAACATTCTAAATATATTAAATGGATAACTGAGCTGATAACACAACCTCTCCACAAAAAAACTCACCCATTACACATAATACATTTACATAACAAGACATCAAGCGTTTCATCTCATCACAATAACCACATGACTGAACCTCTACACATCAGAACCACCATAGAACACAACCACTATATTGTGTACTATGAAAACTTACCATTTCACCACTACCCCACACATTTCATGACCAATTTAGTCACCACCATCACCAAACAATATCCTAAATCACACAAGGAAATACAAGAAGCTCAACCTCACAGAAAATCAAATCGTACCTTCCACATTTTATATTATAGGGCTTACAATACTTTACTTCATTATTTGTCATGGGTATTATCACAAAAAATATATTTTAATTGGAAAACGATTCATTGGACAAATATACATTATTTTCCTTATATTTAGGTTGTGATCATAGAAAAATAAAATAAGGGTTTGAAAAATATATCATCTATAAAACAAGAAGGTCTCCTAATAACCATGTTTTTTTGCAATGGAAACATGCAAAAACACATCGACAATAACATAAAAAGATGTAAAACATGTGATTTATACCCATTACCATCAATTTTAGATTAATACAATTCATTAAATTTATTATAAATACCCTTAATACCCTCCCAATAGAAGTAAAAATCATGTAATCCCCAACAATACACTTAAACTGAAGTGATCTAGGATTAACTACCTAAGGAAGCATTATAAGATACACCAAAAAACATATAGGATAAATGAATGAAAGATGAAAACCACACCAAGAAATTTTAGATAAACCTAAGCCATGCCAAGGGATCGTTAAAAATACACCACAAAACACCCTAATCTAAAACAACATCACCACTATGAAACCCCAAAAGAATAATGATAGGAAATAAGGGAATAGAGAGGAGAAATTACTATGGTTCACCAAAGACTAGCCTCAAGAAGCCAAGGATAAAATAAGGAGTAAAGGAGATGGAATACCCTCCAAAAATGACTTTCCCCACACAAATATGAACTAGTATCAAATGAGAGAATTCATCCAAGACTTATTTTTATAAAAAGAATGTAACCCACTGCATTAATGTTGTTAATTACATTTTCATGATTCAAATTATTTTGCAGACCAAAAATTAAAGTTTTAGAACAAATTTAATATATGAAATATCAAATTTTTCAACTTACACTAAAAAACATGGCACCTTAACCTGATTTAATTCATGTTTTGAATCCCAATTTCATGTCATGAGTTATTTCTATACATAACTCTTTTCGTGAACCAAAGATGTGAATCACTAGATTCACAAGATTAAAAAAATACAATCATGATTTGAATTCCCTTTTCACTTCACAAACCATTTTATGCAAAATAGTTCTTCCAAACTCAAAAACAACCTCTAAAAACCTTCTATAAACACCACCAACTACCAAAATGGAAATGTAACGGGCCAAGAAATCACAAACCGTTACATTAGATACCTCTTAAATTATTCTTGTTCTCAAGAATCAAAACCAAATATACTAATAAAGGGGAGGTTCGGAATAACCATCTCACAAAATACCTCTTAGGTATCTTATTACACCCTAAGAACTACCACCAACTGAACACATCAAACCCAAATGTCCACAAGTCACCACACAAAACTACATCACCATCCCTCACCAATGAGAAAACCACACCACCTTAATCTAACCAAAATCCACCTATATTCATTATAAACATATGTAAAACAATTTTTTTTTCAAATATTAAAGCAAAAAGAACCTCAAACATCACACAAAACATCCCTAAGAACAATGGTCGAGAAGACTTACCCACCATATCAAGATATTGTCTGCTTTGGGTGGAACATACTTTCTTGCATGGATATAAAATGTATCATATTGTTATGCCTCTTTAATAGAAAATAGTTTTACATCATTATATACTTTAATCCATAACACACATATCTAGAAAGGGAAAGGAAATACCATATCATAAAATTGTATAATCTATCCATCACATCATCAAAGAAAAACATAGAAATGTAACGATAAAAATATCTCTAGGTACTGGGCATGAATCTACCCATCATTCCCCTAAGTACACTCCTCCATGACACAATGATTCTATAGAACATGAACCAAGGGGATGTTTCATCCATAAAACACATTATCTTGATGATCTTATATCCCTACTAGTCACCCTATGAACACTGGGTCATCCTCACTATCCAAATCTCCCTAGTTAATAATATGGTAGTCATCATGAAGATACCAATGAATATATGACATGTGGAAGATATCATGGATCCTTTCTAGATATAGTGGTAGTTCCAAAAAATACCCCACCTATACAACATTCCACAATACTTTAAAAGGCCCAATAAATAATGGAGAAAACTTATTCTCCTACTGAACCTCTACTTCACTTGTTGATAGAAGACCCTCAAGGACACATGGTCTCCAAACTTGAACTCTAAGGGCCTTCATCTATGATCAACATAGGTCTTATAATGGTATTTAAATCTTCTCATTCATTATATTTAGTACATAATTACTAAGAACTACTGGCTCCCCAATCTCCATCCAACACAATAGAGAATGAAACATCCACCCATACAATGCCTCAAACAAATCCATGCCAATGGGATAGTGATAACTATTGTTGTATAAAAACTTAACTAGAAGTAGATTTCTTATACTCAATCTTCTTAAGTCAAAGAAATAAGATCATAACTTATCCTCCAATGTTTAGATAGTCTACTTTATATTCCCATCCATATGAGGGTGGAAGGTAGTGCAATGGTGAAACTGTGTTCCAAACACATGCCAAAATACCCTCTATACCCATGAGGTAAAATGAGGATCCCAATAAGAGATGATGGTACTTGGTACCTCATGGAACCAAACTATATAATACATATAACACCTCACCAAGGAATCCAAGGTACTTTATTCACGGATCAATAGAAAATGAGTTGACTTTTTCAGTTGATCCACTATCACCAGTACCACATACTCCCTGATCTCGGGGAAAGCTAGTGACGAAATTCGACAAGATTTCATCAAATTGTCACTTGGGAATATCATAGAAATGAAACAAACCTATAAGATATTAGTTCCATGCTTTATCCTACTGAAAAACATAAACCTATACACAAACTATCACACTAACCATTTCATTATTGACCACTAAGAAGTCACCCAAAGCCATTGTACATCTTGATCACAATGAGAAGTACCATTAAAGGTGATCTGTTAAACTCATCTATAACTACTTTGAACATATCCAATGGAACAAACCACCAAACCTAAAATAGAATTCGGTTATAACCCTCCTCTAACCATCACTCTAGAGTATCATTATGGTCAACATGGTCAATCGTCACTGATGCCTCTTAGTGTCCCCACTAAGACTTCTACACTTTCCACATAAAAGATGATTCCAAATTCATCTAGTAATGAAATACATATCCTCCAATTTATCCAACATCAAGATGTATTGATATAATATTCTCCATCCTAGTCCAATCATATGAAGACTCTCGATCCATATCTCCTTGGGACTGTTGACTCAGTGCATCAATAACAATGTTCTCATTTCCTAGGGTGCAATAGATATCAAAATTATAATATTGGGGAAACAATATCAACATATGTTGGATTATATTCAAATATTACTGATATTATATATATATATATCAATCTATTATGGTCTATGAAAAATAAAAAACACTCATCGATGAGGTAATTTCAGCCCTACTTCAGCACAAACATGACTATCAGTAGCTTCGTATCATGGGCGACATAGTTACGATTGTGAGGAAATAACTTCGTAGAAACACAATAAGTTACAACCATATGGTAAATAAACATGAATCTCTCTCCTTGATGGGTTCCATCATATAAAACCTCAAATATAAATCCTGCCTCTTGTACTTCCACCTCACACTTCCCATAGACATACTCTACAGGGATCTACCCACACTAAGTGTTCACATGTGTTCTTCTATTATATACCATTATGCTCCTTGTAAATTCCCCTACTCATATTATCCATTGAATTAGGTTTCTAGCTACTCTAGTGGTTATAGCTATCGTTAGGAAACATTTTATCCCCATTATGTTTACTCTTAAAAAATTCTAGGTGTAATTTACATGAAAAGGGTATTCTAATGAATTTTCCTATTTTTTCATTATTATAATCATAGATAGAAAACCACGATTACCTTGAACATAGAATGGATGGTTTGATCATTTTTCACATGGAAAATCCACATTAAAACCACCTTCTGAAATCCACAGATTTTATCTAATATATCCATTTTTAGATTTTACAGGGATAAGAAAGATTCATCATGGTGTGGTGAATATAATTGTGAAGGTTTCGACTTATGAAATTTATATATTTTAACTCCAAAAATATATAAAAATTACCACTTTCATAAAATTACTTTACAAACACTTTATTAATCCTTAATAATTCTTCTTTCAGAACTTCCCATCTTCTTTGAGATTTCTCACCTTCCTCAAATGATTTGATTACCATATGAGTTGTTTTTTTCTTCTAAACCAAATCAGTTTTATCCATCATAATGATTATAGTTATTTATAATAAATCCAACACTAGGAACCCATTTTTTCAGACATTATATATATTTAAAAATAACCCCAAATCTAGGTCATATTTTTGTTCTCTAATTCAAGACTTCTTCATTACCACCCTTATACACCATTGATTAGAATTCATAAAATCAGAGACCATTAAGAAATAATAAAATATACCTTATCAAAACATGGAATGTACCATATAAAAAACAGGGAATTACCTTATGAATATAGGGAATGACCCTTATAAAAATAGAGAATGACCCTTATGTTTAATACATGGACAAAAAAATATTCTTATAAATTTAAAATGAATCTTACAAAGTTAAGGAATGAATCATACATAATCCACTATGATTCTTAAAATTACATGTAATGAATCTCATTAAAACCCTGACTATTATTATGAAATAATTCCTTTTCTAAATTCAACATTCTAATCATTAGGTCTACTCATACACACTTTGGGAGGACTCCATGAATTTTCCATTTCTCTAGACACTCTAACTTCTGGATTCCAGAAATTCTAATATCTAGGATGTCAAAAAAGAATTTCTATTTATTCATAGAAATTATCTTACAAATTATAGGAAATGTAACTTATGGTAAGACTCTTATATACCCCAAGGAAAATGAATTTTTCAAAATCCATAAGACTCTTATAAAAATAATATTATAAAAATATTTTTATCTTTCAAAGTTATAATAATAAAAACCCATTTACCAAATTCAAATTAAACTATTAAACATCTAACTAATATTCAATTACTTTTAGAGAAAATCAAAACCACTAGAACTTTTAGAAATATTACTACGCAACATTGATGATTAATCTTGCAGTATTGGACCTTCTAGAGAACTACTTATCAATATAGAGAAATACATATGGATTAACTTCAACTTAGTATCTATAATTCATCCTATATTATTGGAATAAAATTTCTTTAATTCAACCATGAATCATACCCAAACCCCTGGTTCAGTTCAAAATAAGTAAATAACTTATGAATTAATCCAAAACTTTTCTAACTCATCAACCTTCATCTAACATATAATTTTTATGGACATTATTATAATATACATAATTTTAGTATATATAACGCCAGTAATTTTTTTTTTGAAAGATCTAATTCTAGAATCCTAATTTTTTTTCTCCTCTATATACATGGTTCATATTATAGATATACACTTCCCGGAACTACCCCTCAACCATCACATACACTTCCTTTAGACTCCTTATCTTCTAATAGTTCTAATGCTGAACTTGAATATGGTCCTACTACGTAGGATAATCAGAAATTAGAACTTATTAAATTTAAAATATTTATTCTCATGTTTTTGTAAACTATTTTTATACACATGGAGATTTCAATCTTTTCTAAATTACACTCCAAATTAAAAATACACCCAAATGTTTCTAAAAAGCATCCCAATGCCTTTATTACCCACAAAACCTATATAAAACACCATAAGACAAAATAAATTAGAATAAACCTATTAAAAACATTTAAATGGATTCAATTAAATCAAATGTCCATAAAAATATAATATTTAAAATATTAATTTCCTAGATTACATGTCATAACTAGATACTAGTAGTGGAATTTTACAATATGGACCTCCAAACCTTCTCCAAATATACCGAATACCTTAGGTCACATCCCAAGTCTCCAAAAATATCTAAAAACTTATCTCGAAGGTCTTATAAACCTTGGAATCTAGTTTTAAATGACAATTGACAACATTTTTAATGATCTAGGACAAAAAATTGAAATTTTATCTGATATTCACCAACTCATACGATGTGGGTCATCAAAACATCTCAACTAGAACACTTATCATCCCAAACTAAGTTTCCCAATACATCATTCCTGAAACATCCCTGTTACCAAGATATTATTAATGTAAAAAAATTTATATCTCTCTCTTGTTTTGGTTTTGCTGACACTTAACCCAAAATTGAATTCACTACTCAAAACTCACTGGCCCACACATTATGGTGTTTATTATTTCCAAAAACTCCATGATGATTCCTCACTTATGTTGGTTTATATAAATTAATAATTTAACAATGTCACTACATATCAGTTGAGGTACTAGTATACACCAGTCCATAACCCATTTGATTTCACAACCAAGAATCACTACTCGATTTTAATCAGAATCTGCAACCACACTCACATGAATAAATAAATAAAAGTCCTCACTCCATTAAACATGTTTGAAAATATCCCATGAACACAAATATACAAAAAACCTAGTCACCATATCAGTCTATTATCAAATCAAATACCCAGTCATACGACCTATACAACATCCTACAAACAACAATAGTCAGTTTAATAATGAACTAACTCTACTAAATCCTCATCAACCAATACCCATACCTTGGTATTTTATATTTTCCACATATAACATCATGAATTTTTGTCATGAAAAACTAAATAAATTGTGTTTTATAGAAGAATTATAATATTGGGTAGACCCTGTGACATATATAAAGAAGTGTAAGAGGTATAATTCATGAATGTCTAATATGTTTTAAAAATAAACTAAAGAGGTGCGGTGAATGATTTTTTAAAATAAAATAATTTAATTAAAGAGTTTGGTATTATAAATATAGAGGAGGATTTTATAATTATGTGAGAATGAGATCATGAAAATAAACTACACATTTTGACTAGTTTATTGCTCTAAAAAAATTGTTGGGTTTATGTAATACCTTGGTTAAGGAATCCTTGGAATCCGAATTCTCCTCAGTCCTCTTAAATCAATGTACCTGGACCCAATCCCTGGAATAACTATCCTTTGTACATGTTAAATACATTTTTTATGACATAATGGATTCAAAGGTATACTAATATATTATATTTATTATAAATAATACATTTCTTATGATGTATAATCACCAAAAGAAAAATTACCCACTCAGAAATCAAAAACTAATCAGTTATGAATGAGAGTGAATTTGAAATAACAAACTAAAACATGAAAATCTCATTGGGAATATATTAATATAAAAGTAAAGTAATATTTTTACAAAATAAAATATACCAAACTAGTAGATAATAGATTTGATGTAACTCCCACACCAACTATATAGCTCTCTTATAATCACGACACACTTTTTAACTCACCATCGAGAGGAGGAAGGAGCTCATATGAAACTCCATCTCCAACCATAATCTCCCTATAAAGATAGGGAGATCCAAAATTTCTAATACGATGAGAAGAGTCATTTGGATCTATTAAATGGAAAATTTTCACTCACATAGACAATCATTTAAATGAAGTTACCAAGGATCTAATTTATAGACAAAGTGGAAGCTGGTTTGGGAAACTGATTTTAAAAATAATACTTCGAACTTGAATTTGTTATAAGATATAGTTATATCATTCTTTTGAAAAAAATAAAAAATTTCTTCACAACCTCTTAAATATATTCAAACCAAATTTAGAGGAAATTGGATGTCTAAAACACTAGTTTTATATAAATTAAAAAAGTGCCTCATGATTATGGATAGATAAGCTTACATACAATTCTAACATGTTTTGGGACTCTCAATGGAAAATTTGGATTCGTGATCTTCAATTGAATTATAATCCATGAAGTTATGCATTCACCCATAAAGTTTTATGCCAATTTAATGGAAATATTAGGATAAATACTTATTTTAGT
Source organism: Viscum album (assembly GCA_963277665.1). Classification (NCBI taxonomy): domain Eukaryota; kingdom Viridiplantae; phylum Streptophyta; class Magnoliopsida; order Santalales; family Viscaceae; genus Viscum; species Viscum album. The sequence continues at coordinate 200,373,245 of OY728163.1, read as the reverse complement.
GAAAATGTGTGTTTGGGATCTCCTGTAGTTTTTCCTATTTTTCTTGAATTACATCATACGATCTCCAAATCACCTCCACATACCATGAAAATTTTAAAACAATTAAAATTAACATTTTGAATAATATTTAGCACCATATAATTAAATAAAATGTAATGTGAAATTGATTATTATATTTTAAATTTACAATACAAAAATAGTTTAGCATGGTAGTATGGGGGTGGGATAAAATATTGATTCAGGATGTGATCACACCCCCCTAAACTAAACATTTTAAATACCAGGAAAAGTTACATTTTGGTGGTTTATAAAATTAAGAATATAAGAATAAATTCCATAGTTTATAAATATTTATAATTCAAGGGAAATTCAATTAATCATATAAATGTGAGTAAATAAAGAACCACATGAAGTATTCAATTACCATAAGCTTGGAAATAAGTGTATTATAAATTTCATCAGAATGAAATTCATGGAGAATAATTATATTATTCATAGAATATAAATTCATGTTTCAACCATACCATTAAATACTAACATTTGTGTGATAAATATTTCATGATATTATTCCCAATTTCAATTCAACAAATAAGGTTTTTTTAGAAAATTTCTTCATCTTACTTGATTATTTCCACCGAACCTTACTCTCACACTTTATAATAAAATTTCAAAATCCACAAACTTAAGCATTCCTAAAAGGTAATTTTTTTTATTTTTAGCTTATATATTGTGTTGTTTTTTTATTTTTTGTTAAATTTTTAGTTATTTTTTGAAATACAACATTAGGTTTCAACAATATGTAAATATAGTGTTGTAATAAAAATTATTTGATAAGGCATGAATATATGGAAAAAAAATTTAAAGACAAATAACATTATTATTTACTTATATAAATCTAAAATTATAGATTAAATATTAAAAATTTTCGGTTGGGTGAAATGATGTGTGGATATAATAAATGAAACACTTTTCCCATAAAAAAATCACATAGTGTATATCAACATATCAGCAGTTTTGTAAAGTTCCAACAATTTATATCATTTAAAAATAATATATTTTACAAAAAGCATCACTCAATGTTAAATTCATACAATAAATAAGATATCATAAGTGAAATAATTATTCTTTAATTATTACAATAGTGTGAAATAGGGAAATTAGACAAGAATTTTTAATAAAGTTTATGATTATACAGGCATTTAAACCGAGTATTATGGAACAAAAGTGAAATTAAAATAAGAGGAAAATGAAGAATAAATAATTTAAAATTGTAATTTAGTAAGAAAAAATGAATCAAAAGGAGGAAAAATAGAAAAAATTCCTAACTAACCCATAAAAGTATCTATACCCAAACATATAATTTATAACATCCTCACACTAATAAAAGTGTAGGTGTGAAGGAAGGATAAAACATATTGGGTATCACTGATATATTCATTCTTGAAGGTATAATTCTTATACTGGGGGCTCTAGGAGGGTTTTGGGGAAGTTCTTTAGGAACTTCCCATTGATAGTAAAAAAAAATTGGTTTATTAATTTTTAAAGTAAACAACCCCAAAAAGATATACATTAGTGACAATGTATATACCAATGTAATGGGAATGAGGCTCACTTCGTTGAATATTCATCTTTTCATTATAAATGAGGACCTTATACCCAATGTGGAACTGATGATAAAGTATGAAGAGGTCATAGAATCCCTATTTATTTCCTTATAAATCATTGAGCTCTTATATGAATCATTTAACATTTCATTAAGCTCTCAAATATGCAATTTCCTTTGGGAACCTATACAAAAATGATAAGGATTTTATTGATTAATGGTCCAATTGTCCTGATGCTCTATCTCAATAGGTAGTTGTCAAATCATTTCAAATGAACGATGATGAGGTGACATGTTAATGGGAGTTTTTATAGTTTCATAATAAGCCTCAAAATAATCATCGAGTATAAGACTACAATTTCTTCTATTGGGTGGGACTGTAATTTTAAGAATTTGTTTCACATCTCTTTTAGACACCTCAGTTTTATCATTAGTTATTGAGTGATAATTTGTTGAAACTAGATGCCCAACCCCATACCAACATAATATTTATTTCATTATGTGATTATAAAAAAAATTGTAGTAACTGATGATGAACCTATGAAATCCAAATATATAGAAGATTTGGGTTCTCAAAACATCAATAACTACCTTTGAGTCATCATTCATTAGGGCTCAGGCTTCTACCTATTTAAATATATAATCCTCTTTATGAAAACTTTATGTGTTTCCAAATGAATTAGGAAAAAAATTCAAAAAATCAATGCCCAAAACATAAGAAATGTCATAGAAAATAAAGGGTTGTGGTGTTAGTTCACTTATTTTGGAGATATTCCCTATACATTGAAAATAGGTACATACGATAAAAAATCATGGTCATATCAAAATAATGATTCAAATAATATCCCAAAATCAAGGACCTTAGAATCCATTTCTTCGGGTCTGATGTGGCCCCACAAGTAAGTGTGCAACAAAATCTGAAGACTGACTGAAGCTATAAATTTGAAACACAACACCTTAGGACTTGATCACCACATATTCACCAAAGGAAGGGTTCATCCAAAATTTACCATCAAGACTCATGTTTAAGATGGCCAACTAGGTTTTTATTGAAATAAGAAATAATAAAATATAATAACAAATAATTTACAATGTCTTCATACCAAGGAATAACATATTTAGTCAATATAATTTTTCATCAAGAAAAATTTTATTTATTGGAATCGCTACTAGAATATAGGGTATGTGGGATGAGACAATTGTGATGTGAAATTGCCTCATTGAAAATAATTTTCAATAAGCATCTATTTGTAACAAATGGTTTATTAGTTCAAAAATTTAATCATTTTTTATAGAATAAACTATCCATCAAAAATTATTTTGGAGGGACTTCTTAAAGTGTGGCTGATTATCTCATATTGACCGTTCGAGGTTCCGGTGCTGTGATAATGTGTATAGAAGAACTCAGGTCAAATCCTCGATGATGATACATTTTAATAGTTGATTGTTTTTAGTTGATTGTATTTTGATTGGGGGGCACATGAGCCTCAACCCGTTTGGTGAGGACTCGACAGGTGCATCCAAGAGACCTGAGATCAAATCTGGGTGGAGGCATATTTACGGTACTATAGTAGTAATGTATCATAAACTATAGTAGGTAATATAGTAGGTACTGTTCGGTAATGTAGCAACCTGAACTATTCAACCATCTGTGCTTTTGGGCCACCGATTTGGTCCTTGGGTCTTGTAAGGTTTTCAGGGCTCCCTAGGCCTTCGGGCCAGTTGTTTCTCAAGGCCATCGGGCCACCTTAAGGCCTTAAGACCACCCCATGGCCTTAGGTCCACATGAATGCAGATGTATCAATTAGACTACAAGAAACAAGGCTTTAGTTGAAGATTTAGGGCAGACACATTCCCTAGAGCAGAGCTAACCAGAATTGGAATAATGAGAGTGTTTGACTTTACCATTGGTACTGGGCCTATGTGGCTTTACATAGGATAGCTAGCCGACCAGACCTGCAAAGGTGGAGTGCTGATATCAAGACATATTATGGGGAGGAGTTGTTCCATGTTGTCTTTCCTAGGTGATTCCCTCTAAGAACTATGCGTCATGAAATTGTCTCTGAGCCTTTGGGCCTTGAAAGGATTCCACCACACCCCTTGAAAGGCGGATTGTCAAAAATAATAAAAAATGATGGCCTTCGGGGGGGGGGGGTTGTTTTGACAGCTTAAATGAAGTGATTAATGGATGGGGTTTGATTTAACAATTTGATAAATGTTAGGGTGAGTTCATTATTAGGAAGTTAAGCTTGTGATATCCTCGAACTTTGTATTATATTGCATTAAATTAACACCCACTTCAAAATATGAATTTGATTATAATTCCTAAGTGTTATGTATTAATACAAGCCTTTACTTAAATTATGGTTCTAATCTCAATCAGAACATATTGATGGTTCCAATAATCCATGGAAACCAAACGTTAAACAAAAAAAAGTCATTAATCCATGACATGTTAAGTCCAACATACACAACGTTAAATTGAATAATATTCATCGATCAAATACTCTCAATCACTTAACTTCCCTAAATTTTGACTCACACCAACAATATATTTACTCATCCTTTAAGATAGATATTAATATGGTAATATGTGTTTATGGTGATTAATTAGAAGTAATGGCTCATGCCTTCTCCATAAACAGAACCAAAAACTTGACTTGGACTCTCTTTGAAGTCATTAAAAGTTTAAAATTTATAATTCTAATAACTACTGTATATGTGGAAAGTAGGTTCGAACCCACATGGAAGGTTATTATGACCACTACTCTTCTAAAAACTTGCAAAAGACCCCATGGTTGTCAGTAGTGGGGTCAATTTTCTACTTCTTTTAAACTTCCAATTTTTTAATGTGTTTATTAAAAATAAAATATGATACACCACAATATTTTTGAGTTTTTGGTCTAAACTATAATGAAACAAGAAACATACTAAAAACAAGTAATAGAGATATAAAATGCTAATAAGTGAACAATCAAAAGGAATACATCTGGGAATAATTCTCTATTCTACTCGTTTGGAAAACATTTCTTCTCATGATGGAGACTAAAACTCATAGCACTTAATATGAGTGATTTATTTCCATCTTCAGAAGATAAATCACTCCGGATGACAAATCCTCGAGTTCGCCACTCCAAGATTAATCTACTGTGAAAATTCTGTTTTGAAAAAGATGACAAAATGAACTCGATGTTAGTTCTTTAGTTTTTGTTTCAATTTAATTGTTTAAGAAAATTAACCCACAATCAGACTCATCACATGATAATGGAGTTTCGAGTTTAAGTGAAAGTGGTACATTGCAATTGAATTCAAGCAGAGCTGATCTCGCTGATTAATTCCAATCACATTCTAAATGATAGTGATAAAGAATAAGAAAGATAACTACCAGACTTGATTTTAACCCTGAAATAGAAGAATTATCCTAACATTGTCTCTATTACGTAAACTAAAATTCTTCAATCATAAATAAAGAGATTTTAAAGAAAACAGAGGAAGATATATCCCTCTTCCAGCTCAAATCGTTATGGCTCTAGGCCCTCAGGTCTCTAAGAAGTGGTACTCCAAGAGGTGCTCCAAGATTCTCTTACCAGGATCTTGCTCTGCTTGTAAGTGAATGATCTAATGAATTGAATGAATTCCCCCCTAAAATTATGTTGTTTCTCTGATTTTGTATCCTCCATCATCTGCAACATGTCACCGAACGTTTCCACCGACTTCAAAATTCCCTCATTTGTGCAATGTACCCATGTGTTTTTTCATGAATGACAGGTCACGCTATCTTTTCCCATGTAACTAACTCCGGGTGAGTTAGTTAAGTGAATGTGAACGTTTTCCCATCTCTTGAAAGAACCAACATAGTTAGAAAAGAATAAATGAATGAAAACACAAAGAAAGTAAAATAGTTATTTTTTAATTTAATTTTATATTACTTGTTAAAAAAAATAACTAAAGTTAATTATTAAATATCTTAATTGATAATTAATATTTACTTAATTGTATAATATTATAATGACAATTAATTAATTATTAAATCTTTAATTAAATAAAATTATTATGTTTTTTAATTTATTATTATTAATTAAATCATTTAATTAGTATAAGTATTACTAATATTTAGTTAGTATAACTTAATTAAATTCTTAAATTAGATTAAAATAGATTGCTTAATTAATTTAATTATTATATTTATTTTGTCGTAATGAAATTATAATTAAAGTCTTAATAAATTTATTTTAGTTAATAATCAATTTTATTTTTAAATTATTATTGTTTATATTTTAATTTTATAAATTCTTATTAGTTTGACTAATATTTTATTTTATAAATTATCTTTTTATTAATATTATAATTGTTATAAATTATAACTTTTATAAATTATATTAAACTTATTTTTTAGTATAATTTTTAATTAATTTTTTATTTCCTCCTCCCCCAATCTTGATGCAGCGGGGGGAGAAGTCTTCTTCGGCTTCTTCTCCACAACGCGCACAGGCGGTGGCTCCTCCTGGTAACTCCACACAACGACAGTGTAGGTACTCTTTCTTCAGCAAAGAGCAACATCAGCTCGACAACAGAACTCAACTCATCGCGCACTATCTTCTTCAACAGATGATGGAAAGACCTCGACTTCTAGATCTGATGGACTGTAGGTGGATCAACCTTCTCTCAGTTTCATCAAATCTACAATGGAAGGCTCCAGCTACAATCAACGCATCCCGGGTTTGGGCGCAATGAGAAGCAGCAAGCTTGTCCTACTCCTCCTCAGTGCGTCCTAACTCAATCCGTGAAAGAAAGTAGATGAAAAACAGGGTAGTCTTCAGAAAGGGAGAAATGTATTAGGGATTTCATGGCTAAATTTGCGTGTACCAAAGCTATTAAAATCGATTCTTCCTTGTTCCGTTTCTGTGTTTTCTGTGTACTGAAGATCTTTGTTGAGTAATTTAAGTTACAAATTGTTCGAATTTTGCTATTTTCTAATGAATTGGATGATGCGGAATGTATCCAAGAACAAGTACTTGAAGGGGAGAAGAGGGAAGTGTGGCGCTGTGAAGCTACGGTGCTGAAAAAGGGTTTGAAAGCAGTGGTCAGGGGTAGCGACGAGGTGCGGGCTTCGGATGAAGGCTACGAGCGGGTCTCATGGTGTGGCCGGTGGATAAACAGTGTAATGAGAAACGGTGATATAGTGAATGGATGGGACCGTGATGGATTGAAACTTTGTGAGAGGAGAAGAGATGTGCATAGGAAGCAGTGGAATAGGGTGATGTGTCTTAGAGTTGATACGATGCCAAGATTTACGGTGCCATCGTATCAACAAAATGGTGATAGGGGTTACAGTGAGACCATGATGGATTGAAACGGTGCCATCGTAAAAACAAAAAATGGTGGCACAATTAACTTACTATGAGATAATGAATAGAGGGTTATGGTGACACAAAAAACATCATTAACAGTAAAGTAAAATTAGTAATGATGCCACCACAAAACAGGGAAAACGTTGGCAAGAGGAAGCACTGCTATCATAAATCTGCAACAAAATGAAATAAATTAAAAACTTAAATAAAAACCAAACAAAATAACCAACTAGAAATAAAAAGTAAATAAATCAATTGAGACTTAAAAAAACGTAAATAAGTTTATGAAACAAATAAAACTTAAATTAATTTTTTAAAAGATTCAAAATAAAATCTAGAACTTGAATTAGGACTAAATTAAAACTTAAATTGAGAATTAATTACATCCTTAAAAGTAAATAGATGAAAACCACTAAACCAATTAATAAATTATATGACTATGAAAACAAATTAATACTTGTATTAATTATTTTAAAGACTAAAAATATATAATTAATTATAATAATTGATTAAATAATAAATTTAATAATAAAAATACAACAGTGCCATTATTTATTAAAAATTATTTATATAAATAAATAAATTGATAAAAAAATAATTAAAAAGATGTGAAAAAACATGTGTTTTTAAGGCCACATCAAATTCCCCACACTTAATCATTATTTGTCCTCAAACAATCTGATATTTTATTATCACTGAGAAATAGAAAAATGTTTTATGAATCATTTCAAATTGTAACATGCCCAACACTTTTAAAAAAGAGGGCTAAAAATAGAAACCTGTCAAAAGTCTTTTTAAAATTAATTATTCAAATGAATCTTTCCTAGAATAAATATTCAAAGGGTAACCTTGAAAACTATGAATCATCAAGCAATGAAGATGTCATGTCTCATATGTGATAATTCTTAGTGACTCATTTAGATCCAAACTCATGTTCAAAGTTCGAGGGTGTCAAGAGGTAAAATAACAGTGGAATTAAAAACATAACCATAGGAACTTTGTAATTTGAATTTTCACCTAGGTTCCAAAAATAAATATATTTTATTGAATCACTTTATTGATACAACCTAAATGACTCTCATATAAACCAATTTACCCCTTCTTCATCTGGAGTTCATCATTCCCCTCACCATAATGAACTCGTTATTGACCCTGGATACTTTATTTTATTTTTTACCAAGACATGTATCATGTTCTAAGCATTGTGCAATGAACTTATTTAAGGTGAAAAGAGAGATTATAGTAAATAGAAACGCACGCAGTATCTAGGGTCTCATAGATTCCCCGTGGGATCCCAGATGCCCAAATTACTCCAGTTTCAAAATATTTTTATGAAAACCATTTAAATTTCTTCAATAAGTTAATTAATTTAATAAATAATAAGAACGATGTGTTCTCTAGAATCAATTCAAACTTTCAGTTCCAAAGGTTATGATCATAATTCCATTAGAAGGTTACCCATATCACTCTCAAAGGTTGTTCCTAAACCAATATTTCATAAAAACACTAAGCAAGACCAATCAACAATCATCCAAAAACATTAATTTTAGTTTCACATATCAACTTAACTAACCATAAAGCATCATCTTACAGCAAGAACCATTTGAGAAATAGTGTAAAACCTAAAATTATGATTTTTTTTGAAAAATATTAACCATTTTTACAAAATATTTGAAGTGGAGTGGAAAATAATAGGCTTAAAATTAATCACGTTTTAGCACAGTCAATAATTTACCCCTCCCTCACACTTAAAACCCAACTTTTTCCCCAAACAAGACTTTCAAATATGGAGAAGAACAATTTTACAGTTAAAGTCCAAAACATACTTTCAATTAAGTAGATTTATGACATGTATAAAGGGTCTCTTTGAAGTTAAAAAATATTGTTTTCCACAATGAATAAATTTAATGCAGGTTCTAAAACTAGTACATGCATTTACATTTAATTCCAATGAATAATTTTCAATACATCTCAAAATTAGCATGTAAGGTGTGGGTGCACAGTTAATTAGGGTGAAAGAAATTTTAGTAGAATTTATTCCGTTGGATATTCAATACAGTAGACAAAGTTCATGATAAACAGCTCAACATTAACCAGATTCACAGAAAAGAGCATGAATGTACCCTCCCCCACACATATTTCTCACACAGTGAGTGGTTTTAAACCATTGATTTCGACTTTACAACAAAGAGGAACATGTAGATTTTTTTTATAAAAGTGGAATTTTGAAGTGGAAAAAAACATGCAGCAGAATTTTTTAGTAATAAAAATTTATTTTAAAGAAGCAACATATAATGAAAACTTTTTTTCATGCAAGACATACATAATATTTTTTTCTAAATCATTAAACAACAGAGAAATAAAACAAAATTTAACAGTAAGGTACTTACCTAAATTAATGTTTTTTTCCATTAATCCTTCAATAAGGGAATTACACTCCTTTATTAACATAGCATCAACATCCTAAAAACATTGAGCATGAAAAACAGGAAAAAAAATCCCACAGAGATAGAGAAAACAAAAGGCAACACTACAACACTTTATTACAAGTACAACAAGAACAAAAAAAATGAAAAAAAAATAAAGAGTATGGGATGAATCCCATGAAGCACTGAGTTAAAGTCTTCAGTTAGAATTTATTTAATCACATTTTTTTTTGTTTTTTATTAAAAAAAAACCATGGGTTGAATCCCATGCAATGCTAAGTTTTAAAGTCTTCAACCAAACTTTATTTAAAATCAATTTTCAAGCACAGTGAATGCATCAAAGCCCTTTGGCTATCCCTCAAAATAAAGTTTTACTCTCTGCCCATTAACCAACATGGGTTTGTTCTCTGTACCTATAATTTCAACAGATCCATTTTTCAGCACTCTCACAACTATAAAAGGCCCATACCACATGGACTTATGTTTTTCAGGAAAGAGTTTAAGTCTATAATTAAAGAGAAGGATCTTCTATCCAGGTTTGTATTCTTTGGCTTGAATGATAGAATCATGAAATATTTTAGTCTTATCTTTGTATATTCTTGAATTATTATAACTCTCTCCCCTAATTTCATCTAACTCACTTATATCTTGTAATCACTTCTCACCATCACTCTTAAAATCAATGTTTAGAGCCTTAACTGCCCAATAAGACTTGTGTTACAACTCCACAGGTAAACGACAAAATTTTAAAAACAAAATCCTATAAGGATACATGCCTATTGGGGTCTTGAAAGTAGTTCTATAAGCCCATAAAGCTTCATCCAATTTAAAAGACCAGTCTTTTATAGAGGTTGACATTGTATTCTCAAGTATCTGGTTCAGTTACCTATTTGAGATTTCCACTTTTCCATTGGACTATGGATGATAAATAGTACCAGTTTTATGAACTCAACCATATTTTTTCATAAATTATTTAAACTTATAGTTCTTAAAATGTGTTCCATTATCAGTGATAAAGGATTTGTGTAGAGACCCAAAGCTTGACGTACATGGAAATTACATTACTTTTTCAGAATAATTAATACATAACAAAAACAGACACATAAGGACTGTAATAGTTTGGTGTCTTTGGAAACTCAGAATATAATCTTCTAATCATGGTGAAAAATCTTCAACATCTCCCATAAAGATCTTCCCCCTTTTTTTACCTAAAACCTTTCTTTATATCCTGGGGAAAATAAAACATAAAAGGGGTGAACTCAAATGCTCAATAAGGGTATGCATTGAGAACATAAAACAATCCTTAGACATTTGAATGTAAAAAAACATGAGCATAAAATCTAAACATCAAAATCTTGAGCAATGACATAAAACATGGCAGTTCATAAGGCATAGATCATGAAGAAACATTAATCATGATAAATTATCATGGGAATAAAACATGTAATTGTGGAAACCATTAAGCACATGATATGATTTTCATAGTAGCAAAGGCATTGCTGCCAAGACCATCTTAGTGGACAAAGTCCCTTTCTGAATTGAGTTCACTCCTCGTTCCAGTCCTATATTACTGAACCAGTTTAACTTTCCATTCCAGCCATGTCTATCCCATGAGATATAAATCTTTACCCAATGAATTGGAGGGAGATATAGGTCCCACCCATCTCATAATGAAATCATTATTACTTGTGCCACAAATAAACATACATCATTCATAATAACCCAACGAATAAAATGGGTGTCATAAACACCATCCCATCATCACATAATCCATATAAAAGAAATTGATATCATTTCATAATAATAAAAGTGAAACCATGTAAATCATAGAGACATTATACTTGAAACAAACACATATGTAATAATTTCATTTTAGATGGAAAATGGTTTTGATAAAACACTTGAAATGAATTCTTGAGGAAAATATCCTTTCTTCATTAAAATAATTTTCTTTTCACAAGATGTCATGCACTTTTAAAAGAAAAGGATTTTTTTTGAAAATAGTCATGAAATCTTTTGGAATAAGCTTCATGAAAATAAGGCTTTATAAAACCGTAAAAATCCTTTCATGCCGTATAAGTTAAAAAAACGTTCTTCTCGTACTTTTGTCGGAAAAGTCAAAAAGTACCTTGTATGGTAAATAAAAGAAAGATTCCTTCCATACCATGGGGTAAATATCAAAATGGGTAAAAAGGATTCTAAACATACATGAATACACTTTTATAAAACATGTATAGGGATGATATCAATAACCCCAGTAAATACTTACAAATAATAAATCTCGGATAAAAATGAGATTTGCAAAATTATCCCTTACCTTAGGTCTGATATGCTTCATACGTATTCGAAAATCCTGTATAATGATTTAAATAATGTCATTGACTTATTACAGAATCATATTCATTGTTATGATATCATATATGTTTCACTTATGACTTTGTATTACCCGTTCTTTTGTAAATTCCATGTTAAAGCAGCGTTTTGGGTAAAATCATTTCATTTATCGTATGTGTTTCGACTTGTCGTTATTGATATTATTACTTAAATCCTGATTTACATAATTCCAGAATTTAAAAAATTATTTATATGTAATATATATTCATCATATACATATATATATTATAGATCGATAAAAGGAATGAAATACACCGTTCATGGAGACGGTAGGCCGTACGTACGCATTAACGCTGTTTTCGTTTACTTATTGAATTGAATGAAACTAAATAGATGACATATATATATATATATACATAAATATAGTAGCATTATTATTTCATATATTTCATTATTATTCATTATATATACTTTATAATCATTCTTGAATGGTTAATCATGGAAAATGAATCTCATCACGTTCGTGGAGACGGTATTCCGTACGTACGCGCGCGCGGTGATTTTGTTTTCCGTAGGATGGATAAATGGTGAAATAGGGTTGTTTCATAATTATAATAAAATATCATTATATGAGTGATACTGATGTTATTACATCATAATGAAACAACTAAAGAATAATAAGTGGAAGAAGAAATAAATTTGAAAGAATCGGTAACAGACATTACCTCTTCTTTGAAGCGCCTCTTTGAGACCTCCTCTTAGGGCACTAAAATTGGTCTTTGAAGAATACCAATACCTCTAGCATGTTTATAGGGAAGTGGAGAAGAGAATTTTTCAGGGTTTGGCCGAGCTTTAAGGATAAAAGTGGTGTGGGGAAGAGAGGGAGGAGGTGCCCTTTTATAAAGGAGGAGAGGGGCACCTTTGGAAAAACTAAACATATTATTTTATTATAAAGTCATATTCGGTTTTTAATAGCTCCAAATTGATATATTTCTAAGATAAGGTGGGGATGGGTCTAAATCCTCTCATCCAATATAATTTAGAAAAGTTTAGGTCATTATATTAACCTTATCTTTTAGTTTTAACTCTTAGTTAATTAGATTGACATTTACCATGTCACTTTGTATTTTTATATTATATAGTTAATAAACTTACCATATACATCCAATAGACTCCCAAGTGGTCCATTAATGACACACCTATCATGATATAAGTATATTGGCCGAACCTTAGATTTTTAAGAATAAAATAACAATTAATAATATAATATTTTTTTTAAAAACTATTTTATGTTAATTTTGACACTATTTGGTAATTGATTTTTGTGAAAATCATAACAGAAATATTATTTCGAAAAAAGTTAATTAAATCAGTACTAATATGTAATATTAACCTATAAAATTATTGTAATTCATAAAAAGTCTCAAATTACATTTATTTGGGTATTTATGACATCAGTTATTTCAATATTTTATTAATAAGATAATTACTGCATCATCATTGTGTCATACATAAATTAAATTATTTAATGTATAAAAATTAAAAATAAAATACCATTATGTAGGAAATCGTTTTATATTTCTAATGAATATTTATAGTCGAATTTATCTTATGTATAACCCTATATTAAAAATGATTAACTTATTAAACTTTGATTTTAACTATTTAAACCCTTCTTTAAATAAATTAATAATAAATGTCCTAATCTAATCCAAGTGGGCCTAAATGGTCATATTTTATTCCTAAGGTTGTTTTTGGTTGAATTACACTTATCCAATATAATTAGGACATGTTTTAGGGTAATAATAATATCATTTTTACCCTTAATTATCCTATTTACTTTTAACAATGGTAAAAAAAGTAAAAAGTTACTATTCACCAAAAATTATTTTCATCTCATTAAACCACATTTTAGTCCTTGATATTAACCGTGTCCCTCGGATTTTTGAAATTCAATTCACAGAAGTGGTGAAATTTAATTTAAATTAAAAAAAGCCAGTTTTTAACTACCACTAAGTGGTTTCACTATTCATCAAAAATTGAAGTTTTTCAGAAAAATACCAAAAATTCAGCATAAGCATTATTTGATATTCCAAATTCAAAATTGATGTCTATTTTTTCAAATTCATAATATATAAGTGAAATTAATTAATTTTAAATTTAATTCTCGTTATCTATACAAATAGCGTGTTTTTAAGAAACAAAAACAATCAAAAGATTGATACTTGTTTATATCCAATTTCAAAGTGAAATTAATTCTAATGAAAAAATTAGATTAAATGGTAAAAATATATTCTAATTACACTTTAAAACCAATTAAATAGATAATATAACCATATAAATTATTGCGATGGAAAAATTTGTTTTTAATTAAAATATAGCGTGTTTTTACTATTCATTAAAATATGAAAGTTATCAGAATAATATGAAAAATTTATCCAAAGTAAATTTTTATATCCTGATTCCAAAGAAGAATTTTATTTTTTCAAATTGAACTTATAGACAAGTCAAAAACATGATTTAAAGTGGGTGCGCCATCAAAAGGCGACAAAACTATATTTTTTGAAAATTACTTATTTTACTCGAAAAATTGATTTTGTTCTCATACCATGTTCTAGAAAATGTGTAATATGAATAATAATGTTATAAAATTAAAAATGTAGTTGATACTATTCATAACAGGTAGTTCATATAACATATTGTTGTTTAACGAAACTCAGTCTTGCGTACAACACACTCTATTGTGGAAGGTCGTGATTGCGTATAATGCAAGCCAAGTCAGGGATGCATGTTGTGCAAGCTCATTTTGGTGTAGCGTACAACACAAGACATTAATGAAATTAAAAAGAATATTTTTCATAAAATCTCGGGGTGTTACATTCTACCCCCTTTAAAATGAATTTCGCCCTTGAAATTCGTCGGGGTTATAAATGGTTTACTACTCGAAAGTTTCTTTAATAGAAACCCACATCGTAAAAAGGAATACTAAAACTTAATTTTAAAAACTAAAGTATGAAACGTAACGATTACCCAAAGTAACTCATCACTGGGTTTCTATATAGGAGAACATAGGTTAAAATATAGATATAGAAGAAAAATCTAACCATCAAGTTCTGATGGAGAGTGGTAGTGAACATGGCTATGAAAAATCCATTAATCACAAAGACATAAATTTGTGATGATCTAAGGTACCATATGATTCATCAGATATAAGAGCACTAGGACAACATTTTTTGTTTTCAAGATCATTTCCCTAAAGTTGATGAAATTGGAATTAGAAGAAATACTTTCGTGATTTTGGTACAGCCTCACTGTTGGTCGTTCTTTGGACAATTTCCACCTCATCTCTTAAAGAAATGAAGTTGAATTTGTCATTCGTGAAGTGTTAGCAGATCATGTGATAGAATTATGGGTCATTCCATCTGTCTCAAACAAAAGGTTATAAAAGTTATCAAAAATACATAAGTCCATCTATAGTGAGATTAATCATATATGGTTCCTAAAATGGACATATACTTCATATATCATACTGATTAACTATAACGACCCATACTTTACATACATTGTTATTACTTCAGAATTGAAGCACACTTATTACAACATATAACAAAACCAAGAAAGGACCGTATAGGTATAATGTCTTTAGAAACTGGGAAACACAAACAATTGGTTCATAAAACATCTACTTTGCCTCCCATTGATTTCATCATATCTAGAGTCCCTTTTTGGCATATTCTACTTAACAACCTTCTTTCTGACCTGGGGAAATAAAACATACAAAAGGGTGAGCTCAAATACTCAGTAAGGGTAAACAAAAGAAATATCAATCACATCATATACATAAGCACACAACTTTTGGAAATCTTAACCTGCAAAAGAGATCATAATTTCATAACATGGGATAAATCATAGTAGTGAAATGTAATCCCAATAATCATAACTTAAAACATGAAACTTTTTGGCATACACACATAATCATAGAGAATCATTTCTTATTAGTCAAGACTCATTGCCAAGACTATCTTAGTGGACAAAGTCCATTTCTGAACCGAGTTCACTCCCCGTTTCAATCCTGTTTCACTGAACCGGTATAATCTACCGTTACAACCATGTCTATCTCATGAGATATAAAATCTTTACCCAATTCATTGGAGGGAGATATAGGTCCCACCCATCTCATAATGATACCATTCTTATGTGTGCCACAAAATCATAAATCATACATCATTGCATAACCCATGTAATAAAAATGGGAATCTTAAACATCGTGACACCATCAAACAATTCATATAAGATAAAGGAATTCATAAAAATAATTCCATCACAACATAATCAAATCAATGTAATAATAGGGATAGAAACAGAACCCTATATTATCTTATATAGAAAATAATTTTGATAAAACACTTGAACTCCATTCTTGAGGAAAATATCCTTTCTACTTCAAAATCATTTTCCTTTCTTAACATGTCTTACAATTTTAAACTAAAAGAAGTTGATTAAAAGTAAATTTGAAAACTTGTAAAGGAATCTTCTTGGAAATAATGTTTTAAAAATCCATTCATGCCGTATAAGTTAAAAAAAACATTCTTCTCGTACTTTTGTCGGAAAAGTCAAAAAGTACCTCGTACGAAAAATGACAAAAGATTCCTTTCATATCCTTTACTAAAAACTCACCGAAGGGTAAAATTGGATTTAAACTATTGTAAGTGTATGGAAACAGTATTAAATATTGAAGGAACATGGATGTGGATGATAAAATACACCCCAGTAAATACCAAAGTATAAACAATCTCGGATAAAAATGAGATTGTGATATTTTACCTTACCTTAGGTCCGATATGCTTTGTACGTGTCCGAACCTCCTGTATAATGATTTAAATAATGTTATTGACTTATTACAGAATCATAATTATTTTTATGATATCATATATGGTCATATTCTTAGCTTCTTAGTAGTAATATTTCATTGCTACTAGTTATTCGGGTGTTTATAACTTTTTGTTCTTATGTGTGTTTTGTCGAATAAATTCTTATTCTTCTCTTTAGGTTATAGATAACTCATTTCCAGAATGGTATTAGTGTAATATATATCATATTCATTCATTCAATTCATTTATATAATCATTATGAAATAAAGATCATGTAGAACGAGTCGCATCACATCGTGGAGACGATATTCCGTACGTACGCACGAGTGATGATATCGTTCCTATGATCGTGGAATTGTATTGGAGTGTATGTATACTATTTCAAAATCAGTATCAATTTATAATAGTCATATATAGTCATTATCTACACCATTATACCCATCCAAGTAAGGTGGTGGTGGAAAATAGATTACACCACGGCGTGGAGACGGTATTCCGTACGTACGCACGCGCGGTGATTTCTTTTTCCGTAGGATGGATAGATGGTGAAATAGGGTTGTTTCATACTTATAATAACATATCAGTATATGAGTGATACTGATGTTATTTCTTCATAATTAAACAACTAAATAAGAAGAAGTGGAAGAAGAAATAAAGATGAAATAATCAGTAACAGTCATTACCTCTTCTTTGAAGTGCTTCTTTGAGACCTTATTTTAGGGCACTAAAATTGGTCTTTGAAGAAGACCAAAATCTCTAGGATGTTTATAGGGAAGTGGAGATGAGAAATTGGAAGGTGTTGTACAAGCTTGAAGGCACAAAGTGGTGTGAGGAAGAGGGGGAGGAGGTTCCCTTTTATAAGGGAGGAGAGGGGCTCCTTTGGGAAAACTAAACATATTATTTTATTATAAAGTCAAGTTCGGTTTTAAATAGCTCCAAATTGATATATTTCTAAGCTAAGGTGGGGATGGGTCGAAATCCTCTCATCCAATAGAATTTATACAAGTTTAGGTTCCTATTTTAACCTTATCATTTAGATTTAACATTAAGTTAAATAATTTTACTTTTACCGTGTCTTCTTGTGTTCTTATACTATAAGGTTAATAAACTTACTATAAGCAGCCAAAAGAACCCCAAGTTATTTATTAATAATATATATAACCTTATATAAGTCATTTGGCCGACCCTTAGATTTTTAGGAATAAAATAACAATTACTAATATAATATTTGTTTTAAAAACTATTTTATGTCAATTTTGACACTATTTAGTAATTGATTTTTGTGAAAATCATAACAGAATTATTAGTTCGAAAAAAGTTAATTAAATCAATACTCACATGTCATATTAACCTATAAAATTAGTGTAATTCATAAAAAGTCTCCAATTACATTTATTTTTGTGTTTATAACATCAATTATGTCAATATTTCATTAATAAGATAATTACTGCATCATCTTTGTGTCATAAATAAATTAAATTATTTAATGTCTAAAAATTAAAAATAAAATATAATTATGTAGGAAATCTTTTTATCTTTCTAATGAATATTTATAGTCGAATTTATCTTATGTATAACCTTATATTAAAAATTATTTACTTATTAAACTGCGATTTTAACTATTTTAACCCTTCTTTAAATAAATTAATAATAAATGTACTAATCTTATCCAAGTGGGCCTAAATGGTCATATTTTATTCCTAAGTTTGTGTTTGGTCTAATTAAACTTATCCAATAGAATTATTACATGTGTTAGGGTAATAATAATATCATTTTTACCCTTAATTACCCTTTTTACTTTTAACCGTGGTAAATAAAAGTAAAAAGTTACTATTCACAAAAAATTATTTTCATCTCATTGAACCACATTTTACTTACTGACATCAACAGTGTCTCTTGGATTTTTTAAATTCCACTCATAGAAGCGGTAAAATTAAGTTTTATTAAAAATTCAGTTTTTTAACTACCACTTAGTGGTTTCACTATTCATCAAAGATTGAAAGTTTTTAGAAAAATACCAAAATTTCACCCTAGGCTAATTTTGATATTCCGAATCCAAAAATGAAGTCCATTTTGAAAAATAAAATGTATAAAATTTCAAAAAGTGGTTATTACTATTCATAACGGCTAGTTTTAATAATATTTTAATAGCATATCATTGTTTAGTGAAACTCGGTATTGCGTACGACGCAATCTATCGAGGAAGGTCGCGATTTCGTGTAAATCAAGCCAAGAAAGTGTTGTGTGTAGAAAAAGATTCGTTTGATGATTTATATAACATAAAAGTATCGGGTGTTACATTCTACCCCCCTTAAAATGAATTTCGCCCTCGAAATTCGTCACTTTGTAACAAACAGATGAGGATACCTCTCCCTCATCATATCCTCAAGATCCCATGTAGCTTCTTCTAGTTGTTCGTTCCTCCATAAAACTTTCACCAATCGAGTGGTCTTGCTTCGTAGGACTTTTTCGCTACGATCCAAAATCTCAATCAGCTGTTCTTCATAAGAAAGATCCTGCTCCAGCGGTACAACTTCTGAGCTGAGTACATGTGAAGGATCAGGTATGTACTTTCTCAGGAGAGATACATGGAACACATCGTGAAATTGAGAGAGATTCGGTGGAAGCGCCAATCGGTAAGCTACCTTCCCAACACGATGCAGTATTTCGAATGGACCAATATATCTAGGGCTCAACTTCCCCTTCTTTCCAAATCTCATGACCCTCTTTCAGGGAGATATTCGTAATAACACTTTATCACCCACTTCAAACTCTAGGTCTTTTCTTCGGTTGTTGACATAAATTTTCTGTCGACTCTGAGCTTCTCTTATGTGCTGTTGAATAGATATGACCTTTTCTGTCATTTCATCAACGAGATTGGGTCCTAATAGCTTTCTTTCCCCAACTTCATCCCAGCAAGTTGGAGTCCTGTATTTCTTTCCATAGAGAGCTTCATAAGGAGCCATCTGAATACTGGAGTGAAAGCTATTATTATAATAAAATTACACCAAAGGTGGGTGTTGATCCCAACCACCTTTGAAATCCATAGAGCAAGCTCTCAACATATCTTCTAGAGTTTGAATTGTTCTCTCAAACTGACCGTCTTTCTACAGATGATAAGCAGTGCTGAAACTCAACTCTGTATCCAGAGTATGCTGAAGACTTCGCCAGAACTTCGAGGTAAATCTCGGATCCCGATAAGATATAATAGAAAGTGGTACTCTTTGAAATCTTACCACTTCCTTTACATATATCCTGGCAAGCTGATCCAGAGAGAAATCCTCTCTAATAGCAATGAAGTGTGCAGACTTTGTAAGACGATCAACTATGACCCAGATAACATTATTGCCTTTGGATGTTTTAGGAAGTCCTGTGACAAAGTCCATAGTGATGTTTTCCCATTTCCATTCGGGTATGGGTAATGGTTGTAACATCCCCTTAGACTTCTGTCTCTCAGCTTTAACTTGCTGACAAACCAAGCATCGAGAGACATATTCAGCAACATCTCTTTTCATGCCATCCCACCAGAAGTACTCTTTCAGGTCCCTATACATCTTCGTGCTTCCAGGTTGAATAGAGAATGAAGAACTATGAACCTCATCCAGCAGCTCCTTCTTTAATTCTGGGATGGGAGGAACACAAACCCGATTCCTGAACTTTATTATCCCATCACAATCAAGGTTGAATTCAGGAACATTTCTCACCTTCTTTTGTAACTCAACATCTTCTTTCTGTGCCTCTTTAATCT